>BPTQ01000002.1:94656254-95256254 GCA_019973895.1 Chrysanthemum seticuspe | reverse complement strand
AGTTAGTTTTTAGTTTTTTAGTTTTAATTTAGTTTTTAGTTTTAGTCTAGAATTCTTATGTTCTAGTCCCAGTTTACTTTAGTGTAATTTATTTTTAATGTCATTTTAATTTCAGTCGATTTAAATTCTGTTCTAATCCAAGTTTTAAGAGTTTATGCAATTTCAGATTGTGGTTTTCATTTAATGAGTTCTTGTTTATGTTCTTGTTAAAAAGTTTGTTTAAGCTCAATTAAGCTTTGGTGAATGATAATCTAATAGGTCTTCAAATTTTTCACAGGTTCTGGTGTTTTCAAATTTGGTTTTCTGCCCAAAAGTATTGTTTGGATGTGCCTTACTCTTCGGTCAAAATCCACAAATAGACCCACTTTGATACCCAACTCAGTTTTCAAGTCTTGTGTAAGCACTTTGGTTAAGTTTTCATGCTCTAATCCAGTTTTTATTCAACTTAGGTAGTTTTTTTTATTTATTTATCTTTGTTTTTGTCTTTACATGATCAGCAGCCCAGTTACAGCTTTTTTATAAGTTTCTTCCAAGATCCTATCTAGCTGCACTTAGTTCCTTTTTGTAGCTTGTAGTCAACCTCACTAGTTTCAGCCCTTTTGTGGGTTGGGAGTTCCTTTTCGGCTTATTTATAAGCTTTAAAAAGCCCAACTTGGGACTGTTTTGTAACAGCAAACTGCAACCACAACAGCAGCACCCTCAGCTCGACATCTTTTTTACAGTTTATTTCTAGGCTAATTCAGCTTATGCCAGGGCAGATGTTGGGGGCAAAAGTTAGATGAGGTGGTGGACAACAAGTAGCCGAAAGACCAGGATCTAACTCGCTCTCCAACTTATCCAAATTAAGCTCCAAACAGCGCCATTGTGTTTGTTTTGCTGAACTGCACTAGCAGATAAGTGAATTTTTCGTTTCAAGTGCTTATTTAGGTTTAAGCTAGCTTATTCAGAATCCCTTAGATGCTTACAGTGTATTTAGAATAGGATTTCCCCATTTTAGCTTATTAGTGCTTATTAGTAGCTTATATTGCTTATTTGTCTCTTCCTTAGTTTAGGATTCCCCCTAGAATAACTTATTTTGCCAAACTTTGTGGAATTTTCACAGATTCATTATAAGTCCATTTGAGCTGAAATTTAGGATACAAGATCTTTGGTTGGTCGTGGATTTCATGATCATTTTAGTTTATTTTTAGGAATTTATAAGCTAGCTTAATGTAGGCTTAAAGTAGGGCCTTAGAGGCCGTTTGACATATAGTTATTAAAATCTGGTCGCGAGTTTTTTTTCTGTAGCTTGTGCTTTTTACTTCCCAATCAGTTGCATTAGCTCATTTTAGGTTAGATTTAGGCTTTAGTAGCTTATGGTAGCTTATAGTTAGCTTTTAGCTTATTTCAAGTGCTTATTCAAACTGCTTATTTGCCCAATTCAGCTTATTAGTGGGCTTATCTAACTTTTTATATTTTTCCCAGGCTTAGAATAATATTTTAGATTTTCCTGTAAAGTCTCATAATTTTTACTGTTCATTTGTTATTTTTCTTAATTTTAATTAGTTTAAATTAGTTTTTAATTAATAATAATTATTTAAAAAGTCTAAAAAATATATTTTCAGTTTTAACATTAGTTTTATAATATTTTAGATTTTTCCAATTTATAATTTCATTTTTTAGGTTAATTTCCTATTTTCTTGTATTTTAATGTATTTTTAAATAGTTAAAAATAGTTTTTAATTAATAATAATTAGATAAATAGTTTTAAAAATAAATTTATTTTTCTTAAAATTTTCTTTTATTATTAGAATTGTTAAAAAGTAATTTTCATTTTCATGAGTCTTTTAGTTTTCTGATTTCACATTTTTATTTTACACTTTTACGTTTGTTTTAGTTTAAGTTTTACGTTTTTAGGTTTTAAACGTTAATCGATTTTAAAAATAGAATTAAAATGACTTCAAAGTCTTTATTAGATTTAATTTCCTTTGTGTAATCAATCATAACCCCTTTCCTGTTCAATATCACCCGATCACAGATTCGTTGTATTACAGTTTTCACACCTCGTTGGGACTTAACGACCCGGGGAAGCACTATACTTCTCCAGGATAATTGCATTGCGTTCTCAAGTGATTGACTCTTGTTGACCATTCACCTGGTTATTTTGGGTTGACTGTTTGGGAGCCAATCATCCTACCTTCTCATGTTTCCACTAAAGACCAGCTGGCTGATGTGTTTACTAAAGTTCTTCCAGCTGATCAGCATTCTAAATTAATGTCCAAGTTGAGAGCTTGCAGTCCTTCCACCTCTCAACTTGAGGGGGAGTGTAAAAGAGGAGTTGGTTAAAAGTTGAAGGACTCAGATCGAACATTGAGATAGTGTAGCGTCTATTTTGTATCTTTTCTGTTATTTCATTTACTCGGTTTTTTTCTTCTGTATAAAAACATCTTGTACCTTTCATTTTGGAGTAAGAAGGAGAATCATTTTCACTGTGTGAAATGTGTGTTTCTCTCTACTCATTACTGTCAACAAAAATATGTTGCTATCATACGGCAAAAAGCATTCAAGGAATTTAGGCACAAACAACAACAATGCAGTTTGAATGGAATGATACAAACAACCAAACAGTTGAAGCCACATTGCATCATTCCTTTAGTTTATTACAAAAGAGTTTAAAAAGCATAACGTAATTATCTAAAAGTGACTCTTACAAATGTCTATGACCATACAACAGAGTATAATGCAATTCGAGCATATATATTTGCACATATTCAGCCACCATGTTCTAGTTAACAGTTGGACAAATGAGATGTTTTTGTATTTTGTATCTCAAAAATTAAATATGGAATATGTGCAAAGGTAGTGATAATCGAATCTATGTAGCTCAATTTTGACATGTTCCTAATTTGGCTAGTTCTATAAGGACTTATCAACCAATAGTCATATTGAAAAGGATTGGTTCAACTTATCATTCTTAGGAAAATAGTGCATTAGTGTGTCTCACGTGTACAATGAATCTGAATAATGTTAAATGATTAAAACCTCGTACGTTCTTCTTTATTATCACCAACTATTTATAAAATACAAGGATATCATATGCATAAACCTTAATGGACCCATACTCATAATCAGGCTTGAGCCATCTAACTTTATTTCCTAATACTCTTTGTAGTTCGAGCGACAAATCGCAAAAATTTGAACTGAAGTATAGAACTTAAAACATTAAACTAAAACTTATTTGTTGATGAAGACATCCACAACAACTAGAGATTATCTTCATGCAGCAAAAGCAAACGTTGAAGGTCTTTGGCCGACAACAACGACATCTCTTATTTTCTACCTCCCTATCTCCATCTTCTTCTTCAAGAACAAAACTAAAAAACAGTTTTCACTCTTGTCTTTGTTCATTAACATGCATTTTTAATCCTAACTATGTGTAGCGCCTTCTAAGAAACAAAGATTTTCAAAAAAAATAAAAATAAATAAATAAATAAAAATACACCTCGTCGGCTTCAATAGTATGTGCCACGTGCCACACGTGGCTCACACATAGATCCGCCCATGCATGAGTCGTTAGTGTATATAAATCTCGTGTATTCGTTTACATATCACAGTACTCATTCTTTCATTTTGATATTTATAATCGCGTGCATATACCAAAATAGGACTAACTGCGAGAATTTGGTTCAGTTTGGGGGACCAACAGTGTAACTTTTAATCAAAGGTGACCTGATAACCTGCTGCTGATCGGTCATATTAGCTAGATCGAAGATTATTTGAAAATATATTCCGTATCTTTGACAATTTACAAAGTACATTGCATATACCTGTTTATTTGAAAAAATATGTTATGTATCTTTAGCTTTCACACTTATTTTTAAGCTCTTCATATAACATACTAAACTCTCATACAACCATTCATGACCAACTCACAATTATGCTTTCTACATAGACAGGTGACAACACATAGCAAAATTTTCTTTTCTTCCTCAACTTAATATTTGTTTGCTTCTAATGTTTTTTTTGTTATAATGCAAGCCTTGAAAACTCTCATGTTGTACTTAGTTATTGTTATCTAAGATCTGAGATGTCTTAGAAGTAATATATATCTCTGTTTGGTATGATGCAATCAATGATTTCCAAATGGTAGTCCATCTCTGTTTTTGTGAGCTTCAAAGTTAGGAGCCTTTCAACTACACAGTTAGTACTTGACCATGACTTCAATCACATAAGTTATTGTCTTTTAAAACTACATACTTATGTTGATACTTATGTTATTGTCTTTTAAAACTTGTGATCAACCACTTAACCATGACAGAAGATATATTAGGACTTGAACTTGCTCAACCGCAATACAGTATGTCTGCAAATTTTGAATCACAAATAACATAATCACTATGGAAGTATCTAGGTTTAAAGCTAGAAGTTTTGCATTTTTTTTCTTCTTAGGAGGGAATTGGTCAATGGTGTGCACAACTATACAAGTTTGAATACCAGTTTTATACTTGTTTTCATGGTCTTCAACTAGTTTGATATATAACCCTTGCGACCATGATGAAAAAAAGAGATGTGACCCAACTTCTTAGACATGCACTTGTTATTGTGTTTTGGGTGACATGATCACGTTGCTTACTCAATTACTTACTCAGGATATTGTTTCTTACCTATAAGGAACATCACGAAAGTAGTCAATTGAAATTATCATTGTTACAACTTGCAAGGCTACTTTCAATCATATTAACTGTCAATCTTCTTCCCAGAAAGATAGTAATTTATGTATCTCTAAAAATTTAACATAAACAATTTAGGGTTGTGCTTAGCAGAGCCTAAACTTAGTAGAAATTACCTGAACAACTTCCACTATTGTTAGCATAATCGCACCTGTAGGTCGTTCTGTATAATGTAACCATTGGGTGCATTTTGCAAATGGAAACATTACAGCCATACCTCTTTGAGATGGGTTCAATGAAGTCCATATCCATAAGTTCTTTAAACAATTTATTTCCATACTCCTCGACAGTTTCTTCACCTTCTTCATAATATACAGGAGGAATTAGCCCTTCTCCTATCCACAAGTAAACCATCAACCTTCTATTTATAATCTCATTTTCAGGGAATACCGAAAAACATAACAAACAAAGCTTTAGTTCACTTATGAGGGAGTCATAACGTTGTTGTATGGTTCTACAAAACGGAGTCTCGTGGAATAATTTGTTCTAAAACTGAGACATTTGTTTCAGCAATTTAGAGGAAATGACATTTCTAGCATCAAACTGGCGGTCTTTATCTTCCTTGTTTTCATCATATGTCCTGTATTTTGCAGGGATCTGAAGCTTTAGTTTGGTTACAATCTTCTTCATATCTTTGAGTTCCTTGAGCTCACAAGGTTCATCTTTTAACTTTTTAAACTTGAGCAAGACTTCGTCGCTTTCTTTCTTTATATGGTCTTGGTGTTTTCCTAGTTTTGGACAAGTGTTTGACACAAAGTCAAGTTCTTGCTTTATCAAGTTCACAAGCTGCTTTCGTTCTTGTTCAGGGTCAGGGACATAGGAAGCGGCATTTGTAGAGGTGATGGTAGTGTTGGTGGCATGTGGAGAATTCGTCTGAATACTTGAGGTAGAATCTTCTTGGTGAGAGGGTGCGACGTTCGTGGTGGTACCTTCAGATAACTTATGGAAGGAGGGTAAGACTGGTGGTGGTGAAGTATTCGCAGGGTCATGGACGAAATTTTCAGGAGTGTTCATCGGTTGGATATTGGATGATCAACTCCCGATGTCATGGGCCGAAATCATTGTGTGATGTATGTTTACATCCGAATCAGAAATATGAGTGATGATGCAATCTTGTGCGACTTTACACAATACCTGTAAGTTCAACATTTCTTACATTCATTATTGATTATTGTAAGAATACAAAAAATGAATCACTAAGTGGAAAAATGTATAACCTGTGAGTAACATCTTTAGCTCCTCGACCAGCAAAAGTGACCACATATCTCAAAGAAATTTTACAGGCAGCAGCTACAACGTCTACGTTCTGTCCCCCATCAATGATTCGATTTACAACATCAACATGAGCAAAAAATAGTGCAAAAAAGTGAAAACAAAGTTATGTAGTAAATGTGGAAAGATGGGTCCATTACGCAAATGGTTAAAAGAGGCCCGGGGTTACAAGGCCAGTTTTTGGTTTCGGCCTCAAACGGTCCAGGCTAACCTGCAAAAACTACTGTTTGTGCATTTCAGAAAGCTTTTCATAAATAAATAATATGTTAATTATGATTAAGAGAACAATATTATTACAATAACAATCTAAATTTCTGAATATAATCCAGGAGGTTGTATGTATTTATAGACTTTGGGTGGCAATCAACCCGTTCAACCTATTTGACATGCTCCAATTTAGCTTAAAAATGATATTGACCTGTTTGATATCAGACACAGCCTAAAGTCCTAAATTGACCCAGTCATAAGTAAAGGGTTGAATTTGCCACATTTTCTGTGCTGGTCTAATGTAGCCTAATTTATCAATTTGATGGAAATAACCAAATTTTATGGTAGAAAATTTATGTTTTTTAGCACTTCCACATAATGGAATTATAAAAGTATAATTAAAAAAAATATAAACACAAATGACAGATAGCTAGGAAACGCACCTCATGTGGTAACCATGTTCGGCTGCAATTCCAAGCTTTTTGCAAGGAGCAAGCGCTTTGCTTAAGCTCTCTCTACCTCTTCCACTAACAATAAAGACTTTATTATTTGGATCTCCTGACAATCTATTCAAGATTGATATAACTTCTCTACTTGGTGTCTTAATAATCGAATTTTGAGGCATTACTGTCCCATCATAATCCAACAATATCGCCCTATTTTTATCCCTTATGTAAGCCAATGCAATATCATCAATTGAAAGCTTCCTGAAATTAGGGTCTAAAGACACAACCATGAACCCAAAACCTATACCGATTCCCTAACACCTTTTCCTAAAATGATCTGCAAATGATCTCTCCATATCTTGCAAGAAGCTTCTAGACCAATAACCGACATTGTGTGTGCTAACATAACGGTAATGCTTTTCATGCCTAAATTGCTTTTCAGAATCACTCATAGATATAGCCTCATTCATAGCCTCAACAGTTGCTTCAACATTCCAAGGGTTGACTGATAACACTCAGATTGTGCATGTTTTTAGTAGCATTGTGTGTACTTTTATATCTGTTATTTGGTTATATTTGTGTGATTTTAGCACTTAATCGTATCTAGATATGTTTGTCTAGCATTCATAACCAAGTGCAGGGAAATGGAGGAAAATGTGGAAATATGCAGTTAATCGAAGATTCCCGTCTCAGTTAAGCTAAATCCCAAGTACCTTTGAAGACCTTAGTGATTGAAGAACCAAGTTCTACAAGTCAGAGTGAAGAGAGGAAGATCAAGTTTCTTATCTCAGAAGATCCAACCGGATCCGGTTACACTTTCAGCCGGATCGGTTGGCATTTGGTCGGAATACATATTTTTGCCATGACCGACCGATCGGTCGCAACCCGCAACCGGATCGGTCGGTGTGTTATTATTGAAGACCAACCGGATCGGTTGGTCGTATGACCGATCCGGTTGGTGAAGCTGCAGTTGTCAAATCTTCATCACTAAGCTTTCCCTTTGCATCCAAACGATTCTAGGTCCTTCTCTTGGTGTATTCTAGTCCCTTCCTTACTCCTTGGAGGCCAAGTCAAGCATTTAACACCCTAGGCCTTGGAATTAGTATAAATAGAGGCTAAATGTGAGCATATTAGACACACTTCAATTACAAAGCTCTCTACTCATCAAACCAAGCCTTAACCTCCTGAAATTCGTCCTTAGAAATCCAGAGAAGTTTGGAGTTCCAGAAGTTCCACCGTTGGAAGCCGAAACACTAAGAAGTCCACCACGATCCTTTGGGAATCATTACTTCATCATTTGTAATCTTATTCCAAGCATTGTAAGACTTTTAATCATGTTTTCTAATGATCAAAATTATGAGTTTATGTTCATGTTTGCTATGAGTGGCTAGTTTCTTTATACACTTGCTTAAATGATGTTGATTATTATATGATTAGTATGTGATTATATTAACATGTTTTAATTCAATTTCAAGTTGATTCTAAGATCCAATTGTGCTAAAGTTTCATAGTGACATTTGTTAATCAAGTTTGGCTAATTGGTAACTATCGTTGGGGTCGAAAGAACTTCGTATTATTCAACTAGTCATAATCATTTTGTCTATGGATGATTGTTTTTACCCATTATTCTTGATTATACAAAGGAACTAAGGTGTGGTTGTAATAGAAACGCTTTTTGATTATCAAATTGGATTAGTTGGAAACATCTAAATGGTCGTAAGATTAGTTGTGGAAAATTAATTGTAGCCTTTTGTCTATGATCGGGTACCTTTTGTATTGACCATTTCTTAAGCAATTTGATGAACAAGTGGATGTTTTTATGTTTAAGTTTATGAAAGTAGACTTATGAAACTTGAATTGATCTTGAATTGATTGGTTAAACTTAAAGCTTGTTTTTATGAACTAAAATCTTGACGAAGGTTTATCTTGTAAGAACAATAGATTAGTTTTCAACTAATTATCACAACCAACATGTTAAGTAGTTAATACAATCACATTAATCTATGATATGATACTAGTTTGAGCAAGTGTAGTTTTTAATCATCTGAATTTCATTATATCTATTTGCTTTGTTATATGTTTTTGATCGACTCCGTTAATTCAAACTTGTGCTCTGATTCACTCAAATCCCTGCGAACGATCCCGACTTACCTTCATAATCTTGCTATAACGGACGAGTATACTTGCTCGTATGTGTTATTGGTAAAATTGGTAATTCACCTTTTATAAATTTAAAACTTGCACCTACCGGGCACATCAAGTTTTTGGCGCCGCTGCCGGGGATTTGATTGTGTTTCAACAAGTTTTTGAATTTCCCTCAGCCGATTCCAAAAAAAAAAAAAAAAAAAAAAAAAAAAAAAAAAAAAAATTTATTTTCACAGAAACCTTAACCGGATCCGGTTGCCCCTCAACCGAATCGGTTACGTGTTTACCCGTCAATCAACTGATCTAACCGATCGGTCGCATCCCGCAACCGATCCGGTTACCTTCATCTGTTCCGTATAAACTGTTTTCGTTGTTTGTCCGTGTGTTTAGATATTGTCTGGATTCTCTAGGACATTGTATGAACACTCGAGCAGCGGGAATAGAACCGATTACACCTCTTACCAACCCAGAACGTTTGATTCGAAGAAGGAGAAGAACACGTTTCATACCATTGGAAAATCGTGTACCAAGAGTACCAAACCCACCATTTGATAACCTCATTGAAGCCAAAGTTGTTTACAATCCTTTCACCAATTTACCTTTTCCCATGGCGGACGATCAACCCATGTGGGGAACCAACCGAACCGTAGCACCAACACCCGAAAGTGCTATTGTTGCTATTAACCTTGGTGACAACTTCACCGTGAAGGGACATCACCTTTCTATGATCAAAGACCGACAATTCGATGGCCGTGCGCGGGCCGATCCGCATAAGCACATTGCCGAATTCATCGAAATTTGCGGCATGTTCCGTTATGGCGACACCGATGTCAATGCCATCAAACTCAAACTTTTCCCATCATCACTCGCCGGAGATGCTAAAGTATGGTACAATGAATTAACCCCAGGAATCATCAATACTTGGGAGGAGATGAGGCAAGCTTTTGTGAGCCGATTCTTTCCACCTGCCATGTTTGATCGATTAATGGGAGAAATTCGTGCTTTCAACCAAAACCCAAACGAATCACTTGTCGAAGCTTGGCTTCGAATGAAAGATTTGCTTCGTAGTTGTCATGGACATGGATTATCAAAAGGAACCATTATCCAAATCTTTTACCATGGACTAGATGAAATCTCTCAAGGCATCCTTGATGCTGGAGGAATTTTTCTCTATAAAACTCCCAACGATGCACATCAATTGCTCGAAGATCGAGTACTTCTCAAACTTGATTGGTCCAAAGATTCCAAAACCAAACCTCTCCGAAAAACAGTTGCTTTTGTCGAAAACACCGATACCTCAAAACTCATGGAGAAGATGGAAGCGTTAACCTCACAAATCAACTCGCAATACAAGGATATCAAAGATGAAATGAAGGAAATGCGAGACGGATGCAACAATTATGGAGGAAATCACCCATCATCCGAGTGCGACGATAAACCTATGGGTGGACCAAAAGAAGGAGAAGCAAATTACGTTCAAGGAGGATACCGTGGAGGCGGATATCGTAGTAACTATTACGGTCGAAATTCTGGAAATTGGCAAGATCGCCGACCAAGGGATGACAACCGTGATTCTCAACCACGAACTGACGATCCACCACACCAAACTTCCGACAAAAAGACAGAAGAAACTGAATTCGAAAAAACCATGAGAGAATTCGTGGCTGGTCAAAAATCCGCAAATGATTTTATAAAAAATCAATTTTTCAACCTTAAAGCCAAAGTTGAGCAAGGACAGAAAAATCATCAAGCATCTATCCAAGATCTTGAAAACAAGCTTGGCAGACTTTCTGACCAACATTCTTCTAGACCATCTGGTTCATTGCCAAGTAACACTCAATCCAATCCAAAACCATCAAATGATAAGACGTACCGTCCACCTCAAACACGAAATGAACATATCAATGCTGTTTTCACAAGAAGTGGTCTCTCGTACGATCCACCACCTAATCCTAATCCTCCTATCACCGTTGATAGTGAAGATGAAAACGAAGAACCAAACACAACTCAAACCACCAAAAAGAAAGACATTCCACCAGTCAAGGCGTATACACCGAAAATTCCTTATCCTCAACGCCTAAAGAAAGAAAAGATGGAAGAGCGTTATAAGAAGTTTATCGAAATAATCAAAGAGGTTAGACTCAATGTTCCTCTCGTTGATGTTATAGCCGGAATGCCCAATTACGGGAAATTTTTGAAAGAACTTCTTAATAACAAAAGCAAGCTTGAGCAAATATCAGCAACTTTTCTTAACGAAGAATGCTCAGCCATAGTTCAAAACAAAATTCCACCAAAGCTCGGAGATCCTGGGAGCTTTCTTATTCCATGTGCTTTCGGGAATAACGTTAAATGTGATGCTTTAGCCGATCTTGGCGCAAGTATCAATTTGATGCCTTATTCACTCTATTCCAAGTTGTGCAACAACAGCCTGAAACCAACAAAAATGAGCATTCGATTGGCAAATCATTCCTATCAATATCCTGTGGGAATTGCTGAGAATATGCTTGTTCAAGTCGGTAAATTCATATTTCCCGTGGACTTTGTAATTTTGGAAATGGAAGAAGATAGTAAAGTCCCACTCATTTTAGGAAGACCTTTCCTAAACACCGCCGACGCAATCATCAAAGTTAAAGGAAAAGAACTCAACCTTGGAGTTGGGGAAGATCGAATCACTTTTCTTATCGATAAAGCAATGCGCTACCCACATTCCAGTGATGACACTTGTTTTAACGTCGATGTTATTGATGAAGTCACTGATGAGGAATTAGATGCATTACTGAACGAATCCGATCCATTCATGACTACTTCTGAAAAAATCAATGAAACAGATTTTGACAAAGAATTTGATGATTTCATGAAAGTAGAATTTGAAGAAGATAACTCAGAAGAAGAAGAAGAAATAGAGGAAGAGGAAGAAAATTTTGAGGAAATCACTTTCAATGAAAAAATGCGAATAAAATCCTCTATCGAAGAACCACCCACAGATCTCGAACTCAAACCTCTTCCAAATCATCTTGAATATGCTTATCTGGAGGAAAATTCACTTCTTCCAGTAGTCATATCTTCATTACTCGAGGATGATGAGAAAGAAAGTTTAGTTTCCGTACTCAAAAATCACAAACAAGCTTTTGCTTGGAAAACATCTGATATCCCAGGAATTAGTCCTAATTTTTGCAAACACAAAATCAATTTCGAAGAAGGGATTAAACCTGTGGTAGAACGTCAACGTAGACTCAATCCCAACATGAAAGAAGTTGTTAAAAAGGAAATCATTAAACTTCTTGATGCTGGAATCATTTACCCAATTGAGGATAGTCCTTGGGTAAGTCCTGTTCACTGTGTTCCAAAGAAAGGAGGAATGACGGTTGTAACTAATGAGCGAAATGAGCTAGTTCCAACTAGAACTGTCACCGGTTGGCGTGTTTGTATTGACTATCGTAAGTTAAACAAAGCCACCAGAAAGGATCATTTTCCACTCCCATTCATGGATCAAATGCTTGAAAGACTAGCGGGAAATAAATTCTTTTGTTTCCTCGACGGATTTTCAGGATATTTCCAAATTCCCATCGATCCTAACGATCAAGAAAAGACCACCTTTACTTGTCCTTTTGGAACCTACGCATATCGGCGTATGCCTTTTGGTCTTTGTAATGCTCCCGCAACTTTTCAAAGGTGTATGATCGCCATCTTCCAAGACATGCTTGAAACCTCCATGGAAGTTTTCATGGATGATTTTTCAGTCTTTGGAGAGTCATTCGCAACTTGCCTTTCTAATCTCGATAAAATGCTTGAAAGATGCGAAGCTGCACATCTTGTTCTCAACTGGGAGAAATGCCACTTTATGGTAACCGAAGGAATTGTGCTTGGCCACAAAATCTCTAGTGCCGGAATGGAAGTCGACAAAGCAAAGGTCGATGTCATCTCAAAACTTCCACCACCAACCAACGTCAAAGCCGTTAGAAGTTTTTTAGGACATGCTGGTTTTTACCGCAGATTCATCAAAGATTTTTCCAAAATATCTCGTCCAATGACAAAACTTCTTGAGAAAGAATCTATCTTTGACTTCGATGCTGATTGCATAAAAGCTTTCGAATCACTGAAATCTCAACTTACCAGTGCTCCGATCATGGTTTCACCTAATTGGTCACTACCTTTCGAACTTATGTGTGACGCAAGCGATTTTGCTGTTGGAGCTGTCTTAGGACAACGCGAAGGGAAACACTTTCGGCCTATATATTTTGCAAGCAAGACACTGAATAGTGCCCAGCAAAATTATACCGTCACCGAAAAGGAATTACTAGCTGTCGTTTTTGCCTTTGACAAATTCCGATCATATCTTGTGCTCTCAAAAACAGTCGTTTTTACCGATCATTCAGCACTCAAATATCTATTCAACAAGCAAGACGCTAAACCACGCCTTATTCGATGGATTTTGTTACTCCAAGAATTTGACATCGAAATCAAAGACAAGAAAGGAGCAGAGAATCTTGCTGCTGATCACTTATCTCGTCTCGAAAATCCTAATCTTGAGGAGTTAAAAGAGGAAGAAATCGATGATTATTTTCCCGATGAAACTCTCATGACCATCGACGGAAATGACGATCCTTGGTTTGCTGACTTTGCAAACTACCTCGCCGGAGGAATTCTCAGAAAAGGACTAACTCATGCTCAAAGAAGTAAATTCTTTTCAGAACTTAAATACTATTTTTGGGAAGAGCCATATCTTTTCAAAATGTGTCCCGATGGGATGATCCGAAGATGTATTTTTGGTTCCGAAACTCGTAAAATTCTTGACGAATGTCATCATGGCCCAACTGGGGGACATTATGGTCCTTCCACCACAGCTAAGAAAGTTTTTGATGCTGGATTCTATTGGCCAACAATATTCAAAGAAGCACATACACTTGTTCAAAACTGTGATGCTTGTCAAAGAACCACCAATCTCTCTCGAAGGGATGAAATGCCGTTAACAAGCATTCAAGTGTGTGAAATATTCGATATTTGGGGAATAGATTTCATGGGACCTTTCCCTAAATCCCACAAATTCGAATACATTCTCGTTGCTATAGATTACGTGTCCAAATGGGCAGAAGCTGAAGCTTTACCAACAAACGATGCTCGTGTCGTCGTTAATTTTCTCAAAAAGCTTTTCGCTCGTTATGGAATTCCCAAAGCACTCATAAGCGATCGTGGAACTCATTTCTGCAATCAACAAATGGAAAAAACCATGAAAAGATATGGAGTTCATCATCGATTTGCAACTGCTTATCATCCACAAACTAGTGGTCAAGTCGAAAATACCAACAGAGCTCTCAAAAGAATACTGGAAAAAACCGTAAAAGACAATCCGTCTTTATGGGCAAAGAAACTTGATGATGCTCTGTGGGCATTTCGTACGGCTTATAAAACACCAATTGGTACAACTCCGTACAGACTCCTATATGGGAAGACTTGTCATTTGCCGTTCGAAGTTGAACATCGTGCTTATTGGGCGCTTAGACAATGTAACACCGATCTCAAAATAGCTGGAGAGAAAAGATTTTTGCAATTGCACGAACTCGATGAATTAAGACTCCAAGCTTATGAAAACTCCAAACTGTATAAAGCTAGAACACAAGCTTATCATGATAAAAAGCTACGAATTCGAAAAGAATTCAAAGCCGGAGATAAAGTTCTGCTTTTTAACATGAAGTTCAAATTCAAAGCTCCTAAGTTACAACCAAAATGGTTTGGACCATATGTCGTTAAACATGGATATCCATCTGGGTATGTCGAACTCTATGACAAACAAGGTGGAAGTTTCATTGTTAATGGACACCGAATCAAGTTATACTACGATAAGGAGCAAACGAATGAAGTTTCAGTTGCGGCAGTGTCCTGGAGACGCCATGAGAATGAATTCGAAACTATCACCTTTGTAGCACCATTTCCTGGAAGAATTCCACAAACTATTCCGTGGAAACCAACTGCTGAATTCGTCTGGAACGATGTTGAAGATACTGGTGAAGAATTCATGTACATTCCCGAACTCTATAAAATGTTCAAAGCTGCCCTTGCAGCTGAATAAATTCGGGAAGAATCGAGTCAGGCTGATGACTCGGTAATAAAACAAGCGCTTCTCGGGAGGCAACCCGTGTGTTTCATATTTTGATTTTCTGTGGTCACTCCCCAAAGTCTTAACCTTTGGTTGAACTTAAGTGTGGGGGGGTGCCACCCTTTTAATAAAATCTTTTGCTTGTTTATAAGATTGTGTGCAGGTGATGATTTCTCTAGTGGACGCCAGGAATGAAGAAAGAATTTTAAGCTGTTAAACTCGTTGACATATCTGGTTTCATCTCTATTTTCCCTATTTCTATACTTTTAAGTTCGTTTATCATTGAGGACAATGTCTAACTTAAGTGTGGGGGGGTGAATAGGAAAAATTAGAGTTTTCATGCTTAAAATTTAAAATTTTGTTTGCCCTTGTGATCTAGTTGTTTTCACACTTTTAGGATTATCTATTAGAATAACTGGATCATTCCACTGGTAAAAAACTGGTAATATTTGAAACTTCGAGATGTGTTCTGATTACTATTGCAATCCATTCTGGGATCGATAAACATTTGCTAACACATATTATACCCTTTCCACTAAAATGTGAGGATTTAAGCCTACTTCTTATTAGCATACACCTTTTATGCTTAGAATTTTTTATGAGTGTGCCGGTGATTTTATTTATTCTAGAACTTGTACTTGTAAATCATTACCAGACCGCAGTGAGATTGCATTCGTGCGATATAAGTGAATTCGTGTGATAAAGAGGCAACTTAGGATTTTACCCAAATGGCCTTCCATTTTTACATCTAATGATATATTAGCTAGCCTCATCGGTTAGTTAACCACCCACATGGACCCATTTGTAGTGCTCATTTTTAGCACTAGATACCCCTAGTTACACCTTCTGAGCCATCCCTTTCATTTTTGCTTCAGTCAGAAAATACAAAAAGATTTGACATTTTAAACCTTAGCCTACCCCTTATCAATGTCTAACGGTTGGTTGCTAGTTTCATGGAAAGTGAAGATTGTTCAAATGATTATGAGTACCACATCATATGTGATTGATTGAGCCATGTGTTGAGTTTATGTTCAAAAAAAAAAAAAAAAAAAAAAAAAAAAAAAAAAATGTGTTGAAAGTATGGAAATAATAGCCAATGTGCTATGATCGAGGAATAATTATCATGGCAAAGCAAAAAGCTGTGGAAAGTGAAAAAGAAGAAAGCAAAGCTATAATCATTTATATGGTTCGTGGAATGTTTGGTAGTTAGCAACACGGGTATTAGACTTGATTTCATTTTTATTTTTACACCAATTTCATTAAACATTCCCATGCCTTATCCATACCCTTAACCCCTTAGCCTATCATTATAACCCGAATAAAAGCCCTCTTTAGATGTTTTTACTTGGTGCTCACGCCACGTCGGTGGAGTTTTGTTTCTTGTACAAGCTTATGGTAATAATTTAATCATGACTGAGCAATGAGTGTGATTTATCTTGTTACTCCACTAAAATGAGTGATTGAGTGAATTATATTCCATTATTTTTCGTGAGGTGTTTTGAAATGTTTATCATGCAAGAAAATCGTTGGATATTGTCAAACATCTTGATGTTTCACCTTTATAAGCATAATTGATGAATCTTCTCTCGTATTTATACTTGGTTGATTTGCATCACATTTTTCATAATCACGATCTTGTCCCAGTGGATGTTTGTCCTAGATTTGCTTGAGGGCAAGCAAAGTTTAAGTGTGGGGGAATTTGATAACACTCAGATTGTGCATGTTTTTAGTAGCATTGTGTGTACTTTTATATCTGTTATTTGGTTATATTTGTGTGATTTTAGCACTTAATCGTATCTAGATATGTTTGTCTAGCATTCATAACCAAGTGCAGGGAAATGGAGGAAAATGTGGAAATATGCAGTTAATCGAAGATTCCCGTCTCAGTTAAGCTAAATCCCAAGTACCTTTGAAGACCTTAGTGATTGAAGAACCAAGTTCTACAAGTCAGAGTGAAGAGAGGAAGATCAAGTTTCTTATCTCAGAAGATCCAACCGGATCCGGTTACACTTTCAGCCGGATCGGTTGGCATTTGGTCGGAATACATATTTTTGCCATGACCGACCGATCGGTCGCAACCCGCAACCGGATCGGTCGGTGTGTTATTATTGAAGACCAACCGGATCGGTTGGTCGTATGACCGATCCGGTTGGTGAAGCTGCAGTTGTCAAATCTTCATCACTAAGCTTTCCCTTTGCATCCAAACGATTCTAGGTCCTTCTCTTGGTGTATTCTAGTCCCTTCCTTACTCCTTGGAGGCCAAGTCAAGCATTTAACACCCTAGGCCTTGGAATTAGTATAAATAGAGGCTAAATGTGAGCATATTAGACACACTTCAATTACAAAGCTCTCTACTCATCAAACCAAGCCTTAACCTCCTGAAATTCGTCCTTAGAAATC
The DNA here is from genome assembly GCA_019973895.1 of Chrysanthemum seticuspe. Taxonomy (NCBI): domain Eukaryota; kingdom Viridiplantae; phylum Streptophyta; class Magnoliopsida; order Asterales; family Asteraceae; genus Chrysanthemum; species Chrysanthemum seticuspe. The sequence continues at coordinate 95,238,981 of BPTQ01000002.1, read as the reverse complement.
CAGAGAAGTTTGGAGTTCCAGAAGTTCCACCGTTGGAAGCCGAAACACTAAGAAGTCCACCACGATCCTTTGGGAATCATTACTTCATCATTTGTAATCTTATTCCAAGCATTGTAAGACTTTTAATCATGTTTTCTAATGATCAAAATTATGAGTTTATGTTCATGTTTGCTATGAGTGGCTAGTTTCTTTATACACTTGCTTAAATGATGTTGATTATTATATGATTAGTATGTGATTATATTAACATGTTTTAATTCAATTTCAAGTTGATTCTAAGATCCAATTGTGCTAAAGTTTCATAGTGACATTTGTTAATCAAGTTTGGCTAATTGGTAACTATCGTTGGGGTCGAAAGAACTTCGTATTATTCAACTAGTCATAATCATTTTGTCTATGGATGATTGTTTTTACCCATTATTCTTGATTATACAAAGGAACTAAGGTGTGGTTGTAATAGAAACGCTTTTTGATTATCAAATTGGATTAGTTGGAAACATCTAAATGGTCGTAAGATTAGTTGTGGAAAATTAATTGTAGCCTTTTGTCTATGATCGGGTACCTTTTGTATTGACCATTTCTTAAGCAATTTGATGAACAAGTGGATGTTTTTATGTTTAAGTTTATGAAAGTAGACTTATGAAACTTGAATTGATCTTGAATTGATTGGTTAAACTTAAAGCTTGTTTTTATGAACTAAAATCTTGACGAAGGTTTATCTTGTAAGAACAATAGATTAGTTTTCAACTAATTATCACAACCAACATGTTAAGTAGTTAATACAATCACATTAATCTATGATATGATACTAGTTTGAGCAAGTGTAGTTTTTAATCATCTGAATTTCATTATATCTATTTGCTTTGTTATATGTTTTTGATCGACTCCGTTAATTCAAACTTGTGCTCTGATTCACTCAAATCCCTGCGAACGATCCCGACTTACCTTCATAATCTTGCTATAACGGACGAGTATACTTGCTCGTATGTGTTATTGGTAAAATTGGTAATTCACCTTTTATAAATTTAAAACTTGCACCTACCGGGCACATCATTGACCCTAATTGCACCACTTAGAGAAGGTGAACACCCGATAAACTCTGATACTACCAACATGCTCTTCTTAGGCCCGCTTGAATCCGAACCCGTTTCTGACCCAGAAATTCCCTCCCGGTACATAATATATTCATAAGGAGTTAAATTCATCCCATCTCGGAAAACTGACACAACAACACACTCTGCTATGGTGTAATATGCAACTCGTTCATTGATACCCAAAGGCGTGTCAGTGTAAACTATAGGTTGATACCTGGGCTTACCAATTTGGTCATTTATGCGTTTGCAGCTTTCCTGTATCTCGACTTGTATTTCTTTGAGATCTATCCCGCCTTTACCTCTAGTTGGATTTGCAATTTGCACAAGAACTGCCCTTCCTTGCCATGATGGATGAACTTTAAGCATTTTTTCCATTGCTAAAAGCTTTAAATTGATACCTTTTAAAACATATGTGTCATCAACTCCCAGCAACACGGTTTTCCCTTCGAATTGCTGTTTCAGTTCCCCGACTCTCAACTCCTTATCAGCAAGTTCCATCACCGACTTAATTTGACCCATATAAATTCCAACATGCATTATCTTGATTCCAACGGTTCTTACATAATAATCCAACCCAATGTAGCCCCTTTTTTATTGATACTCCGATCCAAACAGCCTGCTGCAGCATGAAAGGAAATGACGGGCATAGTCAAACGTGTGGAAACCGATTAGGTCAGAATTGAGCAAAGCTTTGAGGATTTCTGTGGAAAACTAGATGGGGGGTTGAATAGTTACCGATTAAAAACTTTGTTTTGAAACTTATTGAAAGATCAATTGATATGGATCTTAGATATGTTAGTGAATGATAATCAATATGCAAACAATATATAAAGAGTAGATAAGGAAATAAACAATCAAACCACGACAAGTTGTTTATAGTGGTTCGGTCTACAAGGACTATTTTTCCTTGCCCTACTCCAATCCTCGAGTCTCACACTCGAGAGTTTAACTTCACTAGTCAACAAGCTCCTTTCACCGGCGGAGAAACCTTTACACTTCGCTTACACACTATTTTCGACACTAAGCTAGATGTCGAGTTCTTTTCAAGGGTACAACCACTCCCACACACAATGTATTTTAAGGACTAAAATACTAACCACTCACACTCACAAGATTATGATGGTTTGGTACAACAATGATCTATGAATCAACACAAGATCATACAAAAACAAACAAACAAGACTTCCAACAACTGGTTGAAGCTTGAATATGCCTTGATCTTCTTTGCTACAAAAGAGATCACTAATATGATATAAAACTGAGTTAGAAATGTTAGAGAGAAGGAATGTATGTGAATATGATGGAAAGGAATGAAAAAAAACTTGGTTTGGCTTTGCTATTTATAGCCAAAATACTCAACAGGCACCACGGACCACGGATTCCTCAAAAGGGTTCCGTCCGTGTTAAGATTTGGTGCCGCCGGGGTCTGACAGCAAGATCACCAAAATCTTACCAAAGTCAACCATATCTATCCAAGATTGTGTAAGATATGTAGAGTCTAAATCTACACAAAGTATCTAGTGAAATCTTCTAAGGATTTCAATGATGCACTACATGATGTCATGTGTTTGTTTTTCTATTTTTAGAAATATGTTAAAATGTAAATACATATGTAATGTTTTGTTTTAAGAAACCAAAACATTCTTAATCTAAAAATACTAACATACATTATGGTTTAGTGTCATATCAAAATATTATTTTAAAAGCTTGTTTTAATATCTATTAAACTTGACAAGCTTTAAGCTTTATAAAAATTAAATTTACTTTTGTCGTTAACAAAACTTAGGTAAAGATCATAAAATATAAATAACGTTTAATGACGATATTTGTATTAACAATCTCCCCCTTTTTGTTGAGGACAAAACATAAATTTTATTTTTATAAAAGATGTAAAGATTGTACAAGAGTTATAAAAATATTAGTTTTAGAACTTAAAAGATAAAGATGATAATGCAAGTATGTCCAATTTAGACATGATGTTGACTTTTCAGAAAGTCAAAGTGTGTAGTTGACTTTTCATTAGAAAGTCAAAGTCTTCATTAGTTGAAGTATGATGTTGAATTTTCAGAAAGTCAAAGTATGCAGTTGACTTTTTATAAAAGTCAAATTTAACCAAGTTCTATATATTTCTCCCCCTTTTTGTCTCAACAAAAAGAAGATGCGAGACGGAATATGTAATGAGCCCGAGCCATTATCTCCCCCTTGACCAATGCTCCCCCTAAATTAGGTGCCAAGAGAAAGATACATGGATTGTGAAAAAGCTACAAAAAAGATGTTAGTAATAAGCATCATCACAAGCATTTCCAAAAACCATGTAACAATCAACAACAATATAAGAAACACCATTCATTTGATAAAAATTTTCATGATATAAGAATCATGAAAAGGAAACACAATGAAGTGTTAGTACAATAATAAAATCCTAGAAAAGAAAAGAAAATAAAAAAAAACAAAGAAAATCCTAGAAAAATTAAAAATGCTTAAAGAAGATAAACTAGGACCCTCCTATTGAGGTGGTGGATGAGCAAGAGCATTGATGCGCTCTAAGATGTGATTGAGGATGAACCTCATTTCGTCTTGAAGCTCATGGACCATCACCCAGGTCCTTTCGGTAATTTGGGCGGTCTGCTCACAATTAGAGCAACCGTGTCTAGGAGGGTAGTATGGTTCATGATTTTGTGGTGGTGGAATGGTGGAGTTGTTGGTGTTGGTGGTTGGAGTGGTGATTATAAAGGCTAGCAAAGCACTTTGCATTTGCATAGCATCACTAAGATGAGAATCCACCATATTGGAAAATTGGTGGAGATGATTGAGCTCGGCTTCAATCTCTTCTTTAGTGGGGTGATCATCCCACATTAATTCCTCAATGTCCTTTATATGAGAGGGCATTGATCCGTGCTGAACCGTCAAGTTTTCTCACGCAAGCTGACCACTTGTGAATGGCCAACTGTGAGAAACTTAAAACAGCTCAAGCACGAATGCAATGAAGATCTGGGGAGTATAGTGTTTTCCCCGGGTCGTTATGTCCCAGCGAGCTATGCAATGGATCACCAAACGTATAGTGATCGAGGAATTTGAACAGAAAAAGGGATTGATATGATTATAACTATAGAAAAAGCCAACAAATTACAACGGCTTAAATGCAAATTAAAGAAAGTTAAAAAGATAAAACAAATATTAAATAAACGCTATCACTATTTTTAAAATGATGTTTTTGTTTTTATGTTTTTATAAAACTGAATTAAAAACTACGTAACGTACAAATAAAAATGTGAAACTTAAACAATATTAATCCTAAAAATATGAAATTGACATTTTTACAAACCTAATGATAAAAGAAAATATTTAGAAAAAGAAAATTATTTTTACAACTATTTATCTAATTATTATTAATTAAAAACTATTTTTAACTATTAAATATTAGCCTAAAATACAAGAAAATATGAAACAAACCTAGAAAAATAAAATTTTGACTTAGAAAAATCTAAAATAACAAAAGAGAATTTTCAAAACTATTTTTATATTTTTCTGATTATTTTTCTATTTTCTAGGAATTAAAAACTATTAAAAACTAATTAAATGGCTTAAAAATACAAATTTAACTAAGAAAAATCTAGAAAAATATTTTTTTGTCTTTTTATATTTATCTAAACTTAAGAAAAATGAAAAATTATTTTTTTGAGACTTTTCTTAATTTTTTGGATTAAAAGCTAATTAAAAAGTGCTAAAAATTGATTTAAATGCAGAAAAATAGCAAACAAACTTAGAAAAATCTGAAAAATTCAAGATAAGCTTAAAATAATGCAAGGAATCTAGGAAAAATATAAAAAAATAGGGGTTGTGTGTAGGAATTTGAGACTGCTATACAAGTGCTTATTGAAATAAGCACTTGAATAAGCCAAAGTGACACAACAAGTACCAAACTGAAACAGAAGGTATAAACTGCTAAAAGAGCTATAATGCAACAAAAAACAACAAGCCAAAACCTCTGATTTGCAAGTTACAAAGATTTGGTGAACTTAGCTTATTGGCTAAAAAACAGTTTCAGGGGGCAACTTGCAGCTTAAAGATAAGCAATCAAATAAGCTAGACAACAAAAACCAAATATAGAAACTTAAACTAGACCTGGGTGAGACCTAGCAAACCAAAAATCAGACCTAGGGAAACTCTTATGAACCCTGTGCAAGCTTGCATAAAACTGAGAAAAACTCAGCTTAAGCTGAGTGGTGTGAACAGGGCAGTTGGGATCTAAAAGACAAGCTTGTTTGGAGCTTATAAAAAATTGGTAAAATTCTACAAAAATGCTAATAAGAAATGATACCAGCTGAAGTTTATGAAGCCACAAATTTCACTTGATGTGGCTCAAAAATGAACTCATGAAAATTCCTTGCAATTGGGCTCAAAACAGATTTTTGCCAATTTGACTTTTGATATGAATTTGAAAGTTTGACCTTGGTGAGATTTGGACTCAATTTAAGAACTGATTATGAAGTGTTATGACCAAATAAAACTGATGTAATCTATCTCTATGATATTTAAACACAAATCAAGATTTTGATAATCAAAATCACAACAGATCAGACATTGAGACAGATTAAGATACAATTTTGACTTTTGGAGCTTGCAGGCACACAATATTGACTGATATGAGTTAGTATGGACTTAACTAGCATGAACCAACAGATATTGATCACTGATTATACCTTTAAGATAGTTTGTGCAATAAATCCAAACACCCTTTATATCAACTGTTGTGAAAGTAAAATGAGATAATCAATGCACCAACATGTTTTAATGATCAATCTAAGTTTAAATACCCCTAATACTACTGTTTAAACAGGTTTTAGCTACTTATAATTACAGAAACAGATTATGCTTTGAAACTAGAAAATGACTTACAACTGTCCCCAGCCACTATGGCTTGCCACCATTGAAACCAGAGCCTCTAACTAATCTAAACCAACCCACTGCTTCTAAATCAACCCAATTCCAGCTCTGAACCAACCCATATCCATTTCTGCATCACTTTTGCCCCATGTTGACTTTCTTTGACCAATATCCAAAAATGTTTGAAACTTAAATTTGAGCTTATAGAAAGCTTAAATAAGCTAGTATAAGCTTGTTTGAGCTTATAAATAAGCTGATTGAAGCTAGGATATCAGAGATTGAAAATGAAAATTGTAACAGTGGCTTGAAATTTGAAACATGAACACAAACTTGGAATTGATACTTAAAAGAGTTGTAATATACTTAAACAAGTTAATTTGATACAAAGAACTTTAAAAATACAACTGAAAACTATTTAAGACATAATAAGCTAAAAAACGACATACATTGTGAGAATTAAACTAAGTACTACCTTTCCTTCTCTGTCTTCCTTCTCTTTTATACCCAAAATGTCTTTCTCTCACCTCTCTCTTCAAATCCCAGCAACAATATCAACCATTGGATGTGTAAAAGTGATCTTGGCCATTTATGCATTTTGGCGCCAAAAGCTGTTTTAACAGCTGGAGGTTGAGTGAGATTGAAGGAGGCATTAAATGATCTTTGGCATTGAGTGTTTGGAGGGATAAGGGTGATGATGATGGAGTGTTTGCAGGAAAGGTGATGATGGAGGGGGGAAAGAAGAGAACCCGTGACTGGTTTTTATTATTTAAATTGGGCGGGTAGGGAGAAGTCAAAAGGGGTGGTTTGACTGGTGTTATTAAAAGGGAAGGGGTTCAATTGGCAGGGGGTCACAAGGATGGCAGGGTCCAATTTGGTTTGTGACAAGGTCCAAAGGTGCAAAAGGTTAATAATAATCAAGGACCTTGTTTGCAATTTCTGAAAATTGGAGGACCAATACTGCCAAACCTGCAAAGTTGTTTCCAAGGGCTGAAAATGACAATCTCAAAAAGTACAAGGACCAAACTTGCCATTTTCCAATTTCCAGGGGCCATTTTTGCCAATTTTCAAACTTGAAGGACCAATTTTGTAATTTCTCAAAACTTTTTATATTTTTCACCAAAGGACCAATTTTGACAAGTTATGATTTTAAAAGGACCTTTGGTGATTTTACTTTTGAAATTATGTGCTCAAGGACTATTTCTGACAATTTTTGAAACTTGGGGGACTGAAACTGCCAATTATGCAAACTTAGCTCATTTTTCATCTGATTTTGAACATTTTGCATCTGAAACATATAAAATGCAATTTTGGAATATTTTCAGTATTTTGATACATTTCTGAGCATTTTCAAACGTTTTGCAGTTCAGATTTGACTAAAAATGATGAGTATTTACACACTTATCAATCCCCCACACTAAACTATTGCTAGTCCCTAGCAATATTTTGAGAAAAACTTAATGGATTTGAATCTCTTTACCAAAAGCCATTACTTCTGGAGTAGCCAAATGTTTCAGTTCAAGTAAGAACCATGGTACACCGATAACCATGTGATTTTGAGCAAACCACCAGCTTCCAGCGGATTTGATTTGTCTTTACCAGAAGCCGTTTGCTTCTGGACTAGCCAACTCTTAGATAAATTATCAATATTATCTTTGGTGAGCTGATTACCAATTATGGTTTTTCCACTGCCTTTACCACAAGCCATAAACTTGCGGGCTAGCCAACTCTTCACTTTTTTAGGATATGGTGAGCTGAATACCATACAATTTTGGGCAAATTGCAAGCCGTCAACGGATTTGAGATATCTTTACCAAGAGCCGTTTGCTCCTGGATTAGCCAATCCTTTTGTTTATTAGACATGGCGGACTGATAACCAAATGAGTAAGTGCAAAACACTTACTCCAAAAAAAAAATTTGGCCAAAAACGGGGGAATTAGGCGGTATAATTACATGATAAAATTCGTGAGAATTCCCCCCCACACTTAGAAATGAATATTGCCCTCAATATTCAAAGTACCGGCGGTTATGCCGAAACAAAGAACGTAAAAGGGAAATACTACGGCCATTATTTAGAAAGATGATTTTTTTTTTTTTTTTTTTTTTTTTGGAAACACTTATATACACAACATGTGGGGCAACCCCCCCCCCCCACACTAGGGTGGTAGAAAGATAGAAAGAAGTCAGAAATATGGGTGAAGACTCATATGGCATGCTACTGTTTTTGATTCCCGAGTCGCTAGCTTGACTCGATCCCCGCATTCATTGGTTCATGGGGAAAGTTTGTAAGTCCGGGACAACCATGGATGGAATGTCCTCTCCAAAGTAATGCTTCACTCGATGACCATTCACTTTAAAATTAGGACCATCGGGTTGAGATAACTCAATGGTACCATAAGGATAAACCTTAGCGATAGTAAATGGACCAGACCAGCGGGATTTTAATTTTCCCGAGAAAATCTTCAATCTTGAGTTGAAAAGAAGGACTCGATCACCAACGTTGAAAACGCGATTTTTGATTTTTGAGTCATGAATCTTCTTTGTCTTTTGTTTGTAGATCAAAGAGTTCTCGTATGCTTGATCACGGAGTTCATTTAATTCATTCATTTGAACTTTCCGATGATCACCAGCTGTCTGAATATCAAAATTAGCATGCTTCAAGGCCCAGTATGCCTTGTGCTCGAGCTCAACCGGCAGATGATACGCCTTCCCGTACACTAGCTTGTATGGAGTGCACCCGATGGGTGTTTTGTAAGCTGTACGGAAGGCCCAGAGTGCGTCATCTAGCTTATCCGACCAAGAGGCACGGTTTTCGCCAACCGTCCTCTCAAGAATTCTTTTTATCCCCCGGTTAGAAACTTCCACTTGCCCACTTGTTTGGGGGTGGTACGCAGTAGATAGACGGTGAGTTACACCATACTTTTGCATGACTCTTTCAAACTGGTCATTGTAAAAATGCGTACCACGATCACTGATTATGGCTCGTGGAGTTCCAAACCTAGCAAACAGAGATTTTAAGAATTTCACCACAACTCGGGCATCGTTGGTAGGTAAAGCTTTAGCTTCAACCCATTTTGACAAGTAGTCAACGGCCACGAGTATGTATTTGTTACCACGGGAAGAAGGAAATGGCCCCATAAAGTCAATGCCCCAGATGTCAAAAATCTCACACACTTGAATGGCGTTTTGCGGCATTTCATTCCTTTGTGAGATATTTCCGTGACGCTGACAAGCGTCACAGGTTTTGACAAATTCATGGGCATCCTTATAGATTGTGGGCCAATAGAATCCGGAATCATACACCTTCTTGGCGGTGTAGTTGGGGCTATGATGTCCCCCAGTAGGTCCAGAGTGGCAAGCTTTGAGAATGTCAATAGCTTCCTGACCATACACACATCACCGGATGACTTGATCCGCACAAATTTTGAACAAGTAGGGGTCGTCCCAGAAATAATGTTTCACATCTTTAAAGAATTTATTTTTCTGTTGGGACGACATCCCTTTCACCACAAAGTTACCCGCATGGTAATTTGCAAAGTCAGCAAACCATGGGGTAGAAGAGTCTCCACGAAAAGAAACCACATTGAGTGTTTCGAGAGGAAATGTTTCGTTTATTTCCTTTTTCTCGAACACATCTTGGTGAGGGTTCTCTAATCGGGACAGATGATCAGCAGCCAGGTTCTCAGCTCCTTTTTTATCACGAATAATGATATCAAATTCTTGTAGGAGGAGAACCCAACGGAGCAATCTCGGCTTTGCATCTTGTTTTGCAAAGAGATATTTGAGTGCCGAGTGATCCGTATACACCACGCATTTGGTCAAGATAAGCTATGGCCGAAACTTTTCAAACGCATACACCATAGCTAATAATTCTTTTTCTGTAGTGGTGTAATGGGTTTGAGCTTCAGTCATAGTTTTGCTTGCGTAGTGGATTGGCTGAAAATGCTTGGTTTTGCGTTGCCCCAAGACTGCACCGATAGCAAAATCACTTGCATCGCACATGAGCTCAAAGGGTAAATTCCAGTCGGGGGCAACTAGAATGGGTGCTTCCGTAAGCTTTTTCTTAAGTGTTTCAAAAGCTTCGATGCACTCAGGAGAAAAGATAAAAGGAGCATCTTTTTCGAGAAGATGGGTCATAGGCCGAGCGATTTTAGAGAAATCTTGAATGAATCTACGATAAAACCCGGCATGACCTAGAAAACTCCTAATACCTTTGACGGTAGTAGGATGAGGTAATTTAGCAATAACATCAACTTTTGCTCTATCTACCTCAATCCCGTTTTTTGAAATCTTATGGCCAAGGACTATGCCTTCTTTGACCATAAAGTGGCTCTTCTCCCAGTTTAGACATAGATTGGTGTCTTCACACCTTTTTAGCATTTTGTCTAAATGGGAGAGACATGTATGAAATGAGTCCCCAATGACCGAGAAGTCATCCATAAACACCTCCATAGTTTCCCCGATCATGTCGTAGAAAATTGTCATCATACATCTTTGGAACGTGCCAGGAGCATTGCATAGGCCAAAAGGCATACGTCTGTAGGCAAATGTTCCGTATGGGCAGGTGAATGTGGTCTTTTCTTGATCCAGCGGATCAATGGGGATCTGAAAGTAACCCGAGAAACCATCAAGGAAACAATAGTACTCGTTCCCTGCTAATCTCTCAAGCATCTGGTCCATGAAGGGTAGAGGAAAATGGTCTTTACGGGTGGCTTCATTTAACTTGCGATAGTCAATGCATACACGCCATCCCGTAACCAATCGAGTTGGAATTAACTCGTTTTCTTCATTCGTGACAACAGTAATGCCACCCTTTTTAGGAACGCAATGTATTGGGCTAACCCAAGGACTATCGGATATCAGGTAAATCAAACCGGCATCAAGAAGTTTGAGAACCTCTTGTTTGATAACCTCATGAATTTTAGGATTCACCCTTCTCTGATGTTGGACTGCTGGTTTGAAGTCATCCTCCATTAAGATTTTGTGAGTACAAAACTCAGGGTTGATACCCCTAATGTCGGAGAGTTTCCAAGCAATCGCTTGCTTGTGTGACTTCAAGACCTTGATGAGAGCAGTTTTCTCCTCCTCAGTTAAATCCTTAGCAATTATGACGGGTAATTTATCATCACCCTCCAAAAATGCATACTCGAGATGAGGAGGTAGGTCCTTAAGTTCAACCTCGGGAAATTCTTCAGTAGAAGTTTGTACTGATTTGATTTCCTCAATTGTGATTTCTTTCGGAGGGAGTGAAGGTAATGGATCTTCATTAAGCAATTGCTCAAGATAAAGGATATCCCCCTCCGAATCATAAACACCATCAATTCCAGGCGGAATTGCTTCATCAGTAGCAAGAAATTCATCGATCTCTTCCAGAAGGAAGTCACCTCCCTCAAACGGAGTGGGAGAGGGGGAAGAGTCGGCAATGATAGGTTGAGAAGATGTGGTGGAATCCCCACTCACAGAATTATGAAGATAACCAAGAAACTCTTGAGATTACTCCTCTGAAGCAATGTCAATTAAATCGACACGATTAACTGATTCAGTATCGTAATTTGAGGAGTACCTCGAAGTTTGATCGAGGTTAAAGGTAACAGCTTCATTACCCACACGTAAAGTGATTTCTTGCTCAAATACATCAATAAGAGCATGGCCCGTCCTCAGGAATCCTCTTCCAACAATGAGGGGAACCCGAGGATCAGCATCGAAATCAACAACCACAAAGTCAGCTGGGAAATGGAACTTTCCTACTTTGACAAATACATCCTCGGCTATGCCAAGAGGACGCGATATTGATCGATCTGCAAGCTCAAGAGTCATGCAGGTAGGAATAAGTTCCGGAAGAGAAAGTTTCTTCCACACTGAATACGGCATCAGATTGATGCTTGCACCAAGATCGGCAAGGGCAAAGCATTCAATCATCCCAGGAAAAACACAAGGAAGAAGAAATTTTCCGGGATCTCCAAGCTTCTCAGGAAGCTTCTTTAATAGAACTGCTGAGCAATTCTCGTTTAAAGGAGTTTTAGCCATTTCAAACAGCTTTTCCTTGTTGCTCAACATGTGTTTGAGAGTTGATGCAAACTTGGGCATCAACATGATAGCATCCGCGAAGCTTATGTCAAAGTGAAGTTCTTGGAAAATTTGAAAGAATTTTTCCATTTGATGACTAGCTTTCTCGCGGAGCTTCTGCTCATGTAAACGTGAGGGATAAGGAATAGAAGTTTTGGATTTAGGGTTACCAACTGGAGGTTCAAAAACAACTCCAGGTTTGGTATTGGGTTTCGGGACACCCTGAGGATGGACATTACTGGTACTTCCGTTATCAGTAGGAAGTTCCTTGTCCTTTGTCGCCTCAGGTTCGCTTTCCACTACCTTCGGGAGAGAAGAAGAAGAGGTAGTAGGAATAGCGGGTCCATCATAAGAAGCACCACTTCTGGTTGTGATCGCCTTTGCATCGCCCCTCGGATTAGCGATCGTGTTGCTAGGTAAAGTACCTGAGCCCGAGGGTCGATCATTTAAAGACTTCTTGATGTCAGAAATCTGGCTAACCAACAACCTGTTCATTTCCTCTTGGGATTTCATGAATTGTTTCAACAACTTATCAGATGATGGTCCAGTTGGAACAATGGCTTGAGTTTGCACAGGAAAATTCTGGCCTCTATTGTTAGGATTAGGGCCTTGATTCTGAAAATTTCCTTGATTGTATGCATGAAAATACCCTGGGTTGAAATTTCCCTGACCTGGGTTTCTATTGAAATTTCCTTGATGTTAGAAATTTTGATTCTGATTTTGAAAACCGTTGTTTGGATTGAAATTACCTTGGTTTTGAAAACCTTGGTTTGGTCTATTTTGATTTTGATTACGGTTTTGATTGAAACCGGGAGGTCCAGAGTAGTGGTTAGGACGGTGGTTCGGGTCTATAGGAGCACGATATTGATTGCCTCCTTGATTAGAAATCCCGCCCACAGCATTAGCTTCAAAAGGGTTACCATCGGTGGCCATACAGTTGTAATAAGCATGGGGGCCACCACAGGTAACACAGACTTCCACTTTCTTAACTTCAGCAGGAGGTGAAGTTTGTGGAAAAGAGACTTTCTTTTGGTTGGAGAGAACCAAAGCTTGAATAGCTTCTGTGAGTTTATCAATCTTAGCATCGGTGCTAGATTGACTCACGGGCGATGAAGAAGAAGAAGGACCAACACTGACTTGGGAAACAACAGGCTTGCTTCGTGCAGTGCGGACTTTAGACTTGTTTTCGATGATCGCTAAAGCTTCTTTGACAGTTTTGCTTAGGAAATTTCCTCCCGCGGAGGAATTGAGAGAATCTTGATCAGATTGACTCACTCCATTGTAGAAAGTATCGAGTTGCATCAACTCGGAGAAACCATGGTGAGGACATTTGCGAAGCAATTCCTTTAAACGATCCCACGATTCACTGAAGGATTCATCAAACTTTTGAGTGAACTTGATGATTTCATTTTTAAGACTCGTGGTTTTGGAAGGTGGATAGAATTCATTCACAAATTTCTTCACCAGATCTTCCCATGTCTCAATAGACTGAGGGGGTTGTTTTTCAAGCCAAATCCGGGCTTGCCCCTCAAGAGAAAATGGGAATAGAAGAAGCTTAACAGCATCAGTAGGGACATTCTTGTATTTGATGGTAGATGCAATCTTGTTAAACCATCGAATATGAGCATGAGGATCATCCCGCTCAAAACCGTAGAATTGATTTGAGGTTACAAGATTCAGTAACCCGGTTTTGAGTTCAAAATTTTCAGCCACAGTGGCTGGTACAACAATAGCATCTCCATACCCGTCGATGGGTGCCTGGAGAAGCTCACACATAGGGCGTTCTTCCGCCATGATAACGGAAGTAGTGTGAGCAGTCCGAATCTCAGATCCGACTGATGGAGCAGAAAGTCTACGGACACGCCTTCTTGGAATCTTGACAAGCTCACGAAATGGGCTCACAGATCTAGAAGAGCGAGTGCGCATACACTAGAGTTAACTCTAAGGAATTTCAGAGTTAAGGAGAGAAATGAGAATTATGAAGACGTTTTATGAAAAATGGGGTGAGAAGAATCTTTTGGGTTTTCTGGTTCTGACAAGTAGATATCACAACAAATCCAATTAAAACAAGATCGAGGCAAAACAACAGTGAACTTAACCAATAATCACAATATGAATGGCTTCTTTGAAAAAGGTACACCAATCACAAGGACACAAAGGCAAGTTTTAAATCTTTAGTTCGGGAACTTATTATGGTCGTACCCCCAGTTAGGTAGTACACTGCCTTGGTTTGCGGTGGTAATCTTTTAAGTTGTTATTATTTAAAGAAAACGACAAATCTTTTTGTATATTTTTTTATATTTGATACTTATATAGAAACAAAAGGAAAAATATTTTTGTGTTTTATACGTTTTTTGGCTGTTTTTGGGTTTTTGGATTTTTTATAAAAATATGGATATATATAGATAGATAGAGATGGATGATATGAACAAATGAGTGAGTATTCAAATTACTAATCTGCTAAACGGAAGATAGATCAGCACAGCTCCCCGGCAGCGGCGCCAAAAATTTGATCCGTGCTGAACCGTCAAGTTTTCTCACGCAAGCTGACCAAAAATTTGATCCGTGCTGAACCGTCAAGTTTTCTCACGCAAGCTGACCACTTGTGAATGGCCAACTGTGAGAAACTTAAAACAGCTCAAGCACGAATGCAATGAAGATCTGGGGAGTATAGTGTTTTCCCCGGGTCGTTATGTCCCAGCGAGCTATGCAATGGATCACCAAACGTATAGTGATCGAGGAATTTGAACAGAAAAAGGGATTGATATGATTATAACTACAGAAAAAGCCAACAAATTACAACGGCTTAAATGCAAATTAAAGAAAGTTAAAAAGATAAAAAAAATATTAAATAAACGCTATCACTATTTTTAAAATGATGTTTTTGTTTTTATGTTTTTATAAAACTGAATTAAAAACTACGTAACGTACAAATAAAAATGTGAAACTTAAACAATATTAATCCTAAAAATATGAAATTGACATTTTTACAAACCTAATGATAAAAGAAAATATTTAGAAAAAGAAAATTATTTTTACAACTATTTATCTAATTATTATTAATTAAAAACTATTTTTAACTATTAAATATTAGCCTAAAATACAAGAAAATATGAAACAAACATAGAAAAATAAAATTTTGACTTAGAAAAATCTAAAATAACAAAATAGAATTTTCAAAACTATTTTTATATTTTTCTGATTATTTTTCTATTTTCTAGGAATTAAAAACTATTAAAAACTAATTAAATGGCTTAAAAATACAAATTTAACTAAGAAAAATCTAGAAAAATATTTTTTTGTCTTTTTATATTTATCTAAACTTAAGAAAAATGAAAAATTATTTTTTTGAGACTTTTCTTAATTTTTTGGATTAAAAGCTAATTAAAAAGTGCTAAAAATTGATTTAAATGCAGAAAAATAGCAAACAAACTTAGAAAAATCTGAAAAATTCAAGATAAGCTTAAAATAATGCAAGGAATCTAGGAAAAATATAAAAAAACAGGGGTTGTGTGTAGGAATTTGAGACTGCTATACAAGTGCTTATTGAAATAAGCACTTGAATAAGCCAAAGTGACACAACAAGTACCAAACTGAAACAGAAGGTATAAACTGCTAAAAGAGCTATAATGCAACAAAAAACAACAAGCCAAAACCTCTGATTTGCAAGTTACAAAGATTTGATGAACTTAGCTTATTGGCTAAAAAACAGTTTCAGGGGGCAACTTGCAGCTTAAAGATAAGCAATCAAATAAGCTAGACAACAAAAACCAAATATAGAAACTTAAACTAGACCTGGGTGAGACCTAGCAAACCAAAAATCAGACCTAGGGAAACTCTTATGAACCCTGTGCAAGCTTGCATAAAACTGAGAAAAACTCAGCTTAAGCTGAGTGGTGTGAACAGGGCAGTTGGGATCTAAAAGACAAGCTTGTTTGGAGCTTATAAAAAATTGGTAAAATTCTACAAAAATGCTAATAAGAAATGATACCATCTGAAGTTTATGAAGCCACAAATTTCACTTGATGTGGCTCAAAAATGAACTCATGAAAATTCCTTGCAATTGGGCTCAAAACAGATTTTTGCCAATTTGACTTTTGATATGAATTTGAAATTTGACCTTGGTGAGATTTGGACTCAATTTAAGAACTGATTATGAAGTGTTATGACCATATAAAATTAATGTAATCTATCTCTATGATATTTAAACACAAATCAAGATTTTGATAATCAAAATCACAACAGATCAGACATTGAGACAGATTAAGAGACAATTTTGACTTTTGGAGCTTGCAGGCACACAATATTGACTGATATGAGTTAGTATGGACTTAACTAGCATGAACCAACAGATATTGATCACTGAATAGACCTTTAAGACAGTTTGTGCAATAAATCCAAACACCCTTTATCTCAACTGTTGTGAAAGTAAAATGAGATAATCAATGCACCAACATGTTTTAATGATCAATCTAAGTTTAAATACCCCTAATACTACTGTTTAAATAGGTTTTGGCTACTTATAATTACAGAAACAGATTATGCTTTGAAACTAGAAAATGACTTACAACTGTCCCCAGCCACTATGGCTTGCCACCATTGAAACCAGAGCCTCTAACTAATCTAAACCAACCCACTGCTTCTAAATCAACCTAATTCCAGCTCTGAACCAACCCATATCCATTTCTGCATCACTTTTGCCCCATGTTGACTTTCTTTGACCAATATCCAAAAATGTTTGAAACTTAAATTTGAGCTTATAGAAAGCTTAAATAAGCTAGTATAAGCTTGTTTGAGCTTATAAATAAGCTGATTGAAGCTAGGATATCAGAGATTGAAAATGAAAATTGTAACAGTGGCTTGAAATTTGAAACATGAACACAAACTTGGAATTGATACTTAAAAGAGTTGTAATATACTTAAACAAGTTACTTTGATACAAAGAACTTTAAAAATACAACTGAAAACTATTTAAGACATAATAAGCTAAAAAACGACATACATTGTGAGAATTAAACTAAGTACTACCTTTCCTTCTCTGTCTTCCTTCTCTTTTATACCCAAAATTTCTTTCTCTCACCTCTCTCTTCAAATCCCAGCAACAATATCAACCATTGGATGTGTAAAAGTGATCTTGGCCATTTATGCATTTTTGGCGCCAAAAGCTGTTTTAACAGCTGGAGGTTGAGTGAGATTGAAGGAGGCATTAAATGATCTTTGGCATTGAGTGTTTGGAGGGATAAGGGTGATGATGATGGAGTGTTTGCAGGAAAGGTGATGATGGAGGGGGGAAAGAAGAGAACCCGTGGCTGGTTTTTATTATTTAAATTGGGCGGGTAGGGAGAAGTCAAAAGGGGTGGTTTGACTGGTGTTATTAAAAGGGAAGGGGTTCAATTGGCAGGGGGTCACAAGGATGGCAGGGTCCAATTTGGTTTGTGACAAGGTCCAAAGGTGCAAAAGGTTAATAATAATCAAGGACCTTGTTTGCAATTTCTGAAAATTGGAGGACCAATACTGCCAAACCTGCAAAGTTGTTTCCAAGGGCTGAAAATGACAATCTCAAAAAGTACAAGGACCAAACTTGCCATTTTCCAATTTCCAGGGGCCATTTTTGCCAATTTTCAAACTTGAAGGACCAATTTTGTAATTTCTCAAAACTTTTTATATTTTTCACCAAAGGACTAATTTTGACAAGTTATGATTTTAAAAGGACCTTTGGTGATTTTACTTTTGAAATTATGTGCTCAGGGACTATTTCTGACAATTTTTGAAACTTGGGGGACTGAAACTGCCAATTATGCAAACTTAGCTCATTTTTCATCTGATTTTGAACATTTTGCATCTGAAACATATAAAATGCAATTTTGGAATATTTTCAGTATTTTGATACATTTCTGAGCATTTTCAAACGTTTTGCAGTTCAAATTTGACTAAAAATGATGAGTATTTACACACTCATCAGGCATTGATATTGTAGGTTGTGGTTGATCCCCATATAAAGAACCATGGATTTCCTTGTAGATGGGATGCAAAAGAAGAGGTCTTGTCCCTAACGGGGCGTTTGGGAAATGATGGACGTGGAGACTCATGAGCTATTCGCTCAATAGTACCAAAAGATGGTAGTGGTGGTGGATGATTGGGCCTAGGAGGCAAGTCCTCCAAGTCTTCCAAAAATGGATTTGGAGATGTAGGTGGTGTAGAGAATAACTCTAATGGAATGAGTGTTGGAGATTTTGGAGGTGATGGTGATTTTGATGTTTGGATAAGAGCCGGTGGTGGTGAGCTAGGAGTCTTTGTTGGTGGTGAAGTAGTGATAATGATAGGTGATTGTAGAGGTGGTGTAGGAGTAGCCAAAGAGAGAGTTATATCATCTCTTATGGGAGATGAGATGGTTAATGGAGAGGACTCAGAAGAGGAGCTTATGTTGACAAAGCAACAAGGTCTTACGCTCATTCTAGCGATTCTTTTGCAAGGCTTGGTTGATGGTGAAAACTTAGTCATTTTGACTCAAGTTTTTGCTAGTGGATGATAAGAATTGAGAAGGTGTGAAGATGATCATGGTAAAAGCTCTTAATTTATAGGATTGGAGAATTATGGAGAAATGTGTTTGATTTGATGTTAAACCATAGAAGAGATGAGGTTCCTAATGATTTTGAAGTGGGTTTAATGCTAGTCATATCACCCAAGTCAATCCATACAAGAAGGATGGAGTGAAGTGACAAAGATTTGCAATAAATGTGTTCTAATGATTATGAGATCTTTAGAATCACATCACCCACGGACTGCAAGGAACCAAATTTTTGGTTCCTTCCTTTATGAAAAAGGGCTCATTGGGTGGATTTTTAAATTTTTTGAATTTTGGTGGGAAATGGATATCCTATATGCCTAAGTATGTTACACTAGTTCTAATATGGGTAAGAACTAGTTAAGACTAACCTAGAAGCAATGTATGGTAATTCGGAATGTTGAAATAAGCGAAATTTAGAACATTACCTGTAGGATCCACGGCACCAAAATTTTACACAGGCGGAACCCTTAAATTGGTGTCGCCTGGTCCGCCTGTACAAGTATGGCGGTACCAAAATCCATAACAGGCGGAACCAAAATAATGGTACCGTCTTGTCCGTGGAGACCAGAAATCAACACAGACCATATTTTTAGGTGTCGGGGACTTTTTCGAAACCTGAAATTTTGCTTATAACATGTGACATTAAATATTTCTAGTTAGGAAAAGTTGATAACACATATACAAATATAGTGGAGCATAGACTTTGACCAAGGGCTAACGATTTTCACATAAAAGTGAAAATGGGTAAAATTTGAAAACACACTTGTGCTATCCCTCTTCATAAACCGGTTAGCATACAACATTGTTTTAAGTCATATTATCATCCTACAAAGTAAAAACAACCAAATTGTATCATACACCATAGTTATTGTCTTGTTCCAAACACTCCTTCAAATAAACCTCACTTATCCAACTTCTTGTATATCTTTGTCATCATCCTACCAAGGCACTTGAACATCCCCTTGGTTTGCTTGAACTCCGCCGATTCATTCTCAATCTCGGGGAGAGATGCATAGTACTCTTGAGGTGGAAGGCGAGAATTTGGGAGACCGTCCTCGGAGCTACTTGATGATGATGATGAAGGAGTTGGAGGTTTTGCCCTTTTGCCTGTAGTCTTAGCCACTCGCTCGTCACTCAAGGGCACAAATATGTGAGGGATGAGAGCATAGTCAAGCTTCAACCCTTTTAGGCTTGGTGGAATGAGTGCAAATGCTTTATAGAGATAGGTTAGGAGCATAAGAGCGACCGATCCTTGATTTGGAATGTCTATCATTCTCCTAGCAATGTAGTAGGCTAAATTGAATGGTTAACGGGTGGATAAGTTGTAGAGCATGTGACAAAGGCAAGCATTGATATGGTCCCTATTTCCTATAGTGCTAATGACATTGGCTCTTAGGAGTTCCTCCCATTTTTTAAATTCGGGCTTAAGCTCATTGAGCTCCATACCATATGGATCTCGGTTCACTTCCTTTCCCTTTCGGGTGACATGGGTTGAAGCGGCCCTTTCGTTAAAAAGGTGCTCACGGATGACGTCCTTATCCGCTAAAGTAGTTTGGTAGGGAAGAGAGCGGTCATTGATAGCATCAAGGATAGTGAGTGACCACTTATCCGAGTAGACACATGTACCTTGGTTGGGAATTCCTAGTACTTGAGCAAATTGGCTTAAGGAGATGGAGTAGTCGTTTTGATTGATCCTAAACCTAAGAGCGAATTCATCGTCCTCATCAGTGAAGGCGGTAACACTAGCATAGAATTCTAAAACAAACCTAGGACAAATGGGTTCATCGATATCAAGGAGACAATCGAAGTTAATGGTGGCAAGTTCTTGACGGAGATTGGTTCCGTCGACAAAGGATGAGTGAATGGTTCTACCCTCATGGAAGTACATTTGCTCTAGACTCTTAAAGATTTTGACTTGTTCTTTGGAGAGGCCCTTGGTTTTGTGGTGTTTAGGGATGTAGTTAAAAGTATCCTTGTGATCATAGAATCTTGTGGCTACCATGGTTATTCCTATGAGCAAGAATTTACATGTTAAAAATAAGAACACACTTAGAGTTTTGGTTCTAGTGTGTGCCTATATGAAAACGATTTGGAGTTGCGGTTATCTCGACTCATTTTATGCACAAAATGGTTTTTAGTGGGGGTGTTTGGCAAAAGGCATGAGATAACCCAAACGCTCCTAATTCAATGTGGCTTCATTTGAATATACCCGGGAATGCATATTAGTTATGTATTACCTTTAGTATTCAAGAGCATTATGCAAGTGATGAAAATTTACGTTTCTATTTGTATTAACAATGAAAAATTGTTTTCCTACAAGTGAGAAGCTTTTCAAAATTCCATTTTAAAATTTTTTGACATGGTGTGTTTGCTTATTTAGAATTTGGCCTTATAGTCATTATCTTTTGATTAGTGGGAAACATAATTTGTGTGAAAAACTAGAAGGGGGGGTTGAATAGTTTTGCCAATTTTAAGTTAGTTTCAAAAACTTTAGATTCGATATTATGTGAATTCGTATGGATGAAGAGAAAGTATAGATCTAATTGATAATGAAAGTAAATAAAGTAAAGTAAAGGATATAAATGACACAACCGATTTATAGTGGTTCGGCTACAAGGACACCTTCCTTGCCCTACTCCACTCCCCGAGTCACCTACTCGAGAGTTCAAGCACTATGTCAACAAACTCCTTCAACTTGGCGGAGAAGCCTTCACAACGTTGCTTACACCTTTTTCCGGTACAAAGCTAAATACCGAGTCCGTAACATGGTGGACCAAACCAACACGACTATTACACAACAACTATGTGAAATGTCAAATACAAGATCTTTGCTACAGAAATCTTGTGGAGGAACAAATCAATCAAGGACCCCTTGCTTGGATGACTTGTAGAATGCTCGTGATCTCGCCTTAGAGAAGGACCTATATGAGAATCACTAAAGAAAGAAAGAAGAACAACTCTCTAGATCAAGTGATCTTTTGTTAGAAGAGAATGAGAGTATATGAGAGAATTAGTAAGAAGAGGGGTCAGTTATAATGAAGAAATGGCTCTCAATTTATAGGCAAAACTTGCCACTGTTCCTCGGATCCCACGGATCCCTCCCTTAAGGGATCCGTCTAGTGTAAACTTAGGGATCCGTGGGACACTCCTCTTTGCCCATGGGTTTTTTGGTTATGGGTCATAGCTCATGGGTTATTGGTTGGTCCATGGGTATTTCATTAGATACAACTTATCTAATAGATGCAATGCATCTAGTCAAATGGGTATGGGTCAATACCATGGGTTATGGATATGATCCATGGGTTGTGATTTTTACCCATCCTAATAAACTATTACAACAAATGATTTATTACAACAATTTGTATTAATTGACTATATGTAAATACATTACAAAAATAACATGTATCCTTATAATTTTACTTATGATAACATTATATTTGTTATCAACAAAACACAAAGAGATCGCAAAATATTAATAAACGTTTTTACGGTTTATTTGTATTAACAATCTCCCCCTTTTTGTTGATGACAAAACATAATGTTATGATGAATAAAACTTAAGAATAGATGTATGTTTTGAAAGCCCTAAGTTTTACTTCTTCTCCCCCTTTTTGTCGAAACAAAAAGTTAACCCATTGAAGAAATAAAATGTGGAAAAATATTCCACGTATCGCTTACTCCCCCTTGACGGTAGCTCCCCCTAGTTTGGGGTGTCAAGTGAAGAAAAATAAAAAATCCTACAAAGAAAAGGTGAGTAGTAACATGCATAAGTAATCTTGTGATTGACGAGAATCAAGATTGGGAGCCAAGGTATGTAAACAAGGCCTTGTAATAAAACAACAAAATGTAGTGGTATTTATGCCACATACAATCATGTAAAAGTAAGAACAAGACTTGTTCTTTAAAAAAAATGACTCAAAAGAAAAGAAGAACTAAAAATAGAAAATAGTAGTAATGATTCCTTCCATGCTTGCATAAGGTTATGGATGGAGGTTTTGATGAGTAATGATATTGATGCGATCAAGAATGAGGTTGAGTATGAATCGCATTTCTTCCCTAACTTCTATTGCAATGTCCCTAGTGGATTGGCAATGTTCACAATGTAAGTGATGTGGGTAATGAGTGTGGAAGTTTTTCGGGTTGTTTTGATTTGTGAGTTGCGGAAGTTGTGGTGGAAAAATAGGAAAATATAGATCAAAATCTGGAATGTTTGGAAGTGGTGGTGGATAAGAACCTAGGTGTTCTTGTATCTCAATGGGAGCTAAGGGTGGTGAGGTTTCAAGGTCTTTGAAAATTGTGTTTGGAGAAGTGGGAGGTGTATAAAAGGCTATTTCTTTTTGTTTTGGTTGTTGAGATCTTGTTGGAGTCTTAAGGAGTTCCAAAAGAGTGACTTTAGGTGGTGAGTTTATGGGTGATGAAGTTGGTGTACTTGTTGGTGATGAAGGAGGTGCTATAATGGAAGCATCTTGTGGTGAGTTAGTGGTTGGTGATGAGCCATTCGATGATGGTTTTGCTAAGCAACAATGCCGGATGCTAATCCATGCGGATATCTTAGATTTTGATTGTGGTATTTTGGAAGGTGGGAGTACAAAGTTTTGGATTACATGAAAAGGATTGTTTGTATTAGGTGATTCATCTAAGTTGGAAGATCTTTTGGATGACATGGTGTTGTTTGTTTGTGAAGATGAGATGAATATGCAAGCATTTTGGGAGTCCTATATATAGAAAAATAATGCATTGTAATGAATGCTTGACCCAAAATGTGGATTAAAATCTAATGATTAGATATGAATTTAAAGCATGTAATCATGAGAACACAAGCATTAAAGAACATACTCCAAAAAATGAAAAAATATTGAAGTTTTCATCAAAAGTGAGAAAAATAGAAGATAAAACTAGCTTCTGTCTCACGGATCCCACGGATCCTTCCCTTGAGGGATCTGTCCAGCATTAAGGCTGGGATCCGTGGTACTGGTGATTCAAGCAGCTCAAAATTTTCCTTTTGGAAACATTTGTGCCTAGTGTGTGCCTATATGCAAACAATTTGGAGTTGCGGTTATCTCGACTCCTAAAAAGAAAAGAAAAATAAACTAGAAGTGAAGAAGCATACTATTATGTGAGATAACCCGAGTGCTCCTAATTCATTGTTGCTTAAATGAATGTACCCGAAAACACATATTAGTTATGTGTCCTCTTTAGCATTCAAAAGACATGAGATGCAATGAAAACGGGTTTTTACTTTGTATTAATAATGAAAAAGCTATTTGTCCTAGACGTGAGAAATTGCTTTTGTGAAATTGATACGAGAAGAGGTATCATTTTTAGAAAACGTTTTGAAAAGAGGTTTCTATGTGCGAATAAAACGTTTTATCCTTTGAAAACAAGATGTGTATGTAATTATGTGTTTGCAACTTGTACTTATTTTGAAATAAAATAAGAGAAACTATGAGTTATAAGTGAAAAACTTATCTTGGGTTTTGAAAATTCCCGTATTGTTTGTGAGTTGTGCGTGAAATAGAGATCCTAGACTCAGAAAGAAGAAGGCTAGTGTTTACATACCATGTAGAGTTAAAAAAAATAAATTACGACGATTGTTCCATGAGACAAAGACCAAGACGAAGTAGTTTGAATTGTTCCCGCTTTAACGGTTTGGTGAGGACGTCGGCTATGTTGTCTTCGGACGCTACCTTCTCAATAGAGATGTTCTCCTTTTGAACATTGTCTCTTAAGAAGTGATGACAAATCTCTATATGCTTAGTGCGAGAATGTAATACAAGATTCTTGCTTAAATCGATGGCACCTTTGTTGTCACATAGAATGGCTATGTCACTTAGATGAATGTCGTAGTCAACTAACGCTTGTTTCATCCACAGTGCTTGTCGGCATGCTTTGCCGACGGAGACATATTCGGCTTCGGTTGTTGATATTGCTAATGCCGTTTGTTTCTTAGAAAACTAAGATGTTAAACAACATCCCATAAAAGTACATACCCTACTTGTACTTTTTTGGTCAACATAATCACCTGCATGGTCAGAATCTGCATATACAATTGTTTCTACTCCCATACCCTTAGGATACCATAATCCTAATTGTGTTGTACCCTTAATGTATCTAAATATCCTTTTGACAGCTTCTAGATGTGATGTTTTAGGGTCTTCTTGAAACCTAGCACATAGACAAACACTAGACATGATATCCGGCCTACTAGCCGTGAGGTAGAGAAGACTACCGATCATGCCACGATATTTTATGTTATCACCGGATTCGTCGTCTTCATCTTTTGTGAGTTTGGTGTCGGATGACATTGGTGTCCTAATTGGTTTCGACTCTTCTAGAACGAATTTCTTTAACATCTCTTTTATGTATTTAGATTGATTAAAGAAGATACCATCTTCTACTTGTTTGATTTGTAGACCAAGAAAGAAACTAAGTTCTCCCATCATACTCATCTCGAACTCGTCATGCATGATTTTAGAGAAATCATCACACATGTCTTGACAAGTAGATCCGAATATAATGTCATCTACATATATTTGAACTATGATTATATGTGACTCCTTTTTCTTAGTAAAAAGTGTGTTATCAACTAACCCCATGGTGTAGTTGTGTTTGATTAAGAATGACTTGAGTCTATCATACCAAGCTTTTGGAGCTTGTTTAAGACCGTAGAGGGATTTCTTTAACTTATACACATGTTTAGGTTTTTCAAAATCGATGAAGCCCGGAGGTTGAGCTACATATACTTCTTCATTAATAAAACCATTTAAAAAGGCACTTTTGACATCCATTTGATAAAGCTTAAAATCATTAGCACAAGCATAAGCAAGAAGTATTCTTATATACTCTAATCTAGCCACGGGGGCATAGGTCTCATCAAAGTCTATTCCTTCTTGTTGGTTATACCCTTGGGCAACGAGTCTAGCTTTGTTTCTAGACACTACACCGTTTGCATCTAACTTGTTTTTATAAACCCATTTGGTTCCTATTATGGTTTGATTACTAGGTGGAGGGACAAGTGTCCAAACATCATTAGAAACAAATTGATTTAGCTCTTCTTGCATGACCATTACCCAACTTTCATCTTTTATGGCTTCTTGTGTGTTCTTAGGTTCTATGGTTGAAACAAAACAAAATAGGCTACTTTGGTTTTGGACTTGAGACCTTAAGGTTCTTTCGTTTAACTTTCCTATGACCTTATCTACGGGGTGATCTTTTGACTCTTTAATATTTATGAGTTCATTATTTGAAGGTTCTTCTTCTTCTTCATTTATCTTTTTCTTTATCAATAGCTTCACTTTCAAAAATATCGTCATCGATAAGAGGTGGAGAGGGTTTAGGTGGACTTTCATCAAATTTTACATTTAATGACTCTTCTACCTTCATTGTTTCTTTATTTAATATGACGTAAGCTTTGCTATTAGGATAGTAACCTAGAAAGATACCTTCGATTGATTTAGGATCAAATTTTGTAAGGTAATCTTTAGTGTTAAGAAGAAAAAATTTGCTACCAAAGACTCTAAAGTGATCTAACGTAGGCTTTTTGCCTCGAAGTTACTCATATGAAGTTTTACCTAAAATTGGTCTAATTAAAACTCGATTAAGTATGTACGTTGAAGTATCAAGGGCATTACACCAAAACTTTTGAGGTATGGATTGCTTATTTAGCATGGTGCGACTCATTTCTTGTAGGGTTCTATTCTTTCTTTCAACTACCCCATTCGATTGTGGAGTGCGAGGAGCCGAGAAGTTGTGAGTAATACCATTAGCGTCACAAAAAGCTCCAAATTGCACTTCATTATCGAATTCCCTACCATGATCCGTTCTAATCGACACTATAGGACTTCCTAGTTGTCTTTGGATTTTCTTGCTTAATATTTCAAAATAATTAAACGTTTCCATTTTGTTCTTTAAGAATTTAGTCCATGTGTACCTAGAGTAATCATCCACTATAACCAAAGTGTAGTAGTTGCCTCCATAACTTTGGATAGCGGATGGACCAAATAAATCCATGTGTAGTAATTCTAGACACTTAGTTGTAGACACCATGTTTTTAGCTTTGTGACTAGAATGGACTTGTTTTCCTACATTACAAGCATCACAGAAGTGATGTTCATATTTTAACTTAGGTAGATCTCTTACTAGATCTTTGGATGATAGCGATTGAAGAAGTCACATATTGGCATGACCCAATCTTCGATGCCATAAGGTTGAAGTATCATCCATAGAGGTAAGATGAAGTTTGTCTTTAGGTTCATTACCAATTTTAATGACATAGACTCCATGTTTCCTAATTCCTCTTCCTATGGTTATGCCATTTTTAATATCTTACTACCGGTATCGGTAAAAAGTATATTGCACTTTTTATCACATATTTGTCCTATACTTAAGAGGTTAAAGTTTAGGTTTTCTACGTGACACACATTGTTAATGGTTAGAGATTTGTTAGAAATCGTACCTTTACCGATGATTTTACTTTTGCTATTTCCAAACACCACATTTCCTCCATTGAATGATTCATATGTGGAGAATAGATCTTTATTGCCGGTCATGTGCCTCGTGCGCCCGCTATCCTTGACCTATTCATCCGGATCTAGGTCGACCTTTAAGCACACCTCGTCATTTGCCATGAGACAAATTTCTTTGTGTTCCTCCTCGCTCATTCCCTACAAGCCGCTTACGAATGCTTTTTGATCATCCCGTTTGGGACACTTACTAATAAAGTGGCTTGGGTCCCCACATTTAAAGCAAGCACGATCATCCTTTGGCTTATCGTCCTCTTTGCTTTTCCGGAATCCTTTCTTGTCATCATACAGTTGTTTGACGTATCTTCCCTTCCTTCTAAAGAACTTTTTAAAGTCCCTTACCGCCATGGCATACTCCTCGTCGTCACTATCCGAAGAGGAGTTCTCTTCATCGCTTGAGGCCTTTTTGGCCTTAAGGGCAAGAGATTTGTGTTTCTCTTTCACCTTTGAGGCTTCGGAATCTTTTGCAAGGACAAGCTCATAGACTTTTAAGTTGTCAATGAGTTCATCAAGGGTGAGGATTTTCAAATCTTTTGACTGTTCGATTGCCGTCACCTTGGATCTCCACTTGGATGGAAGTGCCCTTAGATATCTCCTAACATGGTTACGGCTAGAAGAAGATTCATCGAGTGCTTGTAAAGATGTAATAATAGTATTAAAATTAGCAAAAGAGTGATCTATAGTTTCCTCATCCGATATTGAAAATTGTTCATATTGTTGAATAAATAAATCAATTTTATTATTTTTAACTTGTTGATTACCTTGATGAATTACATCTAAATAATTCCAAATTTCTTTAGAGGTTTTAAGCATAGAAATTCTTTCGAATTCCTTTTTGGGTAAAGCATTATATAAAACCATTTTAGCTTCACTATTTTTAGAAAGCTTTTTCTTCATGTCATCATTTAGTTTATCATGAGGTATGTTAACTAAATTTCCTTTACCATCTTTTGAGGTAGCCTCAAAATCTCCTTCAACAATAATGTACCAAAGATCAATATCTTTAGACTTTACATACGTTTCGAATCTATTTTTCCAATATATAAAACCATTAGTTTCAAGTAGTGGTGGTCGTTGCACAGATTTCCCTTCCTTGTAGTTTTTAGAACCCATAGTGATCGAAAAGTTTTTAAAATACGGTTTACTTTAAAACTTTTATAAACTTAGCTCTTAATACCAATTGTGGAAAAAACTAGAAGGGGGGGTTGAATAGTTTTGCCGATTTTAAGTTAGTTTCAAAAACTTTAGATTCGATATTATGTGAAGTCGTATGGATGAAGAGAAAGTATAGATCTAATTGATAATGCAAGTAAATAAAGTAAAGTAAAGGATAGAAATGACACAACCGAATTATAGTGGTTTGGCTACAAGGACACCTTCCTTGCCCTACTCCACTCCCAGAGTCACCTACTCGAGAGTTCAAGCACTATGTCAACAAACTCCTTCAACTTGGCGGAGAAGCCTTCACAAAGTTGCTTACACCTTTTTTCGGTACAAAGCTAAATACCGAGTCCGTAACACAGTGGACCAAACCAGCACGACTATTACACAACAAATATGTGAAATATCAAATACAAGATCTTTGCTACAGAAATCTTGTGGAGGAACAAATCAATCAAGGACCCCTTGCTTGGATGACTTGTAGAATGCTCGTGATCGCGCCTTAGAGAAGGACCTATATGAGAATCACTAAAGAAAGAAAGAAGAACAACTCTCTAGATCAAGTGATCTTTTGTTAGAAGAGAATGAGAGTATATGAGAGAATTAGTAAGAAGAGGGGTCAGTTATAATGAAGAAATGGCTCTCTATTTATAGGCAAAACTTGCCACTGTTCCTCGGATCCCACGGATCCCTCCCTTAAGGGATCCGTCTAGTGTAAACCTAGGGATCCGTGGGACGCTCCTCTTTGCTCATGGGTTTTTTGGTTATGGGTCATGGGTCATGGGTTATGGGTTGGTCCATGGGTATTTCATTAGATACAATGTATCTAATAGATGCAATGCATCTAGTCAAATGGGTATGGGTCAATACCATGGGTTATGGATATGATCCATGGGTTGTGATTTTTACCCATCCTAATAAACTATTACAACAAATGATTTATTACAACAATTTTTATTAATTGACTATATGTAAATACTTTACAAAAATAACATGTATCCTTATAATTTTACTTATGATAACATTATATTTGTTATCAACAAAACACAAAGAGATGGCAAAATATTAATAAACATTTTTACGGTTTATTTTTATTAACAATTTGTTTATGCAATGTGATAATGTAGTACCTAATTTCAATAACTAGTTATGCAATTTGCCAATTGAATCCATTTTTTGTACAAGAATATACATAATCCCCATGTTATGATTTTGTGCACAAATTAGAATCCTAGACTCAGAATTAGAAGATCTAATATAGTTAGGATACTTACAATGATGTTATCTTCAGTGATTAATGGGTGAGAAAGTGTCAACAATGAGTAAGGCATGATGTTGAAACGTTTTGGTAAAGTGGGTTGTGAGGAAGAAGATGTTTTGTAGGTAGTATTTTTGCTATTGTTGTCACCACGGACCAGACGACACCAAAAAATTGGTTCCGTCTTTTTTGTCGTTTGGTGCCGTGGGAACAGTAGCAGAATTAAACTAATTTGTTTTGTTTTGTTTGCTCTAAGGTTTAGACTATGTTTTAACTACATGTTTGGTTCCATTAGCCTTAAACCAAGTCTAAGAAGATTAAATGGTTCTCGTTTGAGAGGCTTAGTTAGAATGTCGGCAATGTTATCTTCGGAGGATACTTTCTCAATTGAGATGTTTCCTTTTTGAACATTGTCGCGAAGAAAGTGATGGCGGATTTTAATATGATTCGTACGAGCATGTTGGACGGGATTTTTGCTGAGATCAATAGCTCCTTTGTTGTCACAAAATATAACGATATCGTTGAGATGAATTCCATAATCCACGAGAGCTTGCTTCATCCAAAGAGCTTGTTGACATGCTTTTCCGGCTGAGACGTATTCGGCTTCAGTAGTTAAGATAGCTAGAGCCGTTTGTTTCTTTGCAAACCATGAGGTGAGACAATGTCCGACAAAAGTGCAAATACCACTTGTACTTTTTCTATCGACATAGTCACCAGAATGGTCCGAGTCGGCATACACTATAGTTTCTACACCCGTTCCTTTGGGATTCCATAATCCTAAACATGTCGTTCCCTTAATGTATCTAAAAATCCTTTTCAAGGCTTCTAAGTGTGGTACCTTGGGATTTTCTTGAAAGCGAGCGCATAAACAAACACTAAACATAATGTCGGGTCTACTAGCCATGAGATAGAATAGAATCCAATCATTCCTCTATATTTAGTGTTATCTACCGATTCACCTTCCTCATCCTTGGTAAGTTTAGTGTCCGAAGACATGGGTGTCTTAGTTGGTTTTGAGTCTTCAAGACCAAATTTCTTAAGCATATCTTTTATGTATTTAGATTGGTTAAAGAATATGCCATCTTCTAGTTGTTTAATTTGAAGTCCTAGAAAGAAGTTTAACTCACCCATCATACTCATCTCAAACTCATCGTGCATGATTTTAGAGAAATCATCACATAGCTCTTGACAAGTTGATCCGAATATGATGTCATCAACGTATATTTGAACAATGATAATGTGTGATTCATTTTTCTTGGCAAAAAGAGTATTATCTACTAATCCCATGGTGTATTTGTTTTCAATAAGAAAAGTCTTAAGTCTATCGTACCAAGCTTTTGGTGCTTGCTTAAGACCGTATAATGCCTTCTTGAGTTTGAAGACATGATGTGGTTTCTCAAAGTCGGTAAAACCGGGAGGTTGAGCAACATATACTTCTTCTTTAATAATCTCATTAAGAAATGCACTCTTAACATCCATTTAAAGTCATAAGCACATGCATATGTAAGTAAGATTCTAATAGACTCGAGCCTAGCTACCGGTGCATAAGTTTCATCATAATCAATCTCCTCTTGTTGATTATAACCTTGTGAGACAAGCCTAGCTTTGTTTCTAGACATTACACCATTTTCATCCATTTTATTTCGAAAAACCCATTTCGTTCCAATTATAGTTTGATCTTTAGATTTTGGAACTAACTTCCTGATCCGTGCAAAACCGTCAAGTTTTATCACGCAAGCCGACCACTTGTGAATGGCCGACCGTAACAAACTTAAAACAGTTTAAGCACAAATGCAATGAAGATCAGGAGAGTATAGTGTTTCCCTAGGTCGTTAAGTCCCAACGAGCTGTGCGAGAATAGCCAAACGTATAGTGATCGAGAGATTTGAACGGAAAAGGGATTGAGAATGATTAGAACTAAGGAAAAAGTACATAAACTACAGGGGCTTAAATGCAAATTAAAGGAAATTAAAAAGATAAAAAATATTAAATAAACGCTATCACTATTTTCAAAATGATGTTTTTGATTTTATGTTTTTATAAAACTTAATTAAAAACTACGCAACGTACAAATGAAAATGTGAAACTAAAGCAATATAAATTCTAAAAATATGAAAATGACATTTTTACAAACCTAATGATAAAATAAAATTTATAGAAAAAGAAAATTATTTTTATAACTATTAAATTAATTTATTATTAATTAAAAACTATTTTTAACTATTAAATAACAACTTAAAATGCAACAAAATATGAAATAAAGCTAGAAAAATAAAATTATGACTTGGAAAAATCTAAAATGACAAAAAAGAATTTTCAAAACTATTTTTATATTTTTCTGATTATTTTTCTATTTTCTAGGAATTAAAAACTATTTAAAATTACTTAAATTACTTAAAAATACAAATTTAACTAAGAAAAATCTAGAAAAATATTTTTTTGTCTTTTTATATTTATCTTAACTTAAGAAAAATGAAAAATTATTTTTTTGAACCTTTTCTTAATTAATGGTATTTAAAGCTAATTAAAAATGCTTAAAAACTAATTAAAATGTAGAAAAATAGCAAACTAACTTAGAAAAATCTGAAAAATTCAAGATAAGCTTAAAATAATATTAGGAATCTAGGAAAAATGGAAAAATAGGTACTTGTATGGAGGAAAATGGAACTGCTGTGGAGACTGCTTATAAATAAGCACTTTAAATAAGCAAATAGCCACAAATAAGCACCAACTTGATACAGAAGCTTGAATAAGCTAAAAGAACTCTAAAGCAACTGAAAACAACAAACCTTAACCTCTAGATTGCAAGCTACCAAGATTTGAGGTTTTGAGCATATGTGCTAAACCAGTTTTTGGGGTACTACTTTGAGCCTATGAATAAGCACTTAAATAAGCTGAGATTCAAAAACCAAAAATGGGAACCTATACTAGACCTGGCTAGGTGCTTGTAAACCAAAAAGAAGACCTAGATGAGCTCAAATGAGCTTTGTGCAAAGGCTGCAAAACCCCTGTGCAGACTCAGTATCAACTGAGTCAGTTGCACAGGGCATCTACACCCATTTTGTCAAGCATTTTTTAGCCTTATAAAAAATTACTAAAATTCTAAAAAAATCATAATAAGCAAATAGACCAACAGAAGTTTATAAACCCAAAATTTCTTTTGATTTGGCTCAGAAATGGATCCAAGAAAAATCAAGTTAGATAGGCTCAAAACTGAAATTTTGCAAACTTGACTTTTTGACAAAAATGAAAGGGTTGACTTATATGAGTTTTGATCTCAATTTCCCAACTGAAAATGATGTTATAAGATGAATTAAACCTAATGCATGCTATATCTATGAGTTTTAAACATAAAACAAGATTTTGATTTGCAAAATCTTCAACAGTTAAGCTGCTAAGACAGTTTAACTAGGATTTTGACTTTTAAAGTTCTAAGGCACACTTAACTGACTCAAATGAGTTTCAAATGGCTAAAGAACTGTAAAGCAAATGACATTAACTGCTGCATAGCCTTCTAACTCATTTTTGCCAAGAAATCCAAACACTATTTTAAGTAATGATATGCACTTTTTAAACTGAAAACCACCTTATTAGCTTGAGCTATCCTTAACACTTAATCTAGATATGCTAATTACAATTACTAAACAGGTTCAAGCCACCAATGAACACAGATACAAACACAAGCACAGTATGCAAATTTAACTAAAAATGAAAAGGAGATAAACAAAGCTCACAAATATCCAGCTGATATTGCAGCTTCAAACCAGAACCATAACTACTCTATTCTAGTCTAATCCAACCCATATCCATCCTCTGCAACACCCATACCATGACCAAATCCAATTAAGCATCAACAATTGACTTTTATTGACCATGAATGAAAATGGCTTGAAAATTAAATGTAAGCTTATACAAAGCTATAAGCAGCTTATATCAGCTTATATGAATTTGGAAAGAAACTTTTTAAAGCTTGAATATATGAAATTGAAATTGAAATACTCAACAGTAAACATAAAATATGAAATCTGAACAAAAGCTTGAATTGATACTTGAAATCAGTTGTAATACACTTAGACAGCTTAGTTTGATACAAATAGCTTGAAATTATAACTAAAAATTTATTTAAGACATAATAACTTAAAAAATGACATACAGTTAAATTAAAAACTAAACTACTGCCTTTCTCTTTGCTTCTCTTCCTCTCTTTTATACTCCAATAAGCTCCACGTGTCCTTCTGAGAGTATCCCACCACTTTTGTGAGCCAATGGGTGAGTTTTGTGGATTTTGGCCATTTTTATCATTTTGGCGGGAAAAGGTAAATTGACCTCTGTGGACTGAGCTAGCACTAGGGGGGGTGGCTAGGTGTGATGATGATGTGGGTGAGGTTTTGAGGAGATAAGGTGAGGTGGGAGGTGATGGGTGAGGGGTTGCAGGGTGTAGCAGGGCAAGTGGTGGGAAAACCAGTTGGGAGGGAAAGCTTGGATGTTTGACTTTGGGTTGACCAAGGGTTCAAAAACAGGGAAAGGGTCAAAAGGTCTAAATGGCAGGGGTCACAATGGTATTTTGACAAGGCTTAGTTTATAATTATGACAAGGACTTGTTTGCAATTTCTAAAAGATGAGGGACCAATCCTGTAATTTTCCAAAGTTGTTACAAGGGACCAATATTGACAAGTTCCAATAGTACAAGGACCAGTTTTGACATTTTCACATTTCCAGGGACCAAACTTGACAACTTTGAAACTTGAGGGACCTTTTCTGCCATTTGACAAAAGATTTATTCAAGGACCATTTTTGACAACTTAGAATATTTCAGGGACCTTGAATAACATTTTTCTTTATTTTGTTTTACCAGGGACTGTTTTTGACAACTTTTGAAACTTGGGGGACTAAAACTGCCAATTATGCAAACTTGATACGTTTTTTACCAGATTTTGATATTTTTGCATTTAAAACACATAAAACACTTATTTGTGATATTTTAATCATTTTGATGCATTTCTGAGTGTTTTCAGATGTTTTTGCAGTTTAAATGGTACAAAAATGATGAGTATTTAGACACTCATCACTTCCAAACATCATTTCTAACGAATTGGTTTAACTCTTCTTGCATAGCAATTACCCAAGATTCATCTTTTATTGCTTCATTTATGTTTTTCGGTTCAATGGTATATACAAAGCAAAAATGATTACTTTGATTTTGGGCTTGTGATCTTAACGTTCTTTGATTTAGTTGTCCTATGACCTTTTCTAAAGGATGACTTTTGGATTCTTTGATGTTTACAATTTTATTATTTAATGGTTCATCTTCCTTGTCATTTTCAATTATTTCTTGATTTTCTACAAGTTGACTTTCAACTAAGTCATCATCTACCAAAGGTGATGTCTTAGAGGGAGGTGGAATTTCGTCGAATGTTATGTTCAACGATTCCTCAACTCTCATTGTTTCTTTGTTTAAGAGCATGTAGGCTTTACTAGTTTGTGAGTAACCAAGAAATACACCTTCATAAGACTTTGGGTCAAACTTGGTGAGATAGTCTTTAGTATTAAGAATGAAACATTTACATCCAAACACTCTAAAATATCCTAAAGTTGGCTTTTTACCTTTATATAGTTCATATGGTGTTTTGTTTAAGAAAGGACGTATTAAGACTCTATTTAAAATATATGTAGAAGTGTCAACTGCGTTACACCAAAACCTTTGAGGAATGTTTTGTTCATTAAGCATTGTTCTACTCATTTCTTGAATGGTTCTATTTTTACGTTCTACAACTCCATTTGATTGAGGTGTTCGAGGATCCGAGAAGTTGTGTGTTATACCATTTGTATCACAAAAGTTTCCAAATTGTGTTTAATTGTCAAATTCACGACCATGATCCGTTCGGATCGACACAATGTTAACACCTAGTTGATTTTGAATTTTCTTGCTAAGAATTTCAAATTTATCAAAAGCTTCATTTTTAGTTTTCAAAAATAATGTCCAAGTAAACCTTGAGTAATCATCTACTATGACCAAAGTGTATAAGTTGCCTCCATAGCTTCTTATAGCGGATGGACCAAACAAGTCCATATGCAAAAGTTCTAGACACTTAGATGTGGACACCATGTTTTTAGCCTTATGACTACTATGTGTTTGTTTACCGATTTTGCAAGCGTCGCAAAAATGTTGGTCATATTTAAGTTTTGGTAAATTCCTAACTAGCTCTTTTGAAGATAGGTTTTGGATAAGTCTCATATTAGCGTGACCTAAGCGTCTATGCCAAAGAGTTGAGCTATCATCTAATGTTGTTAGACAAAGTTTGTCATTAGATGTTTTATCTATTTTCATGACGTATATATTATTTTTCCTAACTCCTTTAGCTATGGTGATATCATCTTTTAGTATTTTACTACCATTTTCTTCAAATAGTACTTTATACTTTTTATCACATAATTGGCTAATACTAAGTAGATTAAACCCTAACCTATTGACATGAGCAACATTTTCAATAGTTAGGGAGTTATGAGCGATCGTACCTTTGCCAATGATTTTGCTTTTGAGATTGCTACCAAAAGTGACATTACCTCCGTCATACTCTTGGTATGTTGAGAAGAGGCTTTTGTTGCCCGTCATGTGTCGTGAGCATCCACTATCTTTTATCCACTCATCAGGTTCCAATCCAACTTTCAAGCATACCTACGACACAAATAACTCAAGCGTTTGGTCCCCAATATGTCATGGGTCTGTTTGGGTTAAACATACCATTTACTTGGTTCATGTATGGAAATGATGGGTAAGGGTTCCATGGCATGTAATATGGGGTTTGATATGGTCTAGGAAAGTTTTGATTCCAACCGTTATGTTGATAGTTGGGTTGTATGTTGTGGTTGCTCTTAGGAAATGGGCGTTTGGCAATAGGTGTTTTATGTCGTTGTTGAGTAGTTTTAGATCTAAATTCATTTCTAGCAAGTCCTACTCCTGATGTGACAGCAGGTTTTAGTTTAACATTATCCTTGGTTTTCTTTGTTACTTTGACAAATTCACTACGGTCCGTATTACAAACATTGTGTCCTGATGCAGTCCCCACGGCACCAATCTTTACAACGGACGGAACCCTATTTTTGGGTCCGTCTGGTCCGTGTTGTACTGCAGCAGTTTTGACAGTTTGTTTGTCTTTTTTGGCCGTTTTGGTTTGACTCTTTGGAATTAATACTTCATTAAATCCTAGTCCATTCATGTTTCCTGGTGTTTTTTGAATTCTAACTATTTCATCGGCACAAACAATGTTTTTGTTAAACCTTTTAAATTTAGAATTATGTTCGATTAGAACATCTTGTGTGAGCTTTAGTTTTTCTATTTCAAGATTAAGCTCTTGACATGATTTTCAATCATCGTCATTTGCTTTTCCCTTTTCTAATTGTTTTGCCTTTTCTTTTAACTCATAGACTTCATTTTCTAAAAATTCCTTTTTAGTCTTCAAAAACTTATTTTTAGTTATGATTTTTAGACTAAGCTTACACAATTGATTATATTATTTTTGCAAATTATCATCATCAATAGAGGAATAAGATGAGTCGAAATGTACCTCGTTTGATTCTTGTGCCATTAGAGTGATCTCATCCTTGCTTGATTCTTCATCATCCTCACTATCACTCCAAGTACCACTTACAAAAGCTCGTTGAGTTTTGCTTTTAGGTAGCTTGGGACAATCTCCTATTAGATGACTTGCAACACTGCATCTAAAACACTTTCTTTCACCTTTACCCTTTTTGTCATCCCGATCTTTTCGGAATGGCTTCTTCTCTTATCGAGGTTGTCTTACAAACTTTCCTCTTTTTCTAAAGAACTTTTTGAAATCTCTAACAGCCATGGCATACTCCTCATCTTCACTACCGGAGCAAGATTCGTCATCATCACTTGATTCCGTTCTTGCTTTTAGAGTAACGGATTTTATTTTCTCTCCTTTTCCTTTGATGATTTCCGAATCTTTCTCCATCACCATTTCGTGTACTTTGAGGTTTCCGATTAGCTCGTCTAGTGTCATTTTTGAGAGATATTTTGATTCCTCAATAGCCGTCACTTTAGCTCTCCACTTTGGATGGAGTGCTCTAAGAAATTTCCTGACAAAGTTCTTACTACGAAAAGATTCATCAAGTGCTTTAAGAGATGTAATAATAGTATTAAAGCGAGCAAAGCCACAATCATTGGTTTCATCTTCAAGGATAACAAATTGTTCATATTGTTGAACAAGAAGATCAATTTTGTTATCCTTGACTTGTGAATTTCCTTGATGTGTAATAATCAAAGATTCCCAAATGTCTTTAGCGGTTTCACACATAAAAATTCTTTCATATTCTTTTCTAGGCAAAGCATTATAAAGCATCATTTTAGCTTCATTATTTTTAGCTATTAATTTCTTTTGATCATCAACAGAAATATCTTTTGTTGTAGAACTAAAGTCTCCTTTAACTATAACAAACCAAAGATCTATATCTTTTGATTTTACATATGTTTCAAAACGGTTTTTCCAATAGATAAATCCATTGGTTTCAATTAGTGGTGGTCTTTGCATAGATTGCCCTTCTTTAAAGTTTTCGGAATCCATGAATCGTTTCAAATTTATAAAATACAATATATTTTAGAAATTCTTGAGCAACGAGGCTCTGGTACTGATGAGTGTGTAAATACTCATTATTTTTGGTTAAATCTGAACTGCAAAACGTTTAAAAGTGCTCAGAAATGCATCAAAATACTGAAAATATCTCAAAATTGCATTTTATGTGTTTCAGATGCAAAATGTTTAAAATCAGATGAAAAATGAGCTAAGTTTGCATAATTGGCAGTTTCAGTCCCCCAAGTTTCAAAAGTTGTCAGAAATAGTCCCTGAGCACTTATTCCAAAAGAAAAGTCACCAAAGGTCCTTTTAAAATCATAAGTTGTCAAAATTAGTCCTTTGGTGAAAAATATCAAAAGTTTTAAGAAATTACAAGTTTGGTCCTTCAAGTTTAAAAATTGGCAAAAATAGTCCTTGGAAATTTGAAAATGTCTATTTTGGTCCTTGTACTATTGAAACTTGTCACTTTTGGTCCCTTGAAACAACTTTGGTCAATTGGCAGCCTTGGTCCCTCAAAATTCAGAAATTACATAATGGTCCTTGAATTACAAAACAAACCATGAACCTTTGCACCAATTTGGACCCCTGCCATTACCTTTTTGACCCCCTGCCATTTACACCTTTTGACCCCCCTGTCCTATTATATACCCAGTCAAAACCAGTCAAACTCCTCACCCCCTTTCCCTCCAAAAGTCTTGTCTTCCTCACCCACCTCTCTGCTAACTCAGACAATACCTCACCCCCTGCCACACACCAACCCACCTTATCACTCCACCAACACCAAACAACAAGAAGCAATTAATGCTTCCTTCTCCCTTGCACTCAATCCACCCCAAGTTGCTAAAACGTTTTCTCGCCAAAAAACTTATCAACGGCTAAAAATAGCCCTAGTGATCCAATGGTTCTAAAGGATGGTGGGAATTGCTTAGAGGACAAGTGGGAAGACTTTCATTCAAAAATAGAGGAGAGAAGACCCATGGAGAGTAGTAATTTAAATAGCTCATGATAGCCATTGTACCAGGTGGTAGTAGTTAGTTTTTAGTTTTAAGTTAGAAAGCTTTTACCATGTCTTAATTCTGTTATTGTAATTTCATCACGAGTTGTAGTTTTACTTTAAAAATGTAATTTCAAATTTATTAATGAAGCTTTGGTTTTATAGTTAATCTCAATTTTCCATTGATTGTCCAGTCCTCTATAAGCTTTCTTTTACTGTTCATATAAGCTTTTCTGAGCTTATGTGAGTTCCTTCTTTTTTTTTATTTGTCTTAATCTCAGTTTTCAAACAAAAGTGATAAAAGTCAAAGATAGTCAACTTTCAAAAGTCAAGGAAGTTTTTAGCTTAAGTCTGTTTTAAAACTGCTTATTGGATGAACTCAGTTGGTTTTTAAGTGATTTCAGTCAAGTTTCAATTACTTCTTTTGGTAAAAATGCACTTTAGTAACTTGAGGGGGCGTTTGGTATTAAGACTAATCCATGGTCAAAGTGGTTTTTACCCACTTTGACCTGATTAGTCAAACACATCCTAGTTTCTCCAAGTCAATTTAGACATATTTGAGGTGAATGCGAAGGTGTTGAAAAGGTTTGGGTGTCAAAAGTACCCTGTCGATTTTTTCTTTGTAACTCGAATTTGTCATATCTTTCATAAGCAATTTAGTGAAGTTTTTGTTGTGATAAAAAATTCTAAAAAATAAAAATCACAAGTTCACCAGCTTGTGTAGCTTGGGTCAAAAGAAAAAAATTCAAAAAAATGTTTTACTAAGTCTGCTAATGGGTTAAAGTGGGTCAGTTGGACATGTTGCTGTTCTGTGCATGGTATTCAGTCCAGTTCCAAGATTTTCTCAGCTTATTCATAAGCTGTTAACAGCTTATTTGGGTGAGATAGTGGGGGCAAAAGCAAGTTGGGTTGGTGGACTGCTTAGGCTCAGAAGCTCACAAGCAATTTTTCTCTCTAGCTTATTTAAAATAAGCTCCAAAGAGCACCCCGTTGTTCCCTGTTCTGCTGCAGTCCACACAACAACAATAAGCTATCTTTTAGCTTATTAGTTACTCACTGTAGCTTATTCTAGGTCAGGATAGTGCTCATTAGTACATTAGATTAGGTTAGTTTATTTTCAGCTTATATAGTGCTTATCTAGAGCTTTTGATTGTTTTTTTTTTTATTATTTATTATTCATTTTTTTTAGTTTAAGGATCCCCTAGTCTATAGCTTATGCCAACTGTTTTTCCTTTTATTGTTGCTTAACTTTAGCTTATCTATGTATGTTTAAGCTTGTTTGTCATCATATATTGCTTATCTACCATTTTACAAATTGCTTATCAGCTTATTTGGTGCATCAAAACTAGTAAAAGGGCTGTTTGGTTGGGTCTGTCCACTTCAGTGGTTAACAAGCTGTTTGTACAGCTTATTTCAAGGTTTCCAAGATAAAAGTTTTTGTAAAGATTGACCCTTGAGATTGTATTTTCAAATCTGTAAAAGCAAAAACCAAGAAAAAAATAAAGAGCAAAAAGGTGGGGAGGCAGGCTCGAACCTGAGACCTCCCACCTTTGAGAAGCATAGCGTGTACCTGTAACCATTGCGCCCTTGGGTCTTTATTGGTTTTAGTTTGCAACGTTTAATATTTAAGGTACCTTGTAGTTTTATGCTAGTTAGCTTATTTCGCTTTTTAACAGCTTATTTCATTAAGCACTAGTGTAGTTTTTGATTTTTTCTAGACTCAGTAGTATCTCAAGCATTTTCTGTAAAAGTTTCAGATTTTTCAAAAATGTTTTAGTATTTTTAATCATTTAATTAGAGTAAAATAGTTTTTAATTCGTAATAAATAATTTAAAACTCAAAAAAATATTCCGCTTTTTCCTAAAATTATTTTTGGTCATGTAGAACGTAGGAAAATTGTTTTTACATTTGTAGGACTTTTATTTCACAAATTTTACGTTTTTGCTTGCGCACTCGCGTAATTTTTACATATACCGTGCGTTTTCATTCTAGGTCACGTTTTTAGGTAATTTAGGTTTACGTTTTAATTATAATAGTTTATTTAAGTTATTTTGTTTTAAAATATCAAAAACATCATTTTGCAAATAGTGATAGCGTTTATTTAATATAGTTTATCTTTTTAATTTTCTTTAATTTGCATTTAAGCCCCTGTAATTTAATAAGTTTTTCTTTAGTTATAA
The DNA here is from genome assembly GCA_019973895.1 of Chrysanthemum seticuspe. Lineage (NCBI taxonomy): Eukaryota > Viridiplantae > Streptophyta > Magnoliopsida > Asterales > Asteraceae > Chrysanthemum > Chrysanthemum seticuspe. The sequence continues at coordinate 95,197,660 of BPTQ01000002.1, read as the reverse complement.
TCGTTCATAAATCAAATCCCTTTTTCCGTTCAAATTCTCTCGATCACTATTCGTTTGGTGATTCATCGCATAGCTCGCTGGGACATAACGACCTGGGGAAACCCTATACTCTCCTGATCTTCATTGCATTTGTTTCTAGACTGTTTTAAGTTTCTTACGGTTAGCCATTCACAAGTGGCTAGCTTGTGTGAGAAAACTTGACCGTCTGGGAGCGAATCAGGTACCAATTGTGAAAAACTAGAAGGGGGGTTGAATAGTTTACCGATTAAAAACTTTGTTTTGAAACTTATTAAAAGATCAATTGATATTGATCTTAGATATGTTAGTGAATGATAATCAATATGCAAACAATATATAAAGAGTAGATAAGGAAAGAAACAATCAAACCACGACAAGTTGTTTATAGTGGTTCGGTCTACAAGGACTCTTTTTCCTTGCCCTACTCCACTCCTCGAGTCTCACACTCGAGAGTTTAACTTCACTAGTCAACAAGCTCCTTTTACTGGCGGAGAAACCTTTACACTTCGCTTACACACTATTTTTGACACTAAGCTAGATGTCGAGTTCTTTTCAAGGGTACAACCACTCCCACACACAATGTATTTTAAGGACTAAAATAGTAACCACTCACAGTCACAAGATTATGATGGTTTGGTACAACAATGATGTATGAATCAACACAAGATCATACAACAACAAACAAACAAGACTTCCAACAACTTGTTGAAGCTTGAATATGCCTTGATCTTCTTTGCTACAAAAGAGATCACTAATATGATATGAAACTGAGTTAGAAATGTTAGAGAGAAGGAATGTATGTGAATATGATGGAAAGGAATGAAAAACAACTTGGTTTAGCTTTGCTATTTATAGCCAAAATACTCAGCAGGCACCACGGACCACGGATCCCTCAAAAGGGTTCCGTTCGTGTTAAGATTTGGTGCCGCCGGGGTCTGACAGCAAGATCACCAAAATCTTACCGAAGTCAACCATATCTGTCCAAGATTGTGCAAGATATGTAGAGTCTAAATCTACACAAAGTATCTAGTGAAATCTTCTAAGGATTTCAATGATGCACTACATGATGTCATGTATTTGTTTTTCTAATTTTAGAAATATGTTAAAATGTAAATACATATGTAATGTTTTGTTTTAAGAAACCAAAACATTCTTGATCTAAAAATACTAATATACATTATGCTTTAGAGTCATATCAAAATATGATTAATCAAAATGTAAATGCTTGAGTAATGAAGATATTATTTGAAAAGCTTGTTTTAATATCTATTAAACTTGACAAGCTTTAAGCTTTATAAAAATTAAATTTACTTTTGTCGTTAACAATTTCTTCTCTAACATAAAATATAAATAACGTTTAATGATGATATTTGTATTAAAAATTTCTTCTCTAACAGGAAGTGTCCTGTAAATTTCAGAAGACGGGAATGGATTGTGAAGAAAAAACCCCATTCTCAAACGATTAAAACGCCTTCTTCAGAAGGTAGGCGGCACCATTAAATGATAATCATGAATCCAAACGAAATCATATTCTGGATTAATCACTTCAATAACTTTATGCGAAAACAACTTATTCGCCGCAACGTAGGCTCCCCACAGACCGATCAAATCTCCCACCGTGATCAGCAGAAAACGGCAGCATATAATGAAAAAGCGGCCACAACTGCTTCTTACAGAACCCATCATAATACTTCTCCATCAAATTCGGTGGAAGAAACATCGGCACACAACCACACCTATCCAACAACACTTGAGCAACTTCGTCTTGCTCAATCAGATCAACATCAACATTCAACAAACCAACATACAAAACCTCCATATCATCTGGAAACCCATTCTTAAGCCTCAAAAGCAACGAATCCTCATCCCATAGAATTCAGCCCTATACAAATGAGCTCATGTTCTTCTAGTTCTAATTGTTGTCGACACTCCATAAGAAGACGATGATGACTCCAGACATTTGATCGTCTTCAACTTTTTATAATGAGATATGATTGGTGCGCTATTTATAGTTTTTACATCTGTATCAGCATCAAGTTCAGAATTCTTTGTTGCAGTTGCAGTAAGAGCCATTTTGCATCTAGATCTAAAACTCAATATCCCTTTTTTGTTTTAAGCCCTCAGATGTTGAAGCACATGCATCAGATGAGGGATTCCGTGAATCCACCATTCTCTCGTTTATATGATCTATAATGATGGTTTGACCTGATTTTTATTTTTACTTTCTTCTACCATATTATATTACCAAATACTAATTAAAAATTTTATACCCATTTTGAAGATAAAATTTAACAATCTTGAAGCTTTGACATTACCGACACCTTTTGATAATATCCCATTTCTCTCAAAGAAGTCTGTTTTTCCTCCGTCAAACAAACAATTAGGTTTTCAGAAAAACACAAAGTGGTTTATTTATGAACTACTTACTGAAGTGAGATGAACTCCGTCCAATCAAAAAGATTTTCTAAGTTGTACTTCTTTTGACAAACCAATGAAACCTGTTAATCGACACTATTATTCACTGTTTATGTGACCTGAATTTATGACATTTTGGTCAGGTTAATGGAAATAAGTCATACCAAAAGACGATCAGCAACAAACTTTATGATTGGCTCATGAGTGTTGCATTCATGCAAATTAGTTCACATGGAAGTGATCCACAAACAAAGTCATTCTCTATTTCAACTGCTTCGTGCACTATTCCATTGACTTTTCCCCAAGGAAGCTGCTTTGGTAATAAACTGTAAACCAATATCAGCATTTTTCTTAACATTTATCTTTACAAATTATTTTTGATTTGTGAAGATATTAGTATCAAATCGGTGGGTTGGGTAATAGGTCAAAACGGATCGGTTTATTTCATGAATATAAAAAATAATTGAGGTTAAATACATAGAAATAAACCTTTTTAAAAAGAGCGAGTTAGAAGTTTAAACATTAAAAAAACCTTTAGGTAACTTTTGATCCATTTTGACCCGGTCTATTTTAAATAAGTTTCGTATTCTATTTTTTTTAAACCATTTGACCCATTGGAGAAAAAATACAACCCAAACCGGCCTATTCTGTAAATGTGGACACTCACCCATATAGGAGACAAGCGAAGTCACAATGTAGACCCTCACTTCTCGATATGAAATCATTTGAGAAAGTCAATCTTGGCATCAGTCCCCTCTTCTTTAGCCAAAAAATTGAACAAAAACTGAAAAACATACAAAAAATTAAATGAATTTACACATGTAAAACATTTTTGAGACATAGCTATAAACTATCAGCAGTCTCCACAAAAAGTATATAAGCTAACAGTTACCCTAATTGGTTTTTAGTATGATTAAGATTCAGAAGCCTCTACCAATCCTATCTCTATGATAGTATTAACCAGATGCGGATCAAATAAGTACCCGTTCGACCCATTTAATGTGACATGTTTAGCTTACTTGCTATGAACCATAGGTTCTGCTTATGTTCCATTTAAAATGTTGGTCACTATTATCTATTGTCACCTATCATGGACATGATCCTATAAAAATAGAGATAACCTTACGTGTAATCATAAGAGGAACTAAAAGGTTAATTGAAGTAACTTACCACTACATGTATATATTGGAATTGTTTTGTAATGATGCTAAATTAAACGATAAGGAAAAATGTGATACCTTATCAGGGTCTGCAACAAATATTCTGGAGATCAAGTGGTGGCACTCGGGGATATATGAACATGGGATGGAATGAAGTACTGGACATTCAGAATTTGCTACATAAAGTCAAACAAAGATACCCCTTAAGTCAACTATCCCCAAGGAGATTTATTGCCCACAAACAGATTACCTATATAACATCATCATAATTTTTAGCCTACACATTCAAAACAAACTTAATCATCACAATAAACAAATGCCAAGAATGATGTGAAGCAAAGAATTAAGTTATATAAATAACACTCATATGTTCTGATCAAACTTTAAAATAATGCAAATCAATTTTACAACGATGATCGTGCTAAAAGGTTCGAACGCATTGTTCATGAATAACCTACCTGAACAGTTCCCACTGAACCCGTGACCTCTACGTCCACTATCTCAGCAACCACTAAACCTGCCACCATTTATTTTCCCACTCCCGTCCTCATAAAAAATGCCCCTATCTCTAGAACAACCATCAACTCTAGGATTAGCTTATTTTACAGTTTATTGTACCTCCGCCAACTTCCGTTCCTCTAAGGGCCTTGTTATCAGCAAAACTAATAAAAACAATCGTGAAAATAAAGCATCAAGGTTTAAGCCTCAAAAGCTTAAAATTAATAGTGATTCGTAAATTACAAATAAAGCTTACCCATTCGGACCACCAGATTGATAATCTTTAGAGATAGATAACCTTGTGATATTACCACACTCCCTAAAGTGTCCCTCAAGAGTATCCTTAAGCTGCAACATGGCAACAAAATATGAATTTTTAGCTAATTAATCAATATTGAACGCATACTTGCAGAGTGTTGGTATAAGAAGCATACACTATCAAAATTATCATTAATACAAACTCCTCTAGCAATACTTCTAGTAGCACTTTTCTCTTAAATGTTTAATACGGTATAAATTTATTCCTAACGAATTTTATACCCCGCTCATCGTGCCACGTGTATTTCAAATGCATACTATAAAACATGTGCACCATCGGTTCCCATATCCGCTTGCATATTACTGCCTACACAGTATCTCGTCACGATATAAACATAAAATCCCTACATTACGGCCAACCAATATTGTTGGATCGATGTACTCTAACCAAACTAACTTGAATAACTTGTTAAGGTTTAATAACCTCGGATAAATCCTAAGTTATTAACAGAGAAACATTGAGCAAACTCTATTAAGTATGCGGAATTTACTTAACAAAGCTAAGAAGAATAACTTTAACAATGAACGATTTCACTAATAACTCTAACTCTGCTTATTATGCAGATCTTTAACAACTCTAATAATATTGAACTTCTCTCTAAAACTCTAATAAAATCACGTATATCTTATGCCAATACAATTTGTATCCTTGTACGTCAAGTAATCTAACATAGAATATTCTAGAATTACAATACTTTCTATAAACTAATAATACAGTTCTTTGCTCTTGCAGTACTTTGACCTCATATTTGCAGTACTTTGACTTTATCATTTATCAGTACTTTGACTCGTTGACTTTTCCAGTACTTTCATATCCCAACAATCCTCCCCTAACTTGAATTCTACTTGTTTGACTTCAAGTTCCTTTGTGACATTATCTTTATCAGCTTCATCTTTTGAGAACAGATTGTCTTTGTCTTTGGATTGTATCTTTGTAGTTTCTGTGCATAGTCAAAGTATCTTTAGAAATATTCTTTAACAGCATCATCCAGCAAGCTCCATCTCTTCAGCAACACATGACAATTTGTACATTAATTCAGTTTAAGTTGCAAACTATTCTCATCACTTCCAAGTGTATTAACTCCTATGAGAGGTGAATCATTGAAAATTTAATGGATTTAGATCTCTTTACCAAAGCCATTAACTCTGGAGTAGCCAAATGTTTTGGTGTGTAAGACCATGGTACACTGATAACCATATGATTTTTAGCAAATCATCAGCTATCAACAGATTTGATTTATCTTTACCAAAAGCTGTACCCTTCTGGACTAGTTAGTTCTTTCATCATGGTGAACTAATTACCATATAATGGTTTTTCCACAGCCTTTACCACAAGCCATTTTCTTGTGGGCTATCCAACTCTTCACATTACTGATATGGTGAGTTGATTACCATCCAACTTATTAGCAAGTTGTCAACTAAAAACGGATTTGATATATCTTTACCAGAGCCGTTTGCTCATGGATTAGTCAATCCTTTTGTAACCATGGTGGATTGATAACCTATAGATATGATCATCTCAAAAACCATTTATGCAACCTTTGTTTCAAAATATTTATTACTTAACAAAAGTTTTCTTCAAAAAATTACTTAACTGGTTAAAACAGCAATCAGTACTTTGATTAAAGTACTGTTTGATCATCAGTACTTTGAATAAAATACTGATTTATCAAAAATAATTTATTCAATTAAGTCACATACCAGTTATTCATTATCTTCTGCAATAGTAGTCTAGTTGATAAACAAATTTATAACCATACAAGCAATTTCATTGTCCTCTTCAACCTCCATTCCATGCTCTAGCATCCTCCTCATAAGATCGATTGTAAGAGGATATCTTCTATCAGCAAACATATGAATCATTGTGCCATTTTCCAATTCTAGAACATGAACTCCAGATTCTTCAAAAAATCTCCAGCAGACAATTTCCCAATTCTCTTGAATCTTCCAAATTTCATCACTACTATGTTCTTCAGTTTCCCATGCAGTTGTGAGATCTCCCAGTAAAACTAAACCAATTCCTTGTAAAGGATGATGTTCAAAATACTCTTTCACCACATGATATAAATAGAATAGATCCACTCTATCTATTATATGCAATAAATTCCATAATCTGTTGAACACTCTGAAGCTTCCATCTTCTCTATGAAACATCAGATAGCTTCCTTCTTTAGAATCCACAACTTCAAAAGTAGTAATCTGAGATTTGTTCATCTTCATATCATCATCTTCTTTGGAATATTCAAAATCTACTATTCTGAGATAATTTCTTAATTCATCCTTAGTTTCAGATCTTAACTCAACTTTTTCTTTCTTTGAAAACTGTTTATCTTCAACTTCAGTTTTCCTTTTTCTTTTCAAACTTTTCTTTCTTTCTGCTTTTGTCCAAGTAGCTTCATCTTTATAATCTTTGATATTTGCAACATCCTTCTTATAAGCTTCTATCTCAGCATCATATAATCTTTTCATATCAACATGCTTCAATTTCTGCAATCCTTTATATCCTCTACTTTTCAAATATGCCATCATTGCATTCCTTTCTTTAGTAAGATTTGGTTTTCTAGGCATAAATGAAACAGGAACAGGTGACTCTAAATGTTCACTAGCTTCAGCATTCAATTCCTCATTTAACTTCTTAGCTGCTTCTCTATTCTGAGCTTCTTCAGCTTCCTTATCTTCTCTATCTTTAGCATTTAATTCCTCTTGAATCTTTCTAGCTGCTTGTTCATTCAAAGCATCTTGAGCAGCTCTTAACTGTGCTAAAGTTGGTTTCTTCTTCTTAACTTCAACCAAAACACATTTTCCTTTATCCTTAGGATCAATAGTAGGTTAAGAAACTCTTGATTGTTCCTCTTCTTGCACTCCTGGAATAGTAACAGCCCTTGGCTTTGATAAATCATGCAAAAGTGTTGCAATTAATTCATCATCACTAGCAGTATGTAATCTTTGAGGTGTATTAGCTTCTTCTGGTATAGCAGTTGTTGAAGGACCAGCTTGTTCTTCATGTGGAATAGTCGAAGGACCAGCTTCCTCTTCAAAGTCTAATACCCTTGGTGTAACCAACTCTTGTCTGTGAGTACCAGTGAAAACAGTACTTTGTTGTTTAGTACCTTGATCTTCAGACCTTTCTTCTTCAGTACTTTCAATAACAACATGTTCTTTAGTACCTTGAGGTTCTTTTTCCTTAACATCTTCTTTCAAATTCTTTTCTTCTAAATTCCTCCCCAATTGGTCAGAAGATGGTGTAGGAACCTTTTTGCCTTTGTGTGTCTTCATAAATTGCCTTCTGTGCTTGTGTTCTTCCTTAACCCATAAGCGAGAACGTTTGATAAAAGGCTTAACAAAATTCTTTAACCTCTTATACCTGAGCATCAACCTTTTAATCTGTTTTGCTTGAGTCTCAGTAGTCTTCTTCAACTTGACCAACTCCCTTGTCAAAATATAATTATCCAATGTTAATCCTTCACGAGGGATAATATGTGAAGCATCTCCTGGTACTGATGAATGTTCTGCTGATTGAGAAATAGGAACAGATTGTTGTGGAGATGTAGAAGGTGAACCTGCAACTTCTTCTTGAACTTCAATACTTGGGGAAACAGTACCTTGAGTTGCAGTACCTTCCTGAGATGCAGCACCTTGAGAAGATGCAGCACTTTGAGACCCAGTACTTGCAGATGCAGTACTTGCAAGTGCAGTACCTTCACTGTCTTCATCATCTTCAGCATCAGCTCTAACAGCTTGAACAATTTCCATCATGGAAGTAGTTAAAGGAGTATCAGGACCTCTGAATAAATCACTCCTTCGCGCCATAAAAGTAAAAATCTTTGCTTGTTGTACAATAATAGGAAGTAAATCTGTAGGCTTTGGTACATCGGCAAGTTGTTTGTTCAGAAAGACCTGTACAAACCTGGGATACATTAACCATTTTGATCCATGATTAATGTGAGAAAGCATGCCATCCATAATAAGCCTTGAAAAATTGAAAACACGATCTGTAGCTAATCCCACCATAGCAGATGCTATGTTTGATCCAAATTGCTCCCATGAAGTACTTTTAGCACTAATACAATGAAGCAACACATGTACTAAAAACTTCCATTGAGGACAAAATAGTTGTTTCCTGAATGTTTGTTCTGTTAAAGACCCTTCATATCCAATATTCCCAAAAGTTTCCCAAATCAACTCCTTAGCAAAATGAATAGCCCCTTCTTCATCATTAAACAACAAATCTTCTCGAATAGATGCTTTAGTAATCTTCACAGTTCTTCCAACAACTGTAGCCCTAATATAAAATTCATCATTCTCCATATTATCCCTTGCAGTAGCCCAAAATTCGTGAATCCAAGGTTCAATAATATCCAGCTCAACTAAAAGAGCATAACTGATTGGCGACCCAGTGAGATAGTCAGTAGGATGATTCGCCACCATATTGTGCTTTGAAACAGTAGGATGATTCGCCATTATTGAGAATGTAAGCACAATTAAAGATATAATCGAATAATAAAGAGATGGTGAGAGATATATGGAAAAGATATGAGAATATCAAGATAAGAGGGAAAATCGAAAAGTAGTTATTTATAAGAGAGATATGAAAAATGACAGCCCATATGTAGGATCGTATATTTATGTGTTTGATGATTCGGGTGGTCTTGGGAGATCAAAATACATGTTTGCCATTAGAGAGAGAAAGTTAGAGAGTTGGGTGTTTTCTTGGTAGAGAGTTACTTCACAAAATGTAGAATATTAGATTGAAAGCACCACCCCTTCCATGGATGGAAGGGGTATTTATAGTTACATGAAATACGACCTCCTATCGGCCTGTGGATCAGGGATACAGTGGGTAAAGACCCGTCCTTCCTCCACGGTGTTGCACTACGCTAAACTAAACTAATAAACTGATAAATAACGTAACTAACGACAAGTCTACGAGCTAACTTAAGCTAGATAACATTTGGGGTGACCGACTCTTCACTATGGAATTTTCTAATTCCTAACAATCTCCCCCTAAGGGAGGTCACCCCATGTTTTACATTTCGAATCCTAGCATTCTATTTTATCTTTGTTCTTGAGCTCGTAGACTTCAATTCTTCATTTCAACAATCTTTGTGCTTTAGTAGTGATTCTTCAAAGTCCGCACTGATTTGTACTTTTAGTGGAGGCCTTTAACTGATCCACATCTTTGATGATCTTCGAGCTTTCATTGAGATCATCAGCCACAGTAAATCTCTGGATCACCCTTAATTGTGTTGCCATCATGTGAAGTTGTGACTTTCGGACCGACATGCTCACACTTTTGAATCATGACATCTTTCCATCAGAGTAGCGGAGGCCTTACTGGTTCATGATATTTGCAGCAGCGTAGCAGAAGCATAGTATAAAAATATCAGAACCAGGTTATGTAGATATGCACCAGTCATGATTTCTTCAATAAAGTGTGGTTGCTGTGAACATGCGGCTTTGGATTGACTCCTCAATTCTGATCAGCTGCAATCGTCGGGGTGTACCTGCATACGACAGTTAGCAATAAAGCGCATGAAAGTGTCTTTGATCACTTTCGTTGAATTGAGGTACACGGCCCATGGTTCCCCGTTGATCAGTACAAGTACTGCCTGTGATAGGTAGGATTCCTAAGAATCTCCTTGACAGGGTTTCGCAGCTGTTCTAGCTGTTCTCAAACCGGAACGTCTCAAAGAAGACAACACAGAGTGAGTGAACCAGCAAATTGAGATTCACTGATTGATAAAAAATGATTTTAAAAACAATCGCGTATTGCTTGAAGAAAGAGTTTTGCAATACGACGAAGGTTATATGTGAAAGATCAATTTTCAAACAAAATACTTTTTGTATTAGAGAATGAGTACACATTCGACATGCTAGCGAAAAGAAGAGATTCGCACATCGAACGGTTTTTCTAAAAGTATTTTTCAATCAGAGATACTTTTTGAATTTGAAAACATAAGTACACATTCGACGTGCTAGAGAAAAGAAGGTTTGCACATCGAACGGTTTTTCCAAAAGTATTCGTCAATTCCATTCCTGGACCAAGGTTGATTCAAGATTGAATCTCCCCATCGTTTCTATCCAGTTGTCACAAGTTTGATCTTACGAGAAGATCTCACATGTCACCCACCAAGAGCTTGTTTGATGTTGGCTCTAGAAGGATTTCCATCTTCATCGTGAATACTTTTACATACCACTCAGATGTTCTGGCAATACCACAAGGATAATGCGTAGGACTCTTAATATATACTTACTTTCCACATTGTGTGAAACAGCAAGTCTTCAAGAATTTAGTGTCCTAATGAGATATTGTGGATGATCTCTTGGCTCTAGACTCAATCGTGCATATTTGGTTCCTGTGCCGGAGACTAGGGAGAGGGTCTCCTACTTCAATATCAACCATCTCTAAGAGAAAGTCGATAGATTATGTCGGTTCCCCGTGAGAATGAAACAAGCCCTTTTAAGAGGAACTTGAGTGGCTTGGGAAGTTTAGTGCAGTGCGTCACTGGGTCCATGACGTCTTGTCTTCAATACCAGTGTTACCTTAGTAGCAACCAGTAGCATATGTATTGAACCCGGTTTCTGCCCAAAGGTTGAATTGATGGAGGGCTATTTCTTTTCACCCTTTTTCACATTCAGTTCTTTTTCATTCTTCAACCCCTTCAGTGCTTACCGAGACTTCATAACTAGAACCTTGTTGGGTTTATTCCAGTACTAGCTCTGTCTCAGTCCGCACTCTTCCCATATTCTCATTTTTATCCTTTTTTCATCATACCTAAGGACTCTACACTATCTAGTGGATTGTCCCTGGGTAGATCCCTCCGGCACTGGCGGGATCGTGGGAACGAATACCTAACCTAACCATCCTTATAACACCATGCATAAAGTAAATTGGTCGGTCTTTTGGTATTGTTCTTTCCTTCATGAAACCAATCGAAAAATCATTTGGAAAAACAATCAAGGTACTTGTGATACGAGATCAAAGCATTTTGTACCTTAATAGTTTTGATCATTTAGAAAACCTCCCCCTCAACATGTGCGTATGATTTAGAAATTGTTCAGCACAAGGAGGCAAGAGGACTTTGAAATATTTTCTTTGATCACAATTTTCATACGAAAAAACCGTTTGATTTTCATGGTAAAATTCTCCCCCTCAATATGTGCATATGATATTTTAAAACATTTTATCACATAGAGGCAAGAGTTCTTTTGAAGCACATCCACAATCACAAAATCCATTAAGAAAACCATTTGAAAACACAATCAAGGTACTTTATAATCTCTTTTAAAAAACTTTCGTACCTCGATGGTTATGCTCCCCCTCAATACGTGCTTCGAGATTCGAAAGCGTTTAGCACATATGAGAGAGCAGCCTGCACAATTAAATCAAAACGATCACCTTTTATCAAATTTCATTATTAAATCACAAATTCTCCCCCGATCAAAAATATCAAACCCTTTGAGATTTTGGATCCCAAGTGATTTAATTAGGTTTAGAAAACATGGGAGAAAATGTGGCCTTGTTTAAATACTCATCTGGTTTTTGGATAAATCCTCCTCCTCAACATGTGTATTATATATATTGAAATCGTTGGGCACATAGAGGCAGGAGTGCCTTTAAAGGACTAAAACCAATTCCATTAAAAACAGATTTGAGATTTAAAACACGATCTCTCACCCGATCAAAAATTTCAAACCTTTTGAGATTTGTGATCCCAATTGATTTAAATCATTTAAAAGAGTTTGGGGAAAGACGTGGCAAGATGTAATTTTTGAAAAATGACAGATAAGGACCAATTTAAGACATTAAAGATTGTTAGTGTCAGGTATGATAGTTTTTAAGAGATCTTTTAGTAAAATAAAACAATTTCACAATCAAACAAGAACAGAAAAAATTTCATTTTGAAAGACCTTGATTCTAAAGAAAAAAATCATACCATGACATAACATTAAATCTTTAGATCACCACTTAATTTCGTACAAACGGACTTGATAGATAAAATATCGTTTGAAAAAATTTAATTTGAAATCACTTAAGATTTGACAAAATAAAGTCCGGTGATTTCCAAAATTTAGTTCAATTTATTTTCAAAACAATACTTTCCATTTTCAAAACAATTTGATCAAAGTTTTTAGAAAAAATGGTATCATCACTATTTATCCTGCACAGAGATACGTTAGGTGGTTGAGAAGCTTCCGTTGTTGTTGCTGTAGGGTTTGGAAGAAAAACCGACTGCTGATGCAGTGAGACTTCTTTATACGTTGCATTTTAAATGCCAACTAAGGTCAAATTAAGCTCCGTTTCTTCAATCACTTAGAAGAAAACCATCTGCAGATGCAGTGAGACCTCTTACGTTGCATTTCTGCCAACTCTCCATTGAAGTCCAATTAAGCTCCGTTTCTTCATTTGTCAACCCAAGAAACAGTTACCCTTTCCTTTCGGCATCCAATCATCTTCATTAGTGGGATCCAGATCGGGAACATTCTTTTATACCAATATACCTGCATACGTTAGTGAACACACATACAGATATATGGTGGTCGACATCACCCAAACAGCAATCGACTAATAAAAGTCAATGTAACATATCAATCAGATCATATAAATGTATGGGAATAATGTGTACATCAAACTCTAATCATCTAATCCTAGCAATCATATCCTAGGCACCTAGTCCTTCAACATAGGCTAACATCATTTTTAATTAAGCATATTAGGATAATTAAGAAAGCCCGTTAGATGATATAGATTTGAAAACATTATCCCCCTCAATCAATGACTCAATTTGTGAAAAGTTTAAAAGTGCTGAAGTCATTGATTGAGTTTGCAGATTTCATAAAAACTCTGAAACTGATTGTTGTTAAAGCAACTCATTTTACCACCATTATTGGAAAACAACAAATATTTTTCTGAAGAATATTAGACGGAAAAACATTTGTGTAGGAACAGCAGTCCTTCGACATACTTTCCTTGTTTTTTTTTAGGAAAAGTGCACGAAATATTTGAAAATCATTTAAGCGTAGCACTTTCCTTCTTTGAAAAACGGGTTGCTATCAGAAATAATAGCAAGCCATAGTTTTAGCATGGGTTACAGTCTGAAGTAACTGCAAGCCATAGTTTGAAGCCCGGGTTACAGTCTGAAATAACTGTAAGCCATTGTTTGTGACATGTTTAGAAAAAATATTTACACCTCCTGCTCGAACTTCATCTAAAGTCCCGTGCCATTATTGAATGACATTTCTAAGACCGTAGATGTTATCGATACCAGAAGACATGTCATGAGAAAACAATATTTTTGGTATTTTTCAAATTTTCTGATTTTTATGGGTTTTTGTAGGTTTTATATTTTTCTATTTTCTTTTTCTTGGTTTTATATTTTTCTATTTTGTTTTGCTGGTTTTATATTTTTGTATTTGGTTTTTAATAAATATATACAAAGATAGAGAAGATGATATAGTAAAAGAAGATGATGATACGAGTACCGAGATAAGGATATCGAGCAGCACGTCGTAGAAGATAGAAGTCATCAACTCTTAAACATTCACCACCAAAGCTTCCAGGGCTCTTGAATCGAAGAAAGAAATTGAACCAACTGAAAGTGAGACTCTGGCAGCTTCCCCCCAAACCGAAAATCCTTTAGCTGAGCAGATTCGAAGCTCTATTTCAAGCTTGCCTTAGCCAGGTGCACAGAGAAGCACACCATTATCATAAATTCCGCTGCTCCTTTCAAGAATAATCACCGTGATTCTTCGTTCGAGGTTATATCATCAACAAGAACAGCAACGTATCATCCCACGCTTTAAATTTCTTCTCAAATTTCTTTTCCACTGAAGTCTGAAGCAATCCATTCCAAAAAGGTGTCAAGAGAACAATTCCCCCAAGTAGTTGAATTGATGCAGCCCGTCTCTTAGAATAATGCTCAAGAACTCTCCCGAATACACATCATGAGGGTAATGCAGAACACCTCCCCTATGTTCACATCTTTCGTCCCTGATGAATGTGTATGAAGTTCAAGAATCCGAAGTACACCAATATCCAAGAACTCTCCCGAATACACATCATGAGGGTAATGAAGAACACCTCCCCTATGTTCACATCTTTCATCCCTGATGAATGTGTATGAAGCTCAAGAATCCGAAGTACACACATTCCCAACGAGAGAATAACTTATAACACCTCCCTCATGTTACACATTTATCTTCCCTGAATATGTCGTACTTGTATACCTCATTTATCTTCAGAAGCTTTCACTAACATCACTTCCCCCACGTAGTTGGAATAATAACACTTAACGCCTTGATGAGTAAAACCTTGAGTTTCTCTGCGGTCATGACATTTGTTTTCCCGGGATATCTTCAATCACTTAGAAGAATTAAATCCATCAAGTTTACTCGCCATGAGTCAAACCTTGAGTTTCTCTGCGGTAATAACATTTGTCTTCCCGGGATATCTTCAATTACTTAGAAGTATTAAGTTCATCAAAGTTTACTCGCGTTTAGATGCGTGTCTCCTTCCCCTTTCTGGAAATGATACTTCAAAATCAGCGACTCATTGAAAGCCCGTATACTAGAAATTTGTTGAGAAGAACACTTGAATTCTTTGTGAGAATCAACTTGCTGAAGACTCTCTCTGACTATTTATATCAACCCTTCTATAGACAATTTGAAGTGACCACTGAAGAAGAAAACCCGCTATACCATACTTGAAACTGAAGTCAACTTCCCCACATTTGTATCTTAAGCTTGCACCTAATGATGGAAGAACGGTGTAGAGAATTTATGCTTCAAGCAAATCTCTAAGTACTCACTACCCAAACAAAGTATGAGACATTAACACCTCTTGCGTTTATCCACACCGTCATATGCGTGTGACACTGAGTAAAACAAAGTAACTCCTAATAGTGATAGTTAACCAGGTCTTCAACCATCCACCTCGACTGCTGGTAACTAGATAAGCCAAGTCTTCAACTCAAATTCTTAAGCCCGAGCAAGTTATCAAATAAGAACACGCCTTTGTGAAAGTCAACTTCAATCTCAAATAAGTGATAAATGATTAACTCCGAAGTAATCACCTTGTGTCAAATGTCCAACAATAGTCAATATCAACGTCTCGAGTAGTCGCTGCTAAAGAATATGAGCAAGTCTAATTGGGAATTGAATCTGACTTATAACTTTCTCCCAATTAGTGCTCCCCCCTAAACCGACAATCTGTTTGATAAATGCCCAAATTAAGTAGAAGTCTTTAGATCGTTAAATGCAACTCGTCTTTTAGTCTTCTAACATGTAGCAGAAAATGTAGAACAGACTGTAGACTCGACCTTCTTCAAGATTGTGCAGTTGGGGAATAGAAAGTTAACATCTTCGACTCACCAATAACAAGAACATCACCAAAAAGCATCCCAATCAACTTACATCTTGCAAATCCCCTTAACTAAAATCCCTCCCAATCAAACAAGAATAGAAAGATGTTCATCAAGGAAATCAGCATTCAGGCCGCAACGAACACACGAAATGGTAACACCAAGCAAACAATCACATCAAACAAGAACAAAAGGTTGTTCGGAATCATCATGTTGATGTGCGCGTGAAGCATTAACCGGAAGCACTTTGTCAATAAACTCATATCAGCTTGTGAAGATGTCAACTAACGGCTCTTAAGAAGAAACTCCATGTGAAGATTACCCGATAAGAAGAAGCTCGGTTCTTACATGAGTTTAGAGCCGTATGACCATTTAAATTCTCAAATAATAATCAACCATGCAGTAATTTCACACTTCTTCTCCCCCTCAAGAATTGCATACGGAGTTGCCATTCTTGATTAAATAAGTGAAAATCATCCGAATGTTCTATTCACACTTCTCTCCCGCAAAATAAGCACATGATGTCGCCATCTTCATTATAATCGAGCAAGTGGAATGAGAAAACAATCAGTGGTAGCCTGGTTCACTTTATGACTGAAGCGCATGGAAAAAGCGTGAAGCATGTTGATGAGAATGGTCATTAATTAGAAGATTTCTCTTCTTCAGAAGATAAAGCGCACTGACACGTATACTTTTCTTTTCTTTGGAGAACGAGGCATGAACTGTTGTGTTCATACGTCATAAGAAGATTTCTCTTCTTTCAAAGATAATGCGCACTGAAACGTACACATTTCTTTTCTTTGGAGTACGAGGCCTGAACTGATGTGAACAGACGTCATAAGAAGATTTCTCTTCTTCAGAAGATAATGCGCACTGAAACGTACACATTTCTTTTCTTTAGAGTACGAGGCATGAACTGTTGTGTTCATACGTCATAATCTCTCTCTTTTTATCTCTCTTAGCAAAACATGTAATCAACCCCATTATCATTCAGTAAGCTCTTTGTAGTGACAGCTGATGGTGAAAACCCAATATGATGAATTTGACCCTGAAGTAAACTGCCCCGAACTCGTGACTTAAACTTGCACATATGTAACAAAGAGCGGCGCCGAGAATTCATGCTCCATTGAATCTCTTAAGTACACTATACTCTTCAACCAACCAACCATCAAGTATAAGACGTACATCACCTCTTGAAAATCAACAATTGAATGTGACACTGAGCACTACAACGTAACTCCTTAAAGTGATAGTTATTTTGTGGTGGTATGAGCCCAATTCCCCCAAGTGGTAAAAGAAAAAGTAAAAGACACCCAATACCTTCAGATACCTTCAGATACTAAGTACACTCGCCCGTGATATTTCACTTCAACCTCAAATAAATAATACTGAATTAACGCCGTTGTCACATCTTCTGAACTGCTCAAATCTATCCTTCTTTGACATTTAAATGAACTTTAATAATGGTTTCATCCCGACCATGGTATAAGCACATAACCCCGTAAAACCAAGTAATAACCAAACTGTCATGACGAATATCCAAACACACATCCAAATTATGAAGCACACCCTTTTATCCCTTCTTTGAAGCAGAAACCGTAGCACCAGCATCAGATAAGATCTTGAAATACACTTACCTCTTCTCCAGGATGGTTCCATCATCATGGGATTTTACAATTCTATAGTTTAAACCGAGAAATAGTTTCTTTCCCGGGATTTTACAAAACCAAGAATAAACCGTATGATAGTTCCGGATATGCACTTTACTTTTACCAGGATGTTTCCATTGTCACGGGATTTTACAGGTCTATGATTTAAACCGAGAAATAGGTTCTTTCCCTGGATTTTACAAAATCAAGACAAACCATAAACAATGTTAGCTTGAATGTGTAACGATGACTTTGGTTTCAGAGAATATCTGTTTTAGGGGACATGCAGCGGTTCATCAACGGTCCATAATCCAACATCATCAACATCATCAACCATCCAATCAACACTTTGGAAAACACATCAATCACGCAATCTGTCGGCTATTGTAATGACCACATGGAGAAGTAAACCCGATATACCAAACTTGATCATGAAGTAGAATTTCCCAGATTTGTTACTTAACCTTGTACTAATCCTTGTGAAGAAGAAACGGTGTACCCAATGTACAAAACCTCTTGACATTCTCAACTAAGTGAGACACCGAAGTGATAGCAACGTTGTGGATCAAGCGAGAAAGAATCACAAACGTAACTAAATAGCCAAGTCTTTATCACCCTCTATAAATGCCCAGACAAGTCATCTTCGTGGAAGGGTAGAAAGAAAGAAGACGAAATAAGTAAACGTGCCCTGAAAACCTCACTTCACATCCAAATAAGAAATACCGTCTAAACAACCCGGTAGTCAACATTTTCAATAAACACATCAAGCCGTGACACGATATTCTTTGTGAAAATGTATACATCAAAATATCAAATTGCATAACCCAACGAGTCTCATCATCATCAAGTCACTTAATCAAATCTCATTAAATCCAAATCACGACGAAACCCATCCGACTCAATCATGTAAACATGTTGGTTACATGTAATCAAGACCCGATTCATGAAAGTTAATCTAATCATCCACTTATTCCAAGCCTGGTCCAAACGAGATGAGATACTCATCCTTCAATATACGTGAAAGTTAATGATCAATCAACCACATAATCTCGATATTACAAACTTAATATCAAATATGTATAAAATGTATTCGGATACTAAATTCTGATATTCGAAATTAAGTATTGTAGCACAATAACAAAAATCCAAGAACCAATATCAATATATCTCAACAAATCTTCACACGACCAGCCCATCTCCAATGCAATTCGCTAGGCCCACATATATTTCAGCCCACGAGAGATTTAGATCCATTGCCCGAGTCCATCAATACTATCACAACCGGTTTAAATCTTACACATCATATAAGATACTTAACCTACTAAAACACAACATAACCCTAAAATCTCTCTCAAGTTATCAGTCCGCCTCTTTTATCTTCACCTTCAAACCAAATCATAATAAACCCTAATATCAAAGTACATGACTGCACCTCCTCGTTTTGATGTTCACAATGATTTCGCCACAGGGATGACATGAGTGACATGAAACGTTTAAGCCACAGGGATGGTTTAAGATTCTCGAATCGGTTTTAGGATGGCGATGAGAACAAGCAAAAGCTTCAAGGTAGGTTTGACTTTACATTTCCTTTTGATTACCATGTACCGAATGAAAGAAACATTGAAACCTGAAGGTTTTGATTAATCTTTGAGATTCGAATAAAAAAAACAAGAGGTGTATGCATCTCACATCTATCAATGATGATATCATTCTTGTGTAAAAAGACCTTCAAGTCTTGATGTATCAAAAAAATGAGGAATGAATCTGAGATATAAATTGTATGTTGTATAATTAGATCAAAATCTTTGGATAACTTTCGATCGGTGATGGATTAATCATTTTCGTGTCTTAAATCTCATAGAGGGTTTTGCAATTCTTATGATGACACACGAAAAAGAATCTGAGATCATGAGGTTTTTTTTTTTTTTTCATTAATTTCGAGATTGATTGATGATGTAGTTAGAGCCAGAAGTAGTGATGTTTAGTAAATGGAATATGGTCATTTGTGGTCGTGTGGTTAAACCTTCTCATTCTTCATTTCTGTCAAGTTTCTTCAGTCAAAGAAGGGTCACAATGACAAGTTGCTACGACTAAGTTGCTAGACCAAGTCGCTAGACCAAGTCGCTACGACTAAGTCGCCACGACAAGTCGCTACGACTAAGTCGCCACGACAAGTCGCTACGACTAAGTCGCCACGACTAAGTCGCTACGACAAGTCGCCACGACAAGTTGCTACGACTAGTCGCCACGACAAGTCGCTACGACTAAGTCGCCACGACAGCAAGTGACTCAATAGTCAACTCGCTAACATGAAAAAAACAGTTTTGACAAGTCGCTAACTGGATATTTGACATTATCCGATGAGTTTTCCGACCATATTTCCGACCACATTCATAGATACTCAGAAAAACTGCATAAAAATGCTTCCTTTTTGCCCATTTTGACCAGTGTTTGGACCATAAAAATCTTACCATATGACACAAAAAAACTGTTGGACAAAGTATTGTATGGACAAAAATGGTTATTATCAAAATATGACCATTATACAGTTTGACCAAAAGATATGACACCGAAATTGTTATCATCGAAAGTCATGTAACAATAATAAAGTTTGGACAAGCAAGACAGACAAGTATAAATGGACCAAAACATTTAAACAGTTAAACCAAACAAATAAACCAAAATGAATATCCGGCCAATAAGCGAACAAAAACAGATTTACACATGATTCAAAAGCCACGACAAAATCTGTTTTAACACAAAACAGTTTTGACACGAATCAAAAGACCACAAAAAAATCAACACAACACAATAAACCTTGGCTCTGGTACCAATTGTAGGATCGTATATTTATGTGTTTGATGATTCGGGTGGTCTTGGGAGATCAAAATACATGTTTGCCATTAGAGAGAGAAAGTTAGACAGTTGGGTGTTTTCTTGGTAGAGAGTTACTTCACAAAATGTAGAATATTAGATTGAAAGCACCACCCCTTCCATGGATGGAAGGGGTATTTATAGTTACATGAAATACGACCTCCTATCGGCCTGTAGATCAGGGATACAGTGGGTAAAGACCCGTCCTTCCTCCACGGTGTTGCACTACGCTAAACTAAACTAATAACTAACTAATAAACTGATAAATAACGTAACTAACGACAAGTCTACGAGCTAACTTAAGCTAGATAACATTTGGGGTGACCGACTCTTCACTATGGAATTTTCTAATTCCTAACACCATAATAACAAAGTTACCGTTAGTAGAATTACCCCTCAATATTACCGTTGGAACAGTACTTCAATAAGACAAACAGTACTTTCCACGTATGCAGTACTTTCCCAAGCAGTACTTTCATAAAAAAATAGTACTTTTCCAAATTCCTCTGTATAAGCTAAGTACACAAAAAATATCCTCCCCTCAAACAATACATAAGACTATACTAATACTAATAGTCCTCCCCTGAAATATAGCTCAGTAGTTAATCATGCCAATGCTAACCACCAAATGATTAAATCTTGAAACATCAAAGCCTTTGGTGAGTAGATCACCGACATTATCATCCGTGTGAACCTTGACCACATTAATGAGCATGTGCTCATAGCAATCTCTGATAAAGTGATGCCTAATCTGAATGTGCTTGGTCTTGGAATGATAGACTGGATTCTTCACAATACATATAGTACTCTCATTATCAATATTGATAGGAGTATTCTTGAAGTTGAACCCATAATCCAAGAGTTGATTCTGCATCCACAGAACTTGTCCACAACAACTTGCAGCAGCTACATATTCAGCTTCAGTAGATGATGTGGCTGCAATTGTTTGCTTTTTACACTGTCATGACACTAATCTTCTTCCAAGATATTGGCATCCACCTGTGGTTGATCTTCTGTCATAATTATCACCTGCATAATCACTATCTGAAAAAGCCTCTAAGTGAAAAGGTGAGTCCCTGGGATACCACAACCCTAACTTAGGTTGTTGTTTCAAATAACAGAAAATTCTCTTTACTGCATTCATATGAGAAATCTTTGGTGAGACTTGATATCTTGCACATAAACAAACTGCAAATATGATATCAGGCCTTGATGCAGTGAGATACATAAGACAGCCAATCATTTATCTATATAACTTGACTTCAACTGGGTGTCCATCTTTATCCTTGCCCAATGAGTTAATTGATTTAATGGGTGTAGTGGCAGACTTCATATCATCAAAATTAAACTTCTTAAGTATGTCAGATACATACTTATCTTGACTTATGAAAATACCTTCCTATGACTGCTTAAATTGAAGTCCCAAAAAGAAATTTAACTCACCCATTGAACTCATCTGAAATTCCTTCTGCATCAGCTGCTCAAACTCCTTAACCATAGACTGTTTGGTAGCTCCAAAGATGATATCATCAACATATACTTGAACTAACATGATATCCTTCTTGTCTCTCTTGATAAACAAAGTCTTGTCAATGGCTCCCCTTCTGTAACCATGTTGTAATAAGAATGTAGAGAGCCTCTCATACCAAGCTCTAGGTGCCTGATGAAGGCCATAAAGAGCCTTAACCACCTTGTAGACTTTGTTAGGATGTTTAGGATCTTCAAAACCAGGAGGTCATTTGACATATACTTCCTCTGTAATAGTACCATATAAAAAGGCACTCTTGACATCCATCTGGTAAACCTGAAATCCCATATATGAAGCAAATGCAAGAAATATTCGAATAGCTTCAATCCTTGCTACAGGAGCAAATACTTCATCATAATCTACTCCTTCTTCTTGTCTGTAGCCTTGAGCAACTAACCTTGCCTTATTCTTGATGACATTGCCTCTTTCATCTCTCTTGACTCTGAAGACCCATCTGGTTCCAATAACTTTCTTCCCATCTGGAAGATCACATAATACCCAAACTTCTTGAAGTTTGAATTATAGCAGTTCTTCTTGCATAGCTTCAACCCAACTTTCTTTTGTCAATGCTTGAGCAATGTTATTGGGTTCCTTTTGAGAAATAAAGCAAGTAAACAGACATGTTTGATGGTCCTTATGATTCAGCCTGTTCTGTTTGTAGACAAAGCTAAGTAAAGCATTATGAGGTTTAGTAAAACTCTTAGCCTTGTGTCTTGTCATCACTCCAGAAGTAGAAGGACCAATGATTTGATCAGTAGGATGATTCTTATGAATCCTTAAGATTGGAGACTGTGGAACTCCATATGCATCATCCAAGTTAGTATAATCAGCACCTTTATTGGTATCTGAGAAAATACCTTCATCTGCAAACTCATCATCAGTTTCCTCTAATCCAGGCATGGTAGGATCATCCAAATCATCTAAAGTACTGTCAACTGGTGCAGCAGTACTTTGATCAAAAGTACTGTCCAAAGTATTGTAAGAGACATCTTCAGTATTGTTCTTTTTCTTTGCGGCTTCATAAGCTCTTCTTTGTTCATCAAAATAAGAATGTGCCATTACATCTTGTAAAAGCATCTGATTAAGTGTCTCTTGAATATCTTGATCTTCAGCAGATAGTGAAGTTTTTGGTATATCAATACTTTGTGCTGGGGCAACAGTACTTTGCTTTGGAACTTCAGTACTTTGCTTTGTAGCATTAGGAACAGCATCATGTCTAATATGAACTCCATGAATAACATACTGTAAGTCTTCTACATCATGTACAGGTTGATTTTCTGCTCTAACAGGTACATAGTTCATAGAAGGAGATAAAACTTCAAGATCAAACATCCAATCAGGACCTTTACCCTTCTGATTATCTTGATCTTCTAAAAACTCAACATGAAGACAATCTTGAATCTTCTTAGTGACTCTGTTGTACACTCTAAATCCCTTACTATTAGTGCAATAACCCAATAAATATCCTTCTTCTGACTTGCCATCAAACTTTCCCAAATTATCAATTGTGTTTAAAATAGTGAGAGGGCATCCAAAAGGCTTCATAAAATGAATGTTGGGTTTGTTACCCATCAGCAACTCATAAGGTGTCTTCATCTGTGGTTTTGTGATTGATACTCTGTTGAGTACATAGCAAGCAGTACTTACAGCTTCAGCCCAGAATTGAATAGGTAGTTGAGAATCTGCAAGCATAGTTCTAGCTGCTTCAATCAAAGTCCTATTCTTCCTCTCTGCAACACCATTCTGCTGTGGTGTTCTTGCAATACTTAACTCCCTCTTAATTCCTTTGTTAGCACAAAATTCATCCATAAGTTTATTCTTGAATTCAGTTCCATTATCACATCTAATACCTCTAACCTTAAGTCTGAATCGCATCAAAAGTATCATCTTTAAATCCCAAGAAAAATACCCAACTGAATTTACTGCAATCATCTGTAACAACTAAGCAGTACTTTTTCTTGTTTAAGCTTGCCATAGAAACAGGACCAAACAGATCCATATGTAATAACTCCAAAGGTTCTCTAATTGTCCTCTTCTCAAGCTTTTTGCATGAAGCTTTGTGTTGTTTTCCCTTCTTACACGCCAAACAGGAGTGTTCATTCTTGTAAGTCTTTGAAGGTAGACCTCTAACTAAATTGCCTTTGACCAGTTTGTTGATATTCTTGAAATTTACATGGCCCAATCGTCTATGCCACTGATGTGCTTCTTCAGTTGTTGCTTTTGCCACTAAACAGGTGGCTCTTCCATAAGAGTTAAGACTCTTCATGTCCAGACTATACACATCATTGGTTCTTGGTACTCTGAGTACTACCAAGTTATCATCAACAGGCTCGAACTCAGAAGAAAGGATGAGACATTCTGTGTCAGTGAATAACACAGGATGCTTTTTGTCACAGATTTGAGAAACTGACAATAAGTTGAATTTCAGCTCCTTCACATATCTAACATTCTCAAAGTCAATACGTCCTGCTTTGATAGTTCCTATTCCCAAATGCAACTTTTCCTCCACTAATAGATCTAAAATCAGACAGAATCTCCTTGTCTCCTGTCATACTTCCAGAGCAACCACTATCCACAATAAGATGATCTTTAAGCTCCTCCTCTAGGTTGCCATGCACAAAGATTTAGAAAGTTAGTCTCTTTTAGGAACCCAAGCCATTACTGACTTGTGTTCCCCTTGTGGAGTTACAAACTCAAATTCTTTGAGTATGTAGTTTCCACTGTTTTTCAAAACATGATCCAGAATTATCTTTTGATTTTTAGCATGTGGATTTTCAAAACTTTCTGGATTTTCAACAGAACTCGCTTTTGCAAAATCATTCTCTTTTTCTTGTATAATAAAAACATCAGATTCACTTTTTGTTGAAAGTACAGTTTGTCCCTCAGCAGTACTTTCTCTCTTAACCCATTCTATTTTAACACTTGGTTCCTGTGATCTAGATCCCCTATGTGAATTGTAATACCTTCTAGGTTGATAATAGTGAGATCTCCTAGGATTTCTATGCCAAGAGGTATTCACAGTACCTTGGTTGAACTGAGCAGTACTTTGAGAAGGTACTGCTTGTGAAGGTACTGGTGGTTTAGAAAAAGGTCTTCTCTGGTGGGGGTACCTATGGTCTGGTGAGAAGTTGTTATGATTAACCCTATTTGAATTATTCCAAACTGGTTTATGCTCTCTAGGTTTCTGATTAGCAGACCTATTCTTTGAAAATTTCCTAAGGTATTCTGAGTGACGTTCACAATCCTTGATTAAATGATTAGGACTAAAGCATACAAAACATAGTTTTTCACCCATACTTCCCACGTGACTTCTTCTATGTCTATGACCAAAACTATTGTGCCTTCTAGATGAAGGATGAAATCTGTTTTGACCAAAATTATCCCAAAAAGGTTTAGCAGTACCGTTTTGAAAAGGTTTTCCTGAAGGTACTGCTTGTGGAGCAGTACTTTGAGTAGAAGGTACTGCTTGAATTTGAAGATTTGTTTCAACAGTTTCTTTTGGGGTTTCAGACCTAGATTGGCCATTAAGCTTCTTCCTAAACTCTAGACTGTCTACACCAAAACGTGAAACATCAGGTCTTATGGGTTGATGACTACCAACTGGATGTGGAACAGCATGATAACCTTTATCTTTCTTATACTCGGGAGGTGAATCACTAATTGAATCCTCATTACTAGATGTGTCTACATAATTAATGAGTTCATCATCACTAGTGGTTACATCTTCTAAATCATCCTGATCACTAGATGTGTTTTCTTCTATGTTATCAAAGTCCATACCAAAACCTAAGCCAATTTTAATGTAAGCTCTACGTTGTTTTTGAACATAAGATACATGTGACAAACCAGATTCACCCCAAGCAACAAACTTAGCTAACAAATCATCTCTTTCCTTAGTGAGTTTCTCAATTTCAGCAATTTTACAGTTTAGTTTCCATTCACTAAGTTTTAACTGGTAATCCTGTTGTTCATATTTTTCAGCCCAAGCCATTTCATTATTTTCATGTGTTATAATTTTAGCTTCCATTGACTCTAAGGTTATTTGATAACCTGCTACCTCAGACCTAGCCTTAACACAGTTATCTCTTTCAATCACACAACTTTTTAGCAATTTTTGATAAAAATCATGACAATTTGAGCATACCTCAGAGATAGGAGATGAACTTGGTGAAGTAGCTACCATTGCAAGTAGAACAGGATCATCTTCACACTCTAAGCTCCAATCAAATGCTCCATATCCATCTCCAGATTCCAAAGCAGCATGATCAACTTCCTCATCAAAAACAGTGCTCCAATCCAATTCTTCTATCGAATCTTCAACTACTTCTTCCACTGCTACCATACAATAAGTCACTGGTTCATCATCAAACTCTTCACTCCAGTCAACTTCTGAGAAATTTTCTTGAGCAACCAAAGCCTTTGTTTCAGTAATGGGGATTTCTTTTAGCTCTAGTTTTGGTTTCTCAGTCATCCTGTTTGCTTGATACTTAGCAAACCTACACTCCCTTGCAAAGTGTCCAGTCTTTTGACAATTAAAGCATTCAATTTTGGATTTGTCAAAAGTGATTCCCTGTTTAGGTTTGAAGTCAATGCTCTTTCCTGTTTTCTTCATGTACTTCTTGATCCTTGCAGTGATCAAAGCAACTTGCCACCTGATATCAATCTCTTCTAAAGCATCTTCATCAATCTGGGAGAGATCTTCTTCATAAACGACAGGTAAACTAGCTTGTTGTACAAAGAAAGAGCACACAACCTCATCTGAGTGCATAGTAGTAGATGGTGGGGTTTGCTGAGCAAAGGTGGGAGCAGTATATGAGACAGTACTTTGAGGCACAGTACTTTGAGTTGGAGAAACAGTACTTTTGGTCGAAGTACTGCCCCTCTTTTCAGATGATAGAAAAGCAATATTGTGAGACTTAGAACTTGTTTGACCATTCATCTCATGTTCATAGACCTTTAGATGATTGTAGAGATCATCAAAGTCCATTACATCTAAGCCTGGTTGTCCTCTGATCATAGTAGCAATCACATGCCATGTGGATGGCAAACTCCTTAGAAACTTGAGATTAGCATCTTCAACTGTAACTTGTGCTTTGTATAATTCCAACATATTAAGGAGATTTTGAAATCTATCATATGCAGCATCAAGACTTTCTCTTTCACCTACAGTGAAAGTTTCAAACTGTTGTTTTAGCAGATTTATGTGCATCTTCTTAGAAGCTTCATTCCCTCCAAATCTGGTCTTGAGAGCAGCCCAGAGCTGCTTAGCATCTTTAGCATCATGAAACTTGAGAAGATGACCATCTGGAATGGCAGATAAGAGAATGTTGAGAGCCTTCTCTTGATTCCTTAATGTTGCTGCTGGTAGGACTGCCTTAGGTGCTTTGGGTTGTCTAGGAACTTCTGCAGTTTCTGGAACTTCTTCATTACAATTGACAATTACATTCCATAGAGCATGGTCTGTAATAGCAATATACTGCCTCATCTTCATACACCATAAGTCATATTCGCCCTTCTTGATTACAGGAATCCTCATTGAGGTGATTGAAGGTGGTGGAACAGAATCAGTCGACATCTTTAGGTTCTGTTGTTGGTTTTAGGGTTTCTTCTTAGTCAGAGTTTCCACACAAGCTCTGATACCACTTGTTGGATCGATGTACTCTAACCAAACTAACTTAAATAGCTTGTTAAGGTTTAATAACCTTGGATAAATCCTAAGTTATTAACAGAGAAACACTGAGCAAACTCTATTAAGTATGCGGAATTTACTTAACAAAGCTAAGAAGAATAACTTTAACAATGAACGATTTTATTAATAACTCTAACTCTGCTTATTATGCAAATCTTTAACAACTCTAATAATATCGAACTTCTCTCTAAAACTCTAATAAAATCACGTACATCTTATGCCAATCTAGGGGTCCTTTTATAGGATCAAGGATACCCTAGTCGGTTTACAATTTGTATCCTTGTACGTCAAGTAATCTAACATAGAATATTCTAGAATTACAATACTTTCTATAAACTAATAATACAGTTCTTTGCTCTTGCAGTACTTTGACCTCATATGCAGTACTTTGACTTTATCATTTATCAGTACTTTGACTCGTTGACTTTTCCAGTACTTTCATATCCCAACAAATATTCATTCAAATAAAATAACATAACAAACTACAAAAGTAACCAAAAATATATTATCCTGACCTTTTCAACCCAAGCTTCTTTAAACACGACAATAAACGGATGTTGAACCCGCGCTATCAAAGCCAACTAAACAACAAAAAATTACACAACATTAAACAAAAAACACTACCTTGAATCTTTTATAGGAAACATAAAGTGAATAAAGAGAAAAGAACCTTTGATGGTCAGATCTTCTACATCTTTCAGTACCATGAATGCAACTCAATATTTACAACCTGATTAAACAAAAAAACTTTAAAAAAATGGAACTTTAAAAAACAAATTTGGAGTTTTAAACAAAAAATGTCTGGTAAAAATTCAAAAAATAATTTAAACCCTACTTTTATCAAGAATCCTAATATCAAAATCAAGAATCAATTTTTAATATTAAATAAATCATAACTCAAAGTTTAAAAACAAAAATCTTACCTTGGAACGATCACCTTTAACTTTTTAACAATAACTCTTTTGACCTGCAATGCAAGATGATTAAGTAAACCATGTTAGCTTAACCAAAAAGACTAATAAAAGACCAAAAAATTGGGAACTTACAATTTGATTCGCTCCAAACCGTCAAGTTTAGTCACGCAAGCTAGCCACTTGTGAATGGCTAACTGTAACAAACTTAAAACAGTATGGAAACAAATGCAATGAAGTCCAGGAGAGTATAGTGTTTCCCCAGGTCGTTATGTCCCAACGAGCCGTGCAAGAATTGTCAAACGTTTAGTGATCGAGAAGATTTGAACAGATAAGGAGATATGATTTATTATAACTACAGAAAAAGTGTATAAATTACAACGGCTTAAATGCAAAATAAAGAAAATTAAAAAGATAAAAAATATTAAATAAACGCTATCACTATTTGCAAAACGATGTTTTTGTTTTTATGTTTTATAAAACTTAAATTAAAAAAACTACGCGACGTACAAAACAAAATGTGAAACTGGAGCAATATTAATTCTAAAAATATGAAAATGATATTTTTACACTCCTAATGATAAAAGAAAATTTATAGAAAAAGAAAATTATTTTTATGACTATTTATCTAATTATTATTAATTAAAAACTAATTTTACTTATTAATTAATAGCCTAAAATACTAGAAAATATAAAATAAAGCTAGAAAAATATAATTGTGACTTGGAAAAATCTAAAATAACTAAAAAGAATTTTCAAAACTATTTTTGTATTTTTCTGATTATTTTTCTATTTTTTATGAATTTTAAACTATTTAAAACTACTTAAATTGCTTGAAAATACAAATTTAACTAATAAAAATCTGGAAAAATATTTTTTTGGCTTTTTATATTTATCTTAACTTAAGAAAAATGAAAAATTGTTTTTTTGAACTTTTTCTAATTTAATTGCAATAAAAGCTAATTAAAAAGTGCTAAAAATTGATTTTAATGCAGAAAAATAGCAAACAGGCTAGGAAAAATCTGAAAAATTCAAGATAACTCTAAAATAATATTATGAAACTAGGAAAAATAGAAAAACAGGTGCTTGTGTGTAGGATTATGCAACTGCTATACAAGTGCTTATTGAAATAAGCACTTGAATAAGCCAAAGGGACACAAAAAGTACCAAACTGAAACAGAAAGTATATTAAGCTAAAAGAACTCAAAATGAACTAAAAACAACTATCCTAAACCTCTTGATTTGTAGATTACACAGATTTGACTATATGAGCATAAGTGCTTAAAACAGTGTGAGGGTACTACTTTTGAGCTTAAGCATAAGCTACACAATAAGTTGAAAAGGAAAAACAGAAGTGGGACCCTCAGGAAGACCTGGGTGGCTATCTATAATCCAAAGACTAGACCATGACAAGCTCAACTGAGCTTGTGGCAGACCTTGCAATATACTGAGAAAACTCAGTATTAACTGAGTTGAGTGAACAGGGCAAATAAGCTCTGATTGGTGAGCTTTTTTGAAGCTTTTACAAAATTGCTAAAATTATGCAAAAATCATCATAAGAAACTTAACCAGCTGAACTTTTTAAAACCCAAAGTTTCATGTGATTTGACCTAGAAAAGTGCTCATGAAAATTCACCCTAGATGGGCTTAAAACTGGCTTTTGCAACTTTTTGACTTTTGACAGTTATGCTAATTTTGACTTTTGTGAACTTTGGATCAAATTTGTGGAATGAACTTGATGTATTATGATGAAATGAAGCTACTGCAAGTTATTTCTATGTAATCTCAACACAAAACAAGTTTTTGAATGTCCAAAACCACAACAGTTGAGAGATTAAGACAGTTATGCTAATTTTGACTTTTGTGATTAGCAGGCATAAGATATAGACTGATATGAGTACAATAGAGTTAAACAAGCATGAACCAACAGGAAACTATCACTGAACCAGTCTCCAATGCAGTTTAAGCAGTAATCCAAACACCCTTGTAAACACAGATTTGCAATTAAAACTGAGCTAAATACTAAACTAGCTAATATTAATTATCAAACTAAGTTAATTTTACCTAAATACAACTAATTGAACAGGCTTAAACCACTTGTAACTACAAAAACTGATTATGCCATGAAACTTGAAAATCACTTACAAATGTCCTTAGCCACAGTGGCTTGAAACCTGTGAACCCAAGAACACTAGCCTAATTATATCAACCCAATGGATTCCAAATCAACCCAAATCCATGTCTGCTACACCATTTTCCATTTCCATTACCCAATGATGAATCAGTTGACTTTTATTGACCAAATCCCAAAACTGCTTGAAACTTAAGTACAAGCTTACAAAAAGCTATAATAAGCTTATGTAAGCTTGTTTGAGCTTATAGATAAGCTAATAAGACCTTGTACATAAGAACTTGAAATGGAAATTTTTAACAGTAAGCATAAAATATGTAATGTGAATAAAAACTTGAATTGCTGCTTGAAAATGGTTTATAATGATAAAATAATTTTAAGTAAGTGCATAAAAACAGAGAATTACAATTTTAAACTTAAATTAAGACATTGCTAATAAAAATGACATACAAAAATATTGAAAACTAACTACTACTTTGTCTTTGCTTCTCCTTCCTCTTTTTATACACCAAACTTCTTATCTCTCTCCTCTGAGTGTATCCCAGCTATCTTTTGAGCCATTGGATGGCTAGAGCCTGTTTTAGCCGTTTGATCATTTTGGCGGGAAATCCCTTTTTGACCTGTAGAGCTCTGAAATAGCAAGTAGGGGGGTGGCATTTATTGTAGTGGGTAAAGTGGGTGAATATGATGATGAGGGGGAGGGATAAGGTGAAAAGGTGAGGTGATGGTGGCTGGATTTGCAGAGCAACTTGAGAGAGATAAACAGTGTGGGGGCGGGTAACTGTTTGTTTGACTTGGTTTGACCAGGCAGTCCAAAATAGGTTTTGACAGGGGGTCAAATGGGGTAAGATGGCAGGGGTCTAATTCAATTTGACAAGGCTTGGATTAATATTAAATGACAAGGACCTTTTTGCAATTATCCAATTCTTGAGGGACCAAATCTGCCCATTTCTCAAAGTTAACACAAGGACTGAAACTGACAAACTTTAATAGTGCAAGGACCAGTTTTGACATTTTCAAATTTCCAGGGGCCAAACTTGACATTTTTGAAACTTGAGGGACCTTTTCTGCCATTTGACAAAAGATTTATTAAAGGACCATTTTTGACAACTTAGAATATTTCAGGGACCTTGAATAATATTTTTCTTTATTTTGTTTTACCAGGGACTGTTTTTGACAACTTTTGAAACTTGGGGGACTAAAACTGCCAATTATGCAAACTTGATACATTTTTCAACAGATTTTGATATTTTTGCATTTAAAACACATAAAATACTTATTTGTGATATTTTTATCATTTTGATGCATTTCTGAGTGTTTTCAGATGTTTTTGGTATTCTAAATAGTACAAAAATGATGAGTATTTAGACACTCATCAATCCCTCACACTAAGATATTGCTAGTCCCTAGCAATGTTTTGAGAAAAATTAATGGATTTCAATCTGTTTACCAAAAGCCATTACTTCTGGAGTAGCCAAATGTTTCAGTTCAAGTAAGAACCTTGGTACACTGATAACCAAATGATTTTGAGCAAATCACCAGCTTTCAACGGATTTGATTTGTCTTTACCAGAAGCCGTTTGCTTCTGGACTAGCCAACTCTTAGATAAATTATCAATATTATCTTTGGTGAGCTGATTACCAATTATGGTTTTTCCACTGCCTTTACCACAAGCCATAAACTTGCGGGCTAGCCAACTCTTCACTTTTAAGGATATGGTGAGCTGAATACCATACAATTTTGGGCAAATTGCAAGCCGTCAACGGATTTGAGATATCTTTACCAAGAGCCGTTTGCTCCTGGATTAGCCAATCCTTTTGTTTATTAGACAAGGCGGATTGATAACCATAAGATGAGTAAGTGAAAAAATACTTACTCCAGAAAAAAAAAATTTGGCCAAAAATGGGGGAATTAGGCGGTATAATTACATGATAAAATTCGTGAGAATTCCCCCCCCCCCCACACTAGAAATGAATATTGCCCTCAATATTCAAAGTACCGGCGGTTATGCCGAAACGTAGAACGTAAAAGGGAAATACTACGGCCATTATTTAGCAAGATTTTTTTTTTTTTTTTTTTTTTTTTTTTTTTTTTTTTTTTGAAACGCTTATATACAACAGCGGGGGGAAACTCCCCCACACTTGGGTGGTACACACGGGTGAAAACCCATGTTTAGCTACTGTTTTTGATTACCGAGTCGCTAGCTTGACTCGACCCCGAATTAATTTGTTCATGGGGAAAGTAACGTGGAAAACCAATCTCAATCGGACTTTCGTTCACAGTGTTTAACAAACATATGAACATCAGAAAGTTCCACACCGACGAGATACAACCGCGGTATTGTTAATAGTAGAAACTATAAGGGATGATACCGGGGTCAAAGATGGTGTCCTCATTCCCGAAAGAGAAAAGGGAAAGAGCAACCACACCATCTGTGAAGAATGGAACAAAGACGTACATGAGAATGCAAGTCCATTCTTCATCAGTAAGAAGCAAATCACCATTTTTGACATTTTTAAGCTTAAATTTGAAGCTTATATGGTGATTGGCAATAAGATGTCCGGGAGGGAGGGTGGGAAACGGTTCTTCAATCAACAGATTTTCTAGAAAAAGGATGTCCCCCTCCGAATCAAAGTAAGTATTATCAATTCCTGTTGGAATTGACTCATCACTAAGAAAGGCATCGACTTCATTCCAAAAGTTGTCATCTTCCTCATCAGGAGTGAGGGAAGGGATGGAAGAGTCGGGAATGATAAGACTAGGAGATGATGGATCATTTTTGAGCAATTCTTCAATGGGAAGAATGTCTCCCATTTGATCACAAACATCATCATCCAATTCAGATGAAACTGAAGAGAGTTTGGTTTCATCCACAGAGTTAACAAACTCGATGCGACAAACTGATTCCGGAGGTGGGACAAGTGGTGTGCTCTTAGAGCTAGCAGTTTCCACCACTTCCGATGAAGTCTCCGATTCTAGATCATCATCATCATCAAGAATACTCTTGACTTCCCTGGTACAACTTTCAAACCATTTGTTTGAACCAGGGTTGATTTTCAAAGCTTTGAGCTCAGCACGTTTTTGGTGACTCGTTTTAACCGTGAAATTTGAGAGTGTTGCATTGAATCTTTCAGATCTTTGATCAATTGTGGCAACACTCTGTTTGGACAGAGGTTTGGAGTTCTGGTTGATATTTAACGTGAGCTCTTCGTTGTCAACCCGTATGGTCAACTCTTCAGCAAACACATCAATCAGAGCACGACTCGTTCTCAAGAAAGCTCTCCCTAAGATGAGGGGAACTCTAGGATCTGCATCAAAGTCTACTACAACAAAGTCAGTAGGAAAGTGAAACTTTCCCACTTTCATCATGACATCCTCGGCTATCCCAAGTGGACGAGTTATGGTACGGTCCGCTAGCTCGAGTGTCATACAAGTGGATGAAAGTTTAGGAAGAGACAGTTTCTTCCATACTGAGAGTGGCATGAGGTTAATGCTAGCGCCAAGATCGGCCAAGGCGGAGCATTGAACCATCCCCAAGAAATCACACGGGATTAAAAATCTGCCAGGGACTTCAAGCTTTTTGGGAAGCTTCTTGAGAAGGACCGCTGAGCATTGCTCATTGAGAGGGGTTTTAGCCATCTCAGATAGCTTATCTTTGTTGGTCAGTAAGCCCTTAAGCGTGGATGCAAATTTAGGCATTAGAATGAGAGCATCAACGAAGCTTATATCAAAGTGAAGCTCATTGAAGATTTGGAAAAAAATTTCCATTTGCTCTTTGTTTTTGTCTTTGAGCTTCTCATCATTCATTCTTGATGGGTAGGGAAGCTGACTAGACTTTTGAGCCGGGATGGAAGTGTTTTCTGGCTCAGAATTTGTCTTCGGAACTTCGGGTTCCGGACTTAAAGCTTGGACTACCGAAGGTGGGACGTGTGCGGTACTTCGTGGGCTTGAGAATTGCACCTTGTCCGTTGTATCCTTGGTAACTTGACTCATTGCTCCTGGTGGAGGAGGCATTGGAGTCGAAGGTCCATTGTGCGTCTTACCACTACGAGTGGTGACGGCTTTCAACTCGGCATTGGGATTAGTAATTGTATTGCTTGGGAGTCCTCCAGAAGATGATGAAGCTTGGTTCATATTCATGTTCATGAAACTGCTCATCATATTCTTCAACTCATTTGTCTGCCGAGACATTGTGGTATCAATTTCCTTCTTTAGCTCAACCCTCATGTTATTGATCTGAGTTTGCATTGAACGTATGCTTGACTCAGTAATTTTCATGAAGTCATTTGGTGGGGGAGCATGAGAAGGTTGTTGATAACTTTGCTGATTTGGAGCTTGATATGGTGGGTTGAAATTGTTCCGGTTTTGATTGAAATTTTGAGAGTTATTGAAATTTTGTCCTTGATTCGGAACAAAACGATTTTGATTGCCATGGTTTTGCACAGGAGGAAAACCAGGTGGTGTCATACCGCTAGGTGCACGGTAGTGAGGATCAGCTTGTGGTCGGTATTGATTGTGGTTTACCGAAGCTACGGGAGCTTGGTAGAAGGAAGCATCGGTTGCTTGACAATCATAATACGCATGTGGACCACTACAAGTTTCACACACCTTGTTTACGGCTTTGATTGGTTCCGGCTTATGAATCTCGCTTTTGATTTCCTTCACATCTTTCATCATACAACGGATGACATCCGTTAGAGCGGCTATCGGAGCAGCTAACTCAGAAGAGTTATTGGATGAAGAAGCAGGAGTGTTCGGAGTATTGACTTTGTTGCGAGAAATAGGAACTTTTGATTTTTGCTCGCAAATCTCAATCACATCTTTAGGCTTACGATTCAAGATATTGCCACCGGCGGCTGCATTCAAGGAATCTTGATCGTTACCGTTCAACCCATTGTAAAAGATATTGACTTGTTGAAGCTCCGTGAATTCATGATGGGGGCATTTCCTGAGGAGATCTTTGAATCTCTCCCATGCCTCTCCAAAGTTTTCATCGAAATTTTGACGAAATCCAAAAATTTCATTTTTAAGATTAGTCGTCTTTGATGGAGGAAAGAAATGATTGACAAACTTTTGCACAAGTTCCTCCCAAGTTTCGATGGATCGAGGGGGTTCTTTTTCCAGCCAAATCCGGGCTGTCCCCTCAAGTGAGAATGGAAATAGCATCAACTTGATGACTTTTTGTGGCACATCCTTGAAATTGATAGTTGAAGTCAACTTGTTAAACCAACGGATGTGTGCATACGGGTCTTCTCGGTCAAACCCGTGGAATTGATTTGTAGACACAAGTTGGATCAAATGTGTCTTCAATTCAAAGTGATCAGAATTGATTACTGGTAGAATGATGGCATCTCCATAACCCTCGGTGGGTGCTTGGAGCATTTCCGCCATAGTTCGTTCGTCTGCCATATTGTTGCTTGAAATAGTACGAATCTCGGGTTCGACTATTTGGGCAGCACGTCTACGAGAACGTCTTCTAGGAATTTCTGCTAGATCATGAAAAGGACTCAATGATCTAGAAGAACGAGTGCGCATGCACTAGAGTTAACTCTAAGAGATTTCAGGGTTAAGGAAGGGAATTATGAAATTGGTGAAAATGGGGTAAGAAGAATCTTTTTAGGTTTTCTGGTTCTGACAAGCAGATATCACAACAAATCCAAGTAAAACAAGATCGAGGCAAAACAACAGGGAACTTAAACCAATAATCACAAGATGAATGGCTTCTTTGAAAAAGGTACACCACTCACAAGGACACAAAGGCAAGTTTTAAATCTTTGGTTCGGGAACTTATTATGGTCGTACCCCCAGTTAGGTAGTACACTGCCTTGGTTTGCAGTGGTAATCTTTTATGTTGTTATTATTAAACTCAGAAAACGACAAATCTTTTTGTATTTTTATATTTGATACATATATAGAAACAAAAGGAAAATATTTTTGTGTTTTATACGTTTTTGGATGTTTTTGGGTTTTTGGATTTTTTTATAAGTAAATATATATAGATATAGATAGATGGTATGAACAAGGAGTGATTATTCAAATCACTAATCTGCTAAACATGAGATAATTAGCACAGCTCCCCTGCAGCGGCGCCAAAATTTGATTCGTGCTAAACCGTCAAGTTTTATCACACAAACAAGCCACTTGTGAATGGCTGACCGTAACAAACTTAAAACAGTTCAGACACAGAATGCAATGAAGTCCAGGAGAGTATAGTGTTTCCCCAGGTCGTTATGTCCCAACGAGCCGTGCGAGAATAGTCAAACGTTTAGTGATCGAGAAGATTTGAACAGATAAGGAGATATGATTTATTATAACTACAGAAAAAGTGTATAAATTACAACGGCTTAAATGCAAAATAAAGAAAATTAAAAAGATAAAAAATATTAAATAAACGCTATCACTATTTGCAAAACGATGTTTTTGTTTTTATGTTTTATAAAACTTAAATTAAAAAAACTACGCGACGTACAAAACAAAATGTGAAACTGGAGCAATATTAATTCTAAAAATATGAAAATGATATTTTTACACTCCTAATGATAAAAGAAAATTTATAGAAAAATAAAATTATTTTTATGACTATTTATCTAATTATTATTAATTAAAAACTAATTTTACTTATTAATTAATAGCCTAAAATACTAGAAAATATAAAATAAAGCTAGAAAAATATAATTGTAACTTGGAAAAATCTAAAATAACTAAAAAGAATTTTCAAAACTATTTTTGTATTTTTTTGATTATTCTTCTATTTTTTATGAATTTTAAACTATTTAAAACTACTTAAATTGCTTAAAAATACAAATTTAACTAATAAAAATCTAGAAAAATATTTTTTTGGCTTTTTATATTTATCTTAACTTAAGAAAAATGAAAAATTATTTTTTTGAACTTTTTCTAATTTAATTGCAATAAAAGCTAATTAAAAAGTGCTAAAAATTGATTTTAATGCAGAAAAATAGCAAACAGGCTAGGAAAAATCTAAAAAATTCAAGATAACTCTAAAATAATATTATGAAACTAGGAAAAATAGAAAAACAGGTGCTTGTGTGTAGGATTATGCAACTGCTATACAAGTGCTTATTGAAATAAGCACTTGAATAAGCCAAAGGGACACAAAAAGTACCAAACTGAAACAGAAAGTATATTAAGCTAAAAGAACTCAAAATGAACTAAAAACAACTATCCTAAACCTCTTGATTTGTAGATTACACAGATTTGACTATATGAGCATAAGTGCTTAAAACAGTGTGAGGGTACTACTTTTGAGCTTAAGCATAAGCTACACAATAAGTTGAAAAGGAAAAACAGAAGTGGGACCCTCAGGAAGACCTGGGTGGCTATCTATAATCCAAAGACTAGACCATGACAAGCTCAACTGAGCTTGTGGCAGACCTTGCAATATACTGAGAAAACTCAGTATTAACTGAGTTGAGTGAACAGGGCAAATAAGCTCTGATTGGTGAGCTTTTTTGAAGCTTTTACAAAATTGCTAAAATTATGCAAAAATCATCATAAGAAACTTAACCAGCTGAACTTTTTAAAACCCAAAGTTTCATGTGATTTGACCTAGAAATGTGCTCATGAAAATTCACCCTAGATGGGCTTAAAACTGGCTTTTGCAACTTTTTGACTTTTGACAGTTATGCTAATTTTGACTTTTGTGAACTTTGGATCAAATTTGTGGAATGAACTTGATGTATTATGATGAAATGAAGCTACTGCAAGTTATTTCTATGTAATCTCAACACAAAACAAGTTTTTGAATATCCAAAACCACAACAGTTGAGAGATTAAGACAGTTATGCTAATTTTGACTTTTGTGATTAGCAGGCACAAGATATAGACTGATATGAGTACAATAGAGTTAAACAAGCATGAACCAACAGGAAACTATCACTGAACCAGTCTCCAATGCAGTTTAAGCAGTAATCCAAACACCCTTGTAAACACAGATTTGCAATTAAAACTGAGCTAAATACTAAACTAGCTAATATTAATTATCAAACTAAGTTAATTTTACCTAAATACAACTAATTGAACAGGCTTAAACCACTTGTAACTACAAAAACTGATTATGCCATGAAACTTGAAAATCACTTACAAATGTCCTTAGCCACAGTGGCTTGAAACCTGTGAACCCAAGAACACTAGCCTAATTATATCAACCCAATGGATTCCAAATCAACCCAAATCCATGTCTGCTACACCATTTTCCATTTCCATTACCCAATGATGAATCAGTTGACTTTTATTGACCAAATCCCAAAACTGCTTGAAACTTAAGTACAAGCTTACAAAAAGCTATAATAAGCTTATGTAAGCTTGTTTGAGCTTATAGATAAGCTAATAAGACCTTGTACATAAGAACTTGAAATGGAAATTTTTAACAGTAAGCATAAAATATGTAATGTGAATAAAAACTTGAATTGCTGCTTGAAAATGGTTTATAATGATAAAATAATTTTAAGTAAGTGCATAAAAACAGAGAATTACAATTTTAAACTTAAATTAAGACATTGCTAATAAAAACGACATACAAAAATATTGAAAACTAACTACTACTTTGTCTTTGCTTCTCCTTCCTCTTTTTATACACCAAACTTCTTATCTCTCTCCTCTGAGTGTATCCCAGCTATCTTTTGAGCCATTGGATGGCTAGAGCCTGTTTTAGCCGTTTGATCATTTTGGCGGGAAATCCCTTTTTGACCTGTAGAGCTCTGAAATAGCAAGTAGGGGGGTGGCATTTATTGTAGTGGGTAAAGTGGGTGAATATGATGATGAGGGGGAGGGATAAGGTGAAAAGGTGAGGTGATGGTGGCTGGATTTGCAGAGCAACTTGGGAGAGATAAACAGTGTGGGGGCAGGTAACTGTTTGTTTGACTTGGTTTGACCAGGCAGTCCAAAATAGGTTTTGACAGGGGGTCAAATGGGGTAAGATGGCAGGGGTCTAATTCAATTTGACAAGGCTTGGATTAATATTAAATGACAAGGACCTTTTTGCAATTATCCAATTCTTGAGGGACCAAATCTGCCCATTTCTCAAAGTTAACACAAGGACTGAAACTGACAAGCTTTAATAGTGCAAGGACCAGTTTTGACATTTTCAAATTTCCAGGGGCCAAACTTGACATTTTTGAAACTTGAGGGACCTTTCTGCCATTTGACAAAAGATTTATTCAAGGACCATTTTTGACAACTTAGAATATTTTAGGGACCTTGAATAATATTTTTCTTTATTTTGTTTTACCAGGGACTGTTTTTGACAACTTTTGAAACTTGGGGGATTAAAACTGCCAATTATGCAAACTTGATACGTTTTTCACCAGATTTTGATATTTTTGCATTTAAAACACATAAAACACTTATTTTTGATATTTTTATCATTTTGATGCATTTCTTAGTGTTTTCAGATGTTTTTGACATTCTAAATAGTACAAAAATGATGAGTATTTAAACACTCATCACAATTCTAAAGAAGACTCATCCTCTTGGGGCTTCTTTAGTGATCGAAAGCATACAACCTACAATAGCAATAGATAATTCAAAATTTTGGATTATAAGGTCTATCTTACATAGACACCACAAAAACACGCATACAAAATAAAATAGATATCACAATGATAATAAAACAATTCGTGGGTCGATAGCCGCAGTAATAAGTACATTTGTTAAATTGTAAACTAATTTTTAAAACTATATATAGCAGTGCATGTCATCTAATCACTTATGATAATGTTAAACTGTGCATGCAATTCTATAAAAACAAAAGTATATTCATCATATAAATCTGTGAATCATTTAAAAAAATATAGCATAAATCAAACTGAATACAATACATGAACATATTAGGGTTTAAGAAAAAGAGAGAGAAAGTGGATCGACATATTAGATTATTAGGGTTTTGAGAAAAGGATGGGTATATCTTTTTTCTTACGTGAATTTATATAAAACATAGTTTTTATAGATTTGGTGTTGCAAAATAATTAATTACAAAGGTTTAAAGATTTGGTTTTGCAAAATATAATCAAAAAATTAAGCTGGTCTAATGGTTAAGATATATGTTAATGTTACAAACAACCCAAGTTCAATTCCTTACATTGTTATTTTTACATGCTTAGGTGGTTATATGGCTTTAATTGTGATGAAATGGCTTTAATTTCGATGACGTGGCTTTAATAGTGATGATGTGGCTTTAATTGTGATGACATGGCTTTATGACGTGGCATTATGGGATGCCAAGTTGAATTATATGTGGCATGTCTCCTCTTATATATAATGTGTGTGTGTGTATATATATATATATATATATATATATATATATATATATATATATATATATATATATATATATATATATATATATATATATATATATATATATTATACAGTCTAGACTCTAGATGTTATTTGTTGAATTATTGAGTTATTAAAAAAAGTGAAAATTGATAAGTTAACTTAAGCCTATATAATTTGTTAATACAAATAAACTATAAAAACGTTTATTTATATTTTATGATTTTCTAATGTTTTGTCGATAACAAACGTAAAATCATTTTAACGAAATAAATAAAATACGTAAAAACTTTGAGCTAATAGTTTACTAACACACTTTTACTAAACATATTAAAACCATCAAAACATGTTTAGTAAATAAGTTATATAAAACCAAGACACTTTTATAAAACACTAACAAGTAATATTGTTTACATCTTATAAGAAATGTATAACAACTAGTGTTTACATTTTATAGAAATGTATATGTACTTTGTATATGTTGTAATGGGTAAAAACTAAAGTCCGTGACCCATGACCCATGATCCATGATCCATTGACTAGGTACAATATGTGTTGTTGGGTAAAAACCAAGGTCCATAACCCATACCCATGGAGCATGATCCATAACCCATGACCCATTGCATGACATCATGCATGAAGTCATGTTGGATATTATCCATGACCCATGACCCAAGATCTATAGCCCAATGACTAGGTACATTGCATCTTGTTGGGTATTCATAATCCAATACCCATAACCCATGGTCCATAACCCATAACCCATAACCCGGTTTGCAACCCAAAATCCGGACTAAACTGACCCAGTAGCCGGATCCCAGGATTTTCACTAGCCGAATCCCTCTGGTGAGGGATCCGCCGAACCGTGGGACATTAGACATGTTTTTTCTATAAATAGTGAGTCATTTCTTTCTTGCTCACTACCACTCTTAGATATAATTTCTCTCAGTATTCTAACCTCACTAACCATAGATCCAAAGGATCATTCTATGTAGTTTTATGTTTGTGAGATTCTCTAGGCTCCTCTAAAAGGCGAGATCACCACCTCTTAAAGACGTGCAAACTCAAGGTCATGAGTTGCTAAGCTTCGTCATCATCAAGACCACTGAAGTGCATCTTGTTGATAGTTCTTTCCTCCATCCATAGAAGTGTCGTGTTCAAGGCATTAGTGAAAGGTGTCGAAGTGTCGTGTTGAAGGCATTAGTTAATGGTGCCAAAGGTGTACATTCGATATGGACCATCGATATACAAGTTATGTAGGTTGGGTTAGAGGATGTTGATATCCTCTCTAGTATTATAACAAGGAGTGTGTCTCCTTTGGGTAGTTGTGTTGTGGTGTAGTGTTGGGTAGTAGTTCCTCCTTTGTAATGGAACCGGTATCTAGCCTTGTACCGGATAAAGTGTAGGCGACGTTGTGATAGGTTTGGTTCTACCTCGTGGAAGAACTCGGTGTCTAGCCTTGTACCGGATAAAGAGTAGGCGATGTTGTGAAGGCTTCTCTGCCACATTAAGGAGCTTGTGTTGTGTAGTGCTTACAAACTCTCGAGTGGGGTACTCGGGGAGTGGAGTAGGGCAAGGAAGGTGTCCTTGTAGTCGAACCACTATAAATACTCGTGTTGTGATTTTGTGTTCCTTAAATCTTTATCTTGTGCATTACTTACTTATATGCTCATCTATCAATAACCAACACACAATCTAAATGGATTGACATAAGTCGATCTAAATATTTTAAAACGAAGTTTTAATCGGCAAAACTATTCAACCTCCCCTTCTAGTATTCCACATAATTTATTTAAAATCTATTACCCTTTTTTTTAGTTTTTTGTGTTCGCAAATTTAATACCTATATTTTTATGTTTCTTTTCTCCATCAGATTTTTCCAGTTT
Organism: Chrysanthemum seticuspe; assembly: GCA_019973895.1. NCBI lineage: Eukaryota > Viridiplantae > Streptophyta > Magnoliopsida > Asterales > Asteraceae > Chrysanthemum > Chrysanthemum seticuspe. Next base: position 95,154,927 of record BPTQ01000002.1, on the reverse strand, counting down.
TCACTTTCATTGACCAATAAGAATACTCAATTTTTCCTTCGTGGCAAATCGCCATTGGTCCAATTGAAAACTCTTCAAAAAATTATTATTTATTTTGTATGTTCTCTTATTACGTGGGAGATGATACATTATAGATTATAAATTCTTAATGATATTATAGAGTGAGTGTTAACATCCGTCATTCTATCTCTCACAGAGACCTCTATGATGCAAGATTATCCAAAATGATCACTATAAATGAAATGATTGATGGAGGTGTATGGAAGTGGCCTATTAAGTGGAGAAACTCTAAGTTTGAAGTAATGAATATTCAAGGCCCAATGTTGACAGATGGTTCTCATGACAGATTTATGTGGAGAATGGATGATAATATTCTAATTTCTTTTCATGTAAGCATGTGATGGACAGTATTTGCTCAAATATGGAAGAAGTCAGTAGGAAGGAACTTGTGTGGTTCAAACAGTGCATTCCCAAGCACTCATTTTATCTACGGTTAGCTATGCTTGGAAGACTACTAACACAAGACAGAATAACGACTTGGGGAACTCAAACTGGTCTCCTATGCCCACTTTGCAATGAGGTTAATGAGTCACATAATCATTCGTTCTTTCTATGTAAATTCTATCAGTAAGTTTGGAGAGTGACGGTGTGCAAGATGAATTTTAAAAAAGTGAACTTCAATTTGGAGGACATTGTTACTGATATGCTAAGCAAAAAAAATGGTAATCAAATTTGGAGTGTTGTTAGAAGACTGAGCCTTGCAGTTGTGGTATACTACATTTGGCAAGAAAGAAACCTAAGGATCTTCATAGGGCATAAAAGAGACGCTAAGAAATTGTAAGAAGACATTTGTGAAGTTTTCCAACTCAAGATAATGAGCTTGAATGTCAAAGAATCTGACGCTGTAAGAAGTGTTGCGGAAATATGGAGGATTCAATTCAACAGGCACAGTTGAAAGGAATGTTTGGAAACTTCTGATTATGAATTCATACAGATTATTAAAAGTATAGTGAGAAAGATTTGGGAAATTAAACTTAAAGTGACTTACAATAAAGGCAAAAATGATGAATATGTATGTTTGGTATAGGGGAGTATGTGCAGATAGCTAGTAGCTTGGTGGTATGCTTCTTTCCGGATATGTTCTAATCTAGTATGTGGATCCATGTGAGGTAACAGTCTTAGTTTAGTTTCATTCCTAGAGGTAGTTCATACCTTCATAAGGTGGTATCCTGCACTTGAATTGCAGTGTATGCTGAAATAGCATGTGACAGAGGTATTGTTTCAGTTGGTATGCTCATTAGTCTTTTTGTTAATACAAATATCGTCATTAAACGTTATTTATATTTTTGATCTTTATCTAAGTTTTGTTAACGACAAAAGTAAATTTAATTTGTATAAAAGCTTAAAGCTTGTCAAGTTTAATAGATATTAAAACAAGCTTTTTTAAACAATATATTCATCATTCAAGCATTTACATTTATGATTAGTGACATCTTGATATGACTCTAATCATAATGTATGATAGTAGTTTTTAGAATGTGTTAGGTTCTTAAAACCAAACACTACTTAAGTACTTGCATATTTCTAAAAATAGAAATACAACATATGACATGTAACACCCCGCCTTATCTGACCACAATATTGTCCGCTTTGCCCGCAGGCTCACGGCTTTGTTTTTGTAGCCTCATTTGAAGACTTCCCAGCAGGTCACCCAAGCCAGTACTACTCTCACATGAGCACACTTAACTGCCAGTTCCTAAGAACTCCACCCGCAGTAGACCACAAAACGCGTTGTGTCATTGTAAGGCGAATGTTATCTTATGAGCCCAGCATCTCTCCAGGCCACAGCCGATGTAGGATTTGCCTAGGGTGTTACAATCACCCCCCTTAGGGACTCATCGTCCTCGATGAGGTTTGCCCCACCATCCCGAACGGCTCAGGAGTAGCTCTGATAGCACTTGTAACACCCCGCCTTATAGACCACAATATTGTCCGCTTTGCCCGCAGGCTCACGGATTTGTTTTTGTAGCCTCATTTGAAGACTTTCCGGCAGGTCACCCAAGCCAGTACTACTCTCACATGAGCACGCTTAACTGCCAGTTCCTAAGAACTCCACCCGCAGTAGACCACAAAACGCGTTGTGTCATTATAAGGCGAATGTTATCTTATGAGCCCAGCATCTCTCCAGGCCACAGCCGATGTGGGATTTGCCTAGGGTGTCACAATCACCCCCCCCCCCTTAGGGACTCATCGTCCTCGATGAGGTTTGCCCCACCATCCCGAACGGCTCAGGAGTGGCTCTGAAACCACTTGTAACACCCCGCCTTATCTGACCACAATATTGTCCGCTTTGCCCGCAGGCTCACGGCTTTGTTTTTGTGGCCTCATTTGAAGACTTCCCAGCAGGTCACCCAAGCCAGTACTACTCTCACATGAGCACGCTTAACTGCCAGTTCCTAAGAACTCCACCCGCAGTAGACCACAAAACGCGTTGTGTCATTGTAAGGTGAATGTTATCTTATGAGCCCAGCATCTCTCCAGGCTACAGCCGATGTAGGATTTGCCTAGGGTGTTACATGACATCATGTGATGCATCATGGAAATCATTGGAAGATTTTATTAGATATTTTGTGTGGATTTGTACTCTTCATATCTTGCACAATCTTACTTAGATAGAGTTGACTTTGGCAAGATTTGATATCTTGGCTGTCAGACCCGGCGGTACCAAATTGGTACACGGGCGGAACCCTTTAAAGGGTTCCGCGGTCCGTGGACGCTCCTGTCCATTTTGGCTATAAATAGCAATGCCAAGCCAAGTAGTTTTTCACCCCTTTCTAATATACTCTCATACATATCTTCTCTCTAACCTTTCTAACTCAGTTTCATATCATAGTAGTGATCTCTTTTGTAGCAAAGAAGATCAAGTCACATTCAAGCTTCAAACGATAAGTTGGAAGTCTTGTTTGTTTAGTGTTGTATGATCTAGTGTTGATTCATACTTCATTGTTGTATTAAACCATCATAATCTTGTGAGTGTGAGTGGTTAGTATTTTAGTCCTCAAAATACATTGTGTGTGGGAGTAGTTGTACCCTTGGAAAGAACTCGACATCTAGCTTAGTGTCGGAAATTGTGTAAGCGAAGTGTAAAGGTTTTGTCCGCCGGTGAAAGGAGCTTGTTGACTAGTGAAGTTAAACTCTCGAGTGTGAGACTCGGGGAGTGGAGTAGGGCAAGGAAAAAGAGTCCTTGTAGACCGAACCACTATAAACAACTTGTTGTGGTTTGATCATTTCTTTCCTTATTTACTCTTTACTTATTGCTTACATATTTCATCAACATATCCAAGATCAATATCAATTGATCTTTAAATAAGTTTCAAAACAAAGTTTTTAATTGGTAAACTATTCAACCCCCCTTCTAGTTTTCTACAATTGGTACCAGAGCCTCGTTGCTCAAGAATTTCTAAAATAATTTGTATTTTATAAACTTGAAACGATCCATGGATTCTGAAAGCTTTAAAGAAGGGCAATCTATGGAAAGACCACCACTCTTTGAAACCAATGGATTTATCTATTGGAAAAACCGTTTTGAAACATATGTAAAGTCAAAAGATATAGATCTTTGGTTTATTATTGTTAAAGGGGATTTTAGTTCTACAACAAAGGACATCTCTGTTGATGAACAAAAGAAATTAGTTGCTAAAAATAATGAAGCTAAAATGATGCTTTACAATGCTTTACCTAGAAAAGAATATGAAAGAATTTTTATGTGTGAAACCGCCAAAGATATTTGGGAATCTTTGATTATTACACATCAAGGTAATTCACAAGTCAAGGATAACAAAATTGATCTTCTTGTTCAACAATATGAACAATTTGTTATCCCTGAAGATGAAACCATTGATTGTGGATTTGCTCGCTTTAATACTATTATTACATCACTTAAAGCACTTGATGAATCTTTTCGTAGTAAGAACTTTTTCAGGAAATTTCTTAGAGCACTCCATCCCAAATGGAGAGCTAAAGTGACCGCTATTGAAGAATCAAAATATCTCTAAAAAATGTCACTAGACGAGCTAATCGGTAACCTCAAAGTACACGAAATGGCGATGGAGAAAGATTCGGAGATCATCAAAGGAAAAAGGGAGAAGATCAAATCCGTTGCTCTAAAAGCAAAGGCGGAATCAAGTGATGATGACGAATCTTGCTCCGATAGTGAAGATGAGGAATATGCCATGGCCGTTAGAGATTTTAAGAAGTTCTTTAGAAGAAGAGGAAAATTCGTAAGACAACCTCGAGAAGAAAAGAAGCCATTCCGAAAAGATCAGGATGACAAAAAGGGTAAAGGTGAAAGAAAGTGTTTTAGATGTGGTGATGCAAATCATCTCATAGGAGAATGTCCCAAGCCACCTAAAAGCAAAACTCAACGAGCTTTTGTAAGTGGTGCTTGGAGTGATAGTGAAGACGATGAAGAATCAAGCAAGGAAGAGATCGCTCTAATGGCACATGAGTCAAATGAGGTACTTTCCGACTCTTCTTACTCTTCTATTGATGATGACACTTTGCAAAAACAATATAATCAATTGTGTGAGCTAAGTCTAAAAATCATAACTAAAAATAAATTTTTAAAAACCAAAAAGGAATTTTTGGAAAATGAAGTTTATGAGTTAAAAGAAAAAGCAAAACGACTTGAAAAGGGAAAGACAAATGACGATGGTTGTAAATCATGTCAAGAGCTTAATCTTGAAATAGAAAAACTAAAGCTCACACAAGATGTTTTAATCGAAAATAATTCTAAATTTAAAAGGTTTAACAAAAACATCGCTCTTGCCAATGAAATAGTTAAAATCCATAAAACATCAGGAGACATGAATGGGCTAGGATTTAATGAAGTATTAATTCCAAAGAGTCAAAACAAAACGGCCGAAAAGGACGAACAATCTGTCAAAATTGCTGCAGTACAGCACGGACCAGACGGAACCAAAATAAGGGTTCCGTCCGTGGAAACAAATGGTGCCGTGGGTACTTCAGCAGGACAGAATGTTCGTAATACGGACCGTACTGAATTTGTCAAAGTAACAAAGAAAACCAAGGATAGTGTTAAACTAAAACCAGCTGTTACATTAGGAGTAGGACTTGCTAAAAATGAATTTAGATCAAAAACTACTCAACAACGATATAAAGCACCTTTTGCCAAACGACCCTTTCCTAAGAGCAACCACAACGTACAACCCAACTACCAACACAATAGTTGGAATCAAAACTTCCCTAAACCATATCAAACTCCAGATTACATGTCATGGAATTCTTTCCCATCATTTCCATACATGAATCAAATAAATGGTATGTTTAACCCAAACGGACCCATGATATATTGGGGACTAAATGCTTGAGTTATTTACTTCTTAGGTATGCTTGAAAGTTGGATTGGAACCTGATGAATGGATAAAAGATAGTGGATGCTCACGACACATGACGGGCAACAAAAGTCTCTTCTCATCATACCAAGAGTATGACGGAGGTAATGTCACTTTTGGTAGCAATCTCAAAAGCAAAATCATTGGCAAAGGTACGATCGCTCATAACTCCCAAACTATTGAAAATGTTGCTCATGTGGATAGGTTAGGATTTAATCTACTTAGTATTAGCCAATTATGTGATAAAAAGTATAAAGTACTATTTGATGAAAATGGTAGTAAAATACTAAAAGATGGTATCACCATAGCTAAAGGAGTTAGGAAAAATAACATATATGTCATGAAGATAGATAAAACATATAACAACAAGCTTTGTCTAACAACATTAGATGATAGCTCATCTCTTTGGCATAGACGCTTAGGTCACGCTAATATGAGCCTTATACAAAACCTATCTTCAAAAGAGCTAGTTAGGAATTTACCAAAACTAAAATATGACCAACACTTTTGCGACGCTTGCAAAATTGGTAAACAAACCCATAGTAGTCACAAATCTAAAAATATGGTGTCCACATCTAAGTGTCTAGAATTATTACATATGGACTTGTTTGGACCATCCGCTATAAGAAGCTACGGAGGCAACTTATACACTTTGGTCATAGTAGATGATTACTCAAGGTTTACTTGGACGTTGTTTTTGAAAACCAAAAATGAAGCTTTTGATAAATTTGAAATTCTTAGCAAGAAAATTCAAAATCTACTAGGTGTTAAAATTGTGTCAATCCGAACGGATCATGGTCGTGAATTTGACAACGAAACACAATTTGGAAACTTTTGTGATACAAATGGTATAACACATAACTTTTCCGCTCCACGAACACTTCAATCAAATGGAGTAGTAGAACGTAAAAATATAACAATTCAAGAAATGAGTAGAACAATGCTTAATGAACAAAACATTCCTCAAAAGTTTTGGTGTAACATCGTTGACACTTCTACATATATTTTGAATAGAGTCTTAATACGTCCTTTCTTAAACAAAACACCATATGAGCTTTATAAAGGTAAAAAGCCAACGTTAGGATATTTTAGGGTCTTTGGTTGTAAATGCTTTATTCTTAATACTAAGGATTATCTCACCAAGTTTGACCCAAAGTCTTATGAAGGTGTATTTCTTGGTTATTCTCAAACTAGTAAAGTTTATATTGTCCTAAACAAAGAAACAATGATAGTCGAGGAATCGTTGAACATAACATTCGACGAAAATCCACCTCCCTCTAAGACATTACCTTTGATAGATGATGACTTAGTTGAAAGTCAAATAATAGAAAGTCAAATTAATGATAACAAGGAAGATGAACCATTAATTAAGGAAATTATAAACATCAAAGAATCTAAAAGTCATCCTTTAGAAAAAGTCATAGGACAACTTAATCAAAGAACCTTAAGGTCACAAGCCCAAAATCAAAGTAATTATTTTTGTTTTGTATCCACCATTGAACCGAAAAACATAAATGAAGCAATAAAAGATGAATCATGGGTAATTGCCATGCAAGAAGAATTAAACCAATTCGTTAGAAATGATGTTTGGAAATTAGTTTCAAAACCTAAAGATCAAACCATAATTGGAACGAAATGGGTTTTTCGAAATAAAATGGATGAAAATGGTATAGTATCTAGAAACAAAGCTAGGCTTGTTGCACAAGGCTATAATCAACAAGAAGGTATTGATTATGATGAAACTTATGCTCCGGTAGCTAGACTCGAATCTACTAGAATATTACTTGCTTATGCATGTGCTTATGACTTTAAATTATTTCAAATGGATGTTAAAAGTGCTTTCCTTAATGGGTTTATTAACGAAGAAGTGTATGTTGCTCAACCTCCCGGTTTTACCGACTTTGAGAAACCACATCATGTCTTCAAACTCAAGAAAGCATTGTATGGTCTTAAGCAAGCACCAAAAGCTTGGTACGACTGACTTAAGACTTTTCTTATTGATAACAAATACTCTATGGGATTAGTAGATAATACTCTTTTTACCAAGAAAAAGGAATCAGATATTCTCATTGTTCAAATATACGTTGATGACATTATATTCGGATCAACTTGTCAAGAGCTATGTGATGATTTCTCTAAAAATCATGCACGACGAGTTTGAAATGAGTATGATGGGTGAGTTAAATTTCTTTCTAGGACTTTAAATTAAACAACTAGAAGATGGCATTTTCTTTAACCAATCTAAATATATAAAAGACATGCTTAAGAAATTTGGTCTTGAAGATTCCAAACAAACTAAAACACCCATGTCTTCGGACACTAAACTCACCAAAGACGTAGAAGGTGAATCCGTAGATAACACTAAATATAGAGAAATGATTGGTAGCCTACTCTATCTTACGGCTAGTAGACCCGACATTATGTTTAGTGTTTGTCTATGTGCTCGCTTTCAAGAAAACCCAAAGGCATCACACTTAGAAGCCTTAAAAAGGATTTTTAGATACATTAAAGGAACAACGTGTTTAGGATTATGGTATCCCAAAGGAACGGGTGTAGAAACCATAGTGTATGCCGACTCGGATCATGCCAGTGACTATGTCGATAGAAAAAGTACAAGTGGTATTTGCACTTTTGTTGGACATTGTCTCACCTCATGGTTTGCAAAGAAGCAAACGGCCTTAGCCATCTCAACTACTGAAGCCGAGTACGTTTCAGCCAGAAAGGCATGTCAACAAGCTCTTTGGATGAAGCAAGCTCTCGTAGATTACGGAATTCATCTCAACGATATTGTGATACTTTGCAACAACAAAGGAGCCATCGATCTCAGCAAGAATCCCGTTCAACATGCTCGTACAAAGCATATTGAAATCCGTCATCACTTTCTTCGCGACAATGTTCAAAAAGGAAACATCTCAATCGAGAAAGTATCCTCCGAAGACAACATTGCCGACATCTTAACTAAGCCTCTTAAACGAGAACCTTTTAATCTTCTTAGACTTGGTTTAGGATTAATGGAACCAAACATGTAGGATAAACATAGCCCAAAACATTAGAATAGTCAAAACAAAACAATTTTGTCTTGTAATCTGCTACTGTAGCCACGGCACCAAACGATAACATGGACGGAACCAATATTTTGGTACCGTCTGGTCCGTGGTGTCTACAGAAGCAAAACTGCTATATACTAAACATCCTCTTCCTCAAAACCCACTTTACCAAAACGTGTAAACATTAAACCAAACTCATTATTGACACCTTCCCACTCACTAATCACTGAAGATAACATCATTGTAAGTATCCTAACTACATTTTATCTCTAAATTCTGAGTCTAGGATTCTTATTTATGCACAAAACTATCACAAATCATTACATGGGGTTTTATGTATGTTTTTATACTAAATATGAATTCAATTGGCAAATTGCATAACTAGTCATTGAAATTAGGTACTACATTATCATATTGCATAAACAAATCATGTTTCCCACTAATCAAAAGATAATGAATATAAGGCCTTATTCAAATAACCAAACACCCCATGTCAAAAGTTTTGAAAAGCTTCTCACTTGTAGGAAAACAATTTTTCATTGCTAATACAAATAGAAACGTTAAATTTTCATCACTTGCATGCTCTTAAATACTAAAGGTATTGCATAACTAATATGCATTCCCGGGTATATTCAAATGAAGCCACATTGAATTAGGAGCATTCGGGTTATCTCATGGTATTTGCCAAACACCCCACTAAAACCATTTTTGTGCATAAAATGAGTCGAGATAACCGCAACTCCAAATTGTTTTCATATAGGCACACACTAGAACCAAATCGTTAAAATTTATTCTCATTTTTAACATATTAATTCTTGTCCTTAGGAATAACCATGGTAGCCGCAAGATTCTATGATCACAAAGACACCCTTAACTACATTCTCAAACACCACAAAACCAAAGGACTTACTAAGGAACAAGTAGAAATATTTAAGAGTCTAGAATCAAGGTATTTCCATGAGTGTAGAACCATTCACTCATCCTTCCTTGAAAATACCAATCTTCGTGAAGAACTAGCCGCCATTCAATTCGATTGTCTTCTTGACATCGATGAACCAATTTGTCCTAGGTTTGTGTTATAATTCTATGCTAGTGTGACCGGCTTTAGTGATGAAGACGATGATGAATATTGTCTTAGGTTTAGAATCAATCAAAACAACTACACCATCACCTTAGGCAACTTTGCTCAAGTGCTAGGAATTCCCAACCGAGGAACTTGTGTCTACACGGATAAGTGGTCACTCACGGCTCTTGATGCAATCAATGACCGTTCTCTTCCCTACCAAACCCGTTTGGCCGATAAGGATGCCATCCGTGAACACCTTTTTAACCCAAAAAGTGATACAACCCGAGTTACCCGAAAGGGAAAGGAGGTAAACCGAGATCCATATGGAATGGAGCTAAATGAACTTAAACCGGAATTTAAGAAATGGGAGGAGCTACTTAGAGCCAACGTCATTAGCACCATAGGAAATAGGGATCACATAAACGCTTGCCTTTGTCACATGCTCTACAACTTGTCCACCCGACAACCATTCAACTTAGCCTACTACATATATAGCTAGGAGAATGATTGATATTCCAACTCAAGGATCGGTTGCTCTTTCATATGGGATGCTTCTCACCCGTCTCTATAGAAACTTTGCACCAATTCCACCAACCCCAAAAGGGATGCACCATTACTATGAACTCATCCCTCACATCTTTGTACCTTTGAGTGATGAACGAGTTGCTAAGACAAAAGGCAAGAGAGCAAAACCTCCAACTCCATCATCATCATCATTAAATAGCTCCGAGGATGGTCTTCCAAGCTCTCGTCTCCCACCTCACGAGTATTATGCGTCTCTTCCCGAGATTGAAAATGAATCAGCGGAATTCAAGCAAACTAAGGGAATGTTCAAGTGCCTTGGTATGATGATGAACAAGATTTACAAGAAGTTGGACAAATGAGGGTACCTTAAGGAGTGTTTGGAACAATACATTATCATTAATGTTTGATACTATTTAGTTGTTTTTATCTTGTAGGATGATAATATAACTTCTAAAACTGATGTATGCTAACAATCTTATGCAGGGGGATAGCACAAGTATGCTATCAAATTTTACCCATTTTCACTATAATGTGAAAATCAATAAGCCTTGCTCAAAATCTATGCTCCACTATGTTTATACATGTGTTATTTACTTTTCCTAACTAGAAATGTTTAGTATAACACCTTTTGAGAAAAATTTCAGGTTTCGGAAAAGTGCCCGACACCTAAAAACATACCCTGTCTTGTTTTCTGCACTCCACAGACCAGACGGCACCAACGATTTGGTACCGTCCGTTATGTAAAATGGTACCGCCGTACCTGTACAGGCGGACCAGACGGCACCCTTTTTAGGGTTCCGGCCGTGTATGATTTTGGTGCCGTGGATCCTCCAGGTAATTTTATGAATTTCAACTCTTTCGTGATTCCAAATTACCATCCATTACTTATAAATCAATCTTAACTAGTTTATACTCTTATTAGAACTAGTATACTTGACTTAGGTATATAAGAAATCCATTTCCCACCAAAATTCAAAAATTTGAAAAAATCCACCCAAGGAGCCCTTTGGCATAAAGGAAGGAACCAAATTTTTGGTACCTTCAAATCCGTGGGTGATCTGATTGTTAGGAAATTCCACTCATTAGAACACATTTATTGCAAATCTTTTCTTCTTCACTCCATCTCTCTTGAATGGATTGACTTGGGTGATATGACTAGCATTCAACCCACTTCCAAATCATTAGGAACCTCATCTCTTCAATGGTTTAACATCAAATCAAACACATTTCTCCATAATTTTTCACTTCTATAAATTAAGAGGTTTTACCATGATCATCCTCACACCTTCTTCATTCTTACTATCCTCTAGCAAAGAAAAACCAAAGTCAAAAATGACAAAATCATCTCCAAAACCTTGCAAGAAGACCGCTAGAATTAGTTTGAGGCCTTGTTGCTTCGTTAACCTTAGCTCCTCATCCGAGTCTTCTCCACTCACAATCTCATCTCCCATCCGAGATGATACAAGTCTTACCTTGGCTACACCAAATCAACCACACATTGTGATCACCACTCCACCACCTACAAAAACACCAACTTCACCTCCACCGGCACCCATCCAAACATCCAAAACACCCTCACCACCGTCACCACCAAGGTCTCCTACTCTCATGCCTATGGAGTTATTCTCCATTCCACCAACTTCACCACATTCTTTCTTGGAGGACTTGGATGACTTGCCTCCTAGGCCAAATCATCCACCACCATTGCCATCCTTTGGCACAATTGAGCAAATAGCTCATGAATCACCAAGGTCATCTTTTGACCCAAATGCCCCACTAGGGCCAAAACCTCTTCTCTTCCACCCCATTTACAAAGACATTCATGGTCCTTTGTATGGGGATCATCCACTCCCAAGGTCAATGTCCCCTCATCTTGAGGACATTGAGGAGTGCATGTGGGATGCCAATCCCACTAGAGAGGAGATTCAAGCGGAACTCCACAACCTCCACCAATTCAAAGGCATGGTGGATTCTCACTTAAGTGAGACTATGTAAATGCAAAATGCTTTGCTTGCCTCCATCATGACCACCCCAAACATTCCCAACACCACCAACACATCTACCATTCCACCACCACAGCCTCCCCAAACATTCTACCCTCCTAGGCATGGTTGCTCAACTTGTGAGCAAACGGCCCAAACCATGGAAAGGACCCGGGTTATGGTCCATGACTTCCAAGAGGAAATGAGGTTCATCCTCAATCATATCCTTGAGTGCCTCAACGCTCTTTCTCATCCACCATCTAACTAGGATGGTCATAGATTAGCATTTCTAGTTCTTCTTGTCTTAGGATTATTTCCTTTTTATTGTACTAAAACACATCATTGTGTTCTCCCTTCATGATCTTTGTTCATGAAAATTTTAACTAATGAATGATGTTTTTATTATAGTGTTGGTACTTTTACATAGTGTTTGGAAATGCTTGTGAATGATCATTATTACTAACATTTTTTTTGTAGCTTTATTTTCACAATCCATGTATCTTCCCATTAAGTACCCAATTTAGGGGGAGCTTTGATCAAGGGGGAGATAATGGCTAGGGCTCATTACATTTCGCATCGCCACTTCTTTTTGTTGAGACAAAAAGGGGGAGAAAATATAGAACTTGATTATATTTTGACTTTTCTGAAAAAGTCAAACTGACATTGACTTTCTGAAAAAGTCAAACAGGATACATCATTGATAATACTTGACTTGAAAAAGTCAAACAGGATACATCATTGATAATACTTGACTTTTCTTAAAAAGTCAACTGCATACTTTGACTTTATGAAAAAGTCAACATCATGCATCAACTAGTGAATACTTTGACTTTCAGAAAAAGTCAAACATCATACTCTTGCATTATCATTCTCTTTTCAAGTTCTAAAACTAATATTTTTATAACTCTTGCACAAACTTTGTATCTTTTATAAAAATAAAATTTATATTTTGTCCTCAACAAAAAGGGGGAGATTGTTAATACAAATATCGTCATTAAACGTTATTTATATTTTTGATCTTTACCTAAGTTTTGTTAACGACAAAAGTAAATTTAATTTGTATAAAAGCTTAAAGCTTGTCAAGTTTAATAGATATTAAAACAAGCTTTTTCAAACAATATATTCATCATTCAAGCATTTACATTTATGATTAGTGACATCTTGATATGACTCTAATCATTATGTATGATAGTAGTTTTTAGAATGTGTTAGGTTCTTAAAACCAAACACTACTTAAGTACTTGCATATTTCTAAAAATAGAAATACAACATATGACATCATGTGATGCATCATGGAAATCATTGGAAGATTTTATTAGATATTTTGTGTGGATTTGTACTCTTCATATCTTGCACAATCTCACTTAGATAGAGTTGACTTTGGCAAGATTTGATATCTTGGCTGTCAGACCCGGCGGTACCAAATTGGTACACGGGCGGAACCCTTTAAAGGGTTCCGCGGTCCGTGGACGCTCCTGTCCATTTTGGCTATAAATAGCAATGCCAAGCCAAGTAGTTTTTCACCCCTTTCTAATATACTCTCATACATATCTTCTCTCTAACCTTTCTAACTCAGTTTCATATCATAGTAGTGATCTCTTTTGTAGCAAAGAAGATCAAGTCACATTCAAGCTTCAAACGAGAAGTTGGAAGTCTTGTTTGTTTAGTGTTGTATGATCTAGTGTTGATTCATACTTCATTGTTGTATTAAACCATCATAATCTTGTGAGTGTGAGTGGTTAGTATTTTAGTCCTCAAAATACATTGTGTGTGGGAGTAGTTGTACCCTTGGAAAGAACTCGACATCTAGCTTAGTGTCGGAAATTGTGTAAGCGAAGTGTAAAGGTTTTCTCCACCGGTGAAAGGAGCTTGTTGACTAGTGAAGTTAAACTCTCGAGTGTGAGACTCGGGGAGTGGAGTAGGGCAAGGAAAAAGAGTCCTTGTAGACTGAACCACTATAAACAACTTGTTGTGGTTTGATCATTTCTTTCCTTATTTACTCTTTACTTATTGCTTACATGTTTCATCAACATATTCAAGATCAATATCAATTGATCTTTAAATAAGTTTTAAAACAAAGTTTTTAATTGTTAAACTATTCAACCCCCCTTCTAGTTTTCTACACTTTTAATGATGCACAAATCCCAAGTTTCTAATTAAACTGGGATCTGCAGAGCTGAGGTTCAAAATAAATCTGCTGATATAATAAGGTTCTTAGGCCTTCTCTTCAATTTTCTAGACTATTTTGAAAACTGGAAGAATTTAAGGTTACTTAAGATGATGGCTTTGTATCTTGGGATATAAGTAGTTTATGTCTGTGTTCTCTCATTTCATCCCCTAGCAGGCCTTTATTAGGTAGTTTTGAGGGTGTTTGGGACTAATACAAATTATAGACTTCTTGTACCCTATAAAGTAAGTTTCCATTCTGAGAAGGGTAAGTAAGCTTGGTGTGGCATTGTATGTTTCTAGGAATAGTGAGGAATGAAAGATGATCATACTTGGTCCTATATATACATTGACAACAGGAGGTTTGGAGATTCTCCCTCAAGGTGTGTGTTCCCAGGATCTTGAAGCCTTTTGTAAAGAGGAAATGTAGAGATCCTGGTATAGCCCTTGATTGGAATGGTTTAGGTAGCTATAACCTTCTCAATGATGCCTCTCCATTTTTCCACTTGGCTATTTTGGGTCTTGGATGAATGGTCAAGGGTTGGAAAATGGTTATGGAAATGTAATTGAGATGTTATAGTCTTTGATGCATCCTTGAGCTGCTTTAAAATGATGCTATGCAGTTGTTTTGGATATCTTGTTTACTGTCTAAGATTAGATAAGTCTGTTGTTAGACAATGGTCTGTCAGAGATCCATATTAGTATTGTCACATATTGGATAGCATTGTATTTTCTTGTAAAACGGGATGGGAGTGTCCATTGCCGGTGAATGATTCTTAATGTAATTTGTTTTGGTTTAATAATATATTTTCACCCTTTGCAAAAAAATAATAAATAAAAAATAAAAATCCGTCATTCTAAAGAAGAAAGTTTTTCCCTTCTTGTGGGGGGAATTTTTTTTTTTTATTTATTAAACCAGGTAAAAGACTAAAAAGAATGAAGTAGCTTGATAAAGATTTGGTCAGTTGCTGTCATGAACTAATGGACTCGTGGTTTACTATGGGCTTGGGCTTCTCAAAGAGTCATATGGAGGCCTAATATGCTTATTAATATATATATTAATCCGTGTTTGAAACGACGGCGTTTTGCCGTTTCAAAGAAAAGTCCGAAACGACAATTTAGGCCAAAAATTAAAGGGTAAAACGACATGTTCCAAAACGACGTCGTTTCGTGAGTTTGGGAAAATGGCAAAAAGTACCCCTCAAGTTAACGACGCTTTGAAAAAGGAATCCTAAATTCTGAAAAATGGCTAGAAGTACCCCTGAAGTGTGTCACATTTTGCAAAACCGATCCTTATCTTTTAAAAAAATTTGAAAAATGGCAAAAATTAACCCCGAAGTATGCGCCACTTTGCAGATTCGATGCTCAACTTTAATTGTTATTATGTAATTAAGGATCTACCGAATTCATTAAATATATATACATATATGTTAAAAAAAATAATAGTAAAAATTAAAACAAACCTTTACAACAAACTTAAGGTCAACGTTTACATCCCGACCCAACTATCACTATACAAATGTACCAAATAAAATTAAAATACCAACATTTGCATAAAAAATTTCGCACACAATTTAAACACTACACATATAACAAAACTTATATAACATAAAAATAAAAGCAAACAAACCGCTAATATGTAATTAAGGATCTTGCGACTTATTAAATATATATACATATATATAATAAAATAAAATAAAAAAAAAAACAAAAAAAAAAAAAAAAAAAAAAAAAAAAAAAAAACACACCCTTACATCAAACTTAAGGTCAAAGTTTACATCCCGACCCATCTATCACTATACAAATGTGCCAAATAAAATGAATATACCAACATTTACATAAAAATTTCGCACACTATTTAAACACCACACATATAACATAAAAATTAAATGCAAAAAACCCGCCGCAACGCGCGGGTACAAAAACTCGTTCTTTTTATAAACCTGTACATAATAGTTTTCCTAATAACTAAAACAAAGCAATTGATACTCAAGTATTGTAGATTGTAACTAAATTGTTTTTTGGGTTTTAGTCGTACAATAGCAATGTACTTTTCAAAGTGTCCCGTTTTAGTACGTGTACTTTTTTTAAGTTGTAGAATAGCAATGTACTTTTGAAAGTGTCTCGTTTTGGTACGTGTACTTTTTTTAAGTTGTAGAATAGCAATGTACTTTCTATAAGTGTTCCATTTTAGTACGTCAATCGACGTACTAAATTGGAACACTTATGGAAAGTACATTGCTATTCTACAACTTAAAAAAAGTACACGTACCAGATTGGAACACTTATGAAAGTACATTGCTATTCTACAACTTAAAAAAAGTACACGTACTAAAACGGGACACTTTGAAAAGTACATTGCTATTGTACGACTAAAACCCTTGTTTTTTTCATACAGATAATTATAGGACATAAAAAACTAACAATAGTTGTAAAATTGGATAGCGAAAGGGGAAAAAAATGAGCACACATATCATCATTACCACTTCTAACAATTTTACAAAATAGCAACTAATTATAAGATAGCTTAGAAAGTTCTCTAATTAGTGCTTAGGCAGGTTAATATGAAGCACCGTCCCCTGCCACCACAGCTCGTCCAGGAAAGCCAGGAAACACATATATGGATAGAAAAGAGCGAGACAAGAGAATCTGACCCGTGGACATCTATCCATGACAAGTGGGTAATCCCGAAAGTTTTTACACAAGGGTGAGTGAATGGGTGAAAAACGCCACTATTTGTGAGAAGGAATAAAGTGATATAGCGTTTTCACTCTTTATTCTCTATCTTGTGATTTCTTGTCAAATCGGCCGTAATGAAAAAAAATTATCACCTTCTTCATTGCCCCAAGGTTAAGCCTTTTTGGCTTAAAGTTCTTATTTGGTGGTGGATCAATAGTTGAGATAGTATTTTGACCGTTAGTCATGTGGGTAAAAGTTCAATATAGATCCAAAATTTACCATAGATCCAATGAACCAATAATAGCCATTCATTTTTTTATTATGATAAACTTTCACCCTTTTTTAAAAAATTAAATATCTCGCAAACCGTTAATCGTTACGCGATAAAAATTATACCATCGCGACGAGAATTAAATTATCTTTCTATAGATATGCACTACTATATATTTTTAACCATTTTTTTTTTCAAAATTTCGGTCAACAAAAATCATATATGATTTATGAAAATCATATATGATTCGATTTTTACGAATCATATATGATTTTTGAGAATCATATATGATTCGTAAAAATCATATATGATTCATAAAAATCGAATCATACATGATTTTTTAAAATCATATATGATTCGTAAAAATCATATATGATTTTTTCGGACGGAATTTTTGAAAAAAAATGTTTGTCGAAAATATATAAAAGTGCATATCTATAGAAAGATAATTTAATTCTCGTCGCGATGGTGTATTTTTTATATTTTGAAAATTTACCGTTTGTAAGATATGTTGTTTTAAAAAAAAAAAAAGTGAAAAATGATTTTTTATTAATTTAGATAAAAGATGGAGGGTTATGATTGGTTCATTTGTTCTATGGCAAATATGGGTTCTATATTGATCTCAACTCTAGTGGTGTGATTAATGGGCCTTTGTAAAGAAAAGTTGCTTGTCTATATATTTGATGTACATGCCTCATGTAAGTTGACATGAGTATTATGTAATCGATTATATCCATCACGATGGTATATATGATTTACCACAAGTTATAGTTTGTAACTTGATATTGGTAATTCGAAACTTGTATAACGCTTTTTGTCCCACATGGTTTGAAGAAAGAAAAGCTTGCTGGTTTATAGATTGTCATTTAATCATGTCATACAAGTTGACATTAGTATTATGTAATCAATGATATTTGTGCGTTGTGGTATATATAAATTTACCACAATGCGAGAATATCATGATTATTTCATACATTATGTAAACTTTTTTGTGACCTTTGATTTAACTTTCTAGGTCAACGTTGACTTAGATACATATGAATAAACACTTGTCTTCTTGCAACAAAATAATGAGGTTAAGCTTTAAACTTATATGAAAGTTCTGTTATTATTTTTTTTAGAAAGACAACAATATATTACGAACCAAAGCAAAGAATGATACAAAAGAAAGTTCTATTATTATAAATGGATAAGTTTCTGAATATTATCATAAATTTAATTCACATCGAAGAGAATTTGACATTTTGGTTAGCTGGCCGAATGTACTTGCGCTAGTAGAGTTAATGTTTAAAACATGATCATTTAATCAAACTTATTTCAATTTCTTATGAGCTTATCAATATTAAGAGTAAATTACTTGCTAGAGAGTAGAAACTCTGTAAAAAAAAAATCATGATTACTCACTTGTCACAAATAGTGACCGTTTTCACTGTCTGCGAGCTCGCAACACCCATTTGAAACAAACGTCGATATGCATGTATGAAAACCCATGAACCTGCAATACCTGTCAATAATTTACAATTTACATATTTTTCTAACATGAAATACTCTCTCAATTAATCATGTCCATGTTTATTAACTTATTTATATATCTAAACAGCTTCTGCAAACAAGTATTTTGCGATTTTCACCAACCTGAATAACTTGACTAAACTTACTCTCTTTAGATTCTCATTTTAACATCTTTGAAACAGTCACATATAAATTGGAGTAACAATGTCCAAACAATTTAACTAATCACCAAAAGAACTTATTTAAACTTATACACAACAATGCTAACAATAGCCTTAAGAATTGTGGTTAACAAGATGTATTTTATTGCAAATTGGCTGACAATTTTGAAAAAAGTTTGTACAATTTCGAAAAACAAGATACCACAACAAACAATTGACTGTGATTGAATGATTCAAATTCTTATAATGAATTGTATTAGAAATCAACTTATTAACCACAACCCTAGAGGCTTTTGTTAGCCACCCTTTAATTTATACTTCGTAAAAAAGATTTATTTGGCAAACATGTGTAGCTTGTGATTATTGTTTTGTATATTTACTAGATAGTTAACATGCTTTTCACCTAGTCAACTCAATTTATCATCAAACTATTCAACCATAAAGAACTAAAATTTAGACATCCAAAAAACTTGCACGAATGTTTGATTATTGAAAGTAGAGGTGAAAAAAAAAACGAAAACCGATCAGATCCCGAAAAAAACCGAAAACTGGTTACCCTAAAAACCGGTATAGGGAAAACTGGTTTTCGGAAAACCGAACCGCCGGTTTAAAAACCGGTTTGCATTTTTAGTTGTCAACTGGTTTGAGAACCGGTTTAAACCGGACCGGTTCTTGGTCAAACCGGTTCTAGGTTTAAACCGGACTTTTTCTCTCCCAAAACCGGTTTTGCACCGATCCGATTTTGGGTCAAACCGGTTTTTGACTATTTGACTCGAACCGAAACAAATTTCGAAACCAGTTCGGTAAAGAACAAAAACAAAATATGCAGCTCTAACTAAAAGTACAACTGTTATCTAACTTATTATTTTTTCGTAAATCTTTGATTCCATACTAAAAATCACTTTTTAGCAGAAACACTACTAAAAAAAGTTGTAAATGTAAATGTAAGTATGCGTTGCAAATTACGGGTGTTTATCGGGTTATTCAATTTATTCGGTTCACTTAGTTAGGCTAAAAAAGAATTACGAGTAAAACATAATCGAACCAAATTCAAATAGGATTAAATCGAACCGAAAACTGAATTTAAATTCGGTCCGATTTTTGGTTCCACCTAAATTACATAATTTATACTTTTTTCATTTAAATATATATGTTTTTAGTAGAAAAAAAATCAAACTTAAAAAGTGTTATATGTATATTTAGAAAGAGTTTTAATGATTTTTTTTGTTGTAAATATACGAAAAATATATATATTTAAGTGAATTCGATTTTGGTTCAGTTTTGTTTTTATTTTGTCAAAACTATATCCAAATCGAATATTTAATTCGATTTTGATTCGGTTTTGACAAATTTGATTAGGTTACAAATTTGATTAAGTTCGATTTCGGTAATCGGTTCATGTGGGTACCCGATTTGTGAACGCCCAATGCGAATGATCCTAGATGGGCTTGAGTCTGCTTTCCCAAAAATAGATGAGCTTGAGTCCGTAAGTTTTTGTCTAAGGTCAAGCTCAACCCAAACAATATTACACTTCTTACAAAAGATTTGAGTTCAACTCCAACTTTTATTTGGTTAATAACTTAATATGCAGGAAAAAACATCTTCAGTTTATGTGGTGTTACAAGACCTTAAATTGCTATGCGTTAATAAATTTAGATGCATTAACATTTGTCTATTACTGATAAATTAATCTAAGTTGAATTCTATGAGCTAAAATTTGAATGGTCTACATTTCTAAAAAACAAAGACAAAGTTTAGCGAATTGTATTATGATTATTTTTCTAGAGACAATTAAACATATAGGTAAAAATAATACTAACAACAAGCTAGTAAATTACAACGATAAAATATTTATCATTTGATCAACAGACTCTATACACTATCACGGTTCTAGAGGTTACTATTCGATCAACAATATATTTGACACAAAACCTTAAAACTACAATAACTACTAGCAGTGGCGGAGCCAAAAATTTTATTTAAAGAAGGCCGGTCATGCTTAACACAAAAAGTAATAGTGTTAGATATTGTTTCAAAAATTAATACTGTATATAGTGGTTTTTAGTGTTTAAGTTATTCATTTATGAATTTATTAGACATGTTTATAAAATAAGGGTGATAAATGTAAAAAAAAAACTAGTAAAAAACTAGTTTGTACTTTGTAGTATAAATAACTAATGAATGAAGTGGGTTGATTAGGGGTGGTCCAGCACCCACTAGTCACCGTACTAGCTCTGCCCCTGATACTACAAGTGCGAAAATCTAACAAGGGGTCTGATAAATAAACAACACGTTTAGTCTAAACACTTATTGGTAAGATTAAAACTTGTGAGTCACACTTGCTTGATGCAAATCTAAAACATATGATGGTACTAAAATTAGTTGTGTTATTTAAGTAGACCAACAAGGGTTTAGGACACTCGTGGCTTCATGTGATAAACCCACAAAATCAAAACCAATTTGACCACTTGGACGGAAAGAGGTCGGAGCAGTAATTAGGAGCAAAGGTCAGGGCTAGAATTGCATGCCCCCGCACACGTGTTTCCCACACTCTTACATCAACTCTTTATTTCATTGTTGTTTTTATTAGGTGCTTCTACAGTCACCCCCACCACTTTAACTGACAAATGTGTGTATTTAACTATTTACTTTCAAATTTTAAACCCCACCAGATTCTATCTCTTTTAGTCCTTCAAAAATTCATCTTTTTCATAAAGATGGCTATTTATGTTTTACGACTTTTTTTTTCCCCTTAGTTACACACCCCATTGTTAGGCTATGCACAATGGCGACCTAGTTCGTCGGTGCCACATCAGCTTCTTTCTCCGACGACCTGACGATGACCTAGTTGCCACAGTGGTGACCTGACAGTTTATTTATTTATTTATTTTTTTACAAACCGTATGATTTGTTTTTGGATTTTGTGGCTTTACAACTCGGTTGTTAGCTCAACCGAGTTTGGCACAACCTTCCCCTCAACCGACCATCAACCTTCTTCCCACAATGACATAACCGAGTACAACCCATGCCCTCAACCGACCTCAACCTTAGCCACTGCGCATAGCCTTATGTCAACAGCAACAACAGTGCTCAATCCCGTCAAAACATAGTATAAAAGATGTAGGATGTAGAATTTCACACTACTACTAGAGGGTAAAAAATTGCTTCTAGAAATCACGTCTTATTATTGCGCGTTAACATAAATGAGCTTATGATGCGACTTGACCAAACTATCTCTTCTTTTGTTGTTACATATGTAGTTTGAAGAGTCATTCATAAGCTATGGCTATCAAAATGTGTCACACGAACATAATAACGATACAAATAAGCTGAAAATTTTGAATTTATATATTATCTTTATCTTTAAAAATTTTATATTGGTCAGATAGTCACTGATATTCAAAAAAAAATATGATTGAGTCTGTATTAAGTAATTTGAATAAACAATTTATCAAGATTCAGTAAGAAGATGAGCTTCAAACGTATAACGCGTTTGGTTTCACCTTTTAACCACCTTTTTATTTCCTATAACTATTTTGAGATGTTATGACATCCACAATAATAAGCCTTTTTAGAGGTTTATACATGTGTCATGTCATGACAAATCATTAAATCAAAAATCTTTTTGTTTTTAAATCCAATCTTTACTATACATGAATGTTTTAAAACTTTATAACCATCTCACATAATTAAAAAGCATTTAATTATGAAACGGTTTAGGATTTCAAATATTTTGATTTCACATAAGAATGAACTAAAAACTCACAATGGATGAAATAAATAACAAAGCTTTTCATGAGATTTAAAGCTTTTCTTATACTTTTCATTGTGGATGCTCTTTGTTAATACAATTCCGGGCGCTCCCCTGATGAAGATTAGTATAGGCTAACTTCACAGGAAATAGATCTTGTATTAAGTACAACTCTTGATTGCTAGCTGCTAAGAAAACCAACACCGTTAGTCTCACCGCGGAACAGGGTTCCGCGGTCAACCTCCGGCGTGAGAGTAAGTGATAGTTTTAGAGAGATAAAGATGGTTCTAGAGAGATAGCGTATGTATGTGTTACCGTTTGGATAGAGGTGAGGCCTCTATTTATATGGTTGACCTTTCGGTCGTATTCTCGGGATCACGGGCCATGAGAACGACAGCTTGGGAGTGGGGAGTGACGTAGGTCAACTCCAGAGCTTGCCGCGTTGCTGTGATAGCGACGCTTTTGGGCGGGAATTGTCCCGCTTTTCCTTTTTGGGGACTGCAGGTTGCGGTACGTTGAGTCTGAGCGAGATTCCCTACCTTTTACGCTGGACGCGGTTGTGTTCTTGTTCAGACGCGTCTACTGTCCGCGGAATGGCTTAGTGACCATTGCCGGGGTATGTATTTGGTCTGCGACAAAACTACGTGGGTGCCGGGAGTATTACATACTCGTGCTTAGTCCGCGTCTGACCCGTATTGGTGCCAGGGGGGTCATACGTGATCAAGTCCCCCCAGTCTGGTTGTGCTTGTTAGTCTTATTGCAAGCGCTGCTAGACTAAGTTATCTCGTGTAACCGCGGTTGGGTGTGTCGTAGGAAAACCTAGCCACTGCTGACTGTGTTTTCCATACGTGGCGAGGGTGTGCGTTACAGCTGTCCCTTGGGATTCGCGTACCGCCCTCAGCCGCGTATTTTCTGACTGACAAGACGTTTTGGCTGCTTCCATCTCGTTCGTTGATCTAGGCAGATCTGGGCCGTTAGTTACGGGGCGGCGACATGGCGTGTTTTTAGCCGTTCGATTGACCCGTCGGTTTTACTCTTAGGAGAGTATAAATATCTCTCTTTTTTACTTTATTGGTTACTGTTGCCATTTCCTCTTCGCAAGTAAAAAAGAAAAACGCTCTCCAAGTTTTTTGTGCTCCTTCCTACTTTATCAGGTTAGGTTTTTCCTCCTTCCTTGTAGTTCAATGGCTAAGAAACTCCTAAGTGACTTTACCTGTAAGTTGTCTCAGAAAGATTTGAGTGACTTTTGCTCTAGATATCACATCTCTTCGACCGTTCACCCGCTTCTTCCTGGTCCTAATGACACCATAAGGGATGCTCCTAAGGGTAAGATAGGGGTGTATACTAGGTTCTTTGAACTTTGCAATTTGAGGATACCCCTTTCCGCGTTCCTATGTAGGGTCTTGGAATATTTTCAAATTCATCTATCGCAATTATCTGTACTGGCCGCCGCTAGGACTAGTCATTTTGAGATCCTTTGTCGCGC
Organism: Chrysanthemum seticuspe; assembly: GCA_019973895.1. Classification (NCBI taxonomy): domain Eukaryota; kingdom Viridiplantae; phylum Streptophyta; class Magnoliopsida; order Asterales; family Asteraceae; genus Chrysanthemum; species Chrysanthemum seticuspe. The sequence goes on along the minus strand of BPTQ01000002.1, from coordinate 95,130,867 downwards.
TCACGGTGGAACACCCACCGTGCCATTATTTAGGATTATTCGGGGATGAAGGATGGTTGGATGACACTAGAGAAGCGTAAGGGTCCTAAGTCCTTGATTGTTCCGGTGTGTTACACCGCTCCTTTGGATTCCGTGAAGAATTGGAAGGAGTTCTTCTTTTGGGTTGATGCAATTGTTTTTCCATTAGCGATCTCGTGGAACGAGAAAGTTTCTGTTGACCGTGATCCACCTCCGACCGACGACGGCATTGACCTTGAGTTACTGCATCGTCTTGACACGATGCGCGCTCCTTTTAAGAAGTTGCCGGAGCCTTTTCTTTGCACAGTTGGTCTTAGCCGTGCTTGGGATGATGCCACAGCACGACCTACTTTTAGGTCTTCGGATAATGAGGGTGGGTAAACTTTTTTAGGGTTTATTGCGCCTCGTTGCCTTCCCTTATGTCTTGTTACTAATTTGTGCATTTTTGTTTGCAGATATGTCTCTCTTCGCTTTTATTAACCAACAGGATCCTTTCGAGGAAGTATCCGGGGAAAGGACTCTGCGAGAAGGTGAGAAAACGTTGCTGGATGAGACCGCCAGCCGGGTTATTGAGCCTTCGGAGAATACTATCACATTAGTCCAAGAGACTATTGTGGACAACGTTGAAGCGGCTAAGGCTAACAAAGCCACTGGGAAGAAGAGGGTTAGGCTTGTTGTCCCTTCCAAGCAACTAGAGAAAAAGAGGCTTACTTCTGTGCCGGCAAACGATGCCGGATCCACTGCTGGTATGGTATCTGTGCTATGTTGTTGATTTTTTCTCGTTTTTTGCTTTCAAAAAAAAATAACTTAAGTGTTACTCCCTCCGTCCCTAAATAAGTGTCCACTTTTGAATTTTGAAGTCTTTCTTTTTCAACTTTGACTTTGAATATTTTTGTTTGTCTTATATAATATTTGATACAAAATATATGAATGAATTGTGTTTTTAAATGTCTTTTAATTAATATAAGTTTAATCGAATATAATATAACACAAATAAAACTATTTATGGTCAAAGTTGAGAAAGCATGACTTTGAAAGTCAAACATGGACATTTATTTAGGGACGGAGGGAGTATGATGCAGGGGGCGACCGCGGGATCTGCTCTTGAGCTTTGCGACGAGTCCGACTCTGGTCCCCGTCCGCAGGAATTGACCAACTTGTCCTCTGAGGCTACTCCAGATCTGAAAGTCAATCCGGATTCTGCTTCCAAAACATCCACCACGGCTCATCAAGAGAACCTAGATGTGGACATGTCCGGCCCTTCTCAGCCGCCCATTATGCAACAGGAGAGTTCGTTTAGGGCTGAGTCTCCCCTGCAAGATCCTTCTGGTCACCGCCCCGCAGCCTCCGATGATGATTTCTACGAATCCTTGTCCGTGGACACGGCGGAGGCAAAAAATATTTATATCCCAAAGTGGTTGCCAACCAATGAGTTTCGGATGGATGACCCTTGGATCTGCCAGAGTATGCTGGACAACCTTGCAACTCCCGGGTATTTGTCTACACTGCGCAACATGCCCCACACGGACTTGCTGGAGCAGTACAGCATGATGACTATCCAGCAAGCGTGTATGTCTTCCGAGGTACGTTTGCGACTACAATTTGAGCTAAACCAGACTAATAGGTTGAACAGGAGACTCGAGAGGAAGGATAAAAGGGTTGAGGCTTTGAAGGGGAAAATTCAGGAGCTCGAGGCTAAGGCCGCGGAGGCAAAGGGTCTCCGCAAGCGGGTTGGGTCGCTTGAGTCCGAAGCGGAAGAGCTTAAAAGGTTGCGTGAGCGTGTGACGCAATTGGAAGGTATGATCGCGCCCAAGGATGAACAGCTGGCCCATCTTACTGTTGAGAATGCTGAACTAAAGGGTAAAGTGGTCGGGCTTACTTCTGTTTGCGATGAGCTGAAAGAACAGGTGAGGGGCGCGGGTCTGTTTGAAGAAAAGTTGAAAGAGTGTGAGGAGAGGGTCCGTGGCGAGTATGATGGTCAACTCGCACAGCTGGATCAGAGGTTGGCAGAGCTGAACCGCGACTTTGATGAGGACCTGTTTCCGAGTACCCTTATTGCCATCGAAGGAAAGCGTTGGGTTATTGGTCATGGCTTTCGCAGGGCATGGTTGGTTTTAAACAGTCCGCGGAGTTGCAGACACGCCAGGGTGACTGTATAAGCAAGGCGATCGCGGAAGGTTTGAGGCAGGGTTTGGAGGCCGGGGTTGTGCATGGATCCAAAGGGGTTAAACTGGAACAGATTAAGGCCTATAATCCGCGAGCCAAGGAGGTCTACCACGAATCAGTGATACGTTTTAGTGACGTCCCTTTCCCACTCCTTGATTCCTTAGAAGCTTGTAAGGATTCTTCATTAGAATTCCTTATGTCGCAGCTTGTGCTTCAAGAGGAGAGGCCAGGTAGTTCGGGGGAATTCGTTTTTAATCCCCCGGTGGCGGAGGAGGTTGCTCTTCCCAACTCGTTGCTTCAAACCATTACCAGGCGCCCGCGCGCCATTGCCGTGTACAAGGAGAGGAAACACCGGGCGTATGGTAAGAGGTTTAATGTTTGGAATCCCGAGCTGCTTGTTTCGGAGGTGGAACATCAGGTTACTTCTACTGGAGAGCCTTCCATGGTGATCGTTTCCCCTAGTCCAACCCCTTCCTCCGCGGTTACGGGTCCGACCGGGGAGGATGAGAAAGAAAAAGAAGAAATGGCTGCCCACGATGATATGTTTGACGCCAGCATTCTTGATGGTGTCGGAAATGCATGAGTTGGTCTCTTATGGGCGGCATTTAGACTATGTCGCCTTTTCCATCTGTTTTGAAGCTTTATTTATGTTTGATAGGGTTGCTGTTGTTGCGACACCATTTTTTGTAAGCCGGGGGTATGCCCCTGTGTACTTGTAAAAAATATCTGGTGAATTTAATGAAACTTCTTGGTTAGTTGTACACGTGTTTTTTTTTATATTTGCCGGACTTAGTTGTTCTGGACTTTGAGTTGTACCCTTGGCCGCACTTTGGGGGTCCGGGGGTATCCAACAATGGTCAATGGGTTTGCAATACCACTTATATGCCTGAGTCAATTTTGAGGTTGCTCATCCTTTATGCGCGACATCGTTTGCCGCGGGTGTGATAATTATGCGAAAGATGTAAAAAATGTAAATGGATTTTTGTTTTGGAAAATTTGTAGAGCGGGCCAGGCATCTACGTTTCATTACTTAGAAAACATTACAAATAGAAATAAGAAACATGAAAACTTAAAGTTCCCCTGTTGTCCGGACCTGATCCATGATCAACTTACAAAAGACGGGGAAAACTTACTTACGCTTAGATGTAACATTTCTTCAAGTTGCGGATGTTCCATGTTCTTGGGAGTATCTCCCCATCCGCGGCTCTGAGCTTGTACGCTCCATTCCCTAGTGCTTCCATCACTTCATATGGCCCTTCCCATTTGGGACCGAGCTTTCCGGTGTCCTCCGCTCTACTAGCTTCGTTGTTGCAGTAGACAAATTCTCCGGGTCTGAAGGCCGTGCTTCGTACTTTGGCATTGTAGTAGCCCTCCATCTTTGCTTTGCTGCGCGCTTCTTCAATGGCCGCGGCTTCTCGTTTTTCCTCTAAGATGTCCAAATTTAGGCGAAGCTCTTGGTCATTGGAGATTTGGTTTATGGCCGTACATCGGAGACTTGGCATTCCAATCTCTACCGGGATAACTGCCTCAGTGCCATATGTGAGGGAAAATGGGGTTTCGCCGTTGCTTGTTTTGATCATAGTCCTGTGTGCCCAGAGCACGTGCGGCACTTCCTCCACCCAGTCCTTGCTTCCTTTGTCCAACCTTGCTTTGATGACTTCTCCTAGACTTTTGTTCGCGCTCTCGACCAACCCATTTGCCTGCGGATGTTTTACCGATGCAAACCGTTGTTTGATATTGAGCTTCTGGCACCAATCCTTGAATGGGTTGTCGCGGAACTGCTTTCCGTTGTCCGACACTATCTCTCCCGGCAAGCCAAAGCGGCAGACTATGTTATCCCAAACAAACTTCTTCACTTGCCTTCCTGTGATGGAGGCTAAGGGTTTGGCTTCGATCCATTTAGTGAAGTAGTCTATCGCGACAATCATAAACTTTACCTTGCCGGGGCCTTCTGGGAAAGGTCCGTAGATGTCGATACCCCACTTGTAAAAAGGCCAAGGAGAGGTGATTGGAGTCAGATTTTGTTGCGGATTTTTTGGTACCGGGCGGTGGACTTGGCAGTCTTCGCACTTCTGTATTAGCTCACATATATCCCTATGCATCGTCGGCCAATAATATCCGGATCTAATTGCTTTGGCTACCACTGCTCTTGGGCCGGAGTGCATGCTACACGATCCTTCGTGGATTTCTCGCAGCACGTAGTTGGCTTGGGTGGGGCCTACACATCGGAGCCAAGGTTCTAGGAAGGATTTCCGGAATAGGATTCCGTCTCTCAACACGTACTGCCTCGCCTTGATCCGTAGCTTTCTTGCCTTGTTGTCGTCCGCCGGTAGTATTTCATCCCTCAGGTACTCAATCAGGGGTGTCATCCAAGTATCCCCGTCTTCTTCCACGATAGCTAGTACTTCCTTTTCTTCAATGGATTTTTCTTTTAAGACTTCCACAAAGACCTGTTTTGTCAGGTGGGCGAAGCTGGTGGACGCAATTTTTCTTAGTGCGTCTGCTTGTTTGTTTCGGCTCCGGGGAATCTGCCTGATGGAGAACGTCTGGAACCCTTCAATCAATGCTTTGGCCTTCGCCAAGTAGCGCGCCATGCTCTCCTCCTTTGCTTCATATGCTCCGTTTATCTGGTTTGCCACAAGACGGGAGTCGACATTTACTGATAAGTCTTTTACCCGCATTTGTTCAGCAATCCTTAGTCCTGCGATTAGTGCCTCATAATCAACTTCGTTGTTGGATGCCTCGAACTCAAAGCGGAGGGCGTAGGTGAATTCCTGCCCCTCCGGGTTTGTCAGGATTAAGCCTGCTCCGGACCCCTCCATGCACGAAGATCCGTCCGTGAATAGTTTCCACGGCTCTGAGTATTGTTGCTGGTCCTTTTTCTTGTCCAAGGTTTCTTCTTCTGGAATCTCAGCAATGAAGTCCGCTAACACCTGTCCCTTTATGGCTGTCCGGGGTTGAAAGGTGATGTCATGTTCATCCAGCTCTATTGCCCATCCAGCCATCCTTCCGCTTTTTTCTATCTTAGTCAAGACTTGCTTCAGTGGCTGGTCTGTGATGATCGCTACTGGATGTGCTTGGAAGTATCGCCGTAACCTGCGGGATGCATATACTAGCGCCAGGACCAGCTTTTCCAGCGGAGTGTAATTCACCTCCGGGCCTTTTAGGGCGCGGCTGACGAAGTACACTGGCTGTTGCCTCGACTCCCTTTGCGCTAACAAAACCGCGCTTACAGCTTCTTGGGACGCGACCAGGTACATAATCAATTCTTCCTTTGGCTGTGGAGCTATGACCATTGGTAGGTTGGCAATGTGCTGCTTTATTTCCTTGAATGCTTGCTCTGCCTCCGTTGTCCAATAAAAGTCGCTCTTTTTAATGCACTTCTTCAATGTCTTGAAGAATGGAAAGGACCTCTCCGCTGACTTGGACATGAAACGATTGAGGCTGGCTAGTTTTCCATTCAGAGACTGCACTTCCTTTTTGGTCGTCGGGGATTTGAGGGTAGCTACGGCCGCAGACTTGTCTAGGCAAGCGCGGATGCCCTCTTTGCTCACCACATGACCCAGAAACATCCCCTGTTCCGCCCCGAATGTGCACTTATTGGGGTTAAGCTTCATGTTGATGTTCCTTAGGGTCTTGAAGGTTTCGCTCATATCCCTGAGTACTTCTTCCTCTGAATGGCTCTTGATGACTAGATCGTCAACGTACACTTCCAGATTTCTTCCAATCTGTTTCTCAAACGCCTTATCCACGAGCCTTTGGTATGTGGCGCCAGCGTTCTTTAGACCGAAAGGCATTTTGGTGTAACAGAAGATGCCTTGGTTTGTGTGAAACGCTGTCTTTTCCTCATCCCCGGCTGCCATTTGTATCTGGTGATACCCTTTGTACGCGTCAAGAAAGCACTTGAATGGGTATCCGTAGAGGGATTCGACCTTCCAGTCGATCTCCGGCAAGGGGTAGCAATCTTTCGGGCAGGCTTTGTTTAAGTCCTTGAAGTCCACACACATTCTCCAGCTTCCGTCACTCTTTTTGACGAGAACGGGGTTAGACAACCAGTCGTGGCAGTGTACCTCCTTCATGATCCCCGCTGCCACTAGCTTGGTAACATCTTCATTGATTGCTTTGTTTCTTTCTGGGGCCTGTCCCCTCTTCTTTTGTCGCACAGGGTCATAACCGTCCCGGACATTCAGTTTATGTTCCGCGATTGTCCGCGGAACTCCAGTCATGTCGGAGGGCTCCCAAGCAAAGATGTCCAAGTTATTCCTGAGCAGATCACAGAGGATTTTCTTCCCCTGCTCGCTCAACCCCCCTCCAATGGTGACCGTTTGGTCGGGGAATCTGGGGTTGATTGCCACCGCGACTCCTTCATTCGCTTCTGCTTCTGCGGTTACATGGTAAGGTTCTGGTTCCGCAACCATTCTGCATTCAACCGGGACAACCTTGTCACTGTGCGAAGTCACGACTCCGTCACAAGTAGGAAATTTCAACATCCCATGCGCCGTAGATGGCACTATTCTCAACAGCCTAATCCCCGGCCGTCCAATTATCCCGTTGTAGGGAGAAGGAGATCGTACCACCATGAAGTTCATCCACGCACTGGCCGACCTCTCTTCATCTCCCAATGTCACTTCCAAGAGGATCTGCCCTAGCGGCCATGAGAGTTCTCCGCTGAAACCCAAGAGTGGTGATGAAGCAGGGATTAGTCTTTTGCGGATGTCTGGGGTTAGCTTGTTGAAGCAATGTTCATATAGAACTTCTGAAACGCTTCCATTATCCACGTACATCCTGTGAATTGTACACCCTTCTACATCCGCCTTGATTACCAGTGGGTGGTCGTCCAGACCCAGCTTGGGTTTGACCGACCGTTGCCAGGTGTTGACCATGTATATGGCGTGGGCTTTGTCCTTGGTCGCGGTATCCTTCTTTCCGCCCTTGGGGCCGCCATTCTTTTGCGCTTCATTCTTGATCTCTTTGACCAGATGCGCCAGCTGTCCAGATCTGACTGCCTCCTCTATCTGTTTCTTCAACTGATAGCATTCGTCCGTGTTGTGCCCTTTTTCTCTGTGGAAGTCACAGTACTTGTCTTTATTCCTAGACTCGACCGGACTGGACATTGGCGGGGGAGCTGTGAACTTGACCGTATCCATGACCAGGATTTCTTTTGGTGTTTTTGTGAGGGGGGTGAACCTGTCCCCTCTCTTCTTCTCCGGCCTTAAGCGGGTCTTGAACTCCCCTTTTATTTCAAAGATCTGGATGCTTTTCTGTCCTCCCTCTTGGTTTTTCCACTGGGAGTGCTTCTTCTTTGACTGGTTGGCCGCGGCCACCTCACCTCTGAGAAATGCTTTCACGACCTTCCACATTTCATCCTGCGACTGGGGAATGTTGTCATTGAGCCTCCTGATCAGCTCCGGGTTCGTTATCCCGTGCATAAAGCCAGACACTCTCATGCACTCGGGGGCTCCCTTCACATACATGCTTTCTGTCTTGAAGCGTTCCACGAATGCTTCTGTGGATTCCCCTTCCCGCTGCTTTATGTGGTGCAATTCCACAGGGTCTTTCGTATACTTCTTCTGCTGTAGGAAGTATGAGAGAAAACTCGACCTCAACTCCTCAAAGTTGTCAATGCTTTCCAGACGCAGCTCATCAAACCAGCCGCGGGCGTGCCCTACAAGAGTGGAATTGAACATGTGGCACCATGTGGGCATGGCCCATCTTTCCACCTTGGCCGTGGTCTGGAAAATTTTCAGATGATCTTCTGGATCCCCTGTCCCGTCATACGTTCGAATGTGAGCTGGCATTCTTGTTCTTTCCGAGAACTCAAAATTCCGTATACGACGGGTAAAGGGATTTGTGTCAGCCACGTCATACGGGGAGTAGAGGTCATCAGATTCCCGTTTCTTGCTTTTCGGGGTGGACTTCCGGTGTCCTCCAGTGCTTTCCTCGCTTTCCGGAGGAGACATTTCCCTAGTTCTACTGCGGCACGAGTGGTATGTTTCTCCCCTGCCAGACTTCGAATAGGAAGCTCTGCTGTGGATAGGACTTCGGCTCCGCTGGTGTCTATCGGCGGAGCCTTTTTCGGTCATGTCTCGTTTACTTCGCTTCTCCATTTCTCTTTTGCGTTACCTACGGGAAGTGACCTTTGACTGGAGTCTGGAGAACACGGTTGGTTTTTGGTCCCCTAGTCTCGTGGACACGTGAGGGCGTTCCTTTTCCAATCTTGAGAATACGTCCGGCCGCGGCCTCTTGGCCTCCAACTGGCTCTTCTCTCTAGAACCTCCCTCGTCTCGACTGCTAAGTCTTGAGAAGACACTTCGCGACTTGGAATACTCCGACGGGTCTGACCGGGCACTAGGACTGGCTTCGCGCCTCCTCTTTGTTGCCTCTTTTCTTTCAGATGCTGGACGAGTATTCCGGGTGCGTTCTTGAGACCTCTCATTTCTAGGTTCATCGTCAAAATCTAGCCGGGTTTTGACCCGGTCTAGTTTTTCCTGATGGACTCTTTCTGCCATGAAGGGCAAGATCTGATGGTAGTGCCTTTCGCAAAACACCCTTATTGATGCGTCCGTTACGGCCTTGGGGTGGTATTGTTCTGTGGCTTGCACTTTTTCATTCCCTCCCGTGTTTCTGACCGTAGACGACTCAGGAGACGGAGAGGGGTTTTCTGCCAAATTGCTCATTAGAGTTTTTTTTTTTTTTTTTTTTTTTTTTTTTTTTTTTTTTTTTCACAAAAGGGAAACGCAGTTATGTCACTGGTCCCACGGATGGCGCCAACTTGTTAATACAATTCCGGGCGCTCCCCTGATGAAGATTAGTATAGGCTAACTTCACAGGAAATAGATCTTGTATTAAGTACGACTCTTGATTGCTAGCTGCTAAGAAAACCAACACCGTTAGTCTCACCGCGGAACGGGGTTCCGCGGTCAACCTCCGGCGTGAGAGTAAGTGATAGTTTTAGAGAGATAAAGATGGTTCTAGAGAGAGAGTGTATGTATGTGTTACCGTTTGGATAGAGGTGATGCCTCTATTTATATGGTTGACCTTTCTGTCGTGTTCTCGGGATCACGGGCCATGAGAACGACAGCTTGGGAGTGGGGAGTGACGTAGGTCAACTCCAGAGCTTGTCGCGTTGCTGTGATAGCGACGCTTTTGGGCGGGAATTGTCCCGCTTTCCCTTTTTGGGGACTGCAGGTTGCGGTACGTTGAGTCTGAGCGAGATTCCCTACCTTTTACGCTGGACGCGGTTGTGTTCTTGTTCGGACGCGTCTACTGTCCGCGGAATGGCTTAGTGGCCATTGCCGGGGTATGTATTTGGTCCGCGACAGAACTACGTGGGTGCCGGGAGTATTACATACTCGTGCTTAGTCCGCGTCTGACCCGTATTGGTGCCAGAGGGTCATACGTGATCACTCTTAAATTTATATTTGATAAACGTCTTTTTAATAATTTTAAATTAAATTGCTCTCGGTTTTTTTGTTAATATATATTTTATTTATTTGAGCTCTCACTAAATGCACTAATGATAGTCTCATATAGCTCAATCCTAGTTTAAACTTAAAAATATAGTTTGGCTCAATCCTAGTTTAAACTTAAAAATATAATTTGGGCAACCTTACAAAATTAATATTTTAAGTATTTGACGCTGCTATTTGATACCATTGATTTATTTGATAACTAGTGATTACATAAGAAATTTTACAGCTTAACGAGAAACAAAAGTACAAATTTGGAAAGGCAAAATGGCTATATAAGAAAAGATAGAAAGTTGAATGGTCAAAATGGTAAAATTACATAAAGTGAGATTCCAGTGGGAGAGAGAAGGAAGGTGATTGGTGGCATGGCTGACACTTGAGCCAAGTGTTGTATACTTGTATGTTTGATTAACTCAACTGGGTTAAACTCTAACCACAATTCATCATTTGTTTCTTGCTGATGTTAAAACCACGAATTTTAAAATCCTAAAAAGAGTATTTTAAGTCTCCGAATGTCTATTTTAAGTTGGTAACAATAAAAGTTGGTATTATTGGTACCTTTGAGAAAAGATTAATATAGACCTTATATTATCATGTTAAAAAAAAAAAAAAAAAAAAAAAAAAAAAAAAAAAACTTTTAATATTTTTTTATAAAATCAAATATCTTGCAAATCGTTAATTATTACGCGAAAAAAATCTTATACTTACGACGAGAATTAAATTATTTTTCTATAAATATGCAATTCTATATATTTTTCATTAATTTTTTTTTTTCAAATTTCCGGTTAAAAAAATCACATTTGATTTTTAAAATGAATCACATGTGATTTTTCTCGTCGAAAATTTTGAAAAAAAAAGTTCGTCGAAAGTATACAGAAACGCATATCTAGAGAAAGATAATTTAATTCTCGTCGCGATAGTATATTTTTCGAAGCTTGAAAATTTACCATTTACATGTTTATTTTAAAAAAAGTGAAAAATAATTTTTTTATTAATTTTGATGTAAAATAATTGGCTAAGATTGTTTCATTAGATCTATAACATATATAGAATCTATATTGATCTTTTAACTCTTGGTACCCTCTGCCTCTCCACCCACCATAACTACTTTAGTGATAGGGTAGGACAAGTTTTTATAGTTTTTATTTCGTATTTTTTGTCTTTTATAAATTTTGACTTCAAATTTTATATTTTCTTTTATGCACTTTCTTGCAACAGTTTTACCTATTTTATTAACATGATAAGATAGTTGTTTATGGTTTTTGGCACCGTATTTTTGTGTTTTGGAGTTTTATAATAAAAACAAAATTATTAATCTATATATATATATATATATATATATATATATATATATATATATATATATATATATATATAGAGCTTGGATCATTTAAAAAGTTGATCTCAAAGAAAAAGTGAGAAAAGTAATCTCAACCATTGGATCATCCCCTCTTCCCCTCCTTTTTTTATCACTAAACTACAGGGACCAATTTGTCACTTTCTTTATTTTCCAAAGGCTGTATATCACTTAAGCAAAAAGAACAAGTAAAAGCAGTGACCTAATCATTAATCAAATATATCACACTTAAACTACTGATTTTAATGACAAAAATGGTCCAACTTTTTTATAGCTACTTTATAATAAATGAATAAATATACATAAAAAGAGAACTCGTATATATAAAAACTCAATTAACGTAAAACTACAAGAACCCAATTTTAAGTTACATATTTATAAATGAAATAGCTTAACGGGGTGTTTGTTTATGCTTATTTATGAGCTTATGAGCTAATTTCCAGCACATAAAAGACTACAATTTTCTCGAGACAATCAACAGGTCTGGCATTCACAGATAGGTCTTGTCAATATCATCTTCGATGACGATGTGTCATTTGCAGCCTCAACTCCAGATCTTGACTGTCGGGAAGGGGCTTCGACACATGGTTTAAATCTTTTGTAAAGGCTTCCTTCTTTCCAGCTTAATTTTTTTGGCTTAGCATCTGAATCACTGGACGAATCCATGGTAGCTGAATGTTTAACCTCCTTTGCAATAATTTCAATTTTTCCAGCTTGTTTTTGTAGCTTATTATCAGTATCCGAATCATCAACATCTTCTTTACTAGTTGCATTAGGAAGTTGTTGCTTTTCATCTTCATTTGGCTTCTTTGAGGATTCTTGATCAACTGAAGCTTCTTCATTTCCAGGTTATATTTACTCCGTTACTCATAATCGATTATAGAGATCTTTCATTAAATCCACATTTACCTCTTCTTGAGGATAAGACTCTTCTTTATCCACCTGATTGAGAATATTTTGTCACTTCTTAAAATAGTTCAACGAATTAAATAAACTGTGATGCAACTACTCTTTAATTGAAAAATTTAACCACATTCAATATACCCTAAATACTAAAAGCTAACTGTCCAGGACCTGTAAACACAATGATCAGATAATCTTATAAAACTCAAAGCCAAACACCCCCTCATCCGACAAATTACTTTCCAAGACCGACTGATTTTTTTATTATATAAATGCAATATTTAAATGTAGTAAAAAGATCCACAACTTGATTTCTTTTGACCCTTAATGCAAAACAGACCTAAAAAAATTTGTTAATCGCCCATTTCATGAAATGGCCGCACACAAATCAATTTTTATAACATTTTAATTTATAGATGCACAAAACATACAAATTGATACACCAAATATACATCTTGATAATAGGAACCTAACGCAAACAAAAATTTCATACATGTGAGTGGGCTAAAAAAAGGGTTATTTCATACTTAGTTTCATGTAGCAAACAAGAAGCTCAATAACATAAATGATGTATCTCTTAAATTTTATGATTAAAGAAGACAAGTTTGCGAACCTGATGTAGGAACCACACAACAATGCCTGCAAACTCCACAATTCCAAGATATTTGTCAATCCAACTAGCATCCTCTGGTGCGTCAACATCCACAGCATGTGCACTATGAACTTTATTTGGACCCGTTACAGCAAAAAACAAGACTGAAATGACTAATTCATAAGCAAATGAGGTTAAAAATGTCATCTTTGAAAAAAGCGGTGCTATGAGCCTATGATGCAGATTTTCAACATTGATATGCTTATAAGCTTTTACTATTTCTGGACCAATAAGATGTCAATATAAATGTTCCTTAAAACAGATAAATTAACCAACTTGATACTAATTTAACCACAAACTTATAGGTTAGAATCACACTTTAACATATGAAAAGAAGAAGATGTATAATGAATCTATATATAATATTACTTTTGAATCGAAAGCTAAAATTTGTATCATCTTGGGATGCAGAACCAGAATTGCAACTTCATCCTAGTTTTATATAAAACAAGATATGCATGAGAGGTAATTCAAGATTATATCAAAAGTTCATTTAATATGTGCTATGTTTTTATAACAATATTTTAACGACCTAGGAAAGGTACACCTAGATTGTCCTAAGCCCAGATAAGGTACAGCCATGTAAACATCTACCTTTTCGATGCACTAATATCGACCTTTTCGATGCACTAAACATACTAATAGATGTCCTAATATCTACCTTTTCGATGCACTAATCATACTCATAGATGCCCTAATATCTACCTTTTCGATGCACTTATCATGCTCATAGATGCCCTAATCCCATTTAATCTTCTATTGCCATTTTTCATTCATGTCCTCCGCCTGCACATAGTAAATAATATGAAAATCTATCAAATACAATGATAAACAATCTGACAGTAAAAAAGGTTACAAATTTTTAACATTAACGAAGTAATGAAATGTAAAATGTTAATCGGGTACAAGTCCTTTATCTATATTGTATTCCTTCCTTCTCAAGTATTGAAATTTACCCTCAAATTGATGCCTTGCCAGATTACAATTGAAAAGAAAACCATCAAAATATATACAGTTTTCTTTAGGTGGAGGTGGCAAAATGTGTGTGTCGCGTAGATTAGGTAACATGTCCAAAAAGGTTTGGATCACATGTATTGATTTTCTACATGTCAAAAGGGTGGAGTCAAGTATGATGACAAATCACGTAAGATTATGGCAATCATGTTTATAGTAACCTGTTCTAAACTACTAGAACAAGGGATCTTACATTTTAGTAGCCATTACCAGGAAACAAGTCACTGAGTTTATGTTGTATAGTTTAGTAGCTTGTTTTAAGCTACTGAACTATACAACATAAACTCATGAAATTAAGGAGATAGAACTGACTACTTACAATTTCTGTTGTGTCGACTCGAGTACCAATGATTTTCAACCTAACTTCACTATCCTTTTGAATCTTCACCTGGAAAAGTCAAAAATGGATAATATTATATATAAATCATCCCTTATGGCACACAATAAAAGTTAGGTTCCATCAGCTGTTATTTACTATAAATGGCTCAACCAATCCTAGAAAGTTAACTATTTCTATACAAAAATTCAAGACCTAAACCAATCCTTCAAAGTTATGAATGCGCACCTAGCTCAATAATCTAGCATAAAAGTCCTAAAACCGTATATGTGTCTACTTCGAGAAGTTGCATTGCGTATCTCCATTCTGAACAAGAGCTAAAGCATGAATAGATTATGTAAAATACAAACGGATGCATGAAAATACAAACATATGCCTAATTAGTTCCAACGATGCTCTAAACATACAAATAGATGCCCTATTATGACAAATGATGCACTAAAATACAAACAAATGCCCAATTAGTTCCAACGATGCTCTAAACATATAAATAGATGTCCTAATATTACCAATGATGAACTAAACATACAAAATGATACACTAAACATACACAATGATGCATTAATATATCTAATGATGCACTAAACAAGTCATACTCATTGATGCCTTAATGCGTTCATCGATGCACTAAACATACAAATGGATGCTTAAGTATTTTCAACGATGCACTAAACATTCAAATGGATATCCTACTATGATTAAACGATGCACTAAACATACAAACATATGCACTAAACATACACATTGACTCCTTAATATGTTTGATGATGCACTAATCTTACTCATTGTGTCCAAATCATACTCATTGAATACATATATTGATGCCTTAATATGTCAAACGATGCACTAATTATACCCACCGATGCTCTAATATGTTCAATGATTCACTAAACATGCAAACCTTTAACCTGATGCCGCAACCACAAACGCAGATGCACTAAAACAACCTAATGCCCTAATGTGTAATCTGATACTGCAAATTTACACATAGATGCCTTAAGATGTCATATCCTTCAATATTAAATATGTATCCTGCAAATTAGTGCATCGTAGTTATAAAATCTGACTCAGACATTATATCAAACACTTGGTGTGCAACTTTAATAAACATAAATTTCATGCATTTTTCATCAAAAATGTTCCAGGTCTGATAGAATTCATGATGATATAATGATTAACTTTCAACAAAACTTCAGAAATCATTACATCATTGATTTTAATTTTATTAATTAACAAAATTAGTGCACTTACAAGTTAAATCTTGTTTTGTCTTCATTAGCGGATGATTCAAGGTTCAAAGTCACCATTGTTTTAATTCATCGTTGAGATGGGGTTGTTAATTTAGTTCATTCACTAGTAATTTGGTCTGATTTTGATCGAAAATTAGGGTTATATTTTGTCTGATTTTGATCGGATGTGTTTGAGAGAAAATGATGAAGGTGTGTGGTGATGAAGGTGAGTGTGTGTGTGTGTGTTTGAATCGGTGTCAACTGTGTGTTTGTATCAGTATTAAAATTGATGGTTCCTTCTTTTTTTATGTTTTTTTCTTTTTTACCCTGAACTTTCATGTGTTTTCATAATCTACCCTATAGCTATTTTTCTCACTTTTCTAGCTAATTATACTTTTCTCTAGAACCGCACTCTATATATATATATATATATATATATATGTATATATATATATATATATATATATATATATATATATATATATATATATATATATATATATATATATATAAAGATCAAATAAAAAGACAAATATCCGTAAAAAGATAAAAATATTTTTTTTCCAAAAAAGTTCTTGAAAAATTCCAAAAAAAATCCACAAGGTCGGGTATGATGGTGCATTAAAAAGTTGTGAAGTAATTTTTTTTCTAAAAGTGGATACTTTTTCCGAAAAAAATTTACGAAAAAATACGTTTGTACATTAAATCGTTTTTTTGTGCATCAAAAATTGGTTTTTGCACCCAACTTCTTTTGACTTTTTTCATCAAAATAACATTGCTCATCTAACTAAAACAAGCTGAAAATTTTATGCATCAAAATTTTTTTGCGCATAAAATTCGTTTTTTGTGCATTAAAAAAAAACGTATCAAGACTCAAAATTATAAAAATTGTTTTCACAGAAGTTTTATGCACCAATGGCTGAGAGTAAAAGTATTTTAATATTTCACATATTTTTTATAATTTAAATATCTTTTAAACTGTTAATCGTTAAGCGAAAATAATTACATCGTTGCAACGGGTATTTAATTATCTTTCTATACACTGACACTTTGATATAATTTTGAAAAAAGAAAAAAAAATCAATTTTTTCATTAATTTTTTCTCATTTTTTTCCAAAACTAAAATTTGCATGAAAATATCACATGTGATTAAATATTAATTTGAATATTATAATAATATCACATGTGATATTAGTGTTAAATCACATATGATATGTGATATTGTTGTTAAATCACACATGATATTACATATCATATGTCTAATATGTGATTTAACACTAGTATCACATGTGATATTATTAGAATATTCAAATTAGTGTTTAATCACATGTGATTTTTTCATACAAATTTCAATAATGAAAAAACATAAAAGAAAGGTGGAAAAAACGAAAAAAATATTATCGAAAGTATATCAAAGTGCATATATATAGAACGATAATTAAGTATTTGTCGTAATGGTATATATTTTTTTCGCTTAACGATTAATGGTTTGAAAGATATCAATATTTCAAAAAAAATATGATAAAAGTTTGTTTTTAAATTGTTGAGATTAATTTAACTAATTAGATCAAATAAAAATGAAGAAAAGATGAAGGGCAAAAATTGATCACTTAATATGTAAAAAAAAAAATTAATATGTAAATGATCTTTAATGGTGTATAAATTCTACGTAAACCTTATATACCCGAAAGGTAAAAAACTAATAAACTTCTATGAAAATAGACCATAAAAAGGAGTCCGAATAACACATCCCTGTAATGTTATTAGGTCTTAGTCCACAAATGCATATGTAGTTTTGTCTTCTTTTAAACGAATTTGTTTGACTTATTTATACAATTCAAAAATCATATGGTTCAGTTTCTTATGTCAGCAAAATTGAACAAACGATTTAAAAGATACATAAACTTGTTCGTTTACCAAAAGTTATAGCACATGCATTGTTTTTAGTAAGTTTTAGAGAAAATTGAAAAAATGTCTTTAAACTTTCTAATTTTTGAAATAAATATTTTTAAATATTTTTTTACGAGAAATGTCCTTAACATTTTATTATTATTATTATTATTTTTTGCGAGTTATGCCCTTAAATTGTTATTGTAACTACAAAAACCTGATTTTTGCTAACGCTCGTTAGTTTTCTTTGTTAGTGGGTCAGCGTTGCACGTGAGGGTATTTTCGTTACTTAACTTTTCCCGCCATCAAATCCACATGACGACCCCACTCGCACACCTACCTTTGTGTTGAGGGACATTTTTTGCAACAAAGTTTTCCTTCTTTCATATCTTACCACTTACCACACCGAAACACATATTCGATCGAACCCTTGCTTCCAACTTCTATATTCTCCAAATCACCTCAATTAACATTCGATTCAACATGGGTGGATGGCAAATTAGAGCTCGGAGTTCTCCGATTCCGGATATTGCTACATTGTACGATACGATATTTTTTTTGTGTATTTTTGTTTTGAATGACCATGCAATGTATATCTGAAAATTAAAACATGTTACCTTTATTCATGACAATGTTGTGGTTGTTTTTTTTGATTTTTGGTTTTTTGTTTCGTTGATTTATCATCCCAGATTCGTACCAAAAACTCTTTACTATTCAAATCCACCACACTGGTGAGTTTTCTGATCCACCTGACAGAGTATACAAGTTTGCTATGGTTGATCATGTAGACGTAATTAGTTCTGACAAATTATCCATGCGCGAGATGTCAAAATATTAGCTGAACTGGGTTTGGGTGATAATAAACAGTTGTTGTTTACCCATTTTAGGGTCATAGGACTGTCTTTAGATGATGAATTAGTTCCCTTGATGTCGGATCAAGACGTGCTGACATTGTTAAAATTTGTGCCTAGGTATAAGGAAATAGATGTTTATATAGAGACTGATGTATCTTTGGTTGAAAAACATATGATAAAAAAACATATGTTGCTGGTTAAGGTTCTCATCCCTCAAAGGGTCTAGTGATTCAAAAGATTGACAAGGATTATGTGGTCAGTGCACCTGTTAAGAAAAACAAAGGAAAATTGTTGTTGTTAGAGTGGTATAATCATGAAATGGCACAAATGCAAGCTTCAACCACTAATGTTTGTCCATTGGTTGAAAGTACTGTTAATGCTGCTAACGTAAGATTCCTGCATTGTTAAAATGAGCTACCATCCTCATCCCCTGGATTCAATTACTTAAATTTGATGCAAGACAGTGATTGTGACCCTATGGGTGGTTTTATGCCTTCGAAGTGTAAACAAGCTGAGACATATTTTGATAACGACTTGTTCTAGCAAGATAGTTCAGTAAATTTGGATCAGGATACATGCTTTGATGATAGGCCAGAAGATATTGCAGAAATGATTGAAGAGTTAAATACAAAAAATGGGTGTGTGATTCTTTGAAATACTGTCGAAGAGGTTGACGAGGAAGTTGTAAAAAGGGAAGAACCTGATATTGAAGACGCCCTTGACTAGAGGAAAGAACCAGAACTAGAAGGGGTGGTAGTGCTTTTGAGCATGATGCCAGTGACATGCCAACGTCTGAACCTGATGTTGACATGCATGGTTTCTCATTTCAGCTAAATTCAAACATTGAAGACAGTAAGATCCAAGCTGCTGCCAAACTTCCTCCGAAAGAGTCTGTTGATGATGCACTTGCACCTGTAATTGACTTTGATGATCTTGATAGTGTTGATGAAGCAAATATTGAACAGGGTATAGGTCAAAGAAAGAGAAGATTAAAGCTATTGAGAAGGAATTATAAGGGTAAGTCTAAAATAAAGAAGGTGCATTTAAGGTGAGAGAGGAGTTTGTTACAAGAAAAGAAGTGACTGAAAAGTTGAAGATGCATGCATTGCAGTCTCAAGAGCTATTTCGGTCTAATATGTGATAACAATAGGGTCAGAGCTAAGTGTTACGGCACTGTGGTTGGTGCAACAAAATTCAATCCAACACCTGGAAAAGAAGAGGATATGCCATCCACCTCAAAGACTCGGGGCAAATTTGAGAAAACCAAAAAGCATAAGGACATGAAATACAATAGTGTTAGTGCTAAAGGATATAAAATCAAGAATCGTAAATCTCCTTGCCTATGGGACCTACTCGTCTCAAAGTGAGGGATGAGCAGTGTTGGTCGGTTAAAACATTGAAAGATGTTCATAAATGTATCCAAACAAGAGATGTTAGTACTACTACATCCAGGTTTCTGTCAACTTATGTCTGCCAGATTCTTCATAGAAATTCTAAAATCTCAATTAAAGCATTACAACTTGAATTAATACAGAGGTTAAAAATAAACGTATCATTCGATAAAGCTTTCAGGGCAAGGAAATTGCAGAAGAGAAGATGACACGTGATCACAAACAACTGTATGACTTTCTTAGAGATTATGTTATGGAGCTCAGATAAAAAAAACCCAGACACAATAGTCAAGATCCAGGTGGAAACAAACATAAATCTGACCCTTAATTCAAGGGTATTCAAAAGAATTTATGTGTGTATTTGTGCACTTAGAGCTGGGTATAAAGCTACAAGATGAGAGATATTAAGATTGGATGATGTTTTCATAAAAGGACCATATACATGGTAAATTTTGACGGTTGTTGGTATTGATGGTAACAATGGTATTTACCCTCTTGTATATGCTATTGTTGAGGCCGAATGCAAGAGTTCTTGCTTATGGTTCCTAAAAAATCTAGGTGATGACCTTGATTTACAACCAAACTATAACTACACTTTCATTTCAGATAGACAAAAGGTATATTAAATTCCATTAACACTGTTTACAAAATAATTTGTTACACATAAGCAATGTTTTAATCCAGCATGTCTTACTTATAACAGGGTATTCTACCAGTTATTCAAGCGCTTTTTCTTTCTGCTGAACACAAATTCTATGTTAGACACATCCATGAGAACATGAAGCAAATTTTCAAAGGAATGCTTTACAAGGACTTTCTATGGGAGTGTGCAACACCAACCACCGTGCCTCAGTTTGAACAACTAATAGAGGATTGATAGCGTAGGTTCGGGGTCGAGAAAACCTCCTTTTCTACGAGCAAGCTTTTCAACCCTCTAGGCTGTTGGAATCGCTCCTAACTTGTCAATGGAACGACATTGACGGGATTACTGTTTCTATCTTTGTTACCTTAAACACATGGGCTTGTTATGTCAATTACCCATAGATGTATGTGTTTGGGTATATAAACCCCTCCATACTTCCATGGAGGGGTGAGATCTCTTTGTGTAAACTTCACCTTTCTTAATATTTTAATTGATTTTGATTTTAATATTTGATTTTAAGTGAACCTAATCGTTGTAGTGTAGTATGGGGTAAGCCTCGGGGATAGATACCGTTCTCTAGGGGAATAGGAATGCTAGAAAGAAATTTATGACGAGAAGGTGAGGTTCAGGATGATTCTTTTTTTTATCTTTTTTTAAGTTTTTTTAGAAAGGAAGGGTAAAATCTCAGGGCAATTGGTTGGGGGGGGGGGGTGGTACTTCTACCGATTTCACTACTTCTACTAATTATCTAATTATTTAATTACTACGGATAGCTATGTTTAATTGAGGTGTGCTCGTATGATGATTAAAGATGTGTTCACTTAGATACTATTACTCCCTAGTTATCTTTTATTGGTCAGTTGAATTGTCACGTCCTTGATCTTAACGCGTTGTATTCCTATTAGTCGTAGGGTATGTGTATCCCCTAGTTCTATGAGGTTATCTCTCGTATATGATTCACGGAATTGACAAGCCTAAGCTATTTCATCTGTTCATCCTATTGCCATCAAGCATACTCACGCACTAAATAAAACGAAAGCCTAGATGCACTCCTAAGCCTATATCAATTAAGAAAAGAAACAACCTAACAACAATCAATAACTAGGTTTCATAGATCTAAGCAAACACACAAGTAATTTAGCTAGACATGTTAGACAAGCAAGCATACACACAATCAATTGAACATGGGGTATACATAATTATAAATTGGATTAACAAACTTATCTTGATGTGTAAAATAGGGTATGGGACCCTAGAATACTGTCCAAGTCGGACTACAACTGAGTTAGGGTTTGCTCTCCAAAATTCTACCTTTAAAATACAGAAAAATCGAATTCTATATATAGATTTACAATCGCGACGGCGTCACCTTTTGCTAGTGACGCCGTCAGGTCGCCGTCATTAGGGTTTCGTCTGGGCCAAGTCATCGATGGGACGACGTCACTTGAGAAGTGTGACGCCGTCAGTCTTCATGCAGGACGTCGTCTGAATCTTGGATCTTGGGCGTCTGGTGTGAAAAGTGTGAGTGACGCCTTCCAGAAATTAGGCGTGACGCCGTCAGGCTTTAGGACCAGAAATTCCACTGAGCCGTCGTGTGCACTTTTTGATCAAGTCTTAATAGAGGGACGGCGTCGCCCTTTGGATGGGACGCCGTCAGGTGTAATGATCAGGCCTTGAGTGTCTTTGATCTTTACTTTGCCATTTTCTTCATGTTTTCGCTCCTTTTCGTCCAAATATACTTTATTCCAGCATTTTGCTTCCAAAAGACCTAAAAAGTGAAAATGAACGATTTTAAGCAGTAACGGATATAAAATGTGTCGAATTAGGGCTTAAATGACCCCCTAAAAGCGTACGTTTTAAATCCTTATCAAATATCCCTACACTTGGTATTTGCTTGTCCTCAAACAGATGTGCTTTTGACCAATCAATTTATAAGTTAGGGGTCATGAAACATTGGTTTAAAATAGTTTACAACAAGTAAAAGCGCCACAATAGTCATAACAAGCATGGAAATTACATACTAGCACCTCACAAGTGGTGTTTGGATTCTCTCATCTCTCGGGTTTATATGAAATATAATATGAATAGAAATGGAAGATAAACACTCATTACTTGGCATAGTACATAGATTACCATAAGCTTGAGAATAGATCAAACCTCCACCGCTTTGGCGTAAGCACCTAGGAATAACTATCTGCTGCAGGTTTTACTAACCAGGTTTTACTATTTATGAGTGTCTCGTTATACCTATGGTCTACCCTTATGCACAAAAGGGCAGTGTACCTGATCGTGTATAGTGTAGTATTTGGTAAAACCGAGGTCATCCCAAGAGCTATGTGTGCGGATTCTAATTAAGACTAGGTGTCACTGATTTTAATATGTTTTAGGTTGGAAATGATTAATTAACTACTAAAGCAAGAAATGCAAGAAAGCGAATAAAGGCAAGGGTTGTGATCAATAGAGGAGAAGTGTGCTAACCTAGTGACTCATCCTATCATGTTATGTATACGTCTAATTACTTCCAATTGCTTCAAGTGGGGGTTTAAGTCGCTAGGAAAACTTTTGGTCAGTTCGTCCTAACCTATCAGCAAAGGTTTCTACCGGAGATCAAGCTACTACCCTTGAAAGTCCAGGTTTTTTTAGTCCCCTAAGCCAATTCATTAAGTTCCGCTACATGCAAGATTCATAACAATGAGTGCCCGAGTGCTAGCATCTTAGACACTCATCCCTAACTTCTTAAGTTCATCCAGATGGTAGGTGATCAGTTGGTCAAATCGCACAAGCGAAGAAGGGTCGTCAGTTGGTCAATTCTTACTCTTCTCACTCAGTATACCTACTTAGGGTCAGTTGGTCAATTCTCCTAAGCAACTAGACACTACCTCCATTCAAAACTACTGAAACAAGGGTAGCTACCAAAAAACTATGCATGCATACACTAGAAACAATTATACGGAAGCAATGTAAACTTAAACATTACAATTAAGGAATCATAACTAGGCTAGCAATAGAGGTGCTTAGCCGATCATATTAACTGAAACAATCGATTCAATGTTTAACATAATGAAATACATGAATTGAAAGTAAAAGAAATGATAGATCGCTAATGCTTATCGTTAGGGAGTGATTTCTCCCTTGGAGATGGCTCCGTATGCTCCTCAAGATCTGCCTTCAGTCTCCTACCCACGTTTTTTGCTTTTGTGTATGGAGTGAATGATTAGAAATGCAGAATTTATGACGGTATTTATAGGCCATATCTTGTTACGGCGTAACTTAAGATGAGAGTTACGCCGTAACATCAATATCTTTGTATTTTACTCTGGAAAAGCTGGTTACGGCGTAACACATGGAATGAGTTACTCCGTATCTTCAATAAATCATGATTACGCCGCAATCGTTGAAAGAGTTACGGCGTAGCTTGCAGCGGCGTGGAACATCATTTGACCTAATTAGTTACAGCGTAATCCTAAGATGGAGTTACGCCATAATCTTCAGTTTAGTTGGTCTTCTGAGCTACGCTTTTGTTATGGGGAATATGAGATAAGAGTTACACCGTAATTATTTAAAATAGGCATACTATCATATATCTTCAATAAACTCTCTAAATCCGTGTCTCATTAGCTCCAATGCTCATAATTTACCTAAAAGTGAAATATAAAGGAAAACAAGCGTAAATCCATATAAATGATATAAAATATGAGCATTATCGGGGGAAATTGACACTTAATATTCAGGAATATTTGATGTTATCACTATCTAAGAGGTCTTTACAAGGGTTGTAACGTTAGGCTTAAGGTATGGAAGTAAAGGGTTTTGTTGGATAGAGGATATTTAGTGGTGGCAAGTCAAAAATCTTATGTTACAAGCATGTAAAGCGTGACATTGCTAAGCCAAGACTCGACTCACTAACACTAGATAACTTGAAACAAAGCAAACATAAATTTAAAAACATAAACACAAAGATAAATGTAGGATGGTAGCCCGTATGTTTTTCTCATTTTTTTTCACTCTTTTTTTTTCACTCTTTTTTTTCATACCTTTTTACTCTACCATCCTCTACGATAACATCAAAACATAAGAGATTTATAAGAGCATCCCTACACTTGAGTTTTTATTTCTCTAACACTAATTGACCCGATTTGAAAAGATTAAAACACTTGGAGTATTTAATTACGTAGACAAAGGGAATTTGAATTTATCGTTCTTTCCCGTTATTCCATAAAATATTACTTTTACTTATGAGTCCCAATCGTCCCAAAACTGTGTACAAAAGATATGACTCAACTTAGCAACCATGCAAGTAACTAGATAATTTAACTAAGGGTTTAACAATGATAACAATAATGCACTAAAGATGAGTGCATGCAAGGTAGGCTAAGGCGATTTGGGTGTACATTTGGGGGTGGATTGTAAACAATGCTCTTCATTGATATTCCGAAAAACCGAAACATCATGAGAACCGTAAAAAGGATAGGCTCTGAGGGGTTAACTAGGTGTATCATGTACTAAAGATGAGTACATCGCAAGGGTGTGGGGTAATTACTCAAACAAGGGTTATCCTAATGTCTCTTATCATTTAGTTACTCCTAACTATACAAGTGCAGTCTCACTAGCGATTTCGGGATGCATCACAAAACATGTTCTAGAATATATTAAACTACCAGTACACTCACTAAGCACTAAAGATGAATGTTTTTTTGTGGAAAACTAGAAGGGGGGTTGAATAGTTTTACGATTAAAACTTTGTTTTAAACTATTTAGATAGACATATGTCAATCTATTAAATGTGTATGTTGGATGTTTATAAATAATCATATAAATAAACAATGCAAAGACAAAGATTAAGAAGCACAAAACCACGACGCGAGTATTTATAGTGGTTCAGCTACAAGGACACCTTCCTTGCCCTACTCCACTCCCCGAGTTACCTACTCGAGAGTTCGTAATCACTACACAACACAAGCTCCTTGTGGCAGAGAAGCCTTCACAACGTCGCCTACTCTTTATCCGATACAAGGCTATTCACCGGGTTCTTCCACGAGGTAGAACCAAACCTATCACAACGTCGCCTACACTTTATCCGGTACAATGCTAGATACCGAGTTCCATTACAAAGGAGGAACTACTACCCAATACTACACAACACCTATCCTAAATGAGACATGCTCCTTATTACAAGATCATCTAGGATATAAATATCCTTGGACATAACCTATCTATGTTATACATCGATGCACCATATCGATTGTACACCCTTGGCACCTTTCACTAATGCCCTTGACACGTTCTTTTAGCATCTTTCACTAATGCCTTCAACAAGGACCTTTGGCACCTTTCACTAATGTCTTTGACATGGACCTTCAGCACCTTTCACTAATGTCTTCAACTTGACCCTTTTGGCATCTTTCACTAATGCCTTCAACACAACACTTCTAGGTAGGAGGAAAGAAATATCAACAAGAGAACTTCAGTAGTCTTGATGATGACGAAGCTAGGCAACTCATGGACTTGAGCTTGCTCGACTTCAAGAGGTGGTAATCTCGCCTTTAAGAGGAACCTAGAGAATCACACAAACACAAAACTACATAGAAAGATCCTTTGGATCTGAGGTTAGAGAGTTTATAATACTAAGAGAAAGTATGTGTGGAAGTTGCAACTTACAATGAACAAATGGCTCACTATTTATAGGCCAAAACGACTACTGTCCCCCGGATCCCACAGATCCCTTGCTTGAGGGATCCGTCCAATGTATTCCTGGGGATTCGCCAGAAGCTCCTCCTATTTGGGTTATGGGTCATGGATCATGGGTCATGGGTTATGGACTTTGGGTCATGGGTATCCAAATAGATACAATGTATCTGTACATTGGATCATGGGTATGGGTCATGGACCATGGATAATACCCAACATGATTTCATGCATGATGGCATGCAATGGGTCATGGGTTATGGATCATGCTCCATGGGTATGGGTCATAGACTTTGGGTTTTACCCAACTACATTCAATGTATCTAGTCAATGGGTCAAGTACTTAGATTTTTACCCATTACAATATATCTAAATATATATAAGTATATGTAAACACTAGTTGTTATACATATGTATTTCTATAACATGTAAACATTATTACTTGTTTAGTGTTTTATATGAAAATGTAAGTGTTCTAGTAAACTATTGGCTCAAACCAATTACCGTATTTTATTTATTTCGTTAAAACGATTTTACGTTTGTTATCGACAAAACATTAGAAGATCGTAAAATATAAATAAACGTTTTTATGGCTTATTTGTATTAACAATCTCCCCCTTTTTGTTGATGACAAAATATAAGATTATTTGAAGGAAAAACTAAAATTCGTAAAAGTTTGAATTGTAGTTTTTTACTCTCTTCTCCCCCTTTTTGTCGAAACAAAAAGAGCGTCGAAAAAAAACTAACACATTGTTTGAAGAAAAACATGTGAAAAGTAAATATATGAAAAATAGAGAGTAAGAAAAGAGAAGAATTCTCGTCTTAGCTCCCCTTGACGGGTGCTTCCCTTTGTTGAGGGTGTCAAGTAATTAGAAAGACTAAGCGAGTGTTTTGCAATATTTTTTGCAAATGGTTTCGTCTTTTTGACGAACATGCTCCCCCTTGACGAGTGCTCCTTTGTGAGGAGGACGTCAAGTAATAATGTACTCCTATGTGAAAGTATTGCAAGCGTTTTTTCTATGTTTTGCTTTGACAAGAAACTCCCCCTTGTTGAGGGTGTCAAAGTCTTCAAGTGTATATTGAAAATCTACAAAACAAAGGTTAGAAAACAAGTATATGATGCATAATTTCCTGCAAATAAGACTCAAATTAGTAAGAAAAATTGTTCCTGTTGCACGGATCCCACGGTTCCTCCATGGGAGGGATCCGTCTAGGCCAAAGTGAGGGATCCGTATGACTGCATACTTAAGACAACAATATGGATGTAAAATGTGGTGTCAACACCAACAAGAGTTATGTATTAAGGCACCAAACATATTCTCAAGACCATATGGCATATAACATGTAATTTCATTCAATAAAAAAAACACGAGAAATGATATACATATCTCTAAAACTAAGAGAATGACTAAAACATGTAATACATTTTATAATAATTCTGAGAAGTGACGGAAACTTAAAAAGCATCAATGTGCTTGAAATCTAAGGGCGAGTAGACTTGTTGATTTGGTCCAATCGTTCAAGGAGATGATTAAACATGAAATGCAACTCATTTCGTACTTCATGAACAAGTCCTTGGGTGAGTTGACAATTAGAGCAATTATTGTCATGACTAGGAACCGGAGGAGGCGGAATGTTTTGAGGAGGCTCTACAAAGGATGGTGGAATGTATTGAGGAGGCTCCTTGTGAAGGCGAGTTGAGCGACGTAGGGTGTGGTTCAACTAAAAATGAGGGTGATGATGCACGAGTTAGTGGTGGAGAAGGGAATTCCTCTATATGGTTGGGTCTTTGGTGATTTCTTGTCTCCAAAGATGGACTATTTGATGGTGAAGGTGGTTCCCTATTTAACGAGAAGGTTGGTGAATGGGAAGTCCTTGGTGGTGAGTCTTCTAACGAGTAGAGATTTGGATGGGAAAGAGGTTCGATAAAGGAATGTAGTCTAGGTTCTAGAAATGAAGGCTTGGGTGTTTTACTAGAGCTATGTGTGTTTGGTTTAGTGCTTGACGAAGGTCTTTCCAACTCAAAAGGTCGAATTCTAATCCTAGCGGTTTTTCTAGCTTTGGTTGATTGAGTTTGTTGAGGAGGGATTCTAGCGTTTGGAATTCTTACGGGGGATGACTCGGTAGAAGATATCTCATGAACCATATGAGCATTCGTTTTGGATGAACCTTTGTGTTGGATATTGGATTTCATAAACACATAACAAACAATAATATGGTCGAATTATTTAGAGGTTTTAGAGAGAGAAAGTGGGAGCCTTTCTAGAGAGAGAAAGTGAAAGAAAACATAGAAGGTTAGATTAAGATGAATGAAAGGTCCAACCCTCTACCTTGGGAGGTAGAGGGTATTTATAGTTACAAACATAACGACCTCCTATCGGCCTGTGGATCAGGGATACAGTGGGTAAAGACCCGTCCTTCCTCCACGGTGTTGCACTAAACTATATTACGCTACAAACTAACTAATAAACTGCTAAATAACGTAACTAACGACAAGTCTACGAGCTAACTTATGCTAGATAATATTTGGGGTGACCGACTCTTCACTAAGGAATTTTCTAATTCCTAACAATCTCCCCCTAAGGGAGGTCACCCCATGTTTTACATTTCGAATCCTAGCATTCTATTCTTGACTTTGTTCTTGAGCTCGTAGACTTGAATTCTTCATTTCCGCAATCTTTGTACTTTTATAGCGATTCTTCAAAGTCCGCATAGATTAGTACTTTAAGTGGAGGCCTTTGAACTGATCCACATCTTTGATGATCTTCGAGCTTTCTTTGAGATCATCAGCCACAGCAAATCTCTCTGGATCATCCATAGTTGTGTTGCCTTCATGTGATGTTGTGACATTCGGACCGACATGCTCACACTTTTGAATCATGACATCTTTCCATCAGAGTAGCGGAAGCCTTACTGGTTCATGATATTTGCAGCAGCGAAGCATAAGCATAGTATGAAATATCAGAGCCAGGTTATGTAGATATGCACCAGTCATGATTTCTTCAAATTAAGTGTGGATGCTGTGAGCATGCGGCTTTGGATTGACTCCTCAATTCTGATCAGCTGCAACCGTCCAAATGTACCTGCAAACAACAGTTAGCAATAAAACATACGAAAGTGTCTTTGATCACTTTCGCTGAATTGAGGTACACGGCCCACGGTTCCCCGTTGATCAG
Organism: Chrysanthemum seticuspe; assembly: GCA_019973895.1. Taxonomy (NCBI): domain Eukaryota; kingdom Viridiplantae; phylum Streptophyta; class Magnoliopsida; order Asterales; family Asteraceae; genus Chrysanthemum; species Chrysanthemum seticuspe. The sequence goes on along the minus strand of BPTQ01000002.1, from coordinate 95,102,083 downwards.
TATAAATACTGCCTGTGATCAGGTAGGATTCCTAAGAATCTCCTTGACAGGGTTTCGCAGCTGTTCTAGCTGTTCTCAAACCGGAACGTCTCAAAGAAGACAACACGGAGTGAGTGAACCAGCGAACTGAGATTCACTGATTGATGAAAAATGATTTGAAAAACAATCGTGTACTGCATGAAGAAAGAGTTTTGCAACACGACGAAGGTTTTATGAGAAAGATCAATTTTCAAACAAAATACTTTTTGTATTAGAGAATGAGTACACATTCGACGTGCTAGCGAAAAGAAGAGATTCGCACATCGAACGGTTTTTCTAAAATTATTTTTCAATCAGAGATACTTTTTGAATTTGAAAACATAAGTACACATTCGACGTGCTAGAGAAAAGAAGGTTTGCACATCGAACGGTTTTTCCAAAAGTATTCGTCAATTCCATTCCTGGACCAAGGTTGATTCACGAGTGAATCGCCCCATCGTTTCTATCCAGTTGTCACAAGTTTGATCTTTTGAAAAGATCTCACATGTCACCCACCAAGAGCTTGTTTGATGTTGGCTCTAGAAGGATTTCCATCTTCGTTGTGAATATTTTTACATATCACTCGGATGTTCTGGCAATACCACAAGGATAATGCGTAGGACTCTTAATATATATTCTTACTTTCCACATTGTGTGAAACAGCAAGTCTTCATTAATTTTGTGTCCTAATGAGATATTGTGGATGATCTCTTGGCTCTAGACTCAATCGTGCATATTTGGTTCCTGTGCCGGAGACTAGGGAGAGGGTCTCCTACTTCAATATCAACCATCTCTAAGAGAAAGTCGATAGATTATGTCGGTTCCCCGTGAGAATGAAACAAGCCCTTTTAAGAGGAACTTGAGTGGTTTGGGAAGTTTAGTGCTGTGCATCACTGGGTCCATGATGTCTTGTCTTCAATACCAGTGTTACCTTAGTAACCACCAGTAGCATATGAATTGAACCCGGTTTCTGCCCTAAGGTTGAATTGATGGAGGGCTATTTATTTTCACCCTTTTATCATTCATTTCTTTTTCATTCTTCAACCCCTTCAGTGCTTACCGAGACTTCATAACTAGAACCTTGTTGGGTTTATTCCAGTACTAGCTCTGTCTCAGTCCGCACTCTTCCCATTTCTCATTTTTCTCCTTTTTTCAATAATCCTAAGGACTCTACACTATCTAGTGGATTGTCCCTGGGAAGATCCCTCCGGTTCTGGCGGATCGTGGGAACAAATACCTAACCTAACCATCCTTATAACTCCATGCAAAAAATAAATTGGTCGGTCTTTTGGTATTGTTCTTTCCTTCATGAAACCAATTGAAAAATCATTTGGAAAAACAATCAAGGTACTTGTGATACGGGATCAAAGCATTTTGTACCTCAATAGTTTTGATCATTTAGAAAACCTCCCCCTCAACATGTGCGTATGATTTAGAAATTGTTCAGCACAAGGAGGCAAGAGGACTTTGAAGTATTTTCTTTGATCACAATTTTCATACGAAAAAGCCATTTGATTTTCATGGTAAAATTCTCCCCCTCAATATGTGCATAGAATAAGTGAAATCATTTTTATCACATAGAGGCAAGAGTTCATTTGAAGCACATCCACAATCACAAAATCCATTAAGAAAACCATTTGAAAACACAATCAAGGTACTTTATAATCTCTTTTAAAAAAACTTTTGTACCTCGATGGTTTTGCTCCCCCTCAATATGTGCTTCGAGACGAAAGCGTTTAGCACATACGAGAGAGCAGCCTGCACAATTGAATCCAAACGATCACCTTTTATCAAATTTCATTATTAAATCACAAATTCTCCCCCGATCCAAAATATCAAACCCTTTGAGATTTTGGATCCCAAGTGATTTAATACGGTTTATAAAACATGGGAGAAAATGTGGCCTTGTTTAAATACTCATCTTGTTTTTGGATAAATCATCCTCCTCAACATGTGCATCGTGTATTTGAAATCGTTTGGCACATGGAGGCAGGAGTGCCTTTTAAGGACTAAAACCAATTCCATTAAAACAAATTTGAGATTTAAATCACGATCTCTCCCCCGATCAAAGATTTCAAACCATTTGAGGTTTGTGATCCCAAAGGATTTAAATAATTTAGAAAATTTTGGGGAAAGACGTGGCAAGATTCAATTTTGAAATATGACAGATAAGGACCATTTTAAGACATTAAAGATTGTTAGTGTCAGGTATGATAGTTTTTAAGAGATCTTTTAAGTAAAACAAAATAATTTCACAATCAAACAAGAACAGAAAAAATTTCATTTTGAAAGACCTTGATTCTAAAGAAAAAATCATACCATGACATAACATTAAATCTTTATATCACCACTTATATTGTACAAACGGACTTTTTGTGAAGAAATATCATTTGAAAATATTTTATTTTAAATCACTCTCCCCCTCAATACACGACAGAAGTCAATGATTGAGTGACTTAGGTTTTGATAACAAGAAGTCCGGTGATTTCCAAAAAATTAGTCCAATATATTTTCAAAACAATATTTTCCATTTTCAAAACAATTTAATCAAATTATTCAAAATTGTTTAAAAATGATATCCTGCACAAAGATACATTAGTGGTTGAGAAGCTTCCGTAGTTGTTGCTGTAGGGTTGGAAGAAAAACCGTCTGCAAATGCAGTGAGACTTCTTCTTACGTTGCATTTTGAATGCCAACTGAGGTCCAATTAAGCTCCGTTTCTTCACTAATTAGAAGAAAACCATCTGCTGATGCAGTAAGACCTCTTACGTTGCATTTCATGCCAACTCTCCATTGAAGTCCAATTAAGCTCCGTTTCTTCATTTGTCAACCCAAGATATCGTTACCCTTTCCTTGCGGCATCCAATCTTCTTCAATTTTGGGATCCGGATCGGGAACATTCTTAAATACCAATATACCTGCATACGTTAGTGAACACACATACAAATATATGGTGGTCGACAACACCCATAACAGCAATCGACTAAAAGTCAATCCAACATATCAATCAGATCATGTAAGGTATGGGTATAATGTGTTTCTCAAACTCTAATCATCTAAACCTAACAATCACATCCTAGAAAACCTAGTCCTTCAACATAGGCAATTGTATTTTACAGATAAGCACGTAGGATGATTAAGATAATCTCGTTAGATGATATAGATTTGAAAACATTCTCCCCCTCAATCAATGATTCATTATCTGAAAAGTTTATAAGCGCCGAAGTCATTGATTGAGTTTGCAAATATCATAAAAACTCTGAATCTGATTGATTTTAAGCAACTCATTTTCCACAATTTTTTGAAAACACAACAAATATTTTTCTGAAAGAATTTTAGACGGAAAAACATTTGTGTAGGAACAGCAGTCCTTCGACATACTTTCCTCAAATTTGTTTTTAGGATAAGTGCACGAAATATTTGAAAATTTGGTTAGCGTAGCACTTTCCTTTCTTTAAAAGAGCGGGTTGCTATCAGAAATAATAGCAAGCCATTGTTTAAGCACGGGTTACAGTCTGAAGTAACTGCAAGCCATTATTTGAAGCCCGGGTTACAGTCTGAAATAACTGTAAGCCATTTGATTTGTGACATGTTTTGAAAAAGAATATTTACACCTCCTGCTCGAACTTCATCTAAAGTCCCGTGCCATTATTGAATGACATTTCTAAGACCGTAGATGTTATCGATACCAGAAGACATGTCTAGGAAAACATATTTTTGGTCTTTTTCAAATTTTTTGATTTTTATGGGTTTTTGTAGGTTTTATATTTTTCTATTTTCTTTTTGTTGGTTTTCTATTTTTGTATTTGGTTTTGCTGGTTTTATATTTTTGTATTTTGTTTTCTGATAAATATATACAAGGATAGAATAGATGATATAGTTAAGAAGATGATGATACGAGTACCGAGATAAGGATATCGAGCAGCCCCGTTGAAGAAGATAGAAGTCATCATCCCTTAAACATTCACCACCAAAGCTTCCAGGGCTCTTGCATCGAAGAGAGAAATTGAGCCACTTGAAAGTGAGACTTTGGCAGCTTCCCCCCAAACCGAAAATCCTTATGTTGAGCAGATTCGAAGCTATATTTCAAGCTTGCCTTAGCCAGGTGCACAGAGATGCACACCATAATCATAAATCCCGCTGCTCCATTTAAGACCGATGATCGAGATTCTCCGTTCGAGGTTATATCATCCAATAGAAGAACAGCAACGTATCATCCCACACATAATTAATCTTCTCAAATTTCATAACCACTGAAGTCTGAAGCGATCCATTCCAAAAAGTGTCAAGAGAGCAATTCCCCCAAGTAGTTGAATTGTTGCAGTCAGCCTCTTTGTATAATGCTCTAGAACTCTCCCAAATACACTTCATGAGGGGAATGAAGAACACCTTCCCATGTTCACATTTTTCTTCCCTGATGAACGTGTATGAAGCTCAAGAACCCGAAGTACACCAATATCCACGAACTCTCCCGAATACACTTCAAGAGGGTAATGTAGAACACCTCCCCTATGTTCACATCTTTCGTCCCTGATGAATGTGTATGAAGCTCAAGTATCCGAAGTATACCAATACACAAGGAATGAATAACTGATAACATTGAAGAAGCAGGCCAAGTCACTGATTATCTCTGCGGGTGACAATCTCTGCGGATGTCAACACCGGAATAAGTGATTATATCTCTGAATCACTGATTAAGCACTCAAGTGAAACAGCTGAGCATCCCCAATGTACACAATCTCTCTCCCCTGATTATTGCGACACCATCGAAATCACCACATACTAGTGTACCTCTGTTATCTTCAGAAACTTTCTCTAACATCACTTCCCCCACGTAGTTGGAATAATAACACAAAAAGCCTTGATGAGTAAAACCTTGAGTTTCTCTGCGGTCATGACAATTGTTTTCCCGGGATATCTTCAATCACTTAGAAGTATTAAGCTCATCAAGTTTACTCGCCATGAGTCAAACCTTGAGTTTCTCTGCGGTACTAACATTTTTCTTCCCGGGATGTCTTCAGTTAATTAGAAGAGTTAAGTTCATCAAGTTTACTCGCTTTGTGTTTATATGTGAGTCTCCTTACGCCTTGCTGGTTTTTGACACTTCAGAATCAGCAACTCTTTGTAAGCCCAAATACTTGAAATTTGTTGAGAAGATTGCTTGAAGTCTTTGTGAGAATCAACATGCTGAAGACTCTCTCTGACTATTTATATCAACCCTTCTGTAGACAATTTGAAGTGACCACTGAAGAAGAAAACCCGCTATACCATACTTGAAACTGAAGTCAACTTCCCCACATTTGTATCTTAAGCTTGCACCTAATGATGGAAGAACGGTGTAGAGAATTTATGCTTCAAGCAAATCTCTAAGTACTCACTACCCAAACAAAGTATGAGACATTAACACCTCTTGCGATTATCCACACCGTCATATGCGTGTGACACTGCGTAAAACAAAGTAACTCCTAATAGTGATAGTTAACCAGGTCTTCAACCATCCACCTCGACTGCTGGTAACTAGATAAACCAAGTCTTCAACTCAAATTCATAAGCCCGAGCAAGTTATCAAATAAGAACACGCCTTTGTGAAAGTCAACTTCAATCTCAAATAAGTGATAAATGATTAACTCCGAAGTAATCACCTTGTGTCAAATGTCCACCAATAGTCAATATCAACGTCTCGAGTAGTCACTGCTAAAGAATATGAGCAAGTCTAATTGGGAATTGAATCTGACTTATAACTTTCTCCCAATTAGTGCTCTCCCCTAAACTGACAATCTGTTTGATAAATGCCCAGATTAAGAAGAAGTCTTTAGATCGTTAAATGCAACTCGTCTTTAGTCTTCTAACATGTAGCAGAAGATGTAGAACAGACTGTAGACTCGACCTTCTTCAAGATTGTGCAGTTGGGGAATAGATAGTTAACATCTTCAACTCACACCAAAAAGCATCTCACCAAAAAGCATCCCAATTAACTTACATCTTGCAAATCCCCTTAACTAAAATCCCTCCCAATCAAACAAGAACAGAAAGATGTTCATCAAGGAAATCAGCAATCAGGCCGCAACGAACACACAAGATGGTAACACCAAACTACCAATCACATCAAACAAGAACAGAGAGATCGTTCGGAATCATCATGTTGATGTATACATGAAGCATTAACCGGGAGCACTTTGTCGATAAACCCATCAATCCGAGTGAAGATGTCAACCAACGGCTCTTAGAAGAGAAAAACTCCATGTGAAGATGACCCGATAAGAAGAAGCTCGGTTCTTACATGAGTTTAGAGCCGTATGACCATTAATATTCTCAAATGTCAATCAACAATGCAAAAAATTCACACTTCTTCTCCCCCTCAAGAATTGCATACGGAGATGCCATTCTTGACTAAATAAGTGAACATTATCCAAATGTAGTCTATTCACACTTCTCCCCCGCAAAATCAGCACAGGATGTCGCCATCGTCATTATAGTTGAGAAAGTGGAATCAGAAAACAATCAACAGTAGCCCGGTTCACTTAATGACTGAAGCTCATGGAAAAAGTATGAAGCATGTTGATGAGAATGGTCATAATAGAGAAGATTTCTCTTCTTCAGAAGATAAAGCGCACTGACACGTACACTTTTCTTTTCTTTAAGAACGAGGCCTGAACTGAAGTGAACAGACGTCATTGCCGGTTGAATATCAATGTTGAGAAACTTGAACCCGTGAGTTATGAGATATCAATCCATTTGTGATCCATACTTTAAGCCAGTCCATGTATTGAAGGATCGAAGTATCTGCAACTGAGTAAGGAGTACCTACACTAACATTACAAGCTTGATTGCATATATATGGGTTAGTGACATTAGTATCTAAACTCTTTGGGGTTTCACGGTCAACCTTGATTTTTTCATCAGAAAACAGCTTTCCGGTAGGAATCCACCTAAGTCCAGCATCCTTAAACATTCTACCAGATGGTATCCACTTATGGCAAGGTCTAGGATTGTAAGGCTTCTTATACATAGTGGAAGACTTATCCTTGTTCCTAGTTTCCAAAGATTTAGCAGTTGGTATCCATCTAGGCGAAGTTTTTGGTTTGTATTGTTTCACAACATGTTGAACCTTAGTCGCGTTAGTGGTCTTAGTGGATAGTACCTTGGCATGTGAATTAGGAAACTGTTTTTTATGTGGAAAAGACTCAGAATTTCTAGTTTTGTTTTCTACATGCTTAGCATTCTTATGCAAATAACTACTCTTAGCTGCACGCCAATCCCTAGTCTTTTGAGTGTTCCTAGGTAGTGGTTTACAACTACTAGTAGTGCCTTGAAATCTCGTAGAATTGCTCACCCTAGGTCTTGCACCTAAAATTCCGTCTTTTTGAATTTGTGCCTTTTTCCTAGCTTTTTCTAGATAATAGTTCTTCCACAAGTCATTCATATCATATGAATTCTGGGTTTTAATGCTTGGTTTTGACACTGTTTTTGAACTAATCCTAGAGGTGCTGGGAGTAAAAGTAGCTGCATGTTGAGGATTAGAGGAACTAGAGGCATGACTCTTAGGTAACACAGGTGAAGTGACTGGTTTTGACAAAACTTTTTCCTCATCAACTTGGGAGGCAAACCGTGTTTTTGAAGATTTTGGTCTTTCGGACATAAACGCAGTAGGCTGCCTAACAACAGACCGGTTTCTAATGGGATGAGAAACTGGTTTCCCCAAGGTTGATGGTTTTGTAAACTTAGTGTTCACACTTTTCCCTACAGTTTTCCTAAGCTCATTCTTTAAGGCTACAATAGCGAAACTCTTATCCTGAAGTTGAGCTTTGAGTTCATCAATTTTTTCTATCAAAGAGTTTGTTTGTTCCATTGACTTAGTTCTAGCTTCTTTGACAGACTCACTAAGTTCTACGTGATGCTTTCTCAAAAACTCATTTTCCTTTAGTAATTTAGCCACATAAATTGACAGTTCATTATTTCTTGTTATAATAGCATCAATGTCTTGTGTATTCATGACTAAATTACTTTTCTCATTCAAGACAGAAATATGTTTCTTCAGATTGTAAATGGTTGACTCTTTGTCTTGAAGCTGAGCTTTCAAAGTGTTAATTTCAAAAAGTTCACGGAATTCAGGAAGTTCCGGTTTTTTACATGGTTTGTTAAGTTGAAAACTTTCTTCTTTACTCTGAATCGCGATTTCAAGTGAAATGCAATATTTTTCAAGATTTGAGAATTTGTTTGAAAGTTCATCAAAAGCCTTCTTATCAACCAAATCTTTTGTTTTGAAACACTTAATCTCAGACTCAGCCTCAGTAACAGAACATTTATGAAAGACATGTTCAACATTATGATCAGTTTGTTTAAGTGCTTTAGCAGATGCACTATGTTGAACAGTAAAGGGTACCTCATTACATGACACCTGCTCAATTTCTGGTCTGTTATCTGCATCCACAACATGTGTAACGAGAGTCACTGGACCGCTGAATGTGTCAAGCTTATCAATATCTGAGCCTCTGTATTCAGTGCCAACTGATCCATCATCTGGTGTTTTACCCGACTCATCATTACATGTTGACTCTGACATTCTGCATTCAACAACACCCGATTCTTTAACAGATACATTACCCAACTTATCACAACTATTTCTCAACTGCACCTGACACTCATTCACGTTTTCATCTTTTTGTGTAACTTCCTCAATGTACTTCTCCACATTATCCATGAGTTGTATGAATGTCTCAATGAACACGCTAATTTCCATTCCAGTGTGTTTCTTGAAAGAGACTTCAGTCATTTCATCATCAAAATCTGAGGAATATTCCCCCCGGATAAATGGCTGAAATTGATCGAAGATTACTTGAAGAGCTGCATTAGATTCATCAGTTGAGAACTTCTCTTTAGTAATTTGAAACCTCAGTTGTTCTAAGTTGAGTAGCACAGTTCTTGTCAAGGTGGAAAGATCCTGACGAAGGAGAGCATTGCTTGTTCGATCCATAGTTGTAGATAAAAGTAGTTTGAGGTGCTGATAAAGTAGTTGAAAAGGCTCAATGTTACATTCCATTAGCCTTGCATTTTGTAGCATTGACTGATCCATTTCTGTCTTTTCAGAGTCTGAACCCGGAGATATCACATCCTCCTTGATTGATTCAATCATCTTTAATTGTTCAGTGTAGCATACATTATCATTGATGTGCACAACATCATACAATTTAAGCACTTCTGAAATCACTGGGTCAGTAGAATAAGACATGACGTGGTAGTATGCACGGGATTTTACAAGTCTATAATTTAAACCGAGAAATAGAATCTTTCGCGGGATTTTACTAAAATCAAGACGAAACCGTGATACAATGACCAATAGAACGAGTTAAGATGACTGATGGATCTATACAATGAAAGACGATTGTGTGATAGGGCTTTAGATTGTTCGTAGGAAAAGCTGAAATGTTGATTGGTTGAGATTTGGATTGGTTGATGCACGTTTTTACGGAGAATTTTTGGGTCTAAAAACTTAAAACCTCAATAACTTCCTTTCGGAGGGGATTTGGGCCTCGAAAAATTCGTTTCACGACATCGTGGTGAAACCTCACAATATTCAGCCTGTTCCGGTCGTTTTGACAGGTATTTCGTCCAAAACGGAGTTACGGATCAAAAGTTATGGCCGTTTGAAGTTTTGACGTAAAAAGTCAACTTTGGTCAAACCTCTTCTTCGTAAAAATCAACCAAGTCGCTATAACACTTGAACCAAGTCGCTAAGCACCTAATTCGCCACACACTAAGTCGCTAGAGTCCCAAGTCGCTAGACAAAAAAGCAAGTCGCTAAGTAGTAACTCGCTACAGACCAAGTCGCTAGCCAAATTTTGGCAGTAATTCGCTACACAAGTCGCTAGAGATACAAGTCGCTAAAGAGCAACTCGCTACTGACTAAGTCGCTACCACAAGTCGCTACCCGTAGTGGAGAGTCCACTACTTGTCCTTTAACTCGCTAGCTCTAACTCGCTAGCTTTTAACACTGTAAGTCGCTACAAAATAAAGAAGCAAGTCGCTATGAAGAAATGTTATCCGTGAACTAACTCGCTACCATGAAAAACCAAATAAACATCACTTTTCAATCCAAAAACAACCCAACCAAGATGATTCAAGCTTACCAAATGAAAACCTAAACACTTATGATGATTCAAAACACAAAAGTACCAACAAAATTCAAACTTTAACACTAGAGATCAACCAAATGATGCAAAAACCACTAAACTTTTTCAAACTCAAAAACCACCTAAAAACCACTATAAATCCAAAGATGTGCAAGATATGATCTAACCATGGCTCTTGATACCAATTGTTGGATATTGGATTTCATAAACACATAACAAACAATAATATGGTCGAATTATTTAGAGGTTTTAGAGAGAGAAAGTGGGAGCCTTTCTAGAGAGAGAAAGTGAAAGAAAACATAGAAGGTTAGATTAAGATGAATGAAAGGTCCAACCCTCTACCTTGGGAGGTAGAGGGTATTTATAGTTACAAACATAACGACCTCCTATCGGCCTGTGGATCAGGGATACAGTGGGTAAAGACCCGTCCTTCCTCCACGGTGTTGCACTAAACTATATTACGCTACAAACTAACTAATAAACTGCTAAATAACGTAACTAACGACAAGTCTACGAGCTAACTTATGCTAGATAATATTTGGGGTGACCGACTCTTCACTAAGGAATTTTCTAATTCCTAACACTTTGGTTGAAGAGTTCTTGCTAGATGCTTTAGTCATAGTGCAAGAGAGGATGTAATAGATGTTTTAGCTACTGATTTTTGGATTGTGGTTTGAATGGTGGTAGAAACTCATAAGGATACTTGGTTTATAAAGGATGAGGTTGAATTAATGAATTAAATTCTTGACCACTAAGAATTTTGGCGTGCACTAAGGTCAACTATAGTGTTGTTCTATTCGAGGGAGTCATTTAATGGCAAGTAAAAGTTTTTGGACTACCAAAGAGAGTTTGAATTAGAAGAGAAAACTGATCATAAGCTGTTCTAGAGACCCGGATCCCACGGTTCCCTATCTTTAGGGATCCGTCTATCAGACAGCATAATGGTTGAGTGATTATGTTCTTTTAGGGTATAGTACCTATAAATCTTAAGTGTTTTGGGTTCCTTAAGATGTATTAAATGGTATGGGACTTAAATGTCCAATTATAAGGAGTGAGGATACCTAACGAAGAATTTTTGGTGAGAAAGTGGACTTTTTGAGAGTGCTACCAAGTATTTAAGGATGACACTAATGATTTGAGGATGAAACATGAAGACAATTGATCCTAGAGATCAGATGGTGGCTTAAGAAAAATTTGGAAAATTCCAAAAAAAATCAAAAGAAATGAAAAACTAGTTTCTAGCCTATTTTGAGGTAAAGATGACTAAAATCAATTTGTCAAAATTAAGAGAAATAACAAACTAAGTGTTTTGAGATGTGAGGAACAATGTGTGAGTATTGGAGCACAAATATGGTGAGTTTTGGTGAAGTGATAAATCAAAAATACCTTGAATGTGATCCTATGTTAGCTATGAGTGAGTATGAAACCTACTGATTTTGAGGAAGACTAAAGAGATCCTAAAATATCATATTTAGCAAGTATGATAAGGTCTAGAGGATTGGATTGAAGTGAAAGTGTAAAAATTCCTTGTCTGTTTACCCGGATCCCACGGTTCCCTCATTTGAGGGATCCGACTAGTTATAGCTCAGGGATCCGGCTACTGCTGAACAATAGCTTCTCAGCAAATGTGCAGAATTTACACTTCTTGGCAAATACTCATCCTAATAATTTCTACATTCAATAATCAAATATCCAAGAAATAAATATTACGCATAGTAAGTAAGGGCGACTAGGAGGTAAGCAAAATGAGCAGGACAGACTTCTTGATTTCAATCAAGCCGTCGTAAAATTCTCATTTTTGGGTTACCTAGGTTAGAATGTTTTTGTTCATGTCATGCCATCTACTTATAGCTAAGTCTTAAGCTACATAAATATTGTTTAAGTTGTTTTACAGACCATTGTTTAAATTTTAAGGTCCACAATCTTACCTTCCCTCCCATTCAAACTCCTACTCCATCGCCTCCACTCTTCACTCTTCAACCCTTCACCCCTACTTCTTCTTCTTCATGAGGAAGTTAGCAAAACATTTGAACATCCCCTTTGTTTGTTTAAATTCTTGTGATGGGCTCGGGATGTCTGGCAGTTGGTCAATGTATGCTAGAGGGTCAAGTTGAACGTTGCCAATGGGGTTGCTTCCTTCTCCCTCTCTTTCATCTGATGAGTCCATTGGTGGGTGAGGTCTCTTGCCTTCAACCATAATCCTTGTAGTCTTATCATCGGACAAGGGCACCATCACCTTGTTGCAAAAGTTGTGGTCATCGGATTAGGGAGATGGATCTAGAGAAAAGACAAAATTGGCTAGGCGGGTTAAGAGCATGGCGTAGGGGAGCACCATCTTGTCCTTCCTTTTCACACTTGCCATCCATTTGACCATGTAATAGGCGAGATTGAAATGAGTCCCGGTAACAAGGAAATAGATCATGTAGCTTAGGCAAGCGTTAGGATGATCCTTCTTTCCTACCAAACAAAGGACGTTCTCCCTTAGCACTAGTTCCCATTTCTTGTAAAATGGGAACATCTCTGAAAGCTCCATTTGAAAGGGATCTCTATAGATGACCTTGGACTTCCTAGTGACTCGTGACGGAGAGGATCTTTCCATGAAGACGGTATCTCTTACCGTAGCCCGTTCCAGGAGGAGTGTGAAATATACCTTATGATGATCAACCATGTCATGAAGATCGGCCAATGACCATTCATTCGAGTACATGCATACTCCTTGACAAGGGACACGAAGTATCCTAGCAAACTCTTCAAGGGTGAAGGTAAATTCGTGCTCATCGATGACAAAGTTGATCGAAATGGTTCCATCTTCATTTCTAATGATTCTCATGCTCTTGTAGAACTCTAGGACCAACACCGGACAAATTTGTTCATTGATGCTTAAGAGACATTGAAAGTTGATTCCCACAAAGACTTGGGGAATGTCAGTGTTGTTGATGAATGAGAGTTCAACTACACGCCCTTCGTGGAATTATCTCTTTTCCAATAATTTGAAGGCTTTTCGGTCATCCGGGTTCAAGCCATCATTTCGATGATACATGGGAATGTAATGTGCCGTGTCTTGGTAATCTTGTTGTCTATTTCTAGGCATGATTGGTCCTAAACATCAAAACCACAATGTGGTGTCAATTATGTGAATAGTATCCTAATGGGGTTCATCACAATTTTGCTTAATACATCTTCATTGAATTCAAAAGTGAGTTTTTAATTTGTATTAACAATGCTGATTCTATGATCTGGTTTATCTTAGAAAATAATGTGATACCAAATTGTGATAAACCCACTTTGAACCAAAGTTCTCAAGATGAAAATTGTACTCCTAGGAATTAAAGAATGGAAATAACAATGTAGCGAAGATTATACTTACACAAGTGATTGTTTCCTTTGAAAAGATGATGAATGAACTCCGGTGAACAGTAAATTAGGTTTTATGTTCGTGAGTTGGGAGAGTAAAGTGAGGAATAAAACTCCACATTGATCATCTATCACTTATTCTGTCTTCTGATGTTCCGGTTCCCACGGATTCCTTGAATGAGGGATCCGGCTAGTTCAAACTCAGGGATCCGGCATATCAGCAGTTAACAGTTTAAGTGATCTTTGATAATTTTGATTTGGGAGTTCTAATTCTTGGTGTTTTTGCTCTATAACTTATGGTTTGGGGTTTTGACGCGTTTTACTAGTCCTATTTGACGAGGTTCTCTTTTTATGAATAAATCATAATTTTTGGGAAGTTTTAAGAATTATGATAAAATACTATTTTATCATGATATGAGGAGTTTCACATAGGCACTATTGACATAGATGAAATGTCAACAACCTTATGTGAGAAATGATGACCAAGGCTCTCGAATAGCCAAGATATCATTATCACTAGTTTGTAGTTTTGTCTATAGAGATCAACGAAGAATACTATTCTTGATGATGAGTTCAATATAGATAACAACTTTAGTGATTTTTAAGTAAACGTATTGAGTCTACTATTCTTTACATGTTTATACGAAATGATATTATTAATTAAGCTAGAAATTATACAATAATAGTTTATTTGTAAGTAAGTTATTAAAGAGTATACCTTTGCTATATGTATTCTTTTTAAGAAAAATAAATATCGAAGCAAAATTCTTTATGATCTTCTAGGATGCCCAAATCCTAGTATGGTGAATTCTCAACAAGGAAAATATTAGAAAGATCTATCATTATCCAACATTATAAAATATGATGATTTTAAAAATGTGACTTTTTGTTTTTAAGAAATTTTTAGTTTTCAATCATACACGGATCGTGTCAAGTTTTTAAAGTACAATATACTCTAAAAAAACTTGGTAACGAAGGTCTGGTACCAATTGTGGAAAACTAGAAAGGGGGGTTGAATAGTTTTACCGATTAAAACTTTATTTTAAACTATTTAGATAGACTTATGTCAATCTATTAAATGTGTATGTTGGATGTTGATAGATAATCATATAAATAAACAATGCAAAGACAAAGAGTAAGAAACACAAAACCACGACGCGAGTATTTATAGTGGTTCGGCTACACGAACACCTTCCTTGCCCTACTCCACTCCCCGAGTCACCTACTCGAGAGTTCGTAATTACTACACAACATAAGCTCCTTGTGGCGGAGAAGCATTCACAACATTGCCTACTCTTTATCCGGTACAAGGCTAGTCACCGGGTTCTTCCACAAGGTAGAACCAAACCTATCACAACGTCGCCTACACTTTATCCGGTACAAGGCTAGATACCGAGTTCTATTACAAAGGAGGAACTAATACCCAACACTACACAACACCTATCCCAAAGGAGACACGCTCCTTATTACAACATCATCAAGGATATCAATATCCTTGGACACAACCTATCTATGTTATACATCGATGCACCATATCGATTGTACACCCTTGGCACCTTTCACTAATGCCCTTGACACGATCTTTTGGCACCTTTCACTAATGTCTTCAACACGGACCTTTGGAACCCTTCACTAATGTCTTTGACACGGACCTTCCGCACCTTTCACTAATGCCTTTGACTTGAACCTTTTGGCATCTTTCACTAATGCCTTCAACACAACACTTCTAGGTAGGAGGAAAGAACTACCAACAAGAGAACTTCAGTAGTCTTAATGATGACGAAGCTTGGCAACTCATGAACTTGAGCTTTCTCGACTTCAAGAGGTGGTGATCTCGCCTTTAAGAGGAACCTAGAGAATCACACAAACACAAAACTACATAGAAAGATCCTTTGGATATGAGGTTAGAGAGTTTACAATACTACGAGAAAGTATGTGTGGAAGTTGCAACTTACAATGAAGAAATGGCTCACTATTTATAGGCAAAAACAACTACTGTCCCCTGGATCCCACGGATCCCTTGCTTGAGGGATCCGTCCAATGTATTCCTGGGGATCCGCCAGACGCTCCTCCTATTTGGGTTATGGGTCATGGATAATGGGTCATGGGTTATAGACTTTGGGTCATGGGTATCCAAATAGATACAATGTATCTAGACATTGGATCATGGGTATGGGTCATGGACCATGGATAATATCCAACATGACTTCATGCATGATGTCATGCAATGGGTCATGGTTTATGGATCATGCTCCATGGTTATGGGTCATGGAGTTTGGGTTTTACCCAACTACATTCAATGTATCTAGTCAATGGGTCAAGTACTTAGATTTTTACCCATTACAATATATACTAACTATATATAGGTATATGTAAATACTAGTTGTTATACATATGCATTTCTATAACATGTAAACACTATTACTTGTTTAGTGTTTTATATGAGAATACAAGTATGTTAGTAAACTATTGGCTCAAACCATTTACGTATTTTTTGTTTCGTTAAAATGATTTTACGTAAATGTCATAAAAAAAATTTAATTTGGTGCTAAAATTGCCCTAAAAAATATTTCTCATGGTTTATTACACAAATTACCAAGGACAAGACAAATGATCAAGTGAGTAAATAGTTTCTAAGTTCCCGTTTTATTCTCCCTACACTTAAACTGAACATTGTCCCCAATGTTCCCCGAAAGCATCAAAGTTATGATAAAAGAAAGTAAGTAAGGAAAAGAAACTAGTACTCCCCTGATTAGCTCGGTAGGATATGTGTGAAGTTGCGGTTAAATCCTCTTTCAAGAAGAACGCATATGTAATAAGCTTCATCCAATGTGTGTTTCTTCTTCTTGCCCAATATAACCTGCACACTTATAAGAAAACAAACGAAACCTTCGCGTAAAGTCGGCGGTAAAACTATATATGACACACAAGTACACTAGAAAGCAAGTAAGATATAATGCTTGTTGAATGGATGTTTGCATTTTTCTGGAAAATTAAGACCTGGGAATTTCCAAAAATTTATAAACTGCACAGAAAACGAAAACTGATTATCCTGTTTCTACATAGCCTGATGTCGTCAGGTTTTAATCCTGACGCCGTCAGGTTATCCTGACAGAAAGTGGTCTGCTGCGTTTTTCTGAAAAAATTACATCACTAAAACCTGGAAAAATTCCTGTAAAACATCCATTATGACTCGATACAAGCATTTGACTCTAACAAACACACATATATATCAATTTCAATAATTGTAATTCTCATGTTCATGTTCTTAAAAACTTATGTGATCTTCCCTACAGTTATCTTTTTGTAAAATACCTTTATATGTAATTAAGACGAGGTTAAAAACAAAATAAAGCATTTTCACAAAGTCTAACATGAGAATAAACAACAATGAAAGAGATATAAAACACATAAAAATTAAAAAACAAAACAAACAAACAATTAAGCATAGGTTACCTCCGACGAAGCACTTTTCTTTATTTATAAGTCTTTGTTGGATCGATATACTTTAATCAAACTAACTTAACTAGCTTGTTAAGGTTTAATAACCTCGGATAAATCCTAAGTTATTAACAAAGAAACACTGAGCAATGTTTATCAAGTACGCGGAATTTACTTAACAAAGCTAAGAAGAAAAACTTTATTAACAAACTCTAAATCTGCTTATTATGCAGATACTTTAATACAACTCTAAGATAATTGAACTTTTCTCTAAACTCTAATTCGTAAACTCTAAAACTCTTTTTCTGAAATCGTACCTCTAATGCCAATCTAGGAGTCCTTTTATAGGCTCAAGGATATCCTAGTCGGTTTACAATTGATAACCTTGTACGACAAGTAATCTAAACATGGAATACAATACTTTCCATAAACGAATAAAACAGTTCTTCTGTTCTAGCAGTACTTTGACTTTCTCTTGCAGTACTTTGACTCTGTCATTTAGCAGTACTTTGACTATTTGACTTCTTCCAGTTCTTTTCAGCTTACAGTACTTTCATAACTTCAGTACTTTGATATCTTCAGCACTTTCATATCCCAACAATCCTCCCCTAACTTGAATTCTACTTGCTTGACTTCAAGTTCCTTTGTGAATATATCTTTAACAGCTTCATCTTTAAAAATGGATTGTTCTTAAGTCTTTAGATTGTATTTCTGCAATATCTGTGCTTAGTCAACGTAGCTTCTTAGAATTGTTTTCTTCACAGCAGCATCCAGCAATCTCCATCTTTTCAGCAACGCAGCAACATATGACAATTTGTACAGTGATTCAGTTTAAGTTGCATACTATTCTCATCACTTTCAAGTGAATCATTGAAAATTTAATGGATTTAGAACTCTTTACCAAAGCCATTATCTTTGGAGTAGCCAAATTTTTTGGTGTGTAAGACCATGGTACATTGATAACCATATGATTTTTAGCAAACCATCAGCTATCAACAGATTTGTCTAGTCTTTACCAAAAGCTGTACCCTTCTGGACTAGTTAGTTCTTCTATCTAATGGTGAACTAATTACCAATAATGGTTTTTCCACAGCCTTTACCACAAGCCATTTTCTTGTGGGCTAGCCAACTCTTCACATTACTGATATGGTGAGTTGATTACCATCCAACTTATTAGCAAGTTGTCAACTAAAAACGGATTTGATATATCTTTACCAGAGCCGTTTGCTCATGGATTAGTCAATCCTTTTGTAACCATGGTGGATTGATAACCTATTGATGTTATCATCACAAAAACCATTTATTCAACCTTTATTTCAAAAATATTTATTATTAAGCAAAAAGGTTTCTTCTAAAAGTCATTTAACTGGATTAGTTCAGCAAACAGTACTTTGATGAAAGTACTGTCTGATCAGCAGTACTTTGAATAAAAGTACTGATATATCAAAAAGTATTTATTCAAATAAAATTCATACTAGTTAAAGATCATTCTCAGCAATGGTAGTCCAGTCTATAAACAGATTAATCACCATGCAAGCAATTTCATCAGCCTCTTCTACTTCCAAACCATGCTCAAGCATCCTTCTCATGAGCTCAACTGTAAGAGGGTATCTTCTTTCTGCAAACATGTGAATCATTGTTCCATTCTCTAGCTCCAAGACATGAACTCCAGATTCTTCAAAGAATCTCCAGCAAACTATTTCCCAGTTTTCTTGATCCTTCCAAATATCATCAGTGCTCTCTTCATCAGTTTCCCACATAGTTATAAGATCACCATGTAAAACCAATCCAATCCCTTCTAACGGATTATCTTCAAAATAAGTCTTCACTACATGATACAAGTAGAATAGATCTACTCTGTCTATGATATGCAGCAAATCCCATAGCCTTTTAAAAACTTTGAAACTTTTATCTTCTTTGTGAAAAACCATGTAATCTCCATTCTTAGATTTCTCAACTTTGAAAACACTGATCTTTGATCTGTTCATCTTCATGTCATTATCTTCCTTGGTATACTCAAAATCTACTACTCTGAGATAATTTTTCAATTCATCACTAGTCTCAGATCTTAATTCAACCTTCTCTTTCTTTGAAAACTGAACATCTGTAGCATCAGTTTTTCTTTTCCTTTTTAAGCTTTTCTTCCTTTCAGCTTCAGTCCAAAAAGCTTCTTCTCTAAAATCTTTAATGCCTGCAACATCCTTCTTATAAGCTTCTCTCTCAGCATCATATAATCTTTTCATATCCACATAATTTAGCTTTTGCAATCCTTTAAATCCTCTGCCTTTTAAATATGCCATCATTGCATTCCTTTCTTTAGCCAAATTAGGTCTTCTTGACATGAATCTAACAGGTGTTGGAGACTGTAAAGGTTCAGTTGTTTCAGCATCTAAGTCTTCTTGCATTTTCTGAGCTGTTTCTCTGTCTTTAGCTTCTTGAGCTTGCTGTTCTTCTCTATCTTTAGCATCTAATTCTTCTTGAACTTTTCTAGCAGCAGCTTCATTCCTAGCCACTTCAAATGCTCGAAGTTCTGCCAAAGTGAGCTTCTTTTTCTTAACTTCAACCAAAACACCTTTTCCCTTGTCTTTTGGATCAATTGCAGGTTGATCAGTTCTTGGTTGTTCTTCTTCTTGTGCTTCTCTAATAGTAACTCCTCCTCTTGGTTGTGACAAATCAAATAATGTAGCAATTAATTCATCATCACTAGCTGAATGAATAGGTATGTAAGTGGCTTCCTCCTCTTCTTCTCTAACAAATGTAGAAGGACCAGCTTTTTCATCAAAATTTAATACCCTTGGAGTTATTGGTGTTATTACTTCTTCCCTTGATGTATCATGAAAATCAGTACTTTGATGTTCAGTACCTTGAACACCAGTACTTTGAACTTGTATGTCATCTTCTTGTTCCTCAGAATCTGAACTAATACTTACAGGTTCTTTCTTCTTTGTAATATTTTCTTCAGATTCTTTCTTCTTCATAACATCTTCTTTCAAATTATCCTTTTCTGAATTCCTCCCCAAGTTGACAGAAGATGGTTTAGGAACTTTCTGTCGTTTCAAGTTCTTACGAAGTGCTTTACGACGTTTATTTTCCTCCTTAACCCATAAGTTGAAACCTTGAATATAGGGTTTAATAAAATTTCTTAACCAGAAATAGTTACGCTTCAACTTCCTAATTGTAGTAGCTTGACGCTCAACAGTCTTGTTCAACCGAGCTAATTCCCGTGTTAAAGCATAATTATCCATAGTTAAACCTGCACGAGGTATAGTATGAGTATCACCTTGAAGTTGAGAAGATGCCTCGGAATCAGAAACATTACGGTGTGGAGATGGAGTAGGTGTTCTCTCAATCTCTACTTGAACCTCAGGACCTAAAGAATCATCACCTTGTAATGATGCAGTACCTTCACGAGAAGCAGTACTTGCAGATGTAGTACCTTGTGAAGCAGTACTATGTGAAGCAGTACCTTGATCAGAATCAGTATCTTCAGTTTCTTCATCCTCTCCAGCGGCATCACGAACAGCCTGGACAACTTCCATCATTGTTGTTGTTAAAGGAATATCTCCACCTCTGAACAAGTTACTTCTTTTAGCCATGAATGTATAGATTTTGGCTTGTTGCACAATAACAGGTAGTAAAGCAGTAGGTTTTGGAACATCAGCCAATTGTTTGTTCAAGAAAACCTGTATAAACCTTGGATACATCAACCAAGTTGCCCCAGAGGATATATGCGATAGCATCCCGTCCAAAATAAGTCGTGAAAAGTTAAACACTCTGTCTGTAGCTAAGCCAACTACAGCAGATGCAATATTCGACCCAAATTGCTCCCAAGAAGTGCTTTTAGAACTTATGCAATGAAGCAATACATGAATCAAAAACTTCCATTGAGGACAGAATAAGGCCTTCTTAAAAGTTTGTTCAGTCAAAGAACCTTCATAACCCAGATTACGAAAAGTATCCCAAATTAGTTGCTTGTCAAATCTAATAGCCCCTTCTTCATCTCCAAATAATAAATCATCACGAATGGAGGCCTCTGTAATCTTGATAGTCTTTCCAGCAACTGAGGATCGAATATAATATTCATCCTCCTCCATATTCTCTCTAGCATTAGCCCAAAATTCTTGAATCCATGGTTCAATAACATCTGGCTCAACTAAAAGAGCATAACTAATAGGCGACCCAACTAGATAATCAATGATATCATAGAAAGCCACGTTTGCCTCAGTCTTGTCCAAATTAGCCACCATATTGTGCTTCGAAACAGTTAAACGATTCACCATTGTTGTAAAAGTGAGCACAATAAAGATTGTATTGAATAATGAAGAGATGGGAATTGGGAGATAAGAATGGAAAAGATGTATAGAATAATGTGAGAGGGAAAATCGGAAATTAGTTATTTATAGGTAGAATTTTGAAAAATCACTGCCCAAAATAAAATAACCGTTGGCTTTAATTACCCTCCAATATTACCGTTGGAACAGTACTTTAATACGACAAACAGTACTTTCCATATAAGCAGTACTTTTCCAAGCAGTACTTTCCCAAGCAGTACTTTCAGGAAATACAGTACTTTGCCAAAAACCTTCATATAAATGAAGTATAAACGAACATCCTCCCCTCAAGCAATACACAGGACTATACCTAACATCTTATAGTCCTCCCCTTAAACATAGCTTAGTAGTTAATCATTCCAATGCTCACGACCAAGTGATTGAATCGTGACACATCAAAACCTTTGGTGAGTAAATCAGCTACATTGTCATCCGTGTGAACTTTAACCACATTAATAAGCCTATGCTCATAACAGTCTCTGATAAAGTGATGCCGAATCTGAATATGCTTTGTCTTGGAATGATACACAGGATTCTTCACAATACAAATAGTACTCTCATTATCAATATTGATAGGAGTATTCTTAAAATTGAACCCATAGTCCAAGAGCTGATTCTGCATCCACAAAACTTGACCACAACAACTTGCAGCAGCTACATATTCAGCTTCAGTAGATGATGTTGCTGCAATTGTCTGCTTCTTGCATTGCCAGGAGACTAATCTTCTCCCAAGATATTGGCATCCACCAGTTGTGGATCTTCTATCATAGTTATCACCTGCATAGTCACTATCTGAAAAAGCTTCTAAGTGAAAAGGTGACTCTTTAGGATACCACAACCCCAACTTAGGTTGTTGTTTCAAATAACAGAAAATTCTCTTTACTGCATTCATGTGAGAGATCTTTGGTGAGACTTGATATCTTGCACATAGACAAACTGCAAACATGATATCAGGCCTTGATGCAGTAAGATACATAAGAGAGCCAATCATAGATCTGTATAACTTGACTTCAACAGGCTGTCCATCTTCATCTTTTCCCAATGAATTGATAGATTTAATAGGTGTAGTAACAGCCTTCATATCCTCAAAATTAAACTTCTTAAGTATGTCTGCAACATACTTGTCTTGGCTAATGAAAATTCCTTCCTTGGACTGCTTAACCTGAAGTCCTAAAAAGAATGTTAACTCTCCCATTGAACTCATTTGAAACTCCTTCTGCATCAGCTGCTCAAACTCCTTAACCATGGACTGTTTGGTAGCCCCAAAGATGATATCATCCACATAAACTTGAACTAACATGATATCCTTCTTGTCTCTCTTGATAAACAAAGTCTTGTCAATAGCTCCCCTCCTGTATCCATGTTGTAATAAGAATGTAGAGAGCCTCTCATACCAAGCTCTAGGTGCCTGATGAAGACCATATAAAGCCTTAACCACCTTATAGACTTTGTTTGGATGCTTAGGATCTTCAAAACCTGGAGGTTGTTTCACATACACCTCTTCTGTAATAGTACCATAAAGAAAAGCACTCTTGACATCCATCTGATATACCTGAAAACCCATATAAGAAGCAAAAGCAAGAAAGATTCTAATTGCTTCAATCCTTGCCATAGGAGCAAATACCTCATCATAATCTACCCCTTCTTCCTGTCTATAACCCTGAGCAACTAACCTTGCCTTGTTTTTCATAACATTGCCTCTTTCATCCCTTTTAACTCTAAAAACCCATCTGGTTCCAATCACTCTCTTCCTATCTGGAAGATCACATAAAACCCAAACCTCTTGAAGTTTAAATTGAAGAAGTTCTTCCTGCATAGCTTCAACCCAGCTTTCTTTAGTCAAAGCTTGAGCAATATTCTTGGGTTCCTCTTGAGAGATGAAACAGGTGAATAAGCAGGTTTGATGGTCCTTATGATTCAGCCTGTTTTGTTTATACACAAAGCTAAGTAAAGCATTGTGAGGTTTTGTGAAACCCTTAGCTTTATGTCTTGTCATAACTCCAGAAGTAGAAGGACCAATGATTTGATCAGTTGGATGATTCTTATGAATTCGTAAGATTGGAGACTCTGGAACTGCATATGTATCATCCAAGTTAGTATAATCAGCACCTTCATTGAAATTTGTGAAAATACCTTCATCTTCAAGCTCATCATCAGTATCTTCTAACCCAGGCATTGTAGGATCATCCAAATCCTCTAAAGTACTGTCATCTGGTGCAGCAGTACTTTGGTTGAAAGTACTGTCCAAAGTACTGTAAGAGTACTCTGCAGTCTTGTTCTGCTTCTTTGCCTCTTCATAAGCTCTCCTTTGTTCATCAGTGTAAGAATGTGCTAATACATCTTGAAGAAGCATCTGATTAAGTTCCTCTTGAATAGATTGATCCTCAGCAGATAATGAGGATTGGGGAGCAACAGTACTTTGTTTTGGAGAAACAGTACTTTGCTTAGGAACATCAGTACTTTGTTTTGGACTCACAGGATCTTTATCAGGAACAGCATCAGGTCTAATATGAACATCATGAACAACATATTGAATATCTTCTTCAGTGTGCAAAGGTTGATTTTCGTCTCTAACAGGAACATAGTTCATTGAAGGAGATAAAATCTCAAGATCAAACATCCAATCAGGACCTTTTCCTTTCTCATTGTCTTGATCTTCTAAGAACTCAACATGAAGACAATCTTGAATCTTCTTAGTAACTCTGTTGTATACTCTAAAGCCTTTACTGTTAGTGCAATATCCCAATAAGTAACCTTCTTCAGACTTGCCATCAAACTTCCCCAGATTATCAATGGTATTTAATATAGTAAGAGGGCATCCAAAAGGCTTCATAAAACGAATGTTGGGTTTATTGCCCATCAGCAATTCATAAGGTGTCTTCATCTGTGGTTTAGTGACAGAAACCCTATTGAGGACATAGCATGCAGTACTTACAGCTTCTGCCCAAAATTGAATAGGGAGATGGGAATCTGCTAACATAGTCCTTGCAGCTTCAATCAAGGTCCTATTCTTCCTCTCTGCAACACCATTTTGCTGTGGTGTTCTAGCAATACTAAACTCCCTCTTTATGCCTTTATTAGCACAAAAGTCATCCATAAGCTTGTTCTTGAATTCAGTTCCATTGTCACATCTAATACCTCTAACTTTGAGTCTTAATTGATTTTCAAGTGCTATTATAAGAGTTTGAATAGCATCAAAGGTATCATCTTTAAATCCCAAAAAGAAAACCCAACTGAATCTACTACAATCATCAGTAACAACCAAACAGTACTTCTTCTTATTTAAACTTGCCACAGAGACAGGTCCAAATAAATCCATGTGTAATAGCTCCAATGGTTCTCTAAGATTTCTTTCCTCAAGCTTCTTACAGGAAGCTTTATGTTGTTTACCCTTCTTGCATGCCAAACATGATTGATCATTCTTGTAAGTCTTTGAAGGTAAACCTCTAACTAAATTGCCTTTAACCAATTTGTTGATGTTCTTGAAATTGACATGGCCCAATCTTCTATGCCACTGATGTGCCTCTTCAGATGTTGCTTTAGCCACCAAACATGTGGCTCTTCCATAAGAATGTAGACTCTTCATGTCTAAACTATACACATCATTTGTCCTTGGTACTCTAAGTACTACCAAGTCATCATCAACAGGTTTGAAGTCAGAGGAAAGGATGAGACATTCTGTGTCAGTGAACAACACAGGATGCTTTTTATCACAAATTTGAGAAACTGACAACAAGTTAAACTTAAGCTCCTTCACATATCTGACATTCTCAAAATCAATTCTCCCAGCTTTAATTGTTCCTTTCCCAGTAATTCTTCCTCCATTGGGATCATTCCCAAATGCAACTTTTCCTCCACTAATATTTCTAAAATCAGACAGGATCTCTTTATCGCCTGTCATACTTCCAGAGCAACCACTATCCACAATAAGATGATCTTTAAGCTCCTCTTCTGGGTTGCCCTGCACACAAAGAAAAGAGTTAGAAACTCTTAGGAACCCAAGCCATTACTGACTTGTGTTCCCCTTGTGGAGTTACAAACTCAAATTCCTTGAGTATGTAATTTCCACTATCTTTCAAATGGTGATCCAAAATTATCTTTTGAGTTTTAGCATGTGGATTTTCAAAACTTTCTGGTTTTTCAACATAAATCTCTTTCACCAGTTTATTAGCATTTTCTTGTGTCACACAAACATCTGATTCACTTTTTGTTGAACGTACTGTGTATCCCTTACCAGTACTTCCCCGTTTTACCCATTCAGTTTTAACTGGTGGTTCCTGTGATCTAGATCCCCTGTATGAATTGTGATACATTCTAGGTTGATAATGAGATCTCCTAGAATTCCTATTCCAAGCAGTGTTATCAGTACCTTGTCTCTGAGCAGTACTTTGGAAAGTACTGTGAGATACTGAAGGTCTTCTCTGATGTGGGTATCTATGATCTGGTGTGAAGTTTCTGTGATTGACCCTATGTGAATTAGTCCAAACTGGTTTGTGCTCTCTAGGCTTCTGATTTGTAGATTTGTTCCTTGGAAACTTGCTTAGATATTCTGAGTGTTTGTCACAATCTTTGATTAAGTGAGTAGGACTATAACACACAAAACACAATTTGTGACCCATATGACCAAAGTGATTTCTTCTATGTCTATGCCCAAAATTATTTTGTCTTCTTGATGGCTGATAAAATCTGTTTTGACCAAAATTATCCCAAAAAGATTTAGCAGTACCTTTTTGAAAAGGTTTTGCAGAAGGTACTACTTGTTGAGCAGTACTTTGGTTTAAAGGTTCTGCTTGATTATTTTCAACAGTTTCTTTGGGTTTCTCAGACCTAGATTGAGCAACAAGCTTCTTTCTAAACTCTAGACTATCTACACCATAACGAGAAACATCAGGCCTAGCAGGTTGATGATTAATAGGATGAGGAACAGCATGATAACCATTGTCTTTCTTATATTCAGGAGGTGGTTCACTTATTGATCCTTCATTACTAGATGTATCTACATAGTTAATGAGCTCATCATCACTAGTGGTTATGTCCTCAAAAACACCATCATCCTGATCACTAGTTTGGTTTTCATCTACATTACTAAAATCCATTCCAAATCCTAAGCCTGTTCTAATGTAAGCCCTTCTTTGTTTTTCAACATAAGCAACATGGGACAATCCAGACTCTCCCCAAGCAGCAAACTTAGCTAACAAATCATCTCTTTCCTTAGTTAATTTCTCAATTTCAGCAATTTTACAGTTTAGTTTCCATTCACTAAGTTTTAACTGGTAATCCTGTTGTTCATACTTTTCAGCCCAAGCCATTTCATTATTTTCATGTGTTATGATTTTAGCTTCCATAGACTCTAAAGTAATTTGATAACCTGCTACCTCAGACCTAGCCCTAATACAGTTATCTCTTTCAACCACATAGCTGTTAAGTAATTTGTTATAAAACTCATAACAGTTTGAGCATACCTCAGAGATAGGAGACTGAGTTGGTGAAGTAGCTACCATAGCAAGAAGAACAGGATCATCTTCACTTTCTTTGCTCCAATCAAATCCTCCAAAGCCATCATCAGATTCCAAAGCAGCATGTTCAGATTCTTCATCAAAAGCAGTGCTCCAGTCCAATGCTTCCATTGTGTCTTCAACTGTATCTTCCACTGCTACCATACAGTAAGTCACCGGTTCATCATCAAACGCTTCACTCCAGTCCACTTCTGATAACTTCTCTTGAGCAACCAAAGCCTTTGTTTCAGTTATTGGAATTTCCTTGAGCTCAAGTTTAGGCTTCTCAGATATTCTGTTTGCTTGATACTTAGCAAACCTGCACTCCCTTGCAAAGTGACCAGTCTTTTGACAATTGAAGCATTCAATTTTAGATTTGTCAAAAGTTATTCCTTGTTTTGGTTTGAAATCAATATTTTTGCCTGTCTTCTTCATGTACTTTTTGATCCTTGCAGTGATCAAAGCAACTTGCCATATGATATCAATTTCTTCAAGTGCATCTTCTTCAATCTGTGCTAGATCCTCTTCATAAGTGACAGGTAAGCTTGCTTGTTGTGCAAAGAAGGAGCACACAACTTCATCTGAGTTCAAAGTAGTAGATGGTGGGGCCTGCTGAGCGTATGATGGGGGATTGTAAACAGCAGTACTTTGAGAAACAGTACTTTGAGGAGAAGCAGTACTTTTGGAAGTACTGCTCTTCTTTTCAGATGATAGAAAAGCAATACTGTGAGATTTGGAACTGGGTTGACCACTCATCTCATGTTCATACACCTTCAATTGATGATAGAGATCATCAAAGTCCATAACATCCAATCCTTGTTGTCCTCTGATCATAGTAGCAATCACATGCCATGTGGATGGCAAACTCCTTAGAAACTTCAAATTAGCATCCTCAACAGATACTTCTGCCTTGTATAACTCCAACATGTTCAGGAGATTTTGAAACCTATCATATGCAGCATCAAGACTCTCTCTTTCTCCAACTGTGAAAGTTTCGAATTGTTGTTTCAGCAAGTTTCTGTGCATCTTCTTAGAGGCTTCATTCCCTCCAAATCTGGTCTTGAGAGCAGCCCAGAGCTGCTTAGCATCTTTAGCATCATGAAACTTAAGAAGATGACCATCTGGAATGGCAGACAAGAGAATGTTAAGAGCCTTTTCTTGATTCCTTAGGGTTGCTGCTGGTAAAACTGCCTTTGGTGCTAGAGGTTGTCCAGCAACTTGAATGGGTTCTTGAGGAACTTCATTCCCATTCACAATTACATTCCACAGAGCATGGTCTGTAATGGCAATATACTGCCTCATCTTCATGCACCAGAGATCATATTCTCCCTTTTTGATAATTGGAATTCTGAGTGAGGTGATTGAGGGTTGTGGAACAGCTTCAGTCGACATCTTGGATATTGTAGGGTTTCTTCCTAGTCAGAGTTTCCACACAAGCTCTGATACCACTTGTTGGATCGATATACTTTAATCAAACTAACTTAACTAGCTTGTTAAGGTTTAATAACCTCGGATAAATCCTAAGTTATTAACAAAGAAACACTGAGCAATCTTTATCAAGTACGCGGAATTTACTTAACAAAGCTAAGAAGAAAAACTTTATTAACAAACTCTAAATCTGCTTATTATGCAGATACTTTAATACAACTCTAAGATAATCGAACTTTTCTCTAAACTCTAATTCGTAAACTCTAAAACTCTTTTTCTGAAATCGTACCTCTAATGCCAATCTAGGAGTCCTTTTATAGGCTCAAGGATATCCTAGTCGGTTTACAATTGATAACCTTGTACGACAAGTAATCTAAACATGGAATACAATACTTTCCATAAATGAATAAAACGGTTCTTCTGTTCTAGCAGTACTTTGACTTTCTCTTGCAGTACTTTGACTCTGTCATTTAGCAGTACTTTGACTATTTGACTTCTTCCAGTTCTTTTCAGCTTACAGTACTTTCATAACTTCAGTACTTTGATATCTTCAGCACTTTCATATCCCAACAGTCTTGTAGCTAGACTCGAAGTCGTGCTCTTACGTGACTTCCTTACCGTCATCTTCTTCCTCATGACAATCTCTATTGGGGTTTTCCATGGCATAGTTATGTCCTATCGTGCATCTTTCTAAAAAGTCATCTTGCCCCCAATTGGTTCTATATTCTGGTCCTAGTTTTACACACTCTTTATAGAACCCAAATATCTTATTCATCACATAGTCTACTCCTCTCTTCTTATCCTCCTCATTCCTATAGTAGACAGATAACTTAAGTTCTTTTTCATCATTGGATAGTGATGAAAATTTCTCAATCTTAAATGGCATTTGGTAGGCAACGTCTCGGTCTCATCCTTGAATCTAACTATCCCTAACGATGGATCATAAGTCATCCCGGTGCTATCTATGAATGGCTTTCCTAGAACTACATAGGACAAGCTAGAATCTATGGTCGTAGTAATATCCTCCACAATCATGAAATCCGTAAGGTACGTGAAGCTACCTACATAGACGGGCAATCCCTTAATTCTACCAAGGAAATTACATCTAACTCTAGGATCATTGGGGTCTTGCCTATTTGGGATAGGTTTTTTCATTACCCAATTATAGTACGTGCTAGTCATGATGTTTATTGGGGACTTGCGATCAATGTAGGCCTTTGCCGCAAAAATATGTCCTATGCAACATGGTATGTTGAGATTTTTAGGATTTCCAAAGGTGATTCATGGGAATCTCCTAGTATAAATTTGACGAAGGTCGCGCACTAGGTGTGGGTGGCATGAAAGTTCCTCTTCCGTAGGAGACTTATTGAAGTATTCATTACCTACTTCGTCTATTTAATCGGTTGATTCATCCTTAGGAGTCTCACTAACCTCAAGTACCGTCTTATGGTTCGCTTCATCACTATTACTATTTAGTTTTACTAGGGTGATGGCATTCATGAAGTGAACATGCTTTGATGAAGACGGGTCCCTAGTTTCAAAGCACTTGCTCGGGTCCTTAATCTTAACAACAGAAGCTTTCGAAAAGTAATTCGAGATGGAATTAACCTTTTCGGTGGTCATCCTATCATTACTGGTTATGGCTTTTGTTAGTTCACTAGTTTTGCAAACACAAGTTATATAGAAAGAGATGAAGGCGGATGAACAAGCTACACACACACAAACACACGTTAACAAAAATACGGTTTAAGAAAGAGTGTATGTGAAGAGAATAACTTGAACAACCAACCCTCAAATGAGGGTTTACAAGATTATTTATAGGAGGGAAGCTAGGGCAACACTCCTAGTTCCCATCCTTTCTTATGTGGGCTTGGGCCTAAGCTTATGGGCCTTCTACATAAGCTTGACCTTAAACAAACATAAAGGCCATAATAAAGCTACCTATTACATATGAAATATAAATACTTGAAATACTGTTTAGGAGTGATTCCAACAATCTCCCCCTCAAGTATATATGAATGTAAACGGTGAAGGCGTTGATGTAATAGTAGCAGTGACGTCTTCTGACATTCTTCTTTCTTGTGAGAGGAATTGCCTTGATTCGAACAATCTCCCCAGTGTAGAGAGATAGTTATCTTTGAACAGTTATGCTTTGACGTCATCTTTAACTTTGTTCTTTGATCATTGTTCTTTGTGGTGAAAGTGATAGTATGTTGTTGTCTGCATCAGTTTGCCTCAGGTCTGCTTCGCTGCTCCAGTGTCTCCACGTCATTCTTCAACATGCACACACACTTTTTGACGTTGGAATTCAGTACTGATGAAGTTCTTTAAGTCTTTGACTTTGTAGGTTCTTTGTTTTGATGAAGAATCATTCTGACTGTTGTGTTGCATTGAAATAGAACTTCCATTAGTGATGATGTTGGCGTGAGCATGAGAAGAATCAGCACGATCATCCCGCTCCGGAGCTTCCATAAGAAGAAAAACATTTCAAACGGTTAGTAATAAGCGGTTTCCGGCACTTACAAGTTTGAACTTCGAGAGTGTCAACAGCATAGTGTGAAGACACAACTCTAATTCTTACAAAGGCCGTTCCTGAACTGGAGTCCCACAAGTGAGATAACGCGATGTACCGAAGTACATCTACAGTTCAGATGAGTCGCTGAGGTACACCGAAGCATCACCTCACGACTGTAGACCGTTTAAGACACACTCCGCGTAATCCACGGGGAGTTACCGAAGTGACCTGCTGTCAGGGCTGTTTGATGTTGACCCTGGCAGGAGTTTCCATTCAATCACTGAGGATCACAGATGTGAACCTCTCATAAATGTTCTCGACAGATTGCTAAGATCTGTGAAGGACTCGATATGAACCACTGATGATCTTATTTGTTGATCATCAAGTGATTAAATGTCAAGTGTTCCTAAGAGATCTTTTGATGAATCTCGTGGCTCTAGACTCAATAGTGCGTTTTGGTTTTTCTGAGCGGAGACTAGGGAGAGGGTCTCCTTCTTCAATACCAGGGATCTCTAAGAGAAAGCCAATAGTTTGCGTAGGGTTCCCTGTGAGAATGAAACAAGCTTCTTTTGAGAAAAACTTGAGTGGCTAAGAAGGTTTAGTGCATGTGTCACTGGGTCCATGACGACTTTTAATCTTCAATACCGGTGTCACTAAGTGACAACCAGTAGCATATGAATTGAACCCGGTGTCTGCCCTAAGTTGAATAATCTGGAGGGCTGTTTCTTTTCACCCTTTACTTTACATTTCTTTTTGATTCTTCAACTCCTTCTTTCTCCGATTCTCATTTTCTCCTTTTTACAATCATTCCTAAGGACTTCTAACACTAACTAATGGTAGTGTCCTTGGGTAGATCCCTCCGGCTCTGGCGGATCATAGGACGGTTATTCCTAACCTTAGTCACCTTATAACTCCATGACTAACCTATGTTTGCCATTAAAACCACTGTATGTGAAAATATCTCTCAAAGGGTTTGTTAATGAAAAACATGTTTGAACCACTGTGAGAGATGATGTTTTGCATAAATACTCCCCCTCCACATGTGCTTAATAGTTTTAATGGTTAACTGCACAGTGAGGAAAGAGCGCGCACTTTTTGAATTGATCCACTGAAGATAGACAATCCCCCGCGAGACACGGTTACGTTGCATAGTTAAAGAGTTACATTGTCAGCTTTTAGGTGACAACTAGCTCTAATAACTACCTTGAAGGTGTAGACAAACCTCGAAAGGTTGTCATACCCGTCAGAGTTCATGTCTATCAAGAGTTTCTCGAATGGTACTTTCTACTTGGACAAGTCCTTTGCGAGACACGTTTACATTACTAGCGAACTAGCTTGAAATTATTACCCGTCCAGGACAAGTCTTTTCGAGTTACTAACAGTTTAGTACCGTTAATTCATTGGTAAAGTCTGAGGTACACATATTCATTTGCATTTTGTACAACATATTTCTTATCACACAATTTTCTCCCCCTCAAAAATGGCATAAAAATGTTATTTTTGAACGATTTGAGAATAAATATGACCATTTCGAGTGTTGCGAGAAGATGACCACTATGAACAATTTGTGAACAAAGTTTTCATTCAAATACTCCCCCGCAACTAGTGATATAAACGGTTGAGGTTTTGAAAAATCATATGGGGAAGTACTTGTGTTTTTGAGCAAAACCTTGAAAAATGAAAGGTTTGATAGGTTTTACTCAAAAATAAGAAGCTTTAGCTTCTTTTATAAGGATTGTGGCACTGAGGCGTACCACAGGGTCCTTTCTTGACCATTACGGATTGTACACTGTTATGTGTGCACAAGCCATTGACATATATGATCACACATCCAAAATTATATGAAGGAAACAATTCAAGGGGTACCAGGAAGTGCAGTGATGTTCCCAGGAGTGCGCACAGGGCGTTGAAAGCCGATGATGTTTCTCCTGGGTCGACCACCAACATAGCTCTCCAATCGTCTGAACTGATCCCTTCTGAACAACCGTTCATCAATCATGGTGATGATCCTTCTCACATCCCTCCTTTCCTGAGAATTCCAGCGCTTAGGAGACCCAACTTTCAGGCGTATATCCTTCAACCTGTACGCCAATCCATCCCTAACCAGCTTCAAGGTATGATCCCCGAATTTGTGGAGCTCACTATACGCCATTAAGCAGTTTCTTTGAAGTTCACTATGGTAAACAACGCCGAAAGGTTTGCTGATGAGTGTATATTGAGATAGCTGGTTGAGATCGGGAAGAGTAAGCGTTGGAGGAGTGAGGTTGACACGCGTCTGATAAGATTCAACAGCCATCTGGATATCTTCAACACGTTCTTTGATCACGATGCGTCTAATGAAGATGAGAACTGACTTGATAAATTCACGTTGAACTTCAGTCGAGAATTGTCTCATACGACCCTGTACTTTGGCAAGGTACATGTCTTCGATGTCGTTGAGGGACAAGTTCTCAAAGTCAGCCTCGGAGAATCCATAGTCCTGTTCATCTTGTCGTTTGACTGTGATATTCTTTAAGAATGTGTAGTCCCACTTAGACTTGAGATCAATGTGTTTGATGGCCACGATGTCCTTAGAACTATACACTGCATGTTGAGACTTCTGAACCAGGCAGCTTCTGTAGTAGATTCTTCGGCGTTCAGGCCAATGATGAATCCCATACAATGCATCTTGGTCGTATGCTTGCACGTTGTCAGAAAACAAGTGATTTGCACGTTCCTCGATAGCTATGCAGTTTGAGTAAATAGCCGCTGGGAATGGAAGAGTCAAGGATGTAGCGTATTTTCGCGAACCATCGCTACCGTGTAAGAGAAAATCCATGTCTCTGTTAAAGAAGTATCGGAAGGGAATCCGTGGTTCATCTGTTTGGCCAATGGTCGGTAGGGGTTTGGTCCAATCGGTGTAGTATGGAGGGTTGTCCCTTTGTGTGAAGTCAATGTTTGCTTCCGGATTGAGCCAATCCATGTTGTTAGACATAGCTCGAGCGATGTTCTCAAGATGATATTCGACCTCGAGGGCGCTTTCAGAGCTGTCTTTTAGAAGTTGAAACGCTTCATTCTTGATTCGCTTCAACTCAGATTTCGTCATTTTCTTCACATGGGACTTTTCTTGCAAAAGTTTTGCGTGCTCCAATGTAGAACCGTCTACCAATTCTTGACCTTCATCAGGGTAGGGAGTTTGATTGACAAGTGTGGAGAACCATTCAAACTCTTCGGTTTTATCGTCATCTAGCCATGATACGACTCCAGGCTGAGTCGTCTTCTTCTTCTTTTTGGAAGGCCTTGATGATGATACTGGTTTCTGCACTTGTTTGGGTGAGGTGGGTTGTTGTCGGGGCTCAAGGACCTCTTCATCGTCACCACCCGTATACTCAAAGTAATCACCTGTTTTATGAGTTAGGGGTGGTAACTCGGAATCGTCCCGAGGTTTATCAGTAGAAGACCGAGGTGGAGGAGACTTTTGTTGAGAAGAAGTCCGTGGTGGAGGAGGTGGCATCGAAGTAGATTTACCCGACTGCTTCTGTCGTTTAGGTGCAGAATCCTTGTCCTTATCATCGTCATCTCTTGGTCGTTTGGGTTGATCGGCTGACTCCTTGCATGATGATCTGAGTTGAAAATCAAGTAGATTTTCGAAAAATTTAGCTTCATCCGAAGTAAACGTTCCAGATCGCTTTGACATTTGCATCACTAGTTTAGCGATTAACTCAGATTCAGAAAGATCAGCTTCTTTGGCCATTGTATGTTTAACCAATGCTACGATGTTAGGGGTGAGTTGTCTGGAAAATACTTCTCTAGTCACACCGGGGACAGTGTCGAGAAGAAACTTGTGAGTATGATCTCTAGCTGTCTTTTCCAGTTCCTTTTGGACTTTAGGAACGATATCCTGAAGGTACTTGTTAGTGTAACCTTCGATCATTTCGTTCAGTTCCTCTTTCCGATGACTCTTCATAAACTTCTGAACAAATTCCCTTTCTTTCTCCATCTTGTCTTTCTCATCATTTAAGTACTGAATTTGGTCAGCAAACCAATTCAGTTTTCTGTAAAGTATGTCCTTCTTTCTGACTTGCTGGACAGCTTTCACAATCTTTTTATGAGACTGAGAAATCCAAGATTTAGGTTGTTTCTTCACGGATTTGGATGATGATCTGGTTGACTTCGTAGATGGTGGTGGTGATGAGTGAGATGAAGAGTCTGATGATGAGGAGACATGAGGAGACTTCAGGTCCTTAGGAGTTTCTGAGGTTTTCTCCTTTGAGTGTGTTGGACTGTCTAGAAGAAACTTTGTATAATCATCCTCGTCATCTCTAGACTTTTCTTTCTCAGTTTCCTGTTTCTTAAAATCATACACAATAGTATCCTCCATAGGCTGTTGCTGTTGCAGAAGAGTAGTGGCACCAGATCCCTTACCGGGTTGATTAACCGTATCAGGATCTGGTGAGGAGTGGGCAGCACCACTTGATCCTCCGGGGCCACCCATTTGATCTTTAGCAAATTCTTCGGCCTTTTGAAGGTGTCTGACTTTGTGAAACTTCTTCTTGTATGATTGATCCAGTTGCTCTTCTTCATCTTCAGAGCTTTCATCCTGTGACACAAGTGCAGGAATCTTGCCTTTTCCTTTATTAGTTTGAGGACTTGGAGGTTTTGGTACTGAGGGATTTTCGTCCTTTGCAGTTTCAGAGTATGTGATCTCTTCATCTGTGTCAGTAGCCTCAGAGTCCTCGTCCCTGAGCTGTCTTTGCGGTTCAGGTGAAAGGATCGGAGTGGCTTCCTGAGAAGGAACTTTCTTCTTAGGGGTAGGTTTCCTCTTTGGAATAGGTTTCTTCTTTGGAACATTCCTTTGACTATCTGTACTTGTGACACTTCCAGCACTTCCTTTTTTGGTTCTCCTTATAGGTGTTCTAGAAGATTTTTCGTCGAGATGACCAACTTTGCCTTGTCTGACTGCTTCCAGATACCTTTTGTACGTTTCGAGCTTTCTGACATCTTCAGTTAGAAGGAAATCTGGCAGCACAGCACCTTGTTTCTTTGTAGACGTTTCCTTGATTCTGACAGATAGAATAGGTTCCGTCAACATATCGTGATTGTCGGGGTCATTGAGCCTCTTGGGAATATCAGGATGAAGTCCAAGTGCTCTCTGGATCAACAGTTTAGTGTATCTGATGTAGGGAATCTTTGAGCCAAGTTTGTTGAGAAATGACATCATGTCATCCCAAATCAGAGCTTCGATAGCGATGTGTTTCTTGTTGACCAATGCCCAGAATATTTGCAGTTCCATGAGCTTAGGGTGCTCATAGCCGCTGTCACGACCAGAAACAGACTTGGTGATGATCATATAGAGAGTTCTCCAGGGTTGAGGAATACTCTTAAGCTCTACGTGAGAATGCTTGGTGATTATTCCTGTAGCCTCGTCATAACCGATATTGATTAAGAATTGGAGAGTGAGCTCTTCAGCAGGTGTGGCAT
Organism: Chrysanthemum seticuspe; assembly: GCA_019973895.1. Lineage (NCBI taxonomy): Eukaryota > Viridiplantae > Streptophyta > Magnoliopsida > Asterales > Asteraceae > Chrysanthemum > Chrysanthemum seticuspe. The sequence goes on along the minus strand of BPTQ01000002.1, from coordinate 95,065,911 downwards.
ATAGTTTGGTTGGATCGACATCAGGAATTAGGAGAACAGCTCTTAAGTCTGCAGGTGTAATGGTGACTTGTTTGTGATTCAGAGTCACCGTCACAGCAGTTTGTCCTTTGACCCTTACCATAGTGTTCCAGAACTGTTGGATGTAGATCTCAGGAACAGTTGCAGAGTGTGTAAGCATGTTCTGATACGGATGAGTCCTCAGAATGTCAATAGCAATTAAACACGAAGATTCTGAGCAAGTGAGGGTGTCAAAGTCAACACGGAGATTATTCTTTCCTATCTTCATTGGATAGCCATGAGGATAGATATTAGCAATGGAGAGAACTTCAGGTGCATCCACATTCATTTGTTCAGCCATGTCATGATCTGAAATAACATTAGCCAAAAGAACCAACATATCGAAAGACATAATGTTAGTCAACAGAAGGTCTTATTGTCTAGTTATTGAATGTACAGTGTCAATGATTGTTACGAGTCCTAAGTCACTTGTATATTCAATAGTCCAATGACGTCGTGAAATGTTTCGTGAGTTAGTTAACTTTAAGTTTTAAAGTTTATTTCATCACTTATTGTTCACAACATATCAAACGATTTCAGTTTATTAGTGACATTTTAGGATTCGTGATGATATGATTAGTTTATTTACAAGTTTGTACACGTAACAATTCATAACGAAGGTATGATCTCGGCTTATGCGTAGGATTGGTAAAGTTATGCGTAGACAGGAATGATATATGCGTAGGCGTAAACTTACGCGTAGAATCCTAACTTACGCGTAAGAAGTATTACGCGTAGGAAAAGGAGACCTTATGCGTAGAGCTTATGCGTAGGCATATATTAACCTTACGCGTAAGGCTACTCGTAAGAGTTAACCTTATGCGTAGAGGTCACTGTTTACGCATATCCTTCACAGGATACGCGTAGTCCCATATGTAGAACCTTATGCGTAGAAGCTACGCGTAAGACTAATCTTACGCATAACAAGCTACGCGTAAGGTGATCCTTATGTGTAGATTAACAATAACCTTGATTCTGAATATTAAGTGTATCAAGCCTGAAACAAAGCATCATATCATCAATATTTAACACATAACATTCATTTTATGACAGATCAAAACACAATTGCACAGATTAACAGTTACGCGTAGAAAATCTTACGCGTAGACTAAACCCTAATTCTACGCGTATGAAATCTAGCCATGGATTATGCACCAAAGTTTTTCTGGTATATCATAGATGTTGTGAGAGCATGTTGACCAAGTTTTAACACTTATTTTGCAGTGAATCAAAAATACCTAATTTTTAGAACATTAAACCCTAATTCCTAATTCTGAATCAATTAAGGTTTCTGGGTGGTTATAAGGCATGGATATCATCAATTCATCATCACATAAGCATAACACAACAATCTTTTTGACCTAAACACTTCACATTCGAAAATACCCAATTCGACTCATAAACCCTAATTTTCAAAAAAAATCATCAATTCGTGTTTCTGGGTGGTTTTTGATGATTAAAATGATATCATTAATGTATTTGAAACGTTTTGACATAATCCATTTAACCACAAACACACACACGCTGATTGTGTGTTCATACGCATAAGCGTAAAAACACAAAATTACGCGTAGACAATGTTTTAGCCGTAGGATTTACATGAAATTCAAAACCTTTTCTTAAAAACATGTTGTGAGCACAAAAACACTTACAGGATGAAGATCAAAAATACGGTTTTCTTGAATCAATGTAAGGCGTAGGATGGTTTTTAGGTTATGAGTAATAAATGAGAAGTGATAGTTAGGTGGGGGTGTTTTATTTAAGATAACTTTAAGTTTTTGACAGTTTTGGTCCCTCCACCTATTCCATTTTCATACAAAGCCATTTAACTTCCATTTTGGTTACCAAACAAAGATTTTTAGGAAAGAAACATGACGACACTCCCCCTCGACTTGAGAAAATAATGAAAGGTTATTAATTTAAGTCCGAGGAGTGTCTTTGAACCAGGAAATGTACCACCATTTGTAAAAGATTCAACCGAGATAAGATAACATGCAAGTACACAGATGTTTTGAAGCAGTTAATAGATTATTTTCTCCCCCTCAACACTTGATCGGAAAAATACTGAATTTTGAAAGATTAAAGTGTTGACGGAAGAAATGTACTTGCCATGTTGAAAGAAATATAGATTAGGAGAATATTTTTGTTGTTTTATCGGATTTTATATTTTTGTGTTTTGTTTTTGAAAAGATATTTACAGAAGATGTTTTGGTGTTTGACAGGTTTTTAAGACTGTTTTAAGAGGTCATCCAATTCCTCTTGAGTCAAACACCTCATACCAATTTGGTGGACCAACTCATTAAACCTAGCGGGAGGCAAGGCTTTGGTGAGCAGATCTGCCAATTGGTATTCAGTACCCACAAAGTATAGTTCAACGGTACCCTGTTCCACGTGGTCCTTGATGAAATGATAGCGTAGATCGATGTGCTTTGATTTCGAGTGCTGAACTGAGTTGCACGAGATGGCAATGGCACTCCGATTGTCGCAATACATCGGGATTCTGTCAAATACGTAACCATAGTCTTTGAGTTGTGTTCTCATCCAGATGACTTGAGCACAACACGCGGACATGGCTACATATTCTGCTTCGGTTGATGACAACGATGTACAATCCTGCTTCTTTGATTGCCAAGACACCAGTTTATCACCGAGAAATTGTAGTGCTCCTGAAGTACTTTTCCTTGAGTCTAGGCATCCTGCGTGATCAGCGTCTGAAAAAGCGATTAGTTCAAAACCAGAATCCTTCGGATACCAGATCCCCAAGTTAATGGTACCCTTGATGTATCGGAGGATTCTTTTAGCCTCAGAGAGGTGGGTTTCAGTTGGTCGCGACTGATAACGGGAGCATAGATAAACGGCAAAGACAATATCAGGTCTGCTAGCTGTTAGATACATGAGAGACCCAATGATACTTCGGTATTTGGTAGGGTCAACCAATTTCCCATGTAAATCAGCATCTAATTTCTTGGTATGAGCCATTGGTGTGGCATAAATGTCACAGGTTGTCATTCCAAATTTGTTTAACAGTTCAAGGGCATATTTGGACTGACTCAAGAAAATACCACGGGGTGATTGATGAACTTGTAGTCCTAGAAAGAACGTAAGTTCACCCATCATGGACATTTCAAAATTTTTCTTCATTAGTTTTGCAAAAGCGATTGAAAACTTTTTATGTGTAGACCCAAAAATGATGTCATCCACGTAAATTTGAACAATTAAGATGTGTGCCCTGTGATATTGTATAAAAAGAGTTGGGTCAACTGAGCCTTTGGTGAAATTATTGGCAATGAGGAAAGATGATAGCTTATCGTACCATGCCCGAGGGGCTTGTTTGAGACCATAAAGAGCTTTGTTCAGTTTGTAAACATGGTTCGGGAACTCAGGATCAACGAATCCATCTGGTTGGCTGACATAGACCATTTCTTTAAGTTGTCCATTGAGAAACGCCGTTTTGACATCCATCTGATAGACCGTCATATTCATATGAGCAGCGAACGCGAGAAATATTCGAACAGCCTCAAGACGAGCAACCGGAGCAAAAGATTCTTCAAAGTCTATTCCCTCTTCCTGACGATAACCCTTAGCAACTAGACGTGACTTGTTTCGGATGACGTTCCCTTCAGCATCCAATTTGTTTTTCCAAATCCATTTTAAACCAATGACGTAGACCCATGTTGGTCTTTCAACCAGTTCCCATACTTCAAGACGTTTAAATTGGTTGAGTTCTTCCTGCATGGATTCAATCCAGTTGTCTTTTGTCATTGCGTCTTTAATGTTTTTAGGTTCAGATTGGCAGACAGTGAGAGCATAAATGCAATGTTCACCGTCTGTGTGAAGACGTTGTCGCGTAACGACTGGTTGATTCGGGTTGCCAATAATGTTAGCCAGAGGATGGTCTTTTGTCCATCTATGTGTAGAGGGTTGATGTTGGTATACATTGTGCAAATTCTGAGGGTTCAAATGGTTTGTTGAAGATTCCGCAACATCTGGTGCAGCAGTCTCATTAGCAAACGGGTTGAAGAACGCAATTGGATCAAAATCTGCAGGTGGGGGTATTTCATTCAGAATATCATCAGCTGGTTCATCATTGTTGGAAGCGGTGTGTTCAACTGTTGTGTTGGAGTCAACTGGTGTAGGTGCATCTTCAACAGTAGTTGTTGTAGCAGGTGTATCAGGTATAGGAATATTATCAGGTTGTGCAGCGGAAACAGCGGATACACCTTGATCACGTTCATCAATATCGTCACAGAACAGAGGAGCAAATAACCTTTCCATTTGTTGACGAGTTAGCTGAGGGCTTTCTTCAGCTGATGATGGGGGTTGAGGGAAGTTTAAACGGTTGTGACCGGGTTCTAAGCTGTTATACTCAGAAGCCATCTCCGTGAGTTCATCGAAATGAGCATGAATCGTTTCCATCACCTGTTTTGTACGACGATTCCAGATTCGGTAACCTTTAGAATTCTCACAATATCCAATAAAGACTCCAATGTCGGCTTTGGCTTTGAGCTTTCCAAAATCATCACGATCATTATTCGGATAGCAAAGGGATCCAAATACATGAAAGTGTTTTAGATTCGGTTTATGGTTGTGGACAAGCTCGAAAGGTGTTTTGTTGTGGCGTTTTGTGATCATAGAACGGTTTTGAGTATAGCATGCAGTAGATACAGCTTCTGCCCATAAATAATCTGGAAGTTTAGCATTGATTAACATTGTTCTTGCAGCTTCCACTAACGTTCGGTTTCGTCTTTCAACAACTCCGTTTTGTTCAGGTGTACGTGCAATAGATGTTTGATGCTGAATTCCCACTTTCTCATAAAATTCACGAAGGGTTTGGTTAACAAATTCAGTTCCTTTGTCTGTCCGAATTAGCCTGACGGTGTTGCGAAGCTGAACCTGTATTTTTGTGAGAAAGGTGATGATCATTTGTGGAGCTTGGTCTTTGCTACGAAGAAAGTAGACCCAAGTCCATCTTGAGTAGTCATCAACAATTACTAAGATGTAGCGTTTGCCATTGATTGTTTGCACGCGCATCGGGCCACACAAATCCATGTGAAGAAGATGTAGTACATGCTGAGAGCTGTGTTCCACCTTTGAAGGAAAATGAGCACGAGTGCTTTTCCCTTGTTCACAGGCTGAGCAAAGGTGATCTTTTGAATACCGGAATCGTGGGAGACCTTCAACTAGTTTGTGTCGAGCAAGGTTGGTGATGGTTTGAAAGTTTAGATGTGAGAGACGACGGTGCCATAGCCAGGATTTTGTAGATGTTGCCTTTGAAAGTAAGCAAATGGGAGAGGAAGCAACCATTTCTTGCATAGAGATAGTGTAGAGACTAGAATTCCGCGAGCCAGACATAAGGTCATTTCCTTGTAAATCACGAATGAAACAAGTTTTCTCCCTGAAAGCAACCTCCAAATCTCCATCACAAAATTGACCTACTGAAAACAGATTGTGACCGAGGCCTTCCACATAGTAAACCCTGCTGATTTCGATGTTCCCATTGACATAATCTCCGTAGCCCATGATAGCTGCGAAGTGATCGTTCCCGAATCTGACAGTGCCAATGAACTTTGCAATAAATTTTGATAACAGTTTAAGGTTGCCTGTCATGTGTCGGGAACAACCGCTATCAACAATCCAGAGAATGATCTGTATCACCTGCATTACACACAGATGACACAGATGGAATAGAAGTAGATGTGGAACCCGAAATGTTAGAGGGTTCCGAAGCTGATATGTTAGACATACACACATTGATAATTTTAGGCATCCATTTAAATCCTAGTGTGTTATATATCCATTTCTGCCATCTATAACTACTCTTCGCTTTAGTCTTAGTGAAAACACTAGGTGGTACTACATTCTTAGGAGGTGAAGCGGGAGCTACTGTGATAGCAATGGTTGCCTTAGAATCTAAAGAAGGCGGTCTACCAAGCACAGACTTAGAATGATTAGTTGGCCTAGAGATATTCCGATTCTTAGGATTCCGTAATCGAGAGATTATAGTTTTAGCAACACATTTATCATGACAATCAGAATTCATACTCTTCCGACAAATAACACAAGGTGCATCAGACTGAATATCAAAAGTACTTAACGGTTTAGCATTCGTTACATCACTATTTGTATTACATTTGCCAGACGCAACATCTATAGTGGAAGCAACATGAGTTTTATTCAGAGTCCTAGGGTGTTCTTCTACTTTAGCATTCCTTATTGATCTTTTCTTAGGTCGCAACTTCCTATTCTTCGATTGAGTGCTTTTAGGCTGTGAAGTGCGGACGTTTGGAAAAGATGCAACTATTCCTGTTTCAGTAGAGGGAAACACATTAGCAACTTGTGATTTGGCAGTGGGAATTCTAGGTTCGCGATTACTAAGTGTGACCGGTGCTAATCTCTTAATCACAGTAGGCGGAAGTTGTTCATACTTTCCTAACATTTCCCGTAACATAGAGATGGTGTGAATCAGATCTTGATTTTCAGAACGAATATTACCAGCAAAATTCATGACTTCTCTAGTGAGAGCAAGATATTGATCAAGTTCGTTTGATGCTTCAAGTCGAGTCTTTTTGAGTAAATCAAATATGACACCATATTCCTGTTTAACTTTTAAAAGTTCTTGTTCATATTTTGAAATTTGACTTTTCAAAGACACGTTTTGATCATCCAGTTGCTCAATTTTAGGATCAGAAGATTTTGCACTCAACTGAGCGATTTTCTTTTGAAAACTGAGTTGATGGTTGTGAATATCTTTTTCACACCAATGAAGACGACGTTTTGCATTGTAAACTTCAGTGAGTAATCGTTTATTTTCAGCTTTTAAAGACTCGATCTGAAGCACATTATCGGTGTTCTCAACAGTAACAACAGTTTCAACAATATCAGCAGAGATATGATCAGATGCATATGGCAAAGAATAGAATAACACAACATTATGGATATCAGCACAGATAACATCTTCCAAGAGTCGATCAACATCTTTTCTCAAGAGTTTCTTTTTACGTTTAGTATTAGAAATAGATGTTTCTGTTTTATCGAAAACGTTTTTCATGACCCCAAGTTCCTTATGAAAATCCTTTTCCCAGGCAATTGCACAACTTTTCAAGTTTTTAACATTAGGTAAAAGATTTTTCTGAAAAATGTCTCTTTGTTCTCGCGCCAGAGGCGATTGAAAATGTTCAACTTTGATTTCAGATCGATATTCTATCTCATGTTGTAAAATTTTGAGGTCAGCCATGAAAATGTCAAAATATCGAAGTATTTTTCGATCTTCAGGTTTTGAGTTTACTTCACTAATGGAAGGTAAAGGACCATAAGTTTGTGCAAAGTCTGTTTTGGGATTAACATTAGAAGACTCAGGTGTTTTGATGATAACCCTTGGTGTGTTAGTAGAATCCGTTGGTGTGACGAAAGTGACCGCATTTTTATAATTAAAAGGTTTGTTGTAAACAACGTTTTTTAATTTTGATTGACTCTCGTCTTCTGCATCTAATTCCTCTTGACGATGGTATTCAACAACACTCATAACAGTATTATCAATTTTGTATTCTGCACTGGAAACTTCAGGAGTTGGTTTGAATGATTTTAGTGAAAGCTTTGGTTTGTAATCAGCTAGATTTTTTCCATATCCATTTGGATTGGGTTTTAAGGTAAACTTTTCAATAGCTGTTACTGATTCACCATGTTTATAAACAACAGTTTTAAACTCTTTAAGTTTGTTTTGCAAGCCGATAATTTCTTCAAGAAGGTCATCCACCCGATTCGTTGAATGCTTTTTGTATGCGGAGAATTGTTTTTGACAATTTAACAACTCAGCCTTAGCTTTTTGATTTTCCAAGGTGAGAGCGTTAATTTGCTTTTTATGTTCATGTTTCAGTTGTTCTAATTCAGACAACAAAGCATTCTTCGAGGCGGCTAGATCACGCATCTGTCTCTCTAAATATTTTTCGTTTTGATGAGATTTAGCAAAAGCGGCTTCAAAACCTTTTTCACGGTTTTCTTGAGTTTTGTAAAAGTTGAGTTGCATTTGTGAGCATTCAAAATCCTTGGTTAACAATGCATTTTTGCTTTTTAAGTCCTTGTTTAATGCATAACATTCCTCCATTTTGATTTTATGGTCTTGAATTAACTGAGCAAAATCCGGATGAGGCAACAGATCATCTTGTTAAACGTGAGTCTCAACATGATCATTCTTTAGATCCTCAAGTACGACCACGGAGTCAATCTGATTATCAAAGGAAACCATAAGGTCATCTTGATCGTCAAATGTAACTACAGGATTAACTTGAAAATCCTCAGAAAGAGATGTAAAAGACTCATTTTGAACAGTCTGATCCGTGCTGGATTCAGATATTGGCGGTGATATTAGTTCAGATATGATGATGGTTTGTTCGGGTACCTGAGACAAGCCATCAGTGTCATACACTGGGCCTGTATCACTCATGTGCAGCTCATGCATATTAGCCATCAACATAACAGCTGCATTGGCCTGCAAGTCCTCCATATCATCATCTGAGTCTGCATCTGCCATAAAGCTCTGTTCTTTGTTTGTGAGAGATCCACCAGCTTCATCCTTAAGAGCTAACAGAAGAGCCTCTTTGAAATAAGCACTGCCCCTAGTCCTTGGCTTTGGGCATGCATTAGCCAGGTGTCCCTTCTTATTGCAGTTGTAGCATCGAAGACCATTCAACCCATTCTGAGCATTTCCCTGTTCTACCACTTGAGCTCTGTTGTTATTCCTACCCATAGCATTAAACCCTTGACCACCTCCCATTTGACGACCATAACCACGATTCTGAACTTCAACTCCTCCATTGTTCACAACAGCTTGATTTCGTGTATTAGATGAGGAACGAATACGATTGTTGGATTTGTTTGTATAACGGCTAAAAGCATTAGCAATCATAACAAACCCTTGTTGCAAGGCTTCGAACGGATCGGATTCCTCATTAGTCTGACTGTGAAGTGCTTGATCATTGTTGTTGTTGTAAGGAACCAATTGATTTTGTTGAGGTTGTTGTGATTGATCGTTTGATGTAACTGAGGCAGTTGGTTAAGTTGCTTGGTGAGGAGGATAACTTTGTTGAGCATATAAGGCAAGTTGTTGATTGTTCGGATGTGTAGGTGGAGCAATTTGAGCACGGAGAATCCTTTCCCGATCAACTTCCTTCTCATGAGGCTTCAAGTAATCGTACAACAATCCATAAGTAGAATGATGCATATTCTTCGCTTGACGGAGAAAAATGACATACTTCTCCCATTCAGGACCAAGACTACTCAGGAACTTAGTTATCACTGCAATTCTTGGCATGATGATGTTGTGTTTATCCAAATCATTGATGATGTCTGAAAAATGATGATGATAAGACTCTAGTGTCTCTCCAGGTTCAATCATGAAGTGTTCATAAGCCAAGTAAATTTTGGATTCCAGATCCTCCTGATTGAGTACAGATCCTTCCATAAGAAGATGAATATGTTCCCACATTTCCTTTGCAGTCTTTTGAGCATCAACACTTCGTAGAATTGGGTTAGGTAATCCTAAAAGGATATATTGCATTGCAAGCTCATCAGCTTCATAGTGTAGAAGTTCTGTAGGATTCAGATCTGCAACAGTAGCAATGTTGGTTTGTTCATCTCTTGGAGGAACAGCAGTTGGATCTTCGGGTACAATGACGGTAGGCATCTCAAATGGACCTTCCAAGATAACCTTCTTTAAGAACTTTCCATGTGGCTTCTTCAGATCACAAAACCTAAAGAACCTTATCACCCATTGATCGTAGTTTCCTGGAGTGAGCATTGGAGGTCTATCAAGTGATCCAGCTTCATGAATTGATTGTTGGCTGCTTAAAGCTTCACACATCTTTGCAAACCAAGTGGGTTCCTTCATAGTGGTCCGTGATGGATGTTGATTGAAATCGGTTGTGTAGGGTTGAACTTGAAGACTTGGCGGTGTTTGAGCCATTTGTGGTGGGGGAATTGCACCAAGTTGTGGAGTATGTTGTTGATTAAATTGTTGTTGATAAATAGCTTGTTGTTGATTCCATTGTTGATGTTGTGGAGTTAATTGTTGTTGTCGTTGAGGATAAGTGTAAGGGAAATAGTTAGAGTATGGTGGTTGAGACATGTTGATAACCTTGTGTAGTAAAAATGGATCTTTGTAGTCGAATGAACCTTTGTTGATGAAGTGTCCTTAGGTGTATAAAAGACAAGAAACCAAGTAGCACTTATGCGTAAAAACACCAAAAGATACGCGTAACAATGAGGAGTTACGCGTAGGATTTAGCTTACGCGTAAGTAGGATAAAAGCACTAAAGTTATGCGTAGACAAAAGTTAGGCGTAGAAATTTAGGCGTAGGATTACCTTATGCGTAGACCTAAGTTTACGCGTAAAGTGAATCTTATGCGTAGAGTTTCTACGCGTAAACTTATGCTTATGCGTAATTTTAGGGTTTTTGCCCAAATGGTCTTTTACACTTCACAGTGCAAAAGATATCCAAAGTCGACGTATTTTCAGACTTATCCAAGTAAGAAAACACGGAATAAACAAGGAAAATGAAGATCAAACCAAGGAAAAATCTTACGCGTAATTTTAGGGTTTTGATACGCGTAGGATTACTCGTAATTTTGATTTTGCCCAAAGTTGTTTCTAAACCAGTTTTTGTGTGATGAAATAGCTTCAATAACACCAAAATAACACAAAAGTGTGAAACTTGATGATCCAAAGCACTCAAAACAGTTATGCGTAGAAATACACACACGAATAGAAACTAGTTCAAAAACAATGATCCACGCATAAAGTTTGAAACTTTTTGCCAAAAACAAGTATTTTAACACCTTAAAACGTTGAAAGTACAAGAATCTTGGATTAAAAAGTGCAAAAAACAAGTTTTTAAAAGAGCTAAAGAATGCGTTAACCTTACGTGTAAGACCCAAAATCAAAAACTTCAAAAACAAACGAGTACACCCAACTATTTGGCGATTGATACCACTGTTAGGTCACTAGTTTTACAAACACAAGTTATATAGAAAGAGATGAAGGCGGATGAACAAGCTACACACACAAACACACGTTAACAATAATACGGTTTAAGAAAGAGTGTATGTGAAGAGAATAACTTGAACAACCAACCCTCAAATGAGGGTTTACAAGATTATTTATAGGAGGGAAGCTAGGGCAACACTCCTAGTTCCCATCCTTTCTTATGTGGGCTTGGGCCTAAGCTTATGGGCCTTCTACATAAGCTTGACCTTAAACAAACATAAAAGCCATAATAAAGCTACCTATTACATATGAAATATAAATACTTGAAATACTGTTTAGGAGTAATTCCAACAGCTTTCAAAAGGTTATCTATCTTCCTATCCATCTCGATTTGTTGTTGGTTAAAGCGGTCCAAACGTTTGGCTATTTGGGCTTCTTGGGATGTAACTAGGTGTTGCATCATCCCTTCTAGGTTTTGTTGACTAGGGCCATGAGAGCTTTGATTGTGTTGTTGGGGCCATGGGGAGTCGTTAGAGGTGAATTCTTTGGTTTGACCCCAATTATAGTCGAGTTTGCCCCTCCATGCATCTCGACTTCGTTGAAAGTCCTAGGTCCAGGTGTTGTGGGGAATCTTCCTCCCATTCCATTGGTACGCGAGGATGCGTAGTCCACGAAAGCTTGTTCGGGGAGTCTCGTGCAATTACGAGTGTCATAGGGACCACTACATAACTCACACAAGGAAGAGACCTTGTTCACTTAGCGTGATGGCTTAGGAGTTTTGTAGGAGCTCATTAGGAATTTGACTTGATCTTCAAGTTCGAGCATCCTACGATTGGAAGGTTGTGAGTCAATGGGAGGCAAGGAGATTGCCTTGACTGTTTTGGGAAACTCACGGGGGTCATTCCAACATTCGTTGTCATAGAGGGCAAGGTCCTCTATTGTACCCCACGACTCTTCCGCGGTAAGTTCACTAAGTTTGCCACCGCTTGTTCAGTGGTTTTCCTAGTTGAGCGATTGACATGATCGTAGAAGATTTGGACTTGAAGCCAAAGATCGATGTCGTGATGAGGGAATTTATGGAGCAAGTCCTTGAATCGAGTCCACGCCTCGTAGAGAGTTTTGCCTTGACATTGTTGGAACATCAAGATGTCATTCCTTAGTTTGGTAGTTCTCCTCGGTGGGAAAAATTAGGCGAGGAAATGAGTGGTGAGATCATCCCAACTTGAGATGGATCCGGTGGGAAGTCGCTCAAACCAATTACTAGCTTGGTCCCGTAGAGAGAATTGGAAGAGATGCAATCGCGTGGTCTCCCATGTGGTAGCATCAAGGTCGATAGAGTCAATGATTTTAAGAAAGTCCTTGAGATGCTGATTAGGATCTTCGGAACGAAGTCCATGGAATGCACATCCGTTTTGCACCAACCGGATGGTGTCGGATCGCAGGGCCATAATTTGAGCTTGAATAGGGAGCTCAATGGTGTTCCTATAGCCTTGAGGGCTCGGTCTAAAGTATTCACCAAGAGTACGGCCTCTTGGCGGGTCAAGTGGTGGTGAGTTGAGAGGAAGTGGTTGATGTGGTGGTGGATTGTCGTTTGGTGGTGGATTGTCACCCATGATGATAAGTGACAAGGTTAGGAACAAAAACACAAAGAAGGGGATAGACTACAAGAAAGCTAACGAAATTGAAAAAAAATCTTACTTGATAGGAATCAAGCAAGGTAACCTAAACGAGATAGAAGTCTAACTAGCTATTCTATTCTCCGGCAGTAGCGCCAAAAACTTGATAGCGTGGGTTCGGGGTCGAGAAAACCTCCTTTTCTACGAGCAAGCTTTTCAACCCTCTAGGCAGTGAACCTAATCGTTGTAGTGTAGTATGGGGTAAGCCTCAGGGATTGATATTATTCTCTAGGGGAATAGGAATGCTAGAAAGAAATTTATGACGAGAAGGTGGGGTTGAGGATGATTCTTTTTTATCTTTTTTTAAAGTTTTTTTAGAAAGCAAGGGTAAAATCTCGAAGCAATTGGCTAGGAGGGGGGGGGGGTACTTCTACCGATTTCACTACTTCTACTAATTATCTAATTATCTAATTACTACGGATAGTTATGTTTAATTGAGGTGTGCTCGTATGATGATTAAAGATGTGTTCACTTAGATACTATTACTCCTTAGTTATCTTTTATTGGTCGGTTGAATTGTCACGTCCTTTATCTTAACGCGTTGTATTCCTATTAGTCGTAGGGTGTATGTATCCCCTAATTCTATGAGGTTATCTCTCGTATATGATTCACATAATCGGAAAGCCTAAGCTATTTCATCCGTTCACCCTATTGTCATCAAGCATACTCACGCAATAAATACTGAAAGCCTAGATGCACTCCAAAGCTTATATCAATTAAGAAAAGAAACAACCTAACAACAATCAATAACTAGGTTTCATAGATCTAAGAAAACACACAAGTAATTTAGCTAGACATATTAGACAAGCAAGCATACACACAATCAATTGAACATGGGGTAGACATAATGATAAATTGGATTAACAAACTTATCTTAATGTGTAAAATCGGGTATGGGACCCTAGAATACTGTACAAGTCGGACTACAACTGAGTTAGGTGTGGAAAACTAGAAGGGGGGGTTGAATAGTTTTGCCGATTTTAATTTGATTTCAAAAACTTTAGATCCGATATTATGTAAAATCGTATGGATGTTAAGAACGTATAGATCTAATGATAGTGCAAGCAAATAAATAAAGATAAGGGATAGAAATGACACAACCGATTTATAGTGGTTCGGCTACAAGGACACCTTCCTTGCCCTACTCCACTCCCCGAGTCACCTACTCGAGAGTTGAAGCACTATGTCAACAAACTCCTTCACTTGGCGGAGAAGCCTTCACAACGTTGCTTACACTTTATCCGGTACAAAGCTAGATACCGAGTCCGTAGCACGGTGGACCAAACCAACACAACTATTACACAACAAATATGTGAAATATCAAATACAAGATCTTCGCTACAAAAATCTTGCGGAGTGACAAATCAATCAAGGACCCCTTGCTTGGATGACTTGTAGAATGCTCGTGATCTCGCCTTAGAGAAGGACCTATGTGAGGATCACAAATAGAAAGAAAGAAGAACAACTCTCTAGATCAAGTGATCTATATGTTAGAAGAGAATGAGAGTCTATATGAGATTTAGTAAGAAGAGGGGTGAGTTAGAATGAATAAATGGCTCTCTATTTATAGGCAAATTTCCTCACTGTTCCCACGGATCCCACAGATCCCTTCCACTTGGGATCCGGCTAGCACAAAGCTAGGGATCCGTGGAACGCTCCTCTTTGCCCATGGGTTTTTTGGTTATGGGTCATGGGTTGGTCCATGGGTTATATCTAGATTCAATGTATCTAAGTATACATTGTATCAAGTCTCTTTGGGTATGGGTTAAGATCTATGGGTTGTGATTTATACCCATCCTAATTAACTATTACAACAAATGCTTTGATTACTACATTTTTGTATTTAAAAGATTATATGTAAATGCTTTACAAAAATAACATGTATCCTTATAATTATACTTAAGACAACATTATATATGTTATCAACAAAACACAAAGAGATCGCAAAATATTAATAAACGTTTTTACGGTTTATTTGTATTAACAATCTCCCCCTTTTTGTTGATGACAAAATATAATGTTATGATGAGTAAAACTTAAGAATAGATGTAAGTTTTGAAAGCTCCTAAGTTTTACTTCTTCTCCCCCTTTTTGTCGAAACAAAAAGTTTACCCTTGGAGGAAAAAGTAGTCTACGTATTTCTTACTCCCCCTTGACGGTAGCTCCCCCTAGTTTGGGGCATCAAGAGAAGAAAAACAAATCCTACAAAAAAGAGTTAGTAACATGCTTAAATGATCTTTTGGTTGTCGAGAATCAAGATAGGGAGCCAAGGTATGTAAACAAGGCCTTGTAATAAAATGACAAATTGTAGTGGTAGTTAAGCCACTTACAAGCATGTAAAAATAAGAACAAGAATTGTTATTGAAAATGACAAAAAAATTATAATACTAAAAGTGAAAAATAGTAGTAGAGATTCCTTCCATGCTTGCATAAGGTTATGGATGGAGGTTTTGATGAATAATGGTATTGATGCGATCAAGGATGAGGTTGAGTATGAAACGCATTTCTTCCCTAACTTCTATTGCAATTTCCCTAGTGGATTGGCAATGTTCACAATGTAAATGATGTGGGTAATGAGTGTGGAAGTTTTTCGGGTTGTTTTGATTTGAGTTATGCGGAAGTTGTGGTGGAAAAATAGGAAAATATGGATCAAAATCCAGAATGTTTGTACGTGATGGTGGAAAAGAACCAAGATGTTCTTGTAATGTGATGGAGCTAGAGGTGGTGATGTTTCAAGATCTTGAAAAATAGTATTTGGTGATGTGGGGGGTGTTGAAAAGACTATTTCTTTTTCTTTAGGTTGGGTAGATCTTGTTGGAGTCCTAAGGAGTTCCAAAAGAGTTATTTTAGGTGGTGATGAAGTTGGTGTACTTGTTGGTGATGAGGGTGGTGCTATAATGGAAGCATCTTGTGGTGAGTTATTTGTTGAGGATGAATCATTTGAGGTTGGTTTTGCTAAACAACAAGATTGGATACTAATTCGTGCGGATATCCTAGCAGTTGATTGTGGTATTTTGGATGGTGGAAGTACAAAGGTTTGGATATCATGATTGTTTGTACTAGATGATTCTCCTAAAGGGTTTTTGGATGACATGATGAAGTATGTTTGTGAGAAGGAGATGGAGTATGCAAGCATTTTGGGAGTTATATATATAGAAAAACAACACATTGTAATGAATGCTTGACCAAAAATGTGGATTAAAATCTAATGATTAGATATGAATTCAAGGACAAGCATTAAAGAGAATACTCCCAAAAAACGAAGCAAATGTGGATTTTTCATCCAAAGTGACAAAAATAGAAGTTGAAAACAACTTCTGTTTACACGGATCCCACGGATCCTTCCCTTGAGGGATCCGTCCAGCATGAAGGCTGGGATCCGTGGGTCTGGTGATTCAGGCAGCACAAAATTTTTCTTTTTGAAAACATTTTTGCCTATTGTGTGCCTATATGCAAACTATTTGGAGTTGCGGTTTTCTCGACCTCTAAAAAGGAAAAGAAATTAACTAGAGAAAAATAAATCCTAATTGAGATAACCCGAAAACAAACATTTGGTACATAAGTATGTAACATTGTGTTATCAATGCTCCTAATTCATTTTTGCTTAAATGAATGTACCCGAAAACACATATTAGTTATATGTTCCCTTTAGCATTCAAAAGACATGAGATGCAATGAAAACGGGTTTTTACTTTGTATTAATAAAAAAAAATGATTTGTCCTAGACGTGAGAAATTGCTTTTGTGAAATTGATACGGGAAGGTATCATTCTTTTTAGAAAACATTTTGAAAGGAGGTTTTCTTTAAAAATGTGTATGTAGTTATGTGAAAGAAGAAAAACAAATTATAAATGGAAGACTTATCTTGGGTTTTGAAAATTCCCGTATTGTTTGTGAGTTGTGCGTGAAATAGAAATCCTAGACTCAGAAAGAAGAAGGCTAGTGTTTACATACCTTGTAGAGTCAATTAAGTTATGACTTTTGTTCCATTAGGCCAAGACCAAGACGAAGTAGGTTGAATTGTTCCCGCTTCAACGGTTTGGTGAGGACGTCGGCTATGTTGTCTTCGGATGCAACCTTCTCAATAGAGATGTTCCCCTTTTGAACATTGCCTCTTAGGAAGTGATGACGAATCTCTATATGCTTTGTGCGAGAATGTAATACCGGATTCTTGCTTAAGTCGATTGCACCTTTGTTGTCACATAGGATGGCTATGTCGCTTAGATGGATGTCGTAGTCTACTAACGCTTGTTTCATCCATAGTGCTTGTTGGCATGCTTTGCCGGGCGGAGACGTACTCGGATTCGGTTGTTGATATTGCAAGTGCCGTTTGTTTCTTAAAAAACCATGATGTTAAACAACATCCCATAAAAGTACATACCCCACTTGTACTTTTTCTATCAACGTAATCACCTGCATGGTCAGAATCTGCATATACAATTGTTTCTACTCCCTTGCCCTTAGGATACCATAATCCTAATTGTGTTGTACCCTTAATATATCTAAATATTCATTTTACGGCTTCTAGGTGTGATATTTTAGGGTCTTCTTGAAACCTAGCGCATAAGCAAACACTAAACATGATATCCGGCCTACTTGCCGTGAGGTAGAAAAGGCTACCTATCATGCCACGATATTTAGTATTATCAACGGATTCTCCGTCCTCATCTTTTGTGAGTTTGGTGTCGGATGACATTGGAGTCCTAATTGGTTTTGACTCTTCTAGACCGAATTTCTTTAACATCTCCTTGATGTATTTAGATTGATTAAAGAAGATACCATCTTCTACTTGTTTTATTTGTAGACCAAGAAAGAAACTAAGTTCTCCCATCATACTCATCTCGAACTCGTCATGCATGATTTTAGAGAAATCATCACACATGTCTTGACAAGTGGATCCGAATATAATATCATCTACATATATTTGTACTATGATTATATGTGACTCTCTTTTCTTAGTAAAAAGTGTGTTGTCAACTAACCCCATGGTGTAGTTGTGTTTAACTAGAAATGACTTGAGTCTATCATACCAAGCTTTTGGAGCTTGTTTAAGACCGTAAAGGGCTTTCTTTAATTTATACACATGTTTGGGTTTTTCAAAATCAATGAAGCCCGGAGGTTGAGCTACATATACTTCTTCATTTATGACACCATTTAGAAAAGCGCTTTTGACATCCATTTGATAAAGCTTTAGATCATTAGCACAAGCATACACAAGAAGTATTCTTATAGACTCTAATCTAGCCACGGGGGCATAGGTCTCATCAAAGTCTATTCCCTCTTGTTGGTTATACCCTTGAGCAACGAGTCTAGCCTTGTTCCTAGACACTATTCCGTTTGCATCTAATTTGTTTTTATAAACCCATTTGGTTCCTATTATGGTTTGATTACTAGGTGGAGGGACAAGTGTCCAAACATCATTAGAGACAAATTGATTTAGTTCTTCTTGCATAGCCATTACCCAACTTTCATCTTTTATGGCTTCTTGTGTATTCTTAGGTTCTAAGGTTGAGACAAAACAAAACAAGCTACTTTGGTTTTGAACTTGAGACCTTAATGTTCGTTCGTTTAATTTTCCTATGACTTTATCTACGGGGTGATCTTTGGACTCTTTAATGTTTACTATTTTATCACTTAGAGGTTCTTCTTCTTCACTTATCTTTTTCTTTATTACTATGGCTTCACTTTCCATAATCTCGTAATCGACAAGAGGTGGAGAGGGTTTGGGTGGACTTTCATCAAATTTTATATTTAATGACTCTTCTACCTTCATTGATTCTTTGTTTAATATGATGTAAGCCTTGCTATTTGGTAAATAACCTAAAAAGATACCTTCGGTTGATTTAGGATCAAATTTTGTAAGGTAATCTTTAGTGTTAAGAATAAAACATTTACTACCAAAGACTCTAAGGTGATTTAACGTAGGCTTTTTGCCTCGAAATAACTCATATGGAGTTTTTCCTAAGATTGGTCTAATCAAGACTCGATTGAGTATATACGTTGAAGTATCAACGGCATTACACCAAAACTTTTGAGGTATGGATTGTTCATTAAGCATGGTTTGACTCATTTCTTGCAGAGTTCTATTCTTTCTTTCTACTACCCCATTCGATTGTGGAGTGCGTGGAGCCGAGAAGTTGTGAGTAATACCATTAGCGTTCAAAAAGCTCCGAATTGCACTTCATTATCGAATTCCCTACCATGATCCGTCCTAATAGACACTATGGGTCTTCCTAGTTGTCTTTGGATCTTTTTGCTTAATATTTCAAAATAGTTAAAGGTTTCTGTTTTGTTCTTTAAAAATTTTGTCCAAGTATACCTAGAGTAGTCATCCGCTATTACCAAAGTATAGTAGTTGCCTCCATAACTTTGGATAGCGGATGGACCAAATAAATCCATATGTAGTAATTCTAGACACCTAGTTGTGGACACCATGTTTTTAGGTTTATGACTTGAATGAGCTTGTTTACCAATATTACAAGCATCACAAAAATGATGTTCATATTTTAACTTAGGTAGATCTCTTACTAGATCTTTGGATGATAGCGATTGGAGAAGTCGCATGTTGGCGTGACCCAATCTTCGATGCCATAAGGTCGAAGTATCATCCATAGAGGTAAGACATAGTTTATCGTTAGGTTCATTACCGATTTTAATGACATATACTCCATGTTTCCTAATTCCTCTTCCTATGGTTATGCCATTTTTAAGTATCTTACTACCGGTTTCGGTAAAAAGTACATTGCACTTTTTATCACATATTTGTCCTATACTTATGAGGTTAAAGTTTAGGTTTTCTACGTGACACACGTCGTTAATGGTTAGAGATTTGTTAGAAACAGTACCTTTACCGATGATTCTACTTTTGCTATTTCCAAACACCACATTACCTCCATTTACGGATTTATATGTGGAGAATAGATCCCTATTGCCGGTCATGTGCCTCGTGCACCCGCTATCCTTGACCCATTCATCGGGGTCTAGGTCGACCTTTAAGCACACCTAAAACAATAATAAACTCAAAAGTTTGGTCCCCATTTGTTCATGGGTCCATTAGTGTTAAACATTCCATTCATGTTAGACATGTATGGATAAGATGAGTATGCATTCCATGGAGCAAAGTTTTGAAAAGAGAGACCGTTTTGCATATTAGGGTTCCATCCCATTTGATGGTTACTTCTTGGATAAACATTATTAGGTCTCCTAGATGCATTATGTTTTTGAAAAGATGGCGCTTTGTTTCTTGCAAAAGTAGGATTATATTTTGGAGGTGGATGTCTAGTGGTGACATGAGTTGGTTTCTTCCTATTTACGATAACAAACTCGGTTCTAGATGATGAGGCTATGTTATTACCACTAGTTGTCACAGCAGATCCACGGATCCCAGTTTGTACACTAGCCGGTTCCCTTTTTAGGGGATCCGTGGGATCCGCCACAACAGTGGCTGGTTTTTCTAATTCTTTAACAAATTTTGTTTCTTTACTTTCACTAGTTGATGGATCAAGTTGTTGTATACCTAGACCCTTTTGGTTGTTGCCGGTTTTAACACCATCGAGTATTGTATCTAAGGTGTTTGTACTCATTCTAGCAATTTTAGAATCTAAATGATCAACTAGTGTTTGAAGTTGAACACAAAGTTCACATTCACCACTTGCTATTTTACCCTTTTCCAAACGTTTTAGTTTTGCTTTTAATTCTATGACTTCTTTATCTAAACGTTGGTTTTGACTCTTTAAAAGCTTTTTTTTTTGTTAATTAGTTTTAAGCTAATATTGCATAGTTTATTATATTCATTATGCAATGAGTCGTCATCAAGTGATGAACTACTATAGTATTCGTGACATACCTCGTCATTTGCCATGAGACAAATTTCTTCGTCCTCCTCGTCGCTCATTCCCCACGTGCCGCTCACAAATGCCTTTTGATCATCCCGTTTGGGACACTTACTAATAAAGTGGTTTGGGTCCCCACATTTAAAGCAAGTACGATCATCCTTTGGCTTCTCGTCCTCTTTGCTTTTCCGAAAACCTTTCTTATCGTCATACGGTTGTTTGACGTATCTTCCCTTTCTTCTAAAGAACTTTTTGAAAATTGTTCATATTGTTGAACAAATAAATCAATTTTATTATTTTTAACTTGTTCGTTGCCTTGATGAGTTACAACTAAAGAATTCCAAATTTCTTTAGAGGTTTTGAGTAAGGAAATTCTTTCAAATTCCTTTGTCAGTAAAGCATTATATAAAACCATTTTTGCTTCACTATTTTTCAAAAGCTTTTTCTTCATTTTATCATTTAGTTTATCATGAGGTATGTTAACTAAATTTCCCTTATCATCATTTGAGGTAGCCTCAAAATCACCTTCAACAATAATGTACCAAAGATCAATATCTTTAGACTTCACCTATGTTTCGAATCTATTTTTCCAATATATAAACCATTAGTTTCAAGTAGTGGTGGTCGTTGCATAGATTGCCCTTCCTTATAATTTTCAGAACCTATAGTGATCGAAAAGTTTTTAAAATACAATTTTACTTAAAACTTTTATAAACTTAGCTCTTGATGCCAATTGTGGAAAACTAGAAGGGGGGGGTTGAATAGTTTTTGCCGATTTTAATTTGATTTCAAAAACTTTAGATCCGATATTATGTGAAATCGTATGGATGTTGAGAACGTATAGATCTAATGATAGTGCAAGCAAATAAATAAAGATAAGGGATAGAAATGACCACAACCGATTTATAGTGGTTCGGCTACAAGGACACCTCCTTGCCCTACTCCACTCCCCGAGTCACCTACTCGAGAGTTGAAGCACTATTCAAAAACTCCTTCACTTGGCGGAGAAGCCTTCACAACGTTGCTTACACTTATCCGGTACAAAGCTAGATACCGAGTCCGTAGCACGGTGGACCAAACCAACACAACTATTACACAACAAATATGTGAAATATCAAATACAAGATCTTCGCTACAGAAATCTTGCGGAGTGACAAATCAATCAAGGACCCCTTGCTTGGATGACTTGTAGAATGCTCGTGATCTCGCCTTAGAGAAGGACCTATGTGAGGATCACAAATATAAAGAAAGAAGAACAACGCTCTAGATCAAGTGATCTATATGTTAGAAGAGAATGAGAGTGTATATGAGATTTAGTAAGAAGAGGGGTGAGCTAGAATGAATAAATGGCTCTCTATTTATAGGCAAATTTCCTCACTGTTCCCACGGATCCCACGGATCCCTTCCACTTGGGATCCGGCTAGCACAAAGCTAGGGATCCGTAGAACGCTCCTCTTTGCCCATGGGTTTTTTGGTTATGGGTCATGGGTTGGTCCATGGGTTATATCTAGATTCAATGTATCTAAGTATACATTGTATCAAGTCTCTTTGGGTATGGGTTAAGATCCATGGGTTGTGATTTATACCCATCCTAATTAACTATTACAACAAATGCTGTGATTACTACATTTTTGTATTTAAAAGATTATATATAAATGCTTTACAAAAATAACATGTATCCTTATAATTATACTTAAGACGACATTATATATGTTATCAACAAAACACAAAGAGATCGCAAAATATTAATAAACGTTTTTACAGTTTATTTGTATTAACATTAGGATTTTCTCTCCAAAATTCTAACTCTTAAAATACAGAAAACTCGAATTCTATATATAGATTTACAATCGCGACGGCGTCGCCATTATTAGGGTTTCGTCTAGGCCAAGTCATCGATGGGACGGCGTCACTTGAGAAGTGTGACGCCATCAGTATTCATGTAGGACGTCGTCTGAATCTTGGATCTTGGGCGTCTAGTGTGAAAAGTGTGAGTGACGCCTTCCAGAAATTAGGCGTGACGCAGTCAGGCTTTAGGACCAGAAATTCCGCTAAGTCATCGCGTGCACTTTTTGATCAAGTCTTCATAGAGGGACGGTGTCGCCCTTTGGATGGGACGCCGTCAGGTGTAATGATCAGGCCTTGAGTGTCTTTGATCTTGACTTTGTCTTTTTCTTAATGTTTTCGCTCCTTTTCGTCCAAATATGCTTCATTCCAACATTTTGCTTTCTAAAGACCTAAAAAGTTAAAAGGAACGATTTTAAGCAGTATTGGATATAAAATGTGTCGAATTAGGGCTAAAAGGACCCCCTAAAAGTGTACGTTTTTTAACTCCTTATCAAGGATCTGAAATACTACGACCCTAAAGCTCATGAGTGGTTACAAAAGATACCATCAACCTCATGGTCAACGGCTTTTTTTAGGTATATCATTTTTCATATTTATGCTTTAAGTGTGTATATAGTGGACATTAACTTATCTTTAATCGTTAATAAAAAACAGGCAGAGCTAAGTGTGAAATTCTGATCAACAACGATTGTGAGTCACTCAACAGTAAATTGGTGGATGGTAGAGATAAACTAATAATATGGTGTTTGGAATACATTAGGGAGTATTTGATGAAGAGGATAGTTAATGTGCAAAAGGTCATAGAAAATTCGGATGGTCCCTTAACCCCATCTGCAACATCCATTTATGATGTTATTAAGCGAGAACCTAATGACTATGATGTTATTTGGAATGGGGCTGACAGTTACCAGTGTAAGGGACCATGTAATGACCAATGTGTAGTGAATATGAGGTTAAGGACATGTACATGTAGGAGATCGGAGCAAACCGGTATTCCATGCAAACATGTTGTGGCATCAATGTATAGAATGGCAAGTGATGGTAGGGAGGTAGGTATACCTGAGGATTGGGTACATCAAGCATATAGGCTAAAAACATAGAAAGAGACATATAACCATAAGATTGAATGTATTGCTAACAGTAAACTTTGGCCCAAGTGCAGCATCCCTAGTATCTTATTGCCCCCACACCATCATGTTCCCGTTGGCAAACCAAGGAAGAAGAGGAGAGTGACCAAAGATGAGACGGCTAAGAATGCGTTGAAGGAAATGGTAAAGGGTGTGAAGCTTTCAAAAAAAGGAAAAACTTTAGTTGTGGTTAATGTGGTACAAAGAGTCACAACAAAAGAGCATGTACAGGTCCAAGAAAGAAGAATGTAAAGGGGAAAAGGAAAAAAGAAGAAGGCAAGGTCTGAGGAATTGCAGACATTGAACCAACTGAAACTGGTGCAGGACGAAGTCAACCAATGGAGTCACAATCAACCCAAGAGGTTGGTAGTCAAAGGAGAAAGAGTAACAGAAAGGCTACCAAACAAGCCGCAATTTGATTGGGTTTATGTATGAGTGAGATGGACAATTTCTTTAAGTTTTATTGTTGTTTGTAAGTTTAAGAGTAAGACAATTGATATTTCTGTATTTATGTTATGGTTGTTATACAATGGTGATTAAGACAATTGGTATGTCTTTATTTCTGTTATGGTCAGCATTATTGCCTTTTGTGCCTGGCTTGTTTATGCCTTGTAATTCTTTAGATACTCAAATATCTGCTATGTTGATTTACATTTGTCAAATTATGTTGTGCTAGAAGGGCTAGTATGCGATAATATGACATTGGAACAAGCTATTTAGCACACACTTTTTGACGTGGAACATTTTTTGAGCTGGAACATGTTTAAGCTGGAACCTTTTTAACATGAACATTTTATGACGACCACATAAAGGTGCATCTTTCAAGAGCTTTAACAACTTCAATATCGACTTCAACACTGCTAATTTCATCACGGCTTGATGATAGAATGTCATTTCTTGTGTTGGAATCACTCCTAAACCTAAATCAAGTGTTAGTAATTCACATGTAATAGTTAGCTTAATTATGGCCTTTATGTTTGTTATTAGCCTTAAGCTTATGTAGAAGGCCCATGAGCTTAGGCCCAAGCCCATAAAGGAAAGGATGGGAACTAGGAGTGTTGCCCTAGCTTCCCTCCTATAAATACATTGTAATAACCCTCACTTGAGGGTTGGTTGTTCAAGTTATTCTCTTCATTACACTCTACGCATAACCGTCTCTATTATATCATGTGTGTGTGTGTGAATCTTGTTCAATCGCCTCTCTATCTCTTTCTATTAAGCTTGTGTTGTAAAACTAGTGACCTGACAGTGGTATCAATCGCCTAACTAGTTGGGTGAATCGTTATTTCTTGAAGTGGGTTTTGGTCCTACGCGTAGAATAACGTGATACTTTGGTTCGCTTAAAAACTCGTTTTTTACACTTTTTAATCCAAGATTCTTGTACTTTCAACGTTTTAAGGTGTTAAAATACTTGTTTTTGGAAAAAAGTTTCAACCTTTACGCGTGGATCTAAGTTTTTAAGCTTGTTTTTGTTGGTGGGTGTCGTTCTACGCGTAACCCGTTTAGCTGTTTTGGTTCATCAAGTTTCACACTTTTGTGTTATCTTGGTGATATTGAAGCTATTCCATAACAAAAATCTGGTTTAGAAACAAATTTGGGCAAAATCATTTTTACGAGTAATCTTACGCGTATCAAAACCCTAATATTACGCGTAAGTTATTCCTTGGTTTGATCTTCATTTTCGTGGTTTACTCCGTGTTTTCTTGCTTGGATAAGCCTGAAAATACGTCGACTTTGGATATCTTTTGCACTGTGATAGTGTAAAAGATCATTTGGGCAAAACCCTAAACTTACGCATAAGCATAAAGCTTACGCGTAGAAATCCTACGCATAAGATTCATATTACGCATAAGCCTAGTCTTACGCATAAGGTAATCCTACGCCTAACTTTCTACGCCTAACTTTGTGTCTACGCATAACTTTAGAGTCTTTTCCATACTTTCGCGTAAGCTAAATCTACGCGTAACTCTTGATTGTTACGCATAACTTTGGTGTTTTTACGCATAAGTGCTACTTGGATTATTGTGATTTCTACGCCTAAGGATACTTCATCAACTAAGGTTCATTCGACTACAAAGATCCATTTTATAACACAAGTTTATCAACATGTCACAACCACCATACTCTAACTATTTCCCTTACACTTATTCTCAACGACAACAACAACTAAGTCTACAACATCAACAATGGAATCAACAACAAGCAATTTATCAACAACAATTTAATCAATAACATACTCCACAACTTGGAGCAATTCCTCCACCACAAATGGTTCAAACACCACCCAGTATTCAAGTTCAACCCTACACAAATGAATTCAATCAACATCCATCAAGGAACACTATGAAGGAACCCACTTGGTTTGCAAAGATGTGTGAAGCTTTAAGCAGCCAACAATCAATTCATGAGGCTGGATCACTTGATAGACCTCCAATGCTCACTCCAGGAAACTACGATCAATGGGTGATAAGGTTCTTTAGGTTTTGTGATCTGAAGAAACCACATGGAAAGTTCTTAAAGAAGGTTATCTTGTAAGGTCCATTTGAGATGCCTACTGTCATTATACCCGGAGATCCAAATGCTAATCCACCAAGAGATGAACAATCAAACATTGCTACTGTTGCAGACCTCAATCCAACAGAACTTCTACACTATGAAGCTGATAAGCTTGCAATGCAATATATCCTTTTAGGATTACCTAACCCAATTCTTCGAAGTGTTGATGCTCAAAAGACTGCAAAAGAAATGTGGGAACATATTCATCTTCTTATGGAAGGATCTGTACTCAATCAGGAGGATTTGGAATCCAAAATTTACTTGGCTTATGAACACTTCATGATTGAACCTGGAGAGACACTAGAGTCTTATCATCATTGATTTTCAGACATCATCAATGATTTGGATAAACACAACATCATCATGCCAAGAATTGCAGTGAATACTAAGTTCCTGAGTAGTCTTGGTCCTGAATGGGAGAAGTATGTCATTTTTCTCCGTCAAGCGAAGAATATGCATCATTCTACATATGGATTGTTGTACGATTACTTGAAGCCTCATGAAAGGGAAGTTGATTGGGAAAGGATTCTTCGTGCTCAAATTGCTCCACCTACACATCCGGAAAATCAACAACTTGCCTTATATGCTCAACAAAATTATCCTCCTCAACCAGCAACTCAACCAACTGCTTCAATCTCACCACATGATCCTTCACAGCAACAATCTCAACAAAATCAATTGGTTCCATACAACAACAACAATGCTCAAGCAATTGTCAGTGAAGCTAATGAGGACATCGATCCGTTCGAAGCATTGCAACAAGGATTTGTTATGATTGCTAATGCTTTTGGCCGTTATACCAACAAATCCAACAATCGTATTCGTTCCTCATCTAACACACGAAATCAGGCTGTTGTGAACAATGGATGAGTTGAAGTTCAAAATCGTGGTTATGGTCGTCAGATGGGCGGTGGTCAAGGGTTTAATGCTGTGGGTCGGACTAACAACAGAGCTCAAGTGGTGGAACAGGGAAATGCTCAAAATGGGTTGAATGGTCTTCGATGCTACAACTGCAATGAGAAGGGACACCTGGCTAATGCATGCCCAAAGCCGAGGACTAAGGGCAGTGCTTATTTCAAAGAGGCTCTTCTTTTGGCTCTTAAGGATGAAGCTGGTGGAACTCTCACAAACAAAGAACAGAGTTTATGGTAGATGCAGACTCAGATGATGATATGGAGGACTTGCAGGCTAATGCAGCTATTATGTTGATGGCTAATATGCATGAGTTACACATGAGTGACACAGGTCTAGTGTATGACACTGATGGCTTGTCTCAGGTAACCGAACAAACCATATTTATCTCTGATCTAATATCTCCGCCAACATCTGAATCCGGCAAGGCTCAGAATGTTCAAAATGAGTCATTTACATCTCATTCTGACGATTTTCAATTAGATCCCGTAGTTACATTTGACGATCAAGATGACCTTATGGTTTCCTTTGACAATCAAATTGACTCCGTGGTTATACTTGAGGATCTACATAATGATCATGTGGTGACTTCCGTTGAACAAGCCGAACTTTTGCCTCATCCAGATCTTGCTCTTTTACTTAAAGACCAACAATCCCAAATTGAAGAATGTTGTGCATTAAATCAGACCTTAAAAAGTAAAAATGCACTGTTAACCAAGGATTTTGAATGGTTACAAAAGCAACTCAACTTTTTCAAAACTCAAGAAAAACGTGAAAAAGGTTTTGAAGGAGCCTTTACTAAATCTCATCAAAATGAAAAATATTTAGAGAGACAGATGCGTGATCTAGCCGCTTCGAAAAATGCTTTATTGTCTGAGATAGAACAACTGAAACATGAACATAAAAAGCAAATTAACGCTCTCACCTTGGAAAATCAAAAAGCTAAGGCTGAGTTGTTAACTTGTCAAAAACAGTTCTCTGCATACAAAAAGCATTCAACGAAACGAATAGATGATCATCTTGAAGAAATCATCGGCTTGCAAAACAAACTTAAAGAGTTTAAAATTGTTGTTTACAAACATGGTGAATCAGTAACTGCTATTGAAAAGTTTACTTTAAAACCCAATCCAAATGGATATGGATTGAATCTTGCTGATTACAAACCTAAGCTTTCAACAAAAGCATTCAAACCAAATCCTGAAGTTTCCAGTGCAGAATATAAAATTGATAATTCTGTTATGAGTGTTGTTGAATATCATTGTCAAGAGGAATTAGATGCAGAAGACGAGAGTCGATCAAAATTAAAAACTGTTGTTTACAACAAACCTTTTAATTATTCAAAACCGGTCACTTTCGTCACACCAACGGATTCTTCTAACACACCAAGGGTTATCATAAAAACGTCTGAGTCTTCTAATGTTAATCCCCAACCAGATTATGCACAAATTTATGGTCCTTTACCTTCCATCAGTGAAGTAAACTCAAAACCTGAAAATCGCAAAATTCTTAGATATTTTGATATTTTCATGGCTGACCTTAAAACTTTAGAACATGAGATAGAATATCATTCTGAAATCAAAGTTCAACACTTTCAATCGCCTCTAGCGCGAGAACAAAGAGACATTTTTCAGAAAAATCTTTTACCACATGTTAAAAGTTTGAAAAGTTGAGCATTGTCTTGGGAACGGGACTTTCATAAGGAACTTGGAGTGATGAAGGTCGTTTTTGAGAAAACAGAAACATCTATTTCTAATACTAAACATAAAAAGAAAATATTGAGAAAAGATGTTGATCGACTCTTGAATGATGTTATCTGTGCTGATATCTATAATGTTGTGTTATTAAATTCTGTCTCATATGCATCTGATCATATCTCTGTTGATACTGTTGATAATGTTGTAATTGTTGAGAATACTGATAATGTGCTACAGATCGAGTCTTTAAAAGCTGAAAATGAATGATTGCTTAACGGACTTTATAATGCAAAACGTCGACTTAATTGGTGTCAAAAAGATATTCACAATCAACAACTTGTTTTCCAAAACAAAATCGCTCAGTTCCATGAAAACTCTTCTGATCCTAAAATTGAGCAACTGGATGATCAAAACGTGTCTTTGAAAAGTCAAATCTCAAAATATGAACTAGAACTTGTAAAAGTTAAACAGGAATATGGTGTCATATTTGATTTACTCAATAAGACTCGTCATGAAGCATCAAACGAACTTGTTCACTATCTTGCACACACTAGAGAAGTCATGAATTTTGCTGGTAATATTCGTTCTGAAAATCAAGATTTGATTCACACTATCTTTAAGCTACGAGAAATGTTAGGAAAGTATGAACAACTTCCGCCTACCGTGATAAAGAGAATAACACCAGTAACACTTAGTAATCGTGAACCTAGAATCCCAACTGCCAAATCACAAGTTGCTAACGTGCTTCCTTATACTAAAACAGGAATAGTTGCTTCTTTTCCAAACGTCCGCACTTCACTGCCTAGGAGCACTCAATCGAAGAATAGGAAGTTGCGACCTAAGAAAAGATCAATAAGGAATGCTAAAGTAGAAGAACACCCTAGGACTATGAATAAGACTCAAATTGCTTCCACTATAGATATTGCGTCTGGCAAATGTAATAGAAATAGTGATGTAACGAATGCTAAACCTTTAAGTACTTTTGATATTCAGTCTAATGCACCTTGTGTTATTTGTCGTAAAACTATGAATTCTGATTGTCATGACAAATGTGTTGCTAAAGCTATAATCTCTCGTTTATGGAATCCTAAGAATCGGAATACCTCTAGGCCCACTAATCATTCTAAGTCTGTGCTTGGTAGACCGCCTTCTTTAGATTCTAAGGCAAGCATTGTTGTCCCTGTAGCTCCAGTTTTACCTCCAAAGAATGTAGTACCACCTAGTGCATTCACTAAGACTAAAGCAAATAGTAGTTATATATGGCAGAAATGGATATATAACACACTAGGATTTAAATGGATGCCTAAAGTTATTGATGTGTGTATGTCTACTATCACTGCTCCGGAACCCTCTAACATTTCGGGTTCCACATCTACTTCTATTCCATCTGTGTCGTCTGTGTGTAATGCAGGTGATACAGATCATTCTCTGGATTGTTGATAGCGGATGTTCCCGACACATGACAGGCAACCTTAAACTGTTATCAAACTTTATTGCAAAGTTCATTGGCACTGTCAGATTCGGGAATGATCACTTCGCAGCTATCATGGGCTACGGAGACTATATCAATGGGAACATCGAAATTAGCAGGGTTTACTATGTGGAAGGCCTCGTTCACAATCTGTTTTCAGTAGGTCAGTTTTGTGATGGAGATTTGGAGGTTGCTTTCCGGGAGAAAACTTGTTTCATTCGTGATTTACAAGGAAATGACCTTATGTATGGCTCACGTAATTCTAGTCTTTACACTATCTCTATGCAAGACATGGTTGCTTCATCTCCCATCTGCTTACTTTCAAAGGCAACATCAACAAAATCCTGGCTATGGCACCGTCGTCTCTCACATTTAAACTTTCAAACTATAACCAACCTTTCTCGACACAAACTAGTTGAAGGTCTCCTACGATTCAGGTATTCTAAAGATCACCTTTGCTCAGCCTGTGAACAAGGGAAAAGCACTCGTGCTCATTTTCCTTCAAAGGTGGAACACAGCTCTCAGCATGTGCTTCATCTTCTTCACATGGATTTATGTGGCCCGATGCGCGTGCAAACGATTAATGGTAAACGCTACATCTTGGTAATAGTTGATGACTACTCACGATGGACTTGGGTCTACTTCATTCGAAGCAAAGACCAAGCTCCAAAGATGATCATCACCTTTCTCACAAAAATACAGGTTCAACTCCGCAACACCGTCAGACTAATCAGAACAGACAAAGGAACTGAATTTGTTAACCAAACCCTTCGTGAATTCTATGAGAAAGTGGGAATTCAGCATCAAACATATATTGCACGTACACCTGAACAAAATGGAGTTGTTGAAAGACGAAACCGAACGTTAGTGGAAGCTGCAAGAACAATGTTAATCAATGCTAAACTTCCAGATTACTTGTGGGCAGAGCTGTATCTACTGCATGCTATACTCAAAACCGTTCTATGATCACAAAACGCGACAACAAAACACCTTTCGAGCTTGTCCACAACCATAAACCGAATCTCAAACACTTTCATGTATTTGGATCCCTTTGCTATCCAAATAATGATCGTGATGATTTTGGAAAGCTCAAAGCCAAAGCTGACATTGGAGTCTTTATTGGATATTGTGAGAATTCTAAAGGTTACCGGATATGGAATCGTCGTACAAAACAGGTTATGGAAACGATTCATGCTCATTTTGATGAACTTACGGAGATGGCTTCTGAGTATAACAGCTTGGAACCCGGTCTCAACCGCTTAAACTTTCCTCAACCCCCATCATCAGCTGAACAAAGCCCCAGCTCACTCGTCAACAAATGGAACGGTTATTTGCTCCTCTGTTCAGTGACGATATTGATGAATGTGCTCCAGGTGTATCCGCTGTTTCCGCTGCTCAACCTGATATTACTCTTATACCTAATACACCTGCTACAACAACTACTGTTGAAGAAGCACCACCAGTTGACTCCACCACAACAGTTGAACAAACCGCTTCCAACAATGATGAATCGGCTGATGATATTCTTAATGAAGTACCCCCACCTGTAGATTTTGATCTAAATGCGTTCTTTAACCCGTTTGCTAATGACACTGCTGCACCTGATGTCGCGGAATCATCAACAAACCATTTGAATCCTCATAATCTGCACAATGTATACCAACATCAACCCTCTACACATCGATGGAAAAAAGACCATCCTCTGGTAAATATTATTGGCAACCCAAATCAACCAGTCGTTACGAGACAACGTCTTCACACAGATGGTGAACATTGCATTTATGCACTCACTGTCTGCCAATCTGAGCCTAAAAACATTAAAGATGCAATGACAAAAGACAACTGGATTGAATCCATGCAAGAAAAACTCAACCAATTCAAACGTCTTGAAGTATGGGAACTGGTTGAAAGACCAACAGGGGTCTATGTCATTGGTCTCAAATGGATTTGGAAAAACAAATTGGATGCTGAAGGGAACGTAATCCAAAACAAGTCACGTCTAGTTACTAAGGGTTATTGTCAGGAAGAAGGAATAGACTTTGAAGAATCTTTTGCTCCGGTTGCTCGTCTTGAGGCTGTTCGGATATTTCTCGCGTTCACGGCTCATATGAATATGATGGTCTTTCAGATGGATGTCAAAATTGCGTTTCTCAACGGACAACTGAAAGAAACGGTTTATGTCAGCCAACCAGAAGGATTCGTTGATCCCGAGTTCCCGAACCATGTCTACAAACTGAACAAAGCTCTTTATGGTCTCAAACAAGCTCCTCGGGCATGGTACGATAAGCTATCATCTTTCCTAATTGCCAATAATTTCACCAAAGGTTCGGTTGACCCTACTCTTTTTATACAATATCACGGGGCACATATCTTAATTGTTCAAATTTACGTGGATGACATCATTTTTGGTTCTACACATAAAAAGTACTCAATCGCTTTTGCAAAACTAATGAAGAAAATTTTTGAAATGTCCATGATGGGTGAACTTACGTTCTTTCTAGGACTGCAAGTTCATCAATCACACCGTGGTATTTTCTTGAGTCGGTCCAAATATGCCCTTGAATTGTTAAACAAATTTGGAATGAAAACCTGTGACACTTATGCAACACCAATGGCTCATACCAAGAAGCTAGATGCTGACTTAAATGGGAAATTAGTGGACCCTACAAAATACCATAGTATTATTGGGTCTCTAATGTACCTAACAACTAGCAGGCCTGATATTGTCTTTGCCGTTTATCTATGCTCCCGTTATCAGTCAAGACCAACTGAAACCCACCTCTCTGAGGCTAAAAGAATCCTCCGATACATCAAGGGAACCATTAACTTGGGGATCTGGAATCCGAAGGATTCTGGTTTTGAACTAATCGCTTTTTCAGATGTTGATCACGCAGGATTTTTAGATTCACGAAAAAGTACTTCAGGAGCACTACAATTTCTTGGTGATCAACTGGTGTCTTGGCAATCGAAGAAGCAGGACTGTACATCGTTGTCATCAACCGAAGCAGAATATGTAGCCATGTCCGCGTGTTGTGCTCAAGTCATCTGGATGAGAACACAACTCAAAGACTATGGTTACGTATTTGACAGAATCCCGATGTACTGCGACAATCGGAGTGCCATTGCGATCTCGTGCAACTGAGTTCAGCACTCAAAATCAAAGCACATCGATCTTCGCTATCATTTCATCAAGGACCACGTGGAGCAGGGTACAGTTGAATTATACTTCGTGGGTACAGAATACCAATTGGCAGATCTTCTCACCAAAGCCTTGCCTCCCGCTAGGTTTAATGAGTTGGTCCACCGGATTGGTATGAGGTGTTTAACTCAAGAGGAATTGGATGACCTCCTAAAACAGTCTTAAAAACCTGTCAAACACCAAAATCTCTTTTGTAAATAATTTTCAAAAACAAAATACAAAAATATAAAATCTTATAAAACAACAAAAGTATTCTTCTAATCTAATTTTCCTTCAACATGGCAAGTACATTTCTTCCGTCAACACTATAATCTTTCAAAATTCAGTATTTTTTCTGATCAAGTGTTGAGGGGGAGAAAATAAATTCTTAACTGTTTCAAAGTATCTGTGTACTTGCATGTTATCCTATCCTGGTTGTTTCTTTTATCAATGGTGGTAAAATTTCTGGTTTCATGACACTCCTCGGACCAAAATTTATAACCTTTCATTATTTTCTTAAGTTGAGGGGGAGTGTCGTCAAGTTTCTTTCTTAAAAATCTTTGTTTGATAACCAAAACGGAAGTTAAATGGCTTTGGATGCAAAAGGTAAAGGTGGAGGGACCAAAACTGTCAAAACTTTAAAGTTATTTTAAATAAAATACCCTACCAACCTCATTAACTTCATCACATTTATTATCTTACCAAACATAATCCACGATCCATAATTGTTTGACAAATCCGTGTTTCAGATCATCAATTTGTAAGTGATTTCGTGTTTATAACAAGTTTTTAAGCAATGGTTTTGAATTTTTCAAAAATCCAACGGTTTAATCTTGAGATATTATCACTTTTGTGTCTTACGCGTAAGCGCAAGAACACCAAATCATGAAAGGATGTTTATGGTTAAAAGGGTTGTGTCAAAACGTTCTTAAAACATCTATGATACTTTTTTAATCATCAAAACGCACCGAGAAACACGAATTGAGTGTATTTGAAAACTAGGGTTTATGCGTGGATTTGGGTTTTTTTCCTAATAAGAACGTTTTTGGTGAAAAAGATTGTTGTATAAGGTTATTATCAAGTTGAATTGATTATATCCAGGCCCAGATTACACCCAGAAACACTAATAACTCATAAAATGGAAATTAGGGTTTTGTGTTCATACGGTTTGGGTACTTTTGATTCTTGACACTTTTGATGTTAAAACTTGACCAAAATAACTCTATATGCTTCTTAGAACTCCCAGAAACACTTTGGTGCAAATCCTATGGTTAGAAATCATATGCGTAATTTTTTGAACTATTAGGGTTTAGTCTTACGCGTAAGGTTTTCTACGCGTAACTGTTTGATATGCTTTCATGCCATAATCTGTTTTAGATTGAATATATGTGTTAAGATTGATGATATGATGATTTTATTTCAGGCTTGCTACTCGTAAAACTCAGAATCAAGGTCTTTGTTACTCTACGCATAAGGATCACCTTACGCGTAGACAGTTATGTGTAAGAGAAATCCTACGCGTAACTATTACGCGTAAGGTTCTACAATGGGACTACGCGTATCCTGTGAAGGATATGCGTAAACAGTGACCTCTACGCATAAGGTCTACTCTTACGAGTAAGCCTTACGCGTAAGGTTTTTATACGCCTACGCGTAAGCTCTACGCATAAGGTCCCCTTTTCCTACGCGTAACATTTCTTACGCGTAAGTTAGGATCCTACGCATAAGCTTTTGTCTACGCGTATATCACTCCTGTTTACGCGTAACTTTGCCAAATCTACGCCTAAGCCTTGATGGACCTTCATTATGAATTGTTACGTGTACAAACTTGTTAATAAACAAATCATATCGTCACAAAACCAATAATGTCACTAATAAACTTAAACATTTGATATGTTGTGAACTATAAGTGATAACATAAACTTTAAAACTTAAAGTTAACTAACTCACGAAACATTTCACGACGTCATTGGACTATTGGACAAACAAGTGACTTAGGACTCGTAACAATCATTAACATTATACATTCAATAATTAGACAATAAAAACCTTCTGTTGACTAACATTATGTCTTTCGATATGTTGGTTCTTTTGGCTAATGTTATTTCAGATCACGACATGGCTGCTCAAATGAATGGGGATGCACCAGAAGTTCTCACAATTGCTGATATCTTCCCTAATGGCTATTCGAGAAAGATTGGAAAGAACAACCTTAGGGTTGACTTTGAAACCCTCACATGCTCAGAATCTTCCTGTTTGATTGTTGTGGATGTTCTAAAGAATCATCCCTACCAGAACATGCTCTCTCACTCTCCTACAATACCGGAAATCTACATTCAACAATTCTGGAATTCAATGCAAAGGATCAAGGGTCAAAGTGCAGTGACTGTGACTCTCAATCACAAACAAGTCACCATCACTCATGCAGACTTACGGGATGTTCTTCTTATTCCAAAAATCGTGCCAACCGACTTCTTTGCCACACCTACTGAGGAGACAGTTCTTCAATTCCTGATTGATATTGGCTATGATGAAGCTTCAGGAATTGCCACTAAGTACTCTCATGTGGAGCTTAAGAACATTCCTCAACCGTGGAGAACCCTCTACATCATCATCACCAAATCAGTCTCTGGTCGTGACAGTGGATAGGAGCATCCCAAGCTCATGGAACTGCAAATCTTCTGGTCATTAATCAACAAGAAGGACATCGAAATTGAAGCTCTAATATGGGATGACATGATGACATTTCACAAAAAGCTTGGCTCAAAGATTCCCTATGTCAGATACACTAAACTGTTGATCCAAAGAGCACTTGGACTTCATCCTGATATCCCCAAGAGGCTCAATGACCCCGACAATCACGACATATTGACTGAGCCTATCCTGCCTGTCAGAATCAAGGAATCGTCAACAAAGAAACAGGGTGCTGTGTTACCTGATCACCTACCGACTGACGAAATCAAGAAGCTTGAAACGTACAAAAGGTATCGGGTAGCAGTAAGAGAAGGCAAAGTTGGTCATCTCGATGAGAAGTCTTCTGGTACACCTACGCGGAGAACCAGAAGAGGCAGTGCAGCAAGTGCTGCAAGTACTGAAAGTCAAAGGAAGTTTCCCAAAAGGAATCCTCCTCGTAAAAGGATTGTTCCCGTAAAGGAAGCTGAACCCATTCCTACACCTGAACCACCAAGAAAGCTACTGGACGAAAGCTCTGAAGATACACAATCAGACGAGGAGGTCCACTACTCTGAATCTGCAACCGAACCACCTCCCTCAGTAGCAAAACCTCCTAGTCCAATAGCTGAACATGGCAAAGGGAAGACTCCTGTACTTGTGCCATATGAAGAAAGGTCTGAAAGTGATGAAGAGCAACTAGATACATCATACAGGAAGAAGTTTAAAATCATTAGACACCTTCAAAAAGCTAAAGAATTTAAACAAGATCAAATGCGTGGCCCCGGAGGGTCGAGTGGTGGTGTCCACTCTTCACCAGATCCTGATGCGGTTAATCAACCCGATAAGGGAACTGGTGCCACCACTCTTGTGCAACAGCAAAAGCTTGTGGAGGAATCTATTGATTACAACATTGAGGAACCAGAAAAGGACAAGTCTGAGAAAGAAAAGACTGATGAAGCAGCCCAGGCTCAGACGGAAGTAAAAGCTAAATCTAGACAAGATAACGAAGAGAATTATGATGATTATCTTCTCAACAGTCCAATTCGTTCCAAGGAGGATACTTCTGCACCTCCAAAGGACCCTGAGCCTCCTCATGTCTCCTCATCTTTAGATTCATCATCTCATTCTTCACCACCACCATCTAAAAGATCAACCAAATCAACATCCAAATCAGTGAAGAAGCCAACTCGATCTTGGATTTCTCATGCTCATAAAAGAATTGGGAATGCTGTCAAACAAGTCAGAAAGAAAGACATGCTCTACAGGAAGATG
Organism: Chrysanthemum seticuspe; assembly: GCA_019973895.1. NCBI lineage: Eukaryota > Viridiplantae > Streptophyta > Magnoliopsida > Asterales > Asteraceae > Chrysanthemum > Chrysanthemum seticuspe. Next base: position 95,028,638 of record BPTQ01000002.1, on the reverse strand, counting down.
AATTTCTACGTTGATCATATATAGTATCTTCATGATGAGAATGACAAGATGAAAGTTGAAAGGGAGTATGTCCAGAAGCTCATGAAAGATGATCTTCAAGGGAAAATGGACGAAATGATCAAAGGTTACACTCACAATTACCTTCTTGACATTGTTCCTAAAGTTACAAAGGAATTATTCACCAAACAACTCTATCCGAATCTACTTCATCTGGCAAAGCAGACTATGAAATCAACACCGATGCACGTGAACATCAATCCAGTTGATCCCATAATATTCTCAGATGCTGAGTTAGTTGACCGGCTGGTAGCTCAACTGTCGAAACGATCTGCAACACTTGCCTCTCACGAAGGTAAACTACTTGAAGCATTGCTGGAATATCAACTCAAAACAGCATGCCGAGAAGAAGCTGAAAGGCCAAAGCGTCCATGCGACGATGAAGATAAGGATCAGGATAAGAATGACGAGCATAAATGCTCGAAGAAGTCTGGTGAATCATCTTCTATGCAACCTCCACCCAAACGGACTCCAGCACAACAAAAGTCACCTCCTCGTTCTTCTACTGATAAACCTCAGGATTCTTCTGAATTACCACCTGAGACTCAGAAAACCGGTGATCACTTTGAGTATACGGGTGGTGACGATGAGGAAGTCCGTGAGCCCCTACAACAACCCACCTCTCCCAAACAAGTTCTGAAACCGAGTTCCTCATCTAGGTCTAAACAAAAGAAGAAGAAAACGCCCATGGTTGACGTCGTATCATGGCTAGATGACGATAAAACAGAGGAATTTGAATGGTTCTCTACACTTGTTAACTCAACTCCCTACCCTGCTGAAGGTCAAGATCTGGTAGACGGTAATACATTGGAGCATGCTAAGATACTGCAAGAAAAATTCCGAGTAAAGAAGATGACGAAACCTGAGTTGCGGCGAATTAAGAATGAAGCTTTTCAACTGTTAAAAAATAGCTCGGAAAGTGCCATCGAGTTCGAATATCACCTTGAAAACATTGCTCGAGCTATGTCTAACAACATGGATTGGCTCAACCCAGAAGCAAACATCGACTTCACCAAACGGGATAACCCTCCATATTACACCGACTGGTCTAAACCTCTACCAACAATTGGCCAACCAGATGAACCTAGGATTCCATTCAGATATTTCTTCAACAAAGACTTGGAATTTCTTCTACATGGTGGCGATGGCTCAAGGAAATACGCTACATCTTTGACACTTCCATTCCCAGCAGCCATATACTCAAACTGCATAGCTATCGAGGAAAGAGCTAATCACTTGTTCTCCAACAAAGTGGAAGCATACGACCAAGATGCAATGTACGGGATTCATCATTGGCCAGAACGCCGAAGAATCTACTACAGAAGCTGCCAGGTTCAGAAGTCTCAACATGCAGTGTTCAGTACTAAGGATATCGTTGCCATCAAACACGTTGATCTTTCAACCAAATGGGACTACACTTTTCTCAAGAAGATTGTGGTCAAAAGGCAAGATGAACGGGATTATGCATTCTCTGAAGCTGACTTTGAGAATTTGTCTATCAACGACATTGAAGACATGTACCTTGCCAAAGTACAGGGTCGCATGAGGCAATTTTCAACCGAAGTACAACGTGAATTCATCAAGTCACTGCTCATCTTCATCAGACGCATAGTCATCAAAGAACGTGTAGAAGATCTCCAGCTTGCAGTTGAATCATATCAGACCCGTGTTAACTTCACTCCACCTCAACTTGATCTTCCCGACATCAACCAGCTCTCACAATATACACTCATTAGCAAACCATTCGGCGTCGTTTACCGCAGTGAACTTCAACGAAATTGCTTAATGGCGTGTAGTGATCTTCACAAGTTTGGGGATCACACTTTGAAGATGGTTAGGGACGGATTGGCTTATAGGTTGAAAGATATACGTCAAAAGATTGGGTCTCCTAAGCGATGGAATTCTCAGGATCGAAGGGATGTGAGGAGGACCATCAAAATGATTGATGAAAGGTTGTATCGAAGGGATCAGTTCAGAACATTGGAAAGCTTTGTTGGTGGTCGACCCAGGATTAACATCACCGGCTATCAGCGCCCTGTTCGCACTCCTGAAAACATCACTGGACTTCCTGGTACCCCTTGAACTGCTTCTATTTCATTATTTCTTTGGATGTGTGATTATATATGTCAATGGCTTGTGCACACATAACAGTGTACAACCCGTAATTGTCAAGAAAGGACCATGTGGTACGCTTCAGTGCCACAATCCTTATAAAAGGAGCGAAAGCTTCTTACTTTTGAGTAAAACCTATCAAACCTTTCATTTTTCAAGGTTTTGCTCAAAAGGACAAGTACTTCCCCTTATGATTTTCAAAACCTCAACCGTTTATATCACTTGTTGAGGGGGAGTATTTGAATTCAAAATTTGTTCACAAATTGTTCATAGTGGTCATCTTCCTGCAACACTCGAAATGGTCATATTTATTCTCAACTTTTCAAAAATAACATTTTATATGCCATTTTTGAGGGGGAGAAAATTATGTGATAAGAAATATGTCGTGTAAATGCAAATGAATCTTTGTGTAATAGACTTAACCAACGAATTGACGGTACTAAACTCTTAGTAACTCGAAAAGGCTTGTCCTGGACGGGTAATAATTTCAAGCTAGTTCGCTAGTAATGTAAACGTGTCTCACAAAGGACTTGTCCAAGTAGAAAGTACCATTCGAGAAACTCTTGGTAGACATGAACTCTGACGGGTTTGACAACCTCTCAAGGTTTTTCTACACCTTCAAGATAGTTATTAGAGCTAGTTGTCACCTAAAAGCTGACAATGTAACTCTTTAACTACGCAACGTAACTGTGTCTTGCGGGGGATTGTCTATCTTGAGTTGATCAATTCATAAAGTGCGCGCTCCTTCCTCACTGTGCAGATTTCCGTAAAAACTCCTAAGCACATGTGGAGGGGGAGTATTTCTGAAAATCTAAAACTCTTGAAGTGTTCAAACATGTTTCTTATTCACAAACACTTTGAGAGATTTTCATGAAAAAATGTTTTTATGGCAATGGAGTTATAAGGAGATTAAGGTTAGGAATAACCGTCCTATGATCCGCCAGAGCCGGAGGGATCTACCCAAGGACATCACAAATAGTTAGTACTTAGAAGTCCTTAGGTACGATTATAAAAAGGAGAAAATGAGAATCGGAAAAAGAAGGAGTTGAAGAATTAAAAAGAAATGCAAAGAAAAGGGTGAAAAGAAATAGCCCTCCAAATTATTCAACTTAGGGCAGACACCGGGTTCAATTCATATGCTACTGGTTGTCACTTAGTGACACCAGTATTGAAGATTAAAAGTCGTCATGGACCCAGTGACGCATGCACTAAACCTTCTTAGCCACTCAATTTTCTCTCAACAGAAGCTTGTTTCATTCTCACAGGGAACCCTAAATAATCTATCGACTTTCTCTTAGAGATTGCTGATATTGAAGAAGGAGACCCTCTCCCTAGTCTTCGTTCAGGAAAACCAAAACGCACTATTGAGTCTAGAGCCACGAGATTCATCAAAAGATCTCTTAGGAACACTTGACATTTCATCACTTGTTGATCACCAAATAAGATCATCAGTGGTTCATATCGAGTCCTTCACAGATCTTAGCAATCTGTCGAGAACATTTATGAGAGGTTCACAACTGTGATCCTCAGTGATTGAATGGAAACTCCTGCCAGGGTCAACATCAAACAGCCCTGACAGTAGGTCACTTCGGTAACTCCCCGTGGATTACGCTTAGTGTGTCTCAAACGGTCTACATTCGTGAGGTGATGCTTCGGTGCACCTCAGCGACTCATCTGAACTGTAGGTGTACTTCGGTATATCGTGTTATCTCACTTGTGGGACTCCAGTTCAGGAACGGCCTTTGTGAGAATTAGAGTTGTGTTTTCACACTATGCTGTTAACACTCTCGAAGTTCAAACTTGTAAGTGCCGGAATCCGCTTATTACTAACCGTTTTCATGTTTTCTTCTTATGGAAGCTCCGGAGCGGGATGATCGTGCAGATTCTTCTCATGTTCACACCAACATCATCACTAATGAAAGTTCTATCATAAAGCAACACAAAAGTTAGAATGATTCTTCATCAAATCAAAGAATCTACAAAGTTAAAGAACTTCATCAGTACTATTATCCAACGTTAAAGAGCGTGTGAGCATGTTGAAGAATGACGTGGAGACACTGTAGCAGCGAAGCAGACCTGAGGCAGACTTGATGCAGACAACAACATACTATCACTTCCATCACAAAGAACAATAATCAAAGAACAAAGTTAATGATGGCGTCAAAACAGAACCGTTTAAAGAAAACAATTTCTCTACACTGGGGAGATTGTTCGATTCAAGGCAATTCTTCTCACAAGAAAGAAGAATGTCAGAAGACATCAAAGCTACTATTACATCAACACCTTCACCGTTTTCATCACTAACACTTAGGGGGAGATTGTTGGAATCACTCCTAAACCTAAATCAAGTGTTAGTAATTCACATGTAATAGTTAGCTTAATTATGGCCTTTATGTTTGTTATTAGCCTTAAGCTTATGTAGAAGGCCCATGAGCTTAGGCCCAAGCCCATAAAGGAAAGGATGGGAACTAGGAGTGTTTCCCTAGCTTCCCTCTTATAAATACATTGTAATAACCTTCACTTGAGGGTTGGTTGTTCAAGTTATTCTCTTTATTACACTCAACGCATAACCGTCTCTATTATATCGTGTGTGTGTGTGTGTGAATCTTGTTCAATCGCCTCTCTATCTCTTTCTATTAAGCTTGTGTTGTAAAACTAGTGACCTGACAGCTTGTATCATAATCATCACTGCTTGAGAATAACCATTCACAGATTGGGCTTGAACCATTGCCAATAATGTGGGTCGGGATAAGTAACAACTGACTTATGTTGACTGACATAAGTCAAAATTGATGTGGGTCGGCTTTGATTTTTTTAGTCAACTGCACTCAAATAGCAGCCCTTGAACTCGATAACAATCTCATACCACACAATCTAAATCACTCCTAACACTGACAATTCTTCATCTTCAACTTTAGTTAAATGAATATTGTGAGTTGAGAGAGAAATGAAGAGAAAATTATGATTGTGTTCAACTAAATGAGAAATGTACACATACATAGGTATTTATACACGAGTAAAGTACATTGGCTAACTAACTGCTATTATACACTACATGCTACATTCTATTACAATTAGTTAAGCTATTGTGTAGTAGTAAATGAGTCTTGTGTGTAAAGGTCTTTTGAACTGATAAGCTTGTAGTTGAATGAGTCTATTAGTGTCCATAAGTTTGAGTTGCTTCATTGCCAATATATGAACCTGCATAAGTATACCCCAAACACAGTATAAGTATACACTCCTCACACTAACAATTCTTTATCTTCAGCGCATACCCCAAACACTGCTTCTACTCCACCGATTGCTACTGAACACACATACCACAACTTCTACTAATGTTAGCCATCCAACCTTACCAATGTTCTAAAAGGCGTAAGGCGTGGCTTGGCGGCATAACCACGCCTCAAGCCTTACGAGCCTTTGCGAGGCCTTTGCATTTCTTAAGGCGTGCATAATGCGGCAATGAAAATTTTATAGATTCATGTATTTATAATTTTTATCATTTCTTAAGAGCAATTTCAAAATACTAAAGCCCAAATCCCAAATAGCCAGGCCAAAATACGAGGCCCAAGTAGGAATTAAGTTTTGAAATTACGAGACCCAAGAAGGAAATAGCCTAAATACTAGAAATTCAAGCCCAAATCCGTAAATCCACTAAATGCTTCTAAAAATGGCGTCACGCCTTACCAAAAGGCGCGCCTTTTCATGCCTTTTCGCGCCTTCTCCCACGCCTTTTCACACGATGCCTTTTCGCGCCTTTTCACACGACGCCTTGACCTCGCGCCTTGGTCCATTTCTTGGCGTTGAGGCCATGCCTCGCGCCTTGGCGGCGCCTAGGCGCGCCTTTTAGAACACTGAACCTTACTGAACACACAGACCACAACTTCATGTTAGCCATCCAACCCACGCCCAACCTAAGGTTTATGTTTGACTTTTAAAACACATTTACGGACTTGTAGAATGTCATGAATATATTTGTCATGTGGTTAAACATCAAGAAATCCACTAAAATTTGGATCATAATTCATAAACAGTAATAATACTAGTTAACAAACAAAATAACGCAAATGGTTAGTAAAAACATTTTCACATTCATCCCACCAAGATCGTTCACAAAAAAGGGATTAACTACACAACCCACATATATTACACCCGTAAACCGATGAGGTATTATTTTATAATATAAGTAATACTATTATATTATTTAGAATGTATTTTATAAAAAAATAGTAAAGTTATAAATTATATACATAAGTGTTAAGTTATATAGAGATGTGTGGCTAAATTAGGAAGAGTGACACTTGAGGGGCTAGTTTTGACAATTTTGCAAAGTTGAATTAATAAAGATATATTACTAGATATTTAGAGATAATTCCTGGAAGTTTAGAAGAGTGTGGTTTGTTGGTGTTGCTCCAGGAAAAGAGAAGAGAGGGAAAAGAGTAACCTTGTGTTCTTGTACAATTGATCAAGAAATTGAAGTAGAGAATCAAGTTCTAAGACTTCCCTAATCCATTTAACCATCACAAGTAAGTAATTTGTGAATTTTTAATTAGGGTTCTTGAGGTAGAATTGGGCAAATTGGTTAAAGGTTGATAATTTATTAAATTAATGATGAATTAGTTATTAATTAGGGCTAATTCCCTTATAGGAAGCAATTGAGGATCAAGCTTTGATTTTTTCAAGTAGGGAACTAGTGGGCTATTGAGGTAAGTATATTGACTAAACTTGTTAATGTTTCATAATTCAATTTATATTTAATTATGATGTTCAATGATGTAATGATCAAGGAAATTGTTAATGTTAATTAGCTTTGATCCAATGTTAGAAAGTGTGTAATGTAGCATAATAATTATGCTTGATTAAGGTATGTTAATATCTGTGAATGTATTCCTTGATATGTTGTAGCTAGCAAAATTGTTAGTTATGACTCGTTAATGTTAAGTTTATGTCATATACTTACTAAGCGTTTTGCTTATGGATGAGTTTAATGATGTTTTATAGGTTCGAGTGTTGAAGGCAAAGGTAATGATAAGGAGTAGGCATTATCCATGGTAGGAGCTTAGTTTTTGGGTTGGTAAGTAGAAGACCTCGTTTCTTGGACCAAGTGCGTTGAAAGTTGAAAGCCCCGGAAGTGTCTTTTTTTCAACTTGGTATATCTTTTGTACCAATTGGTCATTTTATTATTGTAGTCTTTCAATTGTGTCCAAGTCGTGTCCTATAAATGTTGGTAAATATGGTCAAGTTCTTATGGTTAAATGTTAATGAATTTGTAGTTTAAGGGGTGTTTGATATTAGCCAATTTCACCCATTTTGGAATGCTATGGGTTAAAATTATGTAAGAACATTTTGTTATGCTTTGGTAATGTCATGTCAGATTGTATTAAGTATTGTTTGAGTGTGTAATGCAGAAATTTCTGGGTATAAGAGTGTACGAGTCAAATGGGTCAAAAGTGTACAAAAGAGGTATGCAGAAAATGGGTGTTTGGTGTGCAAAATAAAATTTCGGTTTGGAACTGAAATTTGGAACCAAAACTCCAAATTTCGGTTTGGAAGTGTGATTTGAAACCAAATTTCGGTTTGGAACTGAAATTTGGAACCAAAACTCCAAATTTCGGTTTGAAAGTGGAATCTCGAACCAAATTTCGGTTCGGAACCGAAATTTGGAACCAACAGATTTTGTCACTTTTCGAAAATCATATCTTTTAAACCGTAATTCGTCATGGGTCGTGCTACCTGTCATTTCGAAGGTAATTGAGTCTAGTTTCATTTAAAAATAATCAAAAGGTCTAGATGTTTATAGATATTTGTCAGAATGTAAAAGAGTGACAGTGGGTCAGTTTTCATGTGTATTTTTTGCGAAAAATTTTCACGTTTTTATTTGTGTCATTTCAAGGGGTGTTACAACACTAACAAACCAAAATACATAAAAAATAAAGTACCATTCACAATCATCCTAAAACCACTTATAAACTACATAGATCATAAAAAAAAGCAAAGACCAGGTACATCCTCAGCTGAACCACTAGTTCCTGTTGCTCCCTGTACATCTGAACATACTCCTCGATGTCTTCTTCCATCGCATCCCTAGCCCTAAGAAGTCCAGGAATGATCTCAACAGCTCGTTGGCACATCGGTGGATCTATCCACCCGAATGTCACACAATCCGAACCCTAAATCATCCAGAAAACAACACAGTGAGTAACATTTTGTAACCACCCGCATTTTCAGGTTACTTTTCATTTTTGAGAATTTACTATTCACTTTTACTATTCATTGTCACTATTCATCCCATAAATTTTTTTTATTTTACTATCATGACAAGATAAATAAAACTCGACAAGTCGTCCTGACGGCGCACGTTGAATCCATTCAGAACCGTTTTCACGAAACCGTTTCCAAGAACTACTTTAGTGTTTAAACGTCATTCGGACATCCCGATATGTCCAGTAAACCATATAAACATTAGAAATATGTGTATCTACTATTTTACGACAATTCCACAACTTTTGGAATTTTACATTTTCCAGTTCTGCGTTTTACGCGAATTACTCGTTTTTTTACCCGTGTTTCCATCTTTAAGCAGCGTTTTTGCACCCAATGAGACATATCCCTCATTTTATATTTTTATATAGAGTATAATGATGAGTTTCATCATTCCTGCAAGATTCATATTTTTACGATACCCGGTTTTACGTTTTATGGCTTAACAACTTACGGTTGGCATTTAACGGAACCAAATCATGCTCTAAACTCAAGATAATACCAAGACTTATCATCTAAGCCTTGTCACACCCTTTTGACCGCCTCTTATGAGGTGAGTCACCTTGGTGGTGGATTGATCCTAACCATGCTCCATTTTGATGATTACATGTTGTGAAAACGTAGAGGGGGGGGGGGGAATACGTTTCCGTTTCAAACTTAAAACTTTTGTATCAAATGTAGTATAAACCATTGCATTTGCTAATCTCAACGCGAGGATACATTTAACGCATTACGGCATGTAAGGCCAACCCCTTGACATCACATAAGATTCCGCAAGATTAATGGTTCATTATAAATCAAGTTTCACCATTATTAGTCCGGTTACTTTTTCTTGATCAAGCGTGTCATAATATGTAAAGTGTTAAATATAGTTTGTGACTACATGAAAGACCAAGTATGCATCACAAACATAGACATCAACTACATAGACAATAAACGATGTAATGCAAAAAAGTAAAGCGATAAGTAAAAGGATAGACAAACCAACATGAGGATTTATATTGGTTCGGCTACAAGGACACCTTCCTTGCCATACTCCACTCCCCGAGTCACCTACTCGAGAGTTGCTTTACTAGATCAACAAACTCCATTCTCGGCGGAGAAAACCTTACACAACGTTGCTTACACTTTTTTCGGTACTAAGCTAAATACCGAGTTCTTTCACACCAAGGTGAACCACACCTACCACAACGTCGCCTACCCTTTATCCAGTACTAGGCTAAGTACCGAGTTCTATTACAATGGAGTAACTACTACCCAACACTTTACATCACCTAATCCCAAAGGAGACCAACTCCTTATTACAACACCATCAAGGATATCAATATCCTTGGATCTAATACTAATCTATCTTGTACATCGAAGCACTCCATATCGAATGTACACCTTAGGCATCTTTCACTAATGCCTTTGACACGGATCTTCGGCACTCTTCACTAATGCCTTTGACACATCTATGACACCCGTTATGTTTTGTGGCCCAACATAACAAACCTTGTGTTTTATGGCACAAACACATAAACCATCTAGTCTAGTCATAGATATATAACACATCTATGATACTCGTTATGTTTTGTGGCCCAACATAACAAACCTTGTGTTTTATGGCACAAACACATAAACCATTGATCGCGTCCAAACCGTCAAGTTTATCACACAAGCTAACCACTTGTGAATGGTCAACCGTAATAAACTTCAAACAGCTCAGAAACAATGCAATGAAGATCTAGAGGAGTATAGTGTTTCCCCAGGTCGTTAAGTCCCAACGAGCTGTGCGACTGAATCACCAAACGTATAGTGATCGGGTGAATTTGAACGGGAAAATGTTTGTGATTGATACTAGAGGATAATAGGAAGAATGAAAGAAAATTAAATAACTAAATTATATTAAATAAACGCTATCACTATTTTTAAAATGATGTTTTCTTGATTTTTTCTTTTATAAATTTAAATTAAAAACTACGTAACGTACAAAAGAAAATGTGAAATTGAAACAGTATTAATCCTAAAAATATAAAAATGAAATTTTTACAAACCTAATGAAAAGAGAAAATTTTGAGAAAAAGAAAATTATTTTTATGACTGTTTATTTAATTATTATTAATTAAAAACTATTTTTACCAATTTAATAATACCCTAAAATATAAGAAAATATGAAATAAAGCTAGAAAAGTGAAATTATGACTTAGAAAAATCTAAAATAACTAAAGAGAATTTTCAAAACTAATTTTGTATTTTTCTGATTATTTTTCTATTTTCTATGAATTAAAAACTATTTAAAACTAATTAAATTGCTAAAAATTACAAATTTAACTAAGAAAAATCTGGAAATTTTTTTTTGCTTTTTATATTTATCTTAATCTATTAAAATTGAAAACTTATTTTTTTGAAGCTTTTCTGAATTAATTGTATTAAAAGCTAATTAAAAAGGTTTAAAAACTGTTTTAATTAAGGAAACATAGCAAAAAGTGATGAAAAATTATGAAAATTTCAGGAAAAGTCTAAAATATTATTCTAAGTCTGTGAAAAATATAAAAACATATACTAGTATGCAAGATATGGGAGCTGTAGTGAAACTGCTTATGAATAAGCACTTCAAAATAAGCTAAAAGCTGCTACAGTGTCCCTGAAACTACAAGCACCTAAACTAAGCTATAAATAAGTGAAATCAACTTGAATCAACTAAGCTAAACCACTGAATGTCAAGCTACAAAGATTTGGTGAGCAATAAGCTCAAGTGCCAAAACAGTTTTCTGTATACTTTTGAGCTAAAGCACAAGCTTATTTAATAAGCTAATGTGAAAACCAAAACTGAGGATCTCAAGACCACCATCTTAACTATCTCAAGACCAAGTTTCAGACCCTAGAAAGATAATTTGAAGCTTGTGCAAAGCTTGCAAGAGGCCTGCACACAACTCGGTGTATGATGAGTGTGCACAGGGCAGATGTAACACCCCAACCCGACAAGGGTAAAGATATCACAATACGGTTTCATATCAGAACTTTAATAACTAAACAATAGCGGAAGCCTTACAAAAATATTCAAAAAGAGAACATAAATAACTAATCTTCCAAAATAAATCTAAGATCTCTATGGTCAAATCTTGCTCTCGCCTCTACTCTCAACCCAGATCAGCTATCCCATAAGCTTATCTTGAACGCTTAATACCTGCCGCAGGAAAAGAAAAGTGCGGCTGAGCTTACAAAGCCCAGTGAACAGATATAACGAAACAAAAACTAAACAAAACGAAATATACAAATGACAAAATAAAATGAAATAATGACGAAGGATCTTTCAGGATTCTGCGGAACTCAAACATACAGAAATCCAAACACTCAACATATCACGAACAACAATTTACATATAAGCCAAACGAAAAGTCTAAGACTAACAGAAACAGTTACCAACAATTAAGCATAGCATTCAACAAATTAATTAACCTTTACTTATCACATTTAAAATATTAAAGCAGCAGCGGAAAATAGCAGTCCAAATCATGGTAGTCTCACAAACAAATAGAAACATAGTAGACAAACTATAATTAAAAGACCAAACAAAACATAGCATAACCATTAGCAATTATCAAAACAACTACCATAACTAAACCAGTTCTCAGATCAAATCCTATCATCAGCAGAGTTCAAACATGGCAGATCACATAGACAACAAAACACTAACGTATAAGCAAAGTTCCCAAAATTAACTGATCAGACTATACATATAAAGCTTATAGAATACTAACTATCATACTAACACATTCATCCCACAGTTCAAAGAATTCACATAACGATAAAATAACATAACACCAGATAACAGCATACAAACCCTATTTAATCATATTAATCATAATCTAGCATTGTAAACGGTAATCACATATACATATAGAAGCACACACATATATAAGAACATATAATAACCCAGCACGTAATCATAAACATCTGAACACACCAAATCAAAATCAGCACTTAACATAGAAATATCAAATACAGATTTAGTTAACTACCTCGAGCCCAGAACATATCATATCGAAATCATCATAACTTTATAAAAATAATCTTAGAAAATCATTTGGAGTAGCTAGCTCCCAGAAGTTGTGAAGACGCGTATTGCACACGACATCATTCACCAGACAAATCATATCGGATAACAGATCAGATCTAGGATGCATCCATACGCCCCACAGACATATATAGGTAATATAATACCAACTGAACTCATAACAAATAACAGATAAAGGACGTGGCAGAACATCACTCTACTGCCCTAGAGTCATATCAGAGGTGCATCACTGATACGGACATGGAACCCCCATGACTAGTTAATAATTTGGCTCGGGTGTCAAACTAACTTAGATCAAACATAAGTTCAATCATAACATAAGTCTTAATCAAACACAAGGTTCAGCAGATAACATATCACTTACTCATATCATAAGGTTCATATTCAAATATAGCAAGGTTCAACGAATATGCATATCAAAGTCTTCCTAACATAAAGTTCAAATCAGATAACGCATGGTTCAATAAAACATAAGTTCAGATAAGCAACAGGTCAAACAATCAGGAAAAGGTTCATAGCAATGGCATAGGGAATCCTAATATGAAAAATGGAAATACTAGCGAAAGAACATCATAAGAAACCTTTACTAAGAAGGTCAGAATATATGTACGATAACATAAGTGTCTTAAAGTAAGACAGAATATCCGTACCTTAAAGCAATTGAGAGAAAAGTAACGAATGAACGAATACGAAGATGTAACGTCGCGTCTCCTCCAACGAATCTACACGGATTATGATTTATTTAATATTTATTAGCATCATTAATATTATAACGGATTTATTGCATTAATACTTTTAGAGTTGTCAGAATATTCTCATTTTAGTGACAGACGAAATTACAACATTTTAGGGTATTCCTCATTAATTCACCAACTTCCTATTTAGGTTCTAGGGTTTCCCATACTCTTTAAATATTACTAAATACGCACTAAATTCACATATTACTTCTTTTAATGATTTCCCAATTTAACCTAGAACGTAAATGATAACAAACCGAAATTAACTTAAACTCATGCGTGTCTCTACAAAATCAATTTACACTTGTTGAACCCATAATTACTTAGAATTACAAATTACACCCTTGACATCTTTAAGTTCACAATCTCACCTTACTTTATCAGATTTTACACTTTTAACCCAAAGGTTTAGAATTTACAAAACATACCCTTTTAAGTTAACTACAATTCGAATGGCCCTCTAAATATCCAAAATTACATGTTTAACCCCCACACTTATTTTTATACGTTTATTACCTTTATTTTACTGTTTACAAAAATAACCTTTAAGTTTCATAATTTACAAAACCAACCCAAAACTTTTATTTAGGACCGAAAAGACATAATTCAAGTACAAACCCTAACCCTAAGTTTAACCAATCATTAGCTCATCATTACTACTTCATTAATTACCTTTAATGATTACAAGAAAACCCTAGTTCATGCAAAACCCTAATTGTTCCTTTTAAAAACCTTCCTTTTTCCATGTTTAATCGAACCCTAAAACTCAAAACAATTCATACAAGCTTCGAATCCATAAATATGTATTTTATTCAGGTCTTATAACATGTAATAGCTTCTGGAAAAATCAATTCATGATCTCTAAAAATATTATACACCCATTCGTTATTTTTATACGATTTCTAGGGTTTTAGATTCCAATAATTTCATACGACTTATAAATCATGCATGGCTAATTTTTATGTGTTCTATATGACTTATAGGACTGAAATCAACATTAGAAACTTACCCTTGATGAGCTTGAATCGTTAGAACAAAAGAAGCCAAAAATCTCTATTTGCCGAAACCCTAATTCACTCAAAAACTATCCACGATCACCACAGCAACTTAGGACTTCGAACACTATTTTTCCCACCTTTTTTACCTTTAAAATTGTCCAAGAAAATTGGTCTCAAGCTCTGGAAACTGGAAGTCGAATTATGGAGGGTTTTTGGGAGTCGGTTTGATGTAAATCGGTATTTAGGGATTTTTATGAACCGAATATATGTATATATATACTTTTCCAATTTTTCTTGTGGGCTTTATAATGTATTGGACTTAAAATAAATGGACTCTTAGTTTTGTAAATTTATATTGGGCTTTTATTTAATTTTATTTCTTTATAAAACATATTAAATATATTCGGCCTTATATGTAAAATATAAAAACTGATTTTATAAAATTATAAACTATAAAATTAGCTTTTCAAAGTCTTTAAAATTTATTTGGATCATATGTGGTATTTCTTTAAAATTCTCTGAATTTACATAGCTTATTTGGTATTCTTTGAATTAATTATTCATACTTTTTGATTATGAGGGTATTTTGGTCTTTTTGTGAATTTTAGAAATTCAGGTATTACAGCAGATAAGCTCTTTTTGAAGAGCTGATTTGAGGCTTATAAAAAATTACAAAAATTTCACAAAAATCAGATATCCACTTTTGACCAACTGAACTTATTAAGCCCAAAGTTTCACTGCATTTGAACCAGAATTGAATCCATGAAAATTCAACAAAGGTTGGGTAAAAACTGGTTTTTCAATTTTTGACTTTTGACAGTTTTGAGAGTTTTGACCAAAATGAGATTTGAATCCAATTTTATGAACTGAAATAGATGTTTTATGATGAAATATGACTGAATTAAGCTAGCTTATATGATTCTAATCCTAAAATGCAAGCTCTATCAAATCCACACTAACTGAATTGTAATTAAGAACAGTTATAAAGTGATTTTGACTTTTACTCAAATAGGATGAAAACTCATGACTGAATTGGTTCTAATATACCTAAGTGAGACTCAAGCATCAGATCTTAACTGATTTCTAACCTTCTAGCTCAATGTAACAGCTAGAACCAAACACCCTTATCAAAACTAAAATGCAATCTATATTATCCTATACTTAAATCTAACCAATTCCAATAATGAAACTATAATCCAACTACTGAATATGAGCTAAAAACTGCAAAAACAACAAGTAAACACCACAGAGACAGATTAAGCAATATTCTTGTTTAGGAATGGAGCTTACATGTGATCCTAGCCACTATGGCTTGCAAACCAGCAAAGTACCACTATCCTTAACCCATTATCATCACAAAATCAACCTGAATCAACCCAAATTCAGCACCATAACAGCAACTAACCCATATCAGCTTTGATTCTATCTCCTTTGACTATTACTGACTGAATTTGAGATTTGAGTGAATTTTGAGATTGAAACAAAAGTGAGCTCACAATAAGCTATTACAAGCTTAAATGAACTTGATGAAACAGTAGCATAAGCTTTGTACAAGCTTATAAAAAGATTGAAAGTATTTTTTTTTTTATTTTTCAACTATTTTTCTTATTTTTTTGTATTTTTGGATTAATGATGAGAATAAGCTGCAAATAACTTTTAAGAGTAACTATATGAATTAAACATAAGTAATAAGCTAAATTCAGAAACAATTAAACTCAAACAAGGATTTGGAGATTAAAACTGAATTTCATTAAAAACTTAAATCTGAGATTACAAATGAAATACAAAGCTGAAATACTTTTAAAACATAAAGACTGAAATGAAATTACAATTTTTGAAGTTTAAACTAAGATATTAAAATTAAAGCGTCATACATGAAATTTAAAAACTAAAAAACTACTCTCTAATTTCAGCCTTTCTTCCTTCTATTTATTCCCAAAAAGCTTCCCACGTGTCTTCTGATCAATTCCCACTAATAATCTCAGCCATTGGATGATTGGGGCCTTTTTTAGCCGTTGATGGCATTTTGGTGGGAAAACATTTTTAGCAGTTGGGGAGGGTTGAGTGCAAGGAGGGGGAAGCATTTAATGCTATTTGGATTGTTAGGTGAGGTGGAGTGATAAGGGTGGTGTATGTTGAGCTGGAGGTGAGGTGATGGTCTGTTGGTTGCAGAGAGTTGGTGAAGACGAAGGGAAAAAATGGGCGGGAATGGTTAACTCGTTGACCGGGTTGAGAGTTTGACCGAGTTTGGCGGGTTGGGCTAGGGATAGATATTGGATTGGGTTTAATAATTTTAGGGGTCCGGTTTGGTTTTAGGATTAGTAACAAGGACCATTGTTGCAATTCACCAAACTTGAGGACTGAATTTGCCAATTTTGCAAAGTTGTTCCAAGGGTCATTCTTGCCAAGTTTCATTAGTACAAGGACCATAAAAGAACATTTTCCATTTTTAAACTTCCAAGGACTAAATTTGCCAATTTTGAAACTTGAAGGACCAAACTTGTAAAATTCTCCAAACTTTTTACCCAAGGATCATTTTTGATAAATTTTGATTTTTAAAGGACTTGGGTTGACTTTTATTTCAAAACAAATGCCTAGGGACTAAATTTGACAAGTTTTGAAAGTTGAGGGACTGAAACTGCCGATTATGCAAACTTTGCTCGTTTTTCATCTGATTTTAAACATTTTGCATCTGAAACATATAAAATACAATTTTGAGATATTTTCAGTATTTTGATGCATTTCTGAGCGTTTTTAAATGTTTTGCAGTTCAGATTTGACCAAAAATGATGAGTATTTACACACTCATCAACCATCTAGTCTAGTCATAGATACAAGAATATGTTACTAGACATTATCCAAGATAATGTGTCTAATGGATATGAAATCCTAAACTAAACATCAAGAACCCAAAGCATGATGTAGTTAGTCTTCTATGAATAAAGATAACAAGTTTCCCAAGCTTGTTGTAGAAGATCTTCATGTGCTTGTATCTTGTGATGGGTGATCACTTCAGTAGGTAAGAATGCAAGATCTCTAAGCTTGCTTTGGAGGATCACTTCGGGAGTATGCTTACAACAAATGAGAGTTAGAAGCATTATGATCATATGAGATGAGGGTGGTTTACATGTTTCCTAATGATCTAAATATCCTAGAAATGGTGGAGAGAAACTATGTGTAAAGGTGTGTCAAACAATGAAGAAATGACTTACTATTTATAGAAGAAAATAAGCCACTATTCCCCGAATCCCACGGATCCCTCCCTTGAGGGATCCGTCCAGTGTATTACTGGGGATCGGTGGGACGCTCCCTTTTACCCATGGGTTTTGGGTCATGGGTTATGGGTACCAAGTAGATTCAATGTATCTACAAGATGCAATGCATCTAGTCAAATGGGTTATGGGTTGATCCATGGGTATTAGATTAGATACAATGTATCTAATTGATGCAATGCATCTAGTCAAATGGGTTATGGGTTGATCCATGGTATGCATCTGGTCAAATGGGTTATGAGTGCCCACCAAGGTACAATGTTTCTAGACTTTGGGTTTTATCCAACTACATTCAATGTATTTGGTCAATGGGTCAAATACTTAAGTTTCTACCCATTTATATTACCCATTATAATACATACTAGTTATGTATATATTTACCCAATATGTAAACACTAGTTGTTATACATAAACTATTTAACTAAACATGTTTTAATGGTTTGTTGGGGGTTTGATCATAACGCAACATAACAAACATGTACGAACTTGTGTTGTAGCATACAAGGACTTGAGTCGTCGAGAGGTGTTGAGACAAAATATAATTACAAGTAACTTATACATTTTACTTTATGTATTACAAGTTACATGTTTGTCATTAACAAAACAAATGAGAATGTATAGATTAAATATCGTAATATTTGCACTAACAATCTCCCCCTTTTTGATGATGACAAAATATATGTAAACGTAATAGATAGGTAAAATGTCAAAGTTACTTGTATCCGTACTTCCTATACATTACCTTCTTCGTTTACACTATTCCCCCTTTTTGTCGAAACAAAAAGGGTGTGTCCTTTAAACTTAATTTCTCCCAAGAATGGCGAGTTTGCATCATCCCTAGTGAAGTTAAAATGAAAACACCTTATTGCTCCAATTGGCACACCACGCCAATACCTTCAACACGAAACACTAATGATGAAGGTTAGCAACTCATGACCTTGAGCTTGCACGTCTTCAAAAGGTGGTGATCTCGCCTTTAAGAGGAACCTAGAGAATCACACACAAAAAATAGAAAGATCCTTTGAATTATAACCATTATTGCCAACGACTCAATGGATCAAATTTTTGAGGTTTAACCTACATCAAGGTTAGTGTTAAGAAGAAAAGAAAAAGGAAAAATATATGATGAGAAAGAAATCTCCCTTTTGTTGAAACATAAAGGAATTTTGAAGAATGAATGTGTGCATGCTCCCCCTTGATGGTTGCTCCCCCTTGTTAAAGGCGTCAAGTATTTTAGGAAGGCTAAGACGAAATTATAGCAAAATTTGCAATGTTTTTGCTTTGACGAAAAGCTCCCCTTTATTGAGAGCGTCAAGTTCTCCTAGTGTGTTTTGAAAATCTACAAAACAAAAAGTTAATGCAAAATTATATTCGTCCTTGGACGAGTAAGTCATATGATGCACTTTATAAATGCTCGACGGAAGCTCCCCCTAGCTCGAGGGCGTCAAGAAGAACCTACAAAAAAAATAGTGTAAAATTCGTCCATAAATAGACAAGAATCTCATACACATCAAAGTGTATATATATGAACCTACAAAGAAAGGATTAGTGTCAAAAAGAGAATAATCCTACTACTTGCATCATCATGGTTGGTTTAGAGGTTGTAAGGTTTGTTTAAGGTAAGAGAAAAATGTGCTTAGGGATGAGACGCATTTCATTAGAAATTTCACTTGGCTATTGACAACATAGATGTTTGTGAAGGATGGTTGAGCGACCATGAATTGTAGTGGTAGTGAGACACTTGTAGGATGTGGTTGACACAAGTAGCTTGTGGTTTGAGGTTGTGGTTGACACAAATAGGATGTGGTAGAACATGAGACATACTTCATCATGTAGTTAATGAACTAGACCTTGGACACGGTGATAATGATAGAAATCATCATTATGACTTAGAGGTATGGAAGTTGTGGTAGAGGTGATAAGAGGTCAAGTATTACTAGGTAATAAAGAGACTCAAGATTAGCAAGGGATGGTGATGAAAGGTATCAAGGTGAATCTTTGACTTGATTGATGACTCAATAGAGGTGGTAGACATGATGACTTTGTGAGTAGTGATAAAAGTGGAGTAAGATGGTTAGGATGATGCAAGATTAGGAATATATATTAAAAAAATGTGCGAATGAGCACAACTTGACTTGATGATGAAATCAACCATTGTCATCCTACAAGAATCCAAAAGAGTTAGTACGAAAGGAAAACATTTATACAAATGGATAAATTGTTCACATAAAATCATGAAACAAAAAGAAAGAACACGTAAAGAATCATATAAATGCAACTCATTTATAAACATATAAGAAACTGATAATCCTAAGTGTTGAACAAGTGCTTGTGTGGAAAAAGGAAATTTGAAATGATTATCTAAAGAGATAATGTACCTACTGTTCCACGGTTCCACCGGTTCCCTCACTAGAGGGATCCGGCTAGCTTAAGTCTAGGGATCCGACTAACAGATGAGGTGAAAAGAGGTGATTGGGTTCTAGCAAGGTCTAGCACCTACATATACTAAGTTACTCAGTCTATTAAGTGTCTTACATGAAGATGAACTTAAATGATCAAGAGAAAATGATTGATGGTAGCTAATGATTTTTATAGCAAGCACACATGTATACACGTTAAGCAAAGGAAGGAGAGCATGTAGAGATCACATATAGGCAATCAAATGAGATCGAGCTCACAAATAACACAAAGGTTTAGCAAACTTAACAAGCACTATTCAAGAAGCCCAAAACAGATTTACGGTGTAGATTAGTAAATCATTTACACTAACAATTACATGCAAGGTATGTGTTTAGAAAGAAAAGAGCACATGATGGTGTTCAAGACAAAAGATTTGTGAGGTGCTAGTTTAGGACAATCTAGTCATTACGGATGGTTATTAGCATACAATGAGCTTTGTCCATGAAGTCATGTAGCTCTTCTTGATCAAAGCAAGATAATTGCTTGATGAGGCAAGTGGTTGTGATAACTAAAAGAAAAAATAATTTTACAACTTGTTTGATTAGTAATCCTAAGACAATGCAAAGTATTTCCATTGTAAACTTACTTTAGAAAAACATATGAGTATAAATTTCTCAAGTGATAGAATGAATATGAGACTATTACTAGCGGTGCTCAATTACGGCTAAACACAACCAATTTTACGGGCGATTCCACATACCCAACTTCTATCAAGGAAGCAATTCAACCGTGAGGTCAAATTGAGTTTCTAGTGCAATAAGTTCTCCAATATTCATTCTCAAGTTAGGAAAATTTATACATTCCTACAATGGCCTATCGAAGAGTAACAATGATGATACTGTACTTTGCTTCGTTTTTATTAATATTATACTTGAAACAACTAAGGTGACTAAGGTGTCAAAAAATTAAAAGTTGTCCATATGGTGAACAAAAAATGGTTGGATGAACTAGTTCAACATATGTTGTTGGAAAGCTCAAGTTTGGACTTTCGGATATGAACAATTATATTTGCGTTGCAAAATAATTTTCTTGAGTATATCGGATGAAATAATCAAGTTGTCAATCCTACTATGAAGCTTGGAGAGCAATCATGAAAAGGAAGACGGGAGAGTATGATTGGTGGCAGAACCGTCAAGTTTATCACACAAGTCAACCACTTGTGAATGGTCAACCGTAATAAAATTCAAACAGTCTAAAACCAATGCCATGAATATCTAGAGGAGTATAGTGTTACCTCAGGTCGTTAAGTCCCACGGAGGATTAATGGTGTTCAAAAAACGTTCAGATTGAATGGGAAAAGGAGATGATTTGGAATAATTATACCTAGAGAAAAAGTTTGTAAATTACAGGTGCTTAAATACAAATTAAAGAAAATTAAAAAGCTAATTTCTATTAAATAAACGCTATCACTATTTTTAAAGTTGGATTTTCTTGATTTCTAAAACAAAATATCTTAAATAAACTATTTTAATTGAAGTGTAAACCTAAATTACCTAAAAACGTGACCTAGAATGAAAACGCGTGTTATATGTAAAAATTACGCGAGTGCGCAAGTAAAAACGTAAAATTTGCAAAATAAAAGTCCTACGAGTGTGAAAACAATTTTCTTACTTACTATATGACAAAAGAAAATTTTAAAAAAAAGATTTATATTTTTTTGACTTTTATATTTTTTATTATGAATTAAATACTATTTTAGACTAATTAAATGATTAAAAATACTAAAACTATTCGGAAAATTCTGAAACTTTTTAATAAAATACTTTGTAACAATACAAGGCTAGGAAAAATACAAAAAGTATGAAAGCTTATTTGAATAAGCTGTAAATAAGCTAACTTAATCGAATAAGCTAAATTAGAAAACAAAGGCTATGTATTAAATTTTGCAAACATATACCAGTCAAAGACCCAAGGGCAAATGGTAGCGTGTGTGTGTGGTGAGCTGGGTGGCCAGGGTTCGAATCCCAGCACTGGTTTTTTTATTTTTTTATTTTCTTTTTAGATTTTTCTTTTACAAACTAATTAAGAACAATGAGATAAGCAAATTATAAAACTAACACTTTTTATAAAAACCACTAATAAGCTCAGATTGAGCTTATTATTACTAATCAGTGGGCAAGAATTAGAATAAGCACAAGGTTAAGCCAAATGGCTTATAAGCTAATCAATAAGCAAAAGGTGAACTGAAAATAAGCTAGACAAATGGTAATAAGCTAAAATGACAACTGAATAAGCACAATAACTAAGAAATAAGCACTGGACAATCTCTAAATAAGCACAAGTTAAACTGGTACACATGACATTTTTTTGTTTTCTAGGTACTTTTAAGCTAATATTTAAGCACTTTAATAAGCTAGTAAATGAAAGTAAACACTGGAACTAACAAGTTAACCAACTAAGCTTTCCAAAAAGCTAAAATACACAAGTTTAAGCTAGCTAATGAGCTCTTGATGAGCTTATGAAACTGGATGGCTCAACTGTGCACAGGGCAGTTTTCTAGAAAAGTGTCTAAAATAAGCTAAGAAATAAGCACTTTATAAGCTAATTAGAAATAAGCTATAATTTTTCTAGTGAAGACAAGCAGCAAAATTCTAATATTCCAAAAGATGAGAAGCTAAAACTTGATATTAAACACACACTAAAATTCGTAAGTTTATTCAAAAACTGTGATTAAGAAAATTTGACTTTTTAATAAAATGAACTAAGTTGACTTATATGAACTTAGGATTGATTCTATGGACTGAATATGTTATAATAAGCTATAATAAGACGAATTTAAGCTAAAGTACCAAGTTATAAGCAACTTTGATGAGATTTGCAATCTAAAATCTTAACAGTGAACTGGCAAATTAAGATTAGAAGCTATTTTGACTTTTTAACAAATAAGGACTATGTTTTATGCTTTGACTGAGCTATTTAGAACTAATGTACATGAAACAACAACAAACAACATCAAGCATAAGTTAGAATACTTATCTATCAGCAAATCCAAACACCCCTATTTAAGGCAGTTTTGAAGCTTAATGTACTAAAACAAACTTTTAAGCCAAGTAACCTATTGATTAACTGATATTAACTATATTTAGACAGGATTAAGCTAGAATTAACAAGGGTTAAATACTAATACTAGGAAATGCAACTTTTAAAGAAATGGCTTACAAATTATGTTTATGCTCAAAACTGAGAACTGAGAACTGAGGACCACTCCTATAGGCTTACCACTAAGCCTCTAACCCAAGGATAGTCCAAAAATTACCATGCTTCAGTCTTTTGCACCATCTTCAAGGATTTTTTATTTTTAACTAATTTTTCTTGATTTTTATGAATTTTTTTTTAGTTTTATAACTACAACTGACTTTTTTGGTTCTAATAGCTCTCAGAAGCTATATAATGAACTTATATGAGCTTATGAGTTCATAATATCAACCACAAACAACTTTAAGCTAAATTTGAGATTTTGGCTCAAAAATTGTATAAACTGGATACGTACATAAAACTTGAAATTGATTACTGAAATAGGTTTATAACACACTGAAATAACTTAATTCAAAGCTTGAAAGTTTAAACATACACTGGAATTTAAAACATCATTAAGTCGACATAAGCTAAATTAAATTACACTAGATAGATGACTACATTGCTCCATCTCTATCTTTATAATGATCATTTAGACTCCTTGTCGACCTCTGATTGTTTCCCACCTCATCTCGGCCATTGAAACCTTCTAATTCATCACCACTGTCCATTTGGCAATTTTGGCGCCAAAAAATTCTTCGAGCAGGTTTTTGCATTTAATGTAATTTGGTGGATATGGAGGTGGTAGGGGGTGGTTAACCAGCTGTTAGGGTGAGGTGGAAAGGGTAGGAATGAAAACCATGGTGGTTTTGATAGGTGTCTGGTTTTGGCGACAATTGTGAGAGACGATGCACAGTGACACTGGTATTTGACTTTTGTTGACCGAGGGATATTAGTAGACGGGGGGTTCACAATGGGGGGGTCACAGGTTTATGACAGGGGTTCTTTTAGGTTTGGCTGGGGTTCAAAATACACAAAGGGGGTCCGTTTGATATTAAATAAGCACAAGGACCATTCATGTAATTTTCTGTTTTATGAGGGACCAAAACTGCCACTTTTCCAAAGATATCAAAAGGTCCAAATTTGCCAATCTTTAACAGTACAAGGACCAATTTTGATTATTTTCCATTTTTAAATATCCAAGGACCAATTTTGACACTTTTGTAAAGTTGAGGGACCTTTTCTGCCATTTGCCCAAAGATTCATTCTAGGACCATTTTTGACAATTTAGAATATTTCAGGGACCTTGAATGATAAAACTCCATATTTTTGGATTCCAGGGACTAGATTTGACAATTTTTGAAACTTGGGAGACTAAAACTGCCAATTATGCAAACTTGATATGTTTTTCACCTGATTTTGGTATTTTTGCATTTGAAACACATAAAACACTTATTTGTGATATTTTTATCATTTTGATGCATTTCTGAGTGTTTTCAGATGTTTTTGCAGTTTAAATGGTACAAAAATGATGAGTATTTAGACACTCATCAGAGTACATCATCAACACAAGTGTAGGTTATGATCCGATGTACATTCTTGTTGTTTTTAGAAAAAGATACAAGAAAATATGAAATCAAGAAATCATATAAGCACATAAAACATTTATGTTGCACATATGACAAACTCAATCAAAAAGCCATTTAGTGTGTTATATGTTTTAAACATTTTTCAACTTATAAAACTAACATTTTCGACACAACTAGATGTTATCCCAAACACTCTTTCAAGTAACATATTGATTAGTAGAATATTACTAAATCGACAAGCAAGAGAATGAATAGCAAGGTAAGGAAACCACATATGTTATTCAATCAAACAAGCACAAAAGCTATTTGAAATAAGCAAATAATCAAGTAATGCAAGGAAGAAAATTTATCATTTAGCATAGCATACGAAAATTCTTTTCATCGCTTTGTGTTAAATATAAACATGTATACCAAGCTTGATTAGTTTCTTTTATAAATATGATCAAAACCTTAATTTCAAAAGAGGACACATAGTTAATCAAAGATGAAAACATCTGTCTCTAATTAGATCAAAAAATTGTTCAAAAGTTATGACCAAAAAATGACTTTCTATTATAAATCAATGATTCTATAAATTTTTGTTTTGAATCAGTTTATGAAATCATTTTTAAAGGAAAGTAGACTCAAATACCTTTAAAACGATAGGTGGCACGACTTCTAACGACTTACGGTTAATTAGTTATGAATTTTTGAAATTCAGACAAAAACTGTCTTCTGTACCACGGATCCCTTGCTTGAGGGATCTGTCCAGTGTAACCTGAGGGATCCGCGGATCTGACACAGAATTACAAAAATGCATGTTTTGACCCGACGAAAAGGTTTAACCTTTGTAGACTTTTTAGTGAAGTTATATTATCCATTTTTACCTTTATTCAAGCTTGATTAACAAGATATCTAACCACAAAACTTTAAAGAGAAAAAAAATCAACAAAACACTTTTCATATTATGCTTGACTTCACCAAAAATTTGATACGAGGACCTTACTCGTTTTGAAAATAATTTTTTTTTAAACTAGAGCCAACCCGCTCTGACACCAATTGTGAAAACGTAGAGAGGGGGGGGGGGGGTGAATACGTTTCCGTTTCAAACTTAAAACTTTTGTATCAAATATAGTATAAACCATTGCATTTGCTAATCTCGACGCGAGGATGCATTTAACGCATTACGGCATGTAAGGCCAACCCTTTGACATCACATAAGATTCCGCAAGATTAATGGTTCATTATAAATCAAGTTTCACCATTATTAGTCCGGTTACTTTTTCTTGATCAAGCGTGTCATAATATGTAAAGTGTTAAATATAGTTTGTGACTACATGAAAGACCAAGTATGCATCACAAACATAGACATCAACTACATAGACAATAAACGATGTAATGCAAAAAGTAAAGCGATAAGTAAAAGGATAGACAAACCAACATGATGATTTATAATGGTTCGGCTACAAGGACACATTCCTTGCCCCACTCCACTCCCCGAGTCACCTACTCGAGAGTTGCTTTACTAGATCAACAAACTCCATTCTCGGCGGAGAAAACCTTACACAACGTCTCTTACACTTATTCCGGTACTAAGCTAAATACCGAGTTCTTTCACACCAAGGTGAACCACACCTACCACAACGTCGCCTACCCTTTATCCGGTACTATGCTAAGTACCGAGTTCTATTACAATGGAGAAACTACTACCCAACACTTCACATCACCTAATCCCAAAGGAGACCAACTCCTTATTACAACACCATCAAGGATATCAATATCCTTGGATCTAATACTAATCTATCTTGTACATCGAAGCACTCCATATCGAATGTACACCTTAGGCATCTTTCACTAATGCCTTTGACACGGATCTTCGGCGCTCTTCACTAATGCCTTTGACACATCTATGACACCCGTTATGTTTTGTGGCCCAACATAACAAACCTTGTGTTTTATGGCACAAACACATAAACCATCTAGTCTAGTCATAGATATATAACACATCTATGATACTCGTTATGTTTTGTGTCCCAACATAACAAACCTTGTGTTTTATGGCACAAACACATAAACCATCTAGTCTAGTCATAGATACAAGAATATGTTACTAGACATTATCCAAGACAATGCGTCTAATGGATATGAAATCCTAAACTAAACATCAAGAACCCAAAGCATGATGTAGTTAGTCTTCTATGAATGAAGATAACAAGTTTCCCAAGCTTTTTGTAGAAGATCTTCATGTGCTTTTATCTTGTGATGGGTGATCACTTAAGTAGGTAAGAATGCAAGATCTCTAAGCTTGCTTTGGAGGATCACTTCGGGAGTATGCTTACAACAAATGAGAGTTAGAAGCATTATGATCATATGAGATAAGGGTGGTTTACATGTTTCCTAATGATCTAAATATCCTAGAAATGGTGGAGAGAAACTATGTGTGAAGGTGTGTCAAACAATGAAGAAATGGCTCACTATTTATAGAAGAAAATAAGCCACTGTTCCTCGGATCTCATGAATCCCTCCCTTGAGGGATCCGTCCAGTGTATTACTGGGGATCCTTGGGACGCTTCCTTTTACCCATGGGTTTTGGGTCATGGGTCATGGGTTATGGGTACCAAGTAGATTCAATGTATCTACACGATGCAATGCATCTAGTCAAATGGGTTATGCGTTGATCCATGGGTATTAGATTCGATACAATGTATCTAATTGATGCAACGCATCTAGTCAAATAGGTTATGGGTTGATCCATGGGTATTAGATTAGATACAATGTATCTAATGGATGCAATGCATCTAGTCAAATGGGTTATGAGTGACCACCAAGGTATAATATTTCTAGACTTTGGGTTTTATCCAACTACATTCAATGTATTTGGTCAATGGGTCATATACTTAAGTTTCTACCCATTTATATTACCATTATAATACATACTAGTTATGTATATATTTACCCAATATGTAAACACTAGTTGTTATACATAAACTATTTAACTAAACATGTTTTAATGGTTTGTTGGGGGTTTGATCATAACGCAACATAACAAACACGTACGAACCTGTGTTGTAGCATACAAGGACTTGAGTCGTCGAGAGGTGTTGAGACAAAATATAATTACAAGTAACTTATACATTTTACGTTATGTATTACAAGTTACATGTTTGTCATCAACAAAACAAATGAGAATGTATAGATTAAATATCGTAATATTTGCACTAACACATGTGTCCTAACTTAACCATGGTTAACATTTAACCCAATATATGGTTAACCAAACTTACCCTCCTATAAATAGCAAGTGAAAGACATCCTAAAAACGCTCATACACTTCTCTTGGTCGTTCATATCATAAAACAAACATACCTTCCATAATTTGATCCATAACTCCAAGTTTATGCAAAGAAGTTTCAAATAACAAGTTACTACATCAAATCTCTAGCAAGTTTAAGTGATCTTCTTGATTTTAGATCCACTCAAGTCACTTAGTACTTCATCACCAATCCTTCAAGATTACAAGGGTGCCAAGGTGTAGAAATCTAGCTCATGCCAAGGTCCTAAGTGTTCAATCAAAGTCCTATCCTTACTAGTTACTCCTTTCTTGATTGAAAGCCAAAAGTTGTAAGCAACTAATCACCACCATCATCTCATATTTATTATTCATAATCTTAACAATTTCATTCTATATATATGGTTACTATGTTGATTCATGATGTACATATACTCAATCACATGTTTTAATTCACATATTGTCGTAAAAGTAACAAACTAGTAAACTAGTCATATTCTACACATTTGAGACCATTAAAACCAGTAACATATAGAATTTCTAACTTACATACTATGGTAGACAAGATAAAAAGGTAAACATAGCAACTTGAGTCACCCGAAACGGACAAACGAGTCAAAAGATACGGCCAAAATAAGTTAGTGAAACCAAAACACCGAAACTGCCTAACACAAGCTGTTAAGCAGCTGTCCATTTTGAAAGTGGCACTTCTGGTTCGAATCATCAAAAAGTTAAAACACCAAGTTGTCCGGAACGACGTTTTCCTTCAATAACAAAGAAGCTCGGGCCCTGAAAACGCTTAAATATGCCATTATTCTTCAAAAACTGAAACTGCCCTATATATAGTCTCACGACTATATTTTTGTCACAACTAAAGGCAAACCAAGAGGCCTAATGGCCTTAAGCCAAGACCAAAGCCACGGCTAAGGTCAAAGCTGAGTCTCAAGACCATGGAAGTCAAGACCAAAGCCACGGCAAGGCCATGGCTAAAGCCTCAAGGCTTATTTACCCAAGACCGTTAACTAAGGTGTTAACCTTGGCAAATCAACACCAACACAAACCAAACGACATAACTTTATATACTTACATTATCAAGTGATCATATTTATGAAATGACCAAAAATTGTAAAAACTATATATTTTTTAAAAACATGATAAACTTGGTAATATAACAATCTTCACTCAAAACATATGTTTTATCTACTAAGTGCTACAATAGTAGGGAGCTTCATGTGAGGGGTTTCATTTGAGTAAAACATATCGACGAGTTGTTGGATTTAAGATTTAAAGTGTCCTAGCTCTTCGAACATTTACTACATGACCTTTGAATTATGATGGCCCGAACGGTAATACGATATCTATAAGTTAAATACGTTTTCACATATTAAATATCTTACTATAAACATCAAATGATAATTGACTACATCATGATCAACATAGAAACATATATAGGATGGTTTAAGTTTTCCTAAAACATTATTCCAAACTTAAGTCGCAACATTTCATTTTTAGGTTGCACGTAGAATTTTTCCGATTTATCCATCACATCCGTTAAAGTACTTAACATCATTAACTCTCGGTGATTTCATAGCCCCACTTTCTATTACTTAATTGTTTTGCAAACCCTTGGGGGGATACATGCTTTATTTTAAACCGAACACATTGCTTTGAAACTGTATGCTTATCTGAATGTATTATGTGCACTAAGTACAACTATTGCCAAACTTAAGTCCCTGTTATCATGAACCATTAATCACTTGCGGGTGAACGCGAATAATGTGGATAGATCTATCGGGATTGACGAATCCCGTTTGTTTGACCAAGTCCGGTAAACAAACGCACTCTATTTGAAGAACCATAGGTTTATTGGCAAATTACTTATTAGGGCAACTGTTACTATTATATCAATTTCTATTGACAAGCTGTTAACGTTTTCGGTGTTATGAGCTAACTGCAATAATATCTGTTTTGTTTTCAAAACCTTGGTGTGAGTCAAATTAACTAACACTACCAACATAATGTGTTCAACCATCAAACAAACTCTATGAATTTCACTCAACCTTTGTGTTGACAGTTTTAAGCATGTATTTCAGGTCCATAATGTTGGAAGCTGGCACGGAAGGGCAATGACAAGATCAAGAAGGCTATAAATAATTTATCATTCACAAAACATCAAAAACTTTATATTGATGTACTTTGTAATCAATGGAACCAACTGGGACCTATTTTGTAAACTTTGATATATTTGAATGATAAAGCCTTTTTAAAACGACTCCTTTAGAGATCGTTTTCTATTATTATGATTGTTGTGCCATCAATTAATACCCAGTTTGAATTCCGCTGCATATCACAAAATTGGGGGTGTTACAGATTGGTACCAGAGCCATAGTTATAGAGAAACGAGTCTAAATTGAGACTTAAACTATAACTACTTTTACAAACGAAAACATTTTATAGCATTCCGTTCTCCTTGCCTTCCATCCTCCAGACGATTATGGACTTTTAAGACATGTTATAATAACATGAACATATTAGTATATTGATATATACACTTGAATTATTTAAAGCAATCCCCGTAAATATTAGAACTATTTTAACATCATATCCTTTTGTAGACACTATGTCTATACCTGCATCTCCCGATTACGTTCCGTCATCACCCGAAAAATTTCCAAACATTCTAATTATTCCGGAACTTGATTTTCCCGATATAATTGATGACTACCTTGATGCTGTCGATTACGATGATGAACCATACAAAGATTTGGACGACAAAGAAGAAGAGGATCCGGTTGTACCAGATTCTCCCGAATATAATGTTCAAGATTGGGTTGAATCCGAGGATGATAAAGACGTAGACTATGTATATGGTATAGCACCATTATCACCACCTCCTGCCTCAGAAAAATCTTCCGAACCTAATTCTACTAACCCTACTCAAGGACCAACATCCACTTATGAAGTCGGCGGGTCATCCACAATAATACCTGCTTTCATAAATTCTGCTCAATACGAACTATACCGCATGAAACAACACCTTGACCTAACTCAACATAAAGTTCAAAGTATGGCATGGCAAATGAATAAACAAGAATCATTTGTCATTGCGGCCAAAACCGAGGCCATCCATGCTCGCCAAGGCCTTGATTTGTTCATCTTAGATATGAGTTATGTGAAGAATGACTTGAATCATGTTGGAGATACAGTCTTCAATCCACTAACTGGATGGGAAGACATCAAAAATAGATTATCAAGAGTGAAAAGAATCCAAGACCAAGACGGGACACAAATTTAAGAGCTACGAAATCGCTTAAACTTGGCAGAGATTCGACTGAACGTTGCTAACTTCGACCGATATCGTCTTCAGAATGAGTTGCATGATATGCAATCTTCTATGTATGCCATGCAACAAAAGATATATCAAAAAGAGGTCGAAGAAAACCGCTCAAGTGATAGCATCGATGTACTAGCCAAATATGGAAACATCGATTCGTCCAAACCTTCCAACGAATCTTAGACTAGTGTGATAATACTAGTTATCTTTTGTACTTCTAAACTGATTAGACTCAGTTAGAAAACTCTATGTAATCCATGTAATAGCTAGCAGTAGTAAAACGTTGTAATTACTAAACTGAAAGTATCAGTTAGTAAATTTTGAAGAAGCTTGTAATAAGTTTCGATTTTGTAAATCAATCAACGTTATATGAATAAAAACTCTTGTTTTATGCTATCATGTGTTATGGTTTAAAATTCCAACTTTATTATTTCTAACTTTTCCCACCAAAAATCATGATCTTTTTATGACTCATGATTTATCTTTTATATAATTGATAGAATCATGGCGCCAAAGAAAGCAAAAGCACCTCAACCAATGACTCCAGCTGCCATTGAACGAATGATTACTACCCGAGTAAATGCGGCAATTAATGCTGAACGAGCAGCCATAGCCGCGGAAGCTGCCGCTGCCGCTGAAGCCACTGCTGCAACAGTCGCAGCCAATGAAGCTGCCGCTGCCGCTGAAACCGCCGCTGCCGCCGCAGCCGCTGAAGCCACCATAGCCGCTGAAGCCGCAGCAGCCGCTGAAGCCGCCGCAACCGCTGAAGCTGAAACTGCCGCAGCCGCTGAAGCTGCTAGGCTTGATGTAGCTAATGCAACTAGAGGTTGCTCATACTAAGAATTTATGAGTTGCAAACCCACAAATTTCAAAGGTTCGGAAGGAGCCGTGGGTTTAACTCGCTGGTTTGAAAGAATGGAGTCTGTGTTTTCAATCAGCAAATGAGTTGAAAGTGAAAAAGTTCAATATGCCACTTGTACACTATTGGATCAGGCATTATCATGGTGGAATGCAGTTGCTCAACCAATAGGCATCATGAGTGCTTATAAGATTTCTTGGGTTGCTCTAAAGGGTTTAATGATCAAGGAGTATTGCCCTCGTAGTGAAATACAGAAGTTGGAAGTGGAGTTCTGGAACCACGTTCTCAAAGGTGTTGACATCGCAACTTACAACCACCGATTTCAAGAAGTGGCGATACTATGTCTATCAATGGTTCCGACAACTGAAAAGATGTTAGAGAGATATATCTGGGGACTTACGCCTATCATCAAGGGAAACGTGACTTCGTTTGATCCAAAGTCACTTGATGATGTTATGCGAATGTCTCGAAGTCTCATGGATCAAGTGGTTCGAACATGAGCTACCCAAAGACATAATCTCAATAACAACACTACCACCAACAACACCAACTACTGTAATAACATTAACAATACCAACAACAATAACAACCGAAACAACAAAAACAAACGACAATGGGATAACAACCAAAGAAACACTTCCAACAACCAAAACCGCAACACCCAACAACATCAGCAACAAAACAAAAGACAAGAAGCCTCAACGGCTTATGTTGCAGCACCAGCTGGGGGTAATTATGGTGGAACCTACCCACAGTGCAATAAATGCAACTATAATCATAGCCAAGTGCCGCAAGTGTCAAAAACCAGGACATCTTACTAAAGACTGTAGAAGCAAGGCTGTGGCTACTGGAGTTGACCTCCAACCAATAACTACATGTTACGGGTGTGGGGAAACAGGACATATCAAGACCAATTGTCCTCAAAGCCGTGGCCAACAAGGCGGAGATGCTCGTGGCAGAGCCTATGTTATGGGCAACGGTGAACCTCAACAAGACCCGAACGTAGTCACTGGTACGTTTTCACTCAATAACCATCTTGTTAAAGTCTTATTCGATTCCTGTGCTGATATGAGCTTTATATCTTCCACAATTGCACCTTTACTTAATATTACACCAACCCCTATGGATACCCACTATAGTATTGAATTAGCTAATGAAAACTTAGTAAACATCAATACTGTACTCTTAGACTGTACCCTCAACCTTTTAGATCATCCATTCAGCATCAATCTCATGCCAATCGAACTTGGAAGCTTTGATGTTGTCATTGGCATGGATTGGTTGGCAAAACATCGAGCCAACATCATCTGTAGCGAAAGAGTGGTTCACATTCCTTGTAACAATGAAACTTTGGTCATCTACGGTGATCGAAGTAGGACTCGCTTAAACATCGTCTCATGTATGAAAACCATGAAGTACATCGAGAAAGGATGTTACGCATTTCTAGCCCATGTTACCGAGAAGGAATCCGAAGAAAAACGCCTTGAAGACGTTCCTATCGCTCGTGAATTTCCTGAAGTTTTCCCTGAAGACTTACCCGGACTCCCACCATCACGTCAAGTAGAATTTCGAATTGATTTAGTGCCAGGAGCGGCACCAGTGGCCCACGCACCCTACAGACTAGCACCATCCGAGATGCAAGAACTGGCCAATCAAGTACAGGAACTTTCGGACAAGGGGTTTATCCGACCTAGTTCCTCACCTTCGGGAGCTCCCATCCTATTCGTGAAAAAGAAAGATGGATCATTACGAATGTGTATCAACTATCGTGAACTAAACAAATTAACCATAAAGAACCGATACCCTTTACCCAGAATCGACCATCTATTCGACCAACTACAAGGTTCGACCTATTACTCAAAAATAGACCTTCGAT
Organism: Chrysanthemum seticuspe; assembly: GCA_019973895.1. Taxonomy (NCBI): domain Eukaryota; kingdom Viridiplantae; phylum Streptophyta; class Magnoliopsida; order Asterales; family Asteraceae; genus Chrysanthemum; species Chrysanthemum seticuspe. Next base: position 94,994,740 of record BPTQ01000002.1, on the reverse strand, counting down.
CGGGATACCATCAAGTTAAGGTTCGTGAGGAAGATATTCCAAAAACAGCCTTTAGAACACGATATGGTCATTACAGATTCCAAGTAATGCCATTTGGATTGACTAACGCACCGGCAGTATTCATGGATCTCATGAATCGTGTGTGTAAGCCATATCTTGACAAATTTGTGATTGTATTCATCGATGATATCCTCATCTACTCTAAAAATGAAACAAAGAACACCTGAGAACAATTTTAGAATTACTCAAGGAAGAGAAATTGTATGCGAAATTTTCAAAATGCGAATTTTGGATTCGTTCGGTACAATTCCTTGGGCATGTCATCAATAGCACAGGCTTGCATGTTGATCCCGCTAAAATTGAGGCTATCAACGATTGGCCAACACTTACGACACCTACAGAAATTCGTCAATTTCTAGGTTTGGCCGGTTATTATCGAAGGTTTATTGAGGGGTTTCCTCAATAGCCAAACCTTTGACTACGCTAACTCAGAAAAACAAAAAGTACATCTGGAACGAAGATGAAGAAGAAGCTTTCCAAATCCTAAAACAAAAACTTTGTAGTGCCCCTATTCTAGCATTGCCAGATGGGATCGAATATTTTGTAGTCTATTGCGATGCTTTACACCAAGGATTAGGAGCCGTACTCATGCAACGAGAAAAGGTCATGGCTTATGCTTCACGACAACTCAAGAAACATGAAGAAAACTACAATACGCATGACTTGGAGTTAGGAGCAGTAGTCTTTGCACTTAAAATCTGGAGACACTATCTATACGGTACTAGATGTACTGTGTTGACCGACCACAAAAGTCTCCAACACATTCTCGATCAAAAGGAATTCAACATGAGGCAACGACGATGGTTGGAACTGCTGAGTGATTATGATTGCGACATTCGCTATCATCCTGGAAAAGCCAATGTAGTAGCAGATGCCCTAAGCCGGAAGGAAAGGGTTAAACCTCTACGAGTTCGAGCTTTAGTCCTAACCATCGATTCAAATTTCCTGCTCAAATACTCAATGCTCAAGCCGAAGCGGTGAAACAACAAGACATTGAGAAGGAGAAATTGGACGGAATGATATAGAAGAAATTTGAAACCCGTTCCGACGAAACTTTATGCTTCCAAGGACGAATTTGGTTACCACTTTATGGTGGCCTACGAGATTTAATCATGCTTGAATCCCAAAAATCCAAATATTCCGTACATCCAGGATCTGATAAGATGTATTGTAACACCCCAACCCTATAAGGGTAGAAGTATTACAAAATGGTGTAATATCAAAGCATACATAATGAACATAACAAAGCAGCGGAAGTCTTATATAAATAACCAAAGGAAAATCCAGCCAACACGGCTTAAACATTACATAAGTCCAAAAGGAATCAAAGGAATAATCCAAGACATAAATAAGCATAATCCGAGTCTAATAAATGCCAACATAATGAAGTAGAAACTAAGATGACTAAAGCCATAAGTCCGCATATCCGCTCAACACTCAAACCCATAGCTAAGAATCCCAGCACCTAGCTTAATTACCTGCCGCATGGAAAGAAAACGCGGCTGAGCTTAAAAAGCCCAGTGAACAGATATATATAACAAACGAATAATCGAAGGTAAGTAACGAAGGTATCATAATCATAAGGTGCAAATGGAAATATCATAAGGCATAACAAAGGATAACGAATAGAAACAGAAGTGAAAGGTCAGTCCTCAACCACGAGCCCATATCATATCAAACACATATCATATCATATCATATCAGTTGTATCCCGAGGGGTGACCTCGACATACCAAATATAAGAGGGGAGACCTCAAGTAACAATGGAGTGATCAACTCCCAAAAATGTGAAGATGCGGATTGCACCCGACATCATTCACCAAACAAAGCTCCAATCAGATTAAATCCCTCAAAACAAATCAAATCTAGGATGCATCCATACGCCCCCCAAAACAAATAATGGCCAAATCATATACATATAGTGAGCTCATAATCAAATCAAAATGGGGACGGTGTGGAACATCACTCAACCACACTAAAGTCATGCCATTGGTGCATCAATGACACGGTCAGGTTACCTTCCTGACTAGGAAACAAATTTTGGCTCGGGTATCAGACTGAAGGGTCAAAGCATATACATATCATAAGGGTTCATATCAGATTTCATATCAAAGTTTCATATCAAAGGTTCATATCAAAGGTTCATATCAAAGGTTCATATCAAAGGGAGCATAGCAAAGTCATAGGGAAGCCCTAATCATGAGGCTTAGAGTACAACGTAACAGTTCAAGCTAATATCGAAAGATGTATAAGAATCACGAGAAACCTTAGGAGATAAGGTCAGAATATCTGTACCTTATTCGAAGCAAGCAAACAATGAAAGTAAAGTCAAGAATGAGATCAATCACGCCGCCCGGAACCTATATGAATTAAATAGCGTTCTATAAGAATCAAATTATTCGTTTAAGACGGCTTTCCATTTTTAGTAAGTTTCCCGTTTTAGTAATCTTTCCATTTTAAGTAACTTTCTATTTTAGGAAACTTTCTATTTTAGGCAGGTTTCTATTTTTAGTAACTTTCCATAATTAGCAGGTTTCCATATTTAGCAGGTTTCCATATTTAGCAGGTTTCCATATTTATAGTTAAATAATGAAAATGAGTATTAATATGATTTAAGGATCATTTATGACAAGTTACAAAAGTTTAGGGTTTAAAATGTCAATATTACAAAGTATAGGGTTAAAAGTGTAAATATAGCAAGTTTACTCATTTTACTCATTAAATCCATTTATTTACAATATTAACAAGTTAATCCATCAAGTTTTACCATTTACAAAACAAACCCTTAACTTTATTAAATCATGAATTACAAACCATAGTTTTTAGATTATGATTACGTATTCGTTTTAAACCATTCTAGCTCGATTATTACAAGATTAATATACACCTTATGTGATAACATTTTCATTCGAATTACCCTTCCCCAAGATTAATTTTGTACGCCTCTTATCATCACCAAAATCATCACATAGATCATTCGTTATCAAATCCGTTAATCACATACGTATACGTTTAGTTTCTTAAGCACATTAAACCCGTTCTTATCTTACATATAATTCGACATAAGAAATGACCAAATTCAGTTTTATATTCATTTATACACCATATCTCATTAGGATTACATTAGGTTAATAATCAAGGTTTTAATGTATATTTATCTTATGATTTTATGTGACCAAATATGACAAACAAGCCCTAGAAACTCATTCAAGGCCACGAATTGGAATGGAAAACACAAAGGAAAAGATGAGGAATGATATACGTTACCCTCGTAGCGTGAATGTGACAAAGAAACAAAAATCAAGGTACCAAAATCAAAACCAAGCCTCCTTGGTAAATCTAAACCCACGGCTACAAACTTAAACCACAAACCAAGCTCCTTTTCGAACCAAACAAAATCCCTACGTCCTCCAATCGATCATACACTAACACGAGCCTCCTAGGAACCTTTTGTATGCAAGAATTCGGATCAAAAATGGTGGAAAAATATGTTGGCCGCCACTCTTTTGGAGAGAAAAAGTTTTAGGGTTTTCTTGTGTTTTGAAATGAGAAAGAAAATGATAAATGGGAAATTAATATAATTGATAGAGAGATTATGAGGGGGAGCCTCATAGGCTGGTTCTAGGGGGGGAAAGACCAAAAGTATAACTTCCATACTTATCTCAAAATAATGTACTTAGTCCTCTTTGTGGTTCAAGTGCAAATGGGTACATTATGATACTTTTAATTTTGTTACTTAGGATTAATTCTTTCATGATCATTTAATTTATAACATAAGTTTATTATTACATAATGTGCATATATTATTAATGAGATAATACTTGTTAAACGATGTTGAAGTGTTTCCCGAGTTTTTAAAATTTTTAGTTTGAGGGCAAAATTGTCATATCACGCGATTTAGATTTTAGGGTTTTACAACTCTTCCCCTCTAAAAAGAAAATTTTCGTCCCCGAAAATTGAAAAGGAAACGAAGCAATAAACGAAGACATACCCGATGATGAAAAGAAATGCGGATAACTAGCTCGCATAGATTCCTCGGTCTCCCAGGTAGCTTCACGCTCTGGGTGATTCTTCCAAAGAATCTTAACAAACGGAATTACTTTGTTTCTCGTGATTCGATCTCGTCGATCTAAAATAGCTTCGGGTTCCTCCGGTAAAGACATATCTGGCTGAATCTGATCCAAAGGATAGGAAACCACATGCAATGGATGGTAGTTGTATCCCCGCAGCAGAGATACATGAAACACGTCATGCACATGAGATAACTGAGGAGGTAGAGCTAGACGATAGGAAACCTCCCCAATGCGCTCGAGAATCTCAAACGGCCCAATAAATCGAGGACTGAGCTTGCCCTTGATTCCAAAACGCTTCACACCCCGAAAAGGCGACACTTTCAAAAATACCCGATCACCAATCTGAAACTCCAAATCACGACGATGTTTATCTGCATAACTCTTTTGCCGCGAACGAGCCTCCTTCAACTTCTCCCTAGCAACTGCCACCTTCTCATTAGTGACCTCAATAATCTCAGGTCCCTCAATCAAACGCTCACCTACTTCGTCCCAACAAATAGGTGCTCTACACTTCCTCCCATATAACAGTTCATAAGGTGCCGCCTTGATGCTAGCATGCCAACTATTGTTGTAGGCAAACTCCACCAAGCATAAATACTCATCCCAACTCCCGGTCCACTCTAAAGCACAAGCACGCAACATGTCCTCAAGTGTCTGGATGGTCCTCTCCGACTGACCATCTGTCTGCGGATGAAACGCCGTACTGAACTTAAGGCGAGTGCCCCAAGCCTTATGCAAACTCTTCCAAAAATGAGACGTGAAACGAGGATCTCTATCTGACACAATCGCTGTTGGGGTACCATGAAGTCGAACAATCTCCTGCTGAAAAATCTCTGCCAATCTACAAACACGATCAGCCATACGAATGGGTAAGAAATGAGCAGACTTGGTTAGCCGATCAACGACCACCCAAATCGCATCATGTCTTTTACGAGTGAGAGGCAAACCGGTGACAAAATCCATAGAAATCTCTTCCCACTTCCAAGTAGGAATCTCCAATGGCTGAAGTAGACCACTAGCCCGTTGATGCTCTATCTTGACCTGCTGACAAGTCATACACCTAGAAACATACAAAGCCACATCCTGTTTCATACCATTCCACCAGAAATGCTGCTTAAGATCCCGATACATCTTGGTAGAACCAGGATGAATAGTGAATGGGGAACTATGAGCCTCCAACAAAACAGTCTCACGCAAAGCAGGATCATTCGGAACACAAAATCGGCCCTCATACCATACAACGCCGAAACCATCAACACTGAAGTCCGTCTGTTTACCCGCCTCGATATTCTGAACTATAGACCAAAGCTCACCATCATCCTTCTGAGCTTCCTTAATCCGCAATATAAGGTTGGACTCAACCTTCAAGCTTGCCCAATAACCATCATAACCCCGAAAACAAAACTCCACATCCATCAACTCAAGATCGTGAAGAACCCTGGGTTCAATCTCCAAACTAGCAATCATACCCGACTTTCGGCTTAATGCATCAGCAACCACATTAGCCTTACCCGGGTGATACTGGATGTTAGTGTCGTAGTCCTTAAGAAGCTCTAGCCATCTCCGCTGTCTCATATTGAGCTCCTTTTGTGTGAATATATACTTTAAACTTTTGTGGTCAGTAAAGATATCACACGACTCACCGTACAAGTAATGCCTCCAAATCTTTAAGGCAAAAACCACCGCAGCCAACTCCAAATCATGTGTGGGATAATTCTCCTCGTATGATTTCAATTGCCTCGAAGCATAGGCAATCACCTTACCATGCTGCATCAACACACAACCCAACCCTTTCTTTGACGCGTCACTATAAATCTGAAAACCTCCGGAACCCGATGGAAGTGTCAAAACAGGCGCAGAAACCAATCTACGTTTCAACTCCTCGAAACTCTTTTCACGCTCCTCCGTCCATTCAAACTTTTCTCCTTTCCTCATCAATTGCGTCAAAGGTAACGCCAATTTAGAGAAACCCTCAACAAAACGACGGTAATAACCTGCAAGGCCCAGGAAACTCCTAATCTCCGTCACAGTAGTAGGTCTCGGCCATTTTGTGATAGCCTCAACTTTAGATGTGTCCATCTTGATACCATCAGCAGACACAACGTGACCAAGGAAAGCAACTTGGCTCAGCCAGAATTCACACTTAGAAAATTTCGCATACAACTTCTGCTGACGAAGAGTCTCCAATACTATACGAAGATGCTGCTCGTGCTCAGCCTCACTCTTAGAATACACAAGGATGTCATCGATGAAGACAATTACAAATTTATCGAGGTACTCATGAAAAACCCGGTTCATAAGATCCATGAAAACTGCATGTGCGTTAGTCAAACCAAACGGCATAACCAAGAACTCATAATGGCCATAGCGAGTACGAAACGCGGTCTTAGGAACATCTTGTTCCTTCACACGTAATTGATGATAACCAGACCTCAAATCGATCTTAGAAAAGAATTTTGCACCTTGCAATTGATCAAACAAGTCGTCGATGCGTGGAAGGGGATAACGGTTACGAATAGTGATACGGTTCAGCTCACGATAGTCAATACACAACCTCATACTACCATCCTTCTTCTTAACAAACAACACCGGTGCGCCCCAAGGTGAAACACTGGGCCTAATAAAGCCGTTCTCCAACAGTTCCTGCAACTGTTCCTTCAACTCTTTCAATTCGATCGGTGCCATACGGTAAGGAGCTTTAGATATAGGTTCAGCACCAGGAATCAAATCGATGCCAAACTCAACTTCCCTAGCCGGAGCAATACCAGGGAGTTCATCAGGGAAAACGTCGGGGAAATCGCGTACAACAGAAAGACTTTCAATGGTAGGAACATCAAGAGAAGTATCCTTAATGGATGCCAGAAAACCAAGGCAACCATGCGAAATAAGAGTGCGAGCTTTCATAGCCGAGATGATCTTAACCGACTTAGGCGGTTGAGCACCATGATACACGAAGTCAGGTTGATGAATATTACCAAAGATAACAATTCGAGCATAGCAGTCAATGGTAGCCCTATGCAAGGCCAACCAATCCATACCCAGAATAATATCGAAATCAAACATATCCAAAGGAAGAAGATTAGCCGAACGAATACCATCATCGAAACGTAAGGGACAATCCACATACTCACGGTCAATAAGTACTTGGTTTTTCATAGGGGTAGAAATAGAGACTCGGTTTAACAAAGGTGTGGGTGTCATATTTAACTTCCTTATAAACGAAGTAGATATCATAGAATGCGTAGCGCCGGTATCAAATAAGGTAAAAGCAGAAATATCACCAATATGAATAATGCCGGTAATGGTACCTGGAGTGTTTGCTGCCTGGTCCCGAGTAACAGAAAACACACGGCCCTTAGTCGGAGCTGGTTTGGCCGTGTTTCCCGGAGTAGTCACTTTATTCTGAGTGCAATCTTTCACCCTATGAGTAGTAGATCCACATCCATAGCAACCACCTGTGGCCTTGAAACAAACGCCCGGATGGGGCTTACCACAAGTGTTGCATAGTGGAGGAGGAGGCAAAACTTCAGCGGGCCTACGCTGATATGACGAACCAGAAGAACGGTCCTGCTAACCACCACGATAAGATTGGTCCCTAACCTGACGTTGACCCCCAGCATCACGACCCTGACGGTCGTTTCCCGATCTGTCGTACCTCTGAGAACCATGTGCCCTAGTATCCTGACGCCGACGGTCGTGACCACGATCATGTCTACCCCTGAACTCCTGAGTCTGGTCCTGTCGACCCCGAGGATGAATACGATCACCATCCCTGTTCCTCTTGTTGTAACCCTGCTCCTCATGCAATATCTCGATGTTGCGGGCATCATCCGCAACTGCAGCCACCTCAGTGTACTGATGGTTGATCATCCTGTCTAGCACCCACTTCTTTAACCCCCATTTGAACTTACGAGCCTGACGACGAGCATCCCCAGCAACTGTAGCACCTACAAACCCAACCATCCTCATAAAGCGTTGCATATACTCGTGAGAATTTTCCTTATCTAACTGTTGAATGGACTCATACTCCCTCTCATATCGTAGCTGTTCTGACTCAGGGAAATACTGCTTGTAGAAGATGCCTCTGAAGGTATCCCAAGCACAAGTATCAAGAAAATTCTCTTCTTTGGACAAGAGATAAGCTTTCCACCAGTTTAGGGCATCACCCTCGAGTTTGAAAGCAGCAAGTCGGGTTTTAACATCATCACCACAACCCAGCACATTGAAAAGCTTTTCCAAGTACGTGATCCAGTCCTCAGCCTCATTAGGTGAAGCTGCCGAGCGAAAAGGGATTGGCTTAAGTTTGTTGAAGCGCTCGATCCATACATGAATGGGGGTAGGTAGGTTAGCACCCCCACCATTATCCCCACCAGAAGAACTAGCACCATTCCGAACATTCTGAGTGATGGTAGCAATGAGCTCGGGCATAGCAGCGGCCAGAGCGCGTGCAATCAAAGCTTCGAAATCAGGATTTCCATTCCCATTGTCATCGCCGTTCCTACGAGTTTGGACCATCTGAAGAGTTCATTAAACGATTATCAAAGTTTAGGAAAATAAGATGAAGATCATGAACGGAAACGATGAAAATGAACCTAGAATCTACCCAAACCTCACCAGTCAAAACTTAAGCTCTACGGATAACGCTTAGGGTCCATATGTCACAGGTCCTGACTACAAGTCGTAAACCTGGGCTCTGATACCATAATTGTAACACCCCAACCCTATAAGGGTAGAAGTATTACAAAATGGTGTAATATCAAAGCATACATAATGAACATAACAAAGCAGCGGAAGTCTTATATAAATAACCAAAGGAAAATCCAGCCAACACGGCTTAAACATTACATAAGTCCAAAAGGAATCAAAGGAATAATCCAAGACATAAATAAGCATAATCCGAGTCTAATAAATGCCAACATAATGAAGTAGAAACTAAGATGACTAAAGCCATAAGTCCGCATATCCGCTCAACACTCAAACCCATAGCTAAGAATCCCAGCACCTAGCTTAATTACCTGCCGCATGGAAAGAAAACGCGGCTGAGCTTAAAAAGCCCAGTGAACAGATATATATAACAAACGAATAATCGAAGGTAAGTAACGAAGGTATCATAATCATAAGGTGCAAATGGAAATATCATAAGGCATAACAAAGGATAACGAATAGAAACAGAAGTGAAAGGTCAGTCCTCAACCACGAGCCCATATCATATCAAACACATATCATATCATATCATATCAGTTGTATCCCGAGGGGTGACCTCGACATACCAAATATAAGAGGGGAGACCTCAAGTAACAATGGAGTGATCAACTCCCAAAAATGTGAAGACGCGGATTGCACCCGACATCATTCACCAAACAAAGCTCCAATCAGATTAAATCCCTCAAAACAAATCAAATCTAGGATGCATCCATACGCCCCCCAAAACAAATAATGGCCAAATCATATACATATAGTGAGCTCATAATCAAATCAAAATGGGGACGGTGTGGAACATCACTCAACCACACTAAAGTCATGCCATTGGTGCATCAATGACACGGTCAGGTTACCTTCCTGACTAGGAAACAAATTTTGGCTCGAGTATCAGACTGAAGGGTCAAAGCATATACATATCATAAGGGTTCATATCAGATTTCATATCAAAGTTTCATATCAAAGGTTCATATCAAAGGTTCATATCAAAGGTTCATATCAAAGGGAGCATAGCAAAGTCATAGGGAAGCCCTAATCATGAGGCTTAGAGTACAACGTAACAGTTCAAGCTAATATCGAAAGATGTATAAGAATCACGAGAAACCTTAGGAGATAAGGTCAGAATATCTGTACCTTATTCGAAGCAAGCAAACAATGAAAGTAAAGTCAAGAATGAGATCAATCACGCCGCCCGGAACCTATATGAATTAAATAGCATTCTATAAGAATCAAATTATTCATTTAAGACGGCTTTCCATTTTTAGTAAGTTTCCCGTTTTAGTAATCTTTCCATTTTAAGTAACTTTCTATTTTAGGAAACTTTCTATTTTAGGCAGGTTTCTATTTTTAGTAACTTTCCATAATTAGCAGGTTTCCATATTTAGCAGGTTTCCATATTTATAGTTAAATAATGAAAATGAGTATTAATATGATTTAAGGATCATTTATGACAAGTTACAAAAGTTTAGGGTTTAAAATGTCAATATTACAAAGTATAGGGTTAAAAGTGTAAATATAGCAAGTTTACTCATTTTACTCATTAAATCCATTTATTTACAATATTAACAAGTTAATCCATCAAGTTTTACCATTTACAAAACAAACCCTTAACTTTATTAAATCATGAATTACAAACCATAGTTTTTAGATTATGATTACGTATTCGTTTTAAACCATTCTAGCTCGATTATTACAAGATTAATATACACCTTATGTGATAACATTTTCATTCGAATTACCCTTCCCCAAGATTAATTTTGTACGCCTCTTATCATCACCAAAATCATCACATAGATCATTCGTTATCAAATCCGTTAATCACATACGTATACGTTTAGTTTCTTAAGCACATTAAACCCGTTCTTATCTTACATATAATTCGACATAAGAAATGACCAAATTCAGTTTTATATTCATTTATACACCATATCTCATTAGGATTACATTAGGTTAATAATCAAGGTTTTAATGTATATTTATCTTATGATTTTATGTGACCAAATATGACAAACAAGCCCTAGAAACTCATTCAAGGCCACGAATTGGAATGGAAAACACAAAGGAAAAGATGAGGAATGATATACGTTACCCTCGTAGCGTGAATGTGACAAAGAAACAAAAATCAAGGTACCAAAATCAAAACCAAGCCTCCTTGGTAAATCTAAACCCACGGCTACAAACTTAAACCACAAACCAAGCTCCTTTTCGAACCAAACAAAATCCCTACGTCCTCCAATCGATCATACACTAACACGAGCCTCCTAGGAACCTTTTGTATGCAAGAATTCGGATCAAAAATGGTGGAAATATATGTTGGCCGCCACTCTTTTGGAGAGAAAAAGTTTTAGGGTTTTCTTGTGTTTTGAAATGAGAAAGGAAATGATAAATGGGAAATTAATATAATTGATAGAGAGATTATGAGGGGGAGCCTCATAGGCTGGTTCTAGGGGGGGAAAGACCAAAAGTATAACTTCCATACTTATCTCAAAATAATGTACTTAGTCCTCTTTGTGGTTCAAGTGCAAATGGGTACATTATGATACTTTTAATTTTGTTACTTAGGATTAATTCTTTCATGATCATTTAATTTATAACATAAGTTTATTATTACATAATGTGCATATATTATTAATGAGATAATACTTGTTAAACGATGTTGAAGTGTTTCCCGAGTTTTTAAAATTTTTAGTTTGAGGGCAAAATTGTCATATCACGCGATTTAGATTTTAGGGTTTTACATGTATCATGATCTAAAACTACTCTACTGGTGGCCAAACATGAAATTCGACATTGCCACCTACGACAGTAAATGCCTCACTTGTTCCAAAGTGAAGGCTGAACACCAAAAACCATCCGGTCTCTTACAACAACCCGAGATTCCGATATGGAAATGGGAACGAATCACAATGGATTTTATCACTAAACTCCCAAAGACATCCAATGGTTATGACTCCATCTGGGTCATAGTGGATCGTCTCACAAAATCCGCACACTTTACACCAATCAAAGAGACTTACAAGATAGATCAGTTAACTCGACTTTACGTCAAGGAAATAGTCTCAAAACACGGTGCACCAATCTCTATCATATCTGACCGAGATGGTAGATTTACCTAAAACTTCTTGCAGTCACTCCAAGACGCCTTTGGAACAAACCTAGACATGAGTACAACGTATCATCCTCAAACCGATGGTCAGAGTGAACGAACCATTCAAACGCTGGAAGACATGCTTCGAGCTTGTATAATCAACTTTGGAAAAGGATGGGATAACCATTTACCATTGGTCAAATTCTCCTACAATAACAGTTATCACGCGAGTATCAAGGCAGCACCCTTTGAAGCACTTTACGGTCGAAAGTGCCGATTGCCTGTCTGCTGGGCCGAAGTGGGAGATGTTTAACTCACTAGTCCAGAACTTATTCGTGAAACAACAAAGAATATCATACAAGTCAAAAATCAATTACAAAAAGCAAGAGATAGACAAAAGAGTTATGCCGATGTACGACGCAAACCTTTGGAATTCCAAGTTGGAGACAAGGTTATGCTAAAAGTCTCACCTTGGAAAGGTGTCATACGATTCGGTAAACCTGGAAAACTAAACCCAAGATACATAGGTCCATTCAAAATCCTAGCTAGGGTTGGTCCAGTGGCGTACAAACTTGAGCTCCCATCAGAACTCAGTAATGTACATCCCAATTTTCATGTATCTAACCTAAAGAAATGTTTATCCGATGAATCGCTTGTTATTCCACTTGATGAACTCAAACTCAGCAACGATCTACACTTCATTGAACAATCTATGGAGATCATGGACCGAGAGGTCAAACAACTAAAACAGAGTCGAATACCAATTGCCAAAGTTCGCTGGAACTCCCAACGTGGTCCAGAATTTACATGGGAACGAGAAGACCAAATGCGTCGAAAGTACCCTCACCTTTTTTAAGGAGCATCACCATCAAGTAACAATTAAATCACGAGGACGTGATTTCTCCAATGGGGGAAGACTGTAACCACCCGCATTTTCAGGTTACTTTTCATTTTTGAGAATTTACTATTCACTTTTACTATTTATTTTCACTATTCATCCCGTAAATATTTTTTTTATTTTACTATCATGACAAGATAAATAAAACTCGACAAGTCATCCTGACGGCGCACGTTGAATCCATTCAGAACCGTTTTCATGAAACCGTGTCCAAGAACTACTTTAGGGTTTAAACGTCATTCGGACATCCCGATATGTCCAGTAAACCATATAAACATTAGAAATATTTATATCTACTATTTTACGACAATTCCACAAGTTTTGGAATTTTACGTTTTCTAGTTCTGCGTTTTACGCGAATTACGCGTTTTTTACCCGTGTTTCCAGCTTTAAACAGAGTTTTTGCACCCAATGAGACTTATCACTCATTTTATATTTTTATATAGAGTATAATGATGAGTTTCATCATTCCTGCAACTTTCGTATTTTTACGATACCCGGTTTTACGTTTTATGGATTAACAACTTACGGTTGGCATTTAACGGAACCAATCATGCTCTAAACTCAAGATAATACCAAGACTTATCATCTAAGCCTTGTCACACCCTTGTGACCACCTCTTATGAGGTGAGTCACCTTGGTGGTGGCTTGATCCTAACCATGCTCCATTTTGATGATTACATGTGTCCTAACTTAACCATGGTTAACATTTAACCTAATATATGGTTAACCAAACTTACCCTCCCATAAATAGCAAGTGAAAGACATCCTAAAAACCCTCATACACTTCTCTTGGTCGTTCATATCATAAAACAAACATACCTTCCATAATTTGATCCGTAACTCAAAGTTTATGCAAAGAAGTTTCAAATAACAAGTTACTACATCAAATCTCTAGCAAGTTTAAGTGATCTTCTTGAGTTTAGATCCACTCAAGTCACTTAGTACTTCATCACCAATGCTTCAAGATTACAAGGTTGCCAAGGTGTAGAAAGCTAGCTCAATTCAAGGTCCTAAGTGTTCAATCAAAGTCCTATCCTTACTAGTTACTCCTTTCTTGATTGAAAGCCAAAAGTTGTAAGCAACTAATCACCACCATCATCTCATGTTTATTATTCATAATCTTGACAATTTTATGCTATATATATGGTTACTATATTGATTCATGATGTACATATAATCAATCACATGTTTTAATTCACATATGGTCGTAAAAGTAACAAACTAGTAAACTAGTCATATTCTACACATTTGAGACCATTAAAACCAGTCACATATGGACTTTCTAACTTACATACTATGGTATAAAAGATAAAAAGGTGAACATAGCAACTTGAATCACCTGAAACAGACAAACGAGTCAAAAGATACGGCCAAAAGAAGTTAGCGAAACCAAAACACTGAAACTGCCTAACACAAGCTGTTAAGCAGCTGTCCATTTTGAAAGTGGTACTTCTGGTTCGAATCATCAAAAAGTTAAAGCACGAAAATTGTCCGAAACGATGTTTTCCTTCCTTAGCAAATAAGCTCGGGCCCTGAAAAAGCTTAAATAGGCCATTATTCTTCAAAAACTGAAACTGCCCTATATATAGTCTCACGACTATACTTTTGTCACAACTAAAGGCAAACCAAGAGGCCTAATGGCCTTAAGCCAAGAACACAACCACGGCTAAGGTCAAAGCTGAGTCTCAAGACCATGATAGTCAAGACCAAAGCCACGGTAAGGCCATGGCTAAAGACTCAAGGCTTATTTACCCAAGACCGTTAACTAAGGTGTTAACCTTGGCAAATCAACACCAACACAAACCAAACGACATAACTTTATATACTTACATTATCAAGTGATCATATTTATGAAACGACGAGAACTTGTAAAAACTAGATATTTTTTAAAAACATGATAAACTTAGTAATATAACAATCTTCACTCAAAACATATATTTTATCTACTAAGTGCTACAATAGTAGGGAGCTTCATGTGAGGGGTTTCATTTGAGTAAAACGTATCGACGAGTTGCTGGATTTACGATTTAAAGTGTCCTAGCTCCTCGAACGTTTACTACATGACCTCTGAATTATGATGGCCCAAATGGTAATACGATATCACTAAATTAAATGCGTTTTCACATATTAAAGATCTTACTATAAACATCAAATGATAATTGACTACATCATGATCAACATAGAAACATATATAGGATGGTTTATATTTTCCTAAAACATTATTCCAAACTTAAGTCGCAACATTTCATTTTTAGGTTGCACATAGAAGTTTTCCGATTTATCCATCACATCCGTTAAAGTACTTAACATCATTAACTCTCTGTGAGTTCATAGCCCCACTTTCTATTACTTAATTGTTTTGCACTTTACATGCTTTATTTTAAACCGAACACATTGCTTTGAAACTGTATGCTTATCTGAATGTATTAGGTTCACTAAGTACCACTATTGCCAAACTTAAGTCCCTATTATCATGAACCATTAATCACTTGAGGGTGAACGCGAATAATGTGGATAGATCTATCGGGATTGACGAATCCCGTTTGTTTGACCAAGTCCGGTAAACAAACGCACTCTATTTGAAGAACCATAGGTTTATTGGAAAATTACCTATTAGGGCAACTGTTACTATTATATCAATTTCTATTGACAAGCTGTTAACGTTTTCGGTGTCATGAGCTTAGTGCAATAATATCTGTTTTGTTTTCAAAACCTTGGTGTGATTCAAATTAACTCACACTACCAACATAATATGTTCAACCATCAAACAAACTCTATGAATTTCACTCAACCTTTGTGTTGACAGTTTTAAGCATGTATTTCAGGTCCATAATGTCGGAAGCTGGCATGGAAGGGCAAGGACAAGATCAAGAAGGCTATAAATAATTTATCATTCACAAAACATCAAAAACTTTATATTGATATCAATGGAACCAACTGGGACCTATTTTGTAAACTCTGATATACTTGAATGATAAAGCCTTTTTAAAACGACTCCTTTAGAGATCGTTTTCTATTATTATGACTGTTGTGCCATCAAGTAATACCCAGTTTGAATTCCGCTACATATCACGAAATTGGGGGTGTTACACATTTAATGTAAATAACTCCCTCTAATTTAGTATAATGAGTCTTACCACGTTGGGGCAGTCGAAGAACCTTCTTCCGGGATTTCGGTCAGTCCAAGATGTCTTGATGATAGCAACATTTCCGCAACCGCATAGCACCATTGTTACGTTCTTAAGTGTGTGAGTGAGTAGTATGTAAATCGTGTTGTATAAGAATGAAAGAAGGAAAATTTGTTGCAAAAAATGTCCCTCAACACAAAGGTAGGTGTGCTAGTGGGCCTGTCAGGTGAATTTAATGGCGGGAAAAGTGAAGTGACGAAAATACCCTCACGTGCAACGCACGTGATGACCCACTAACGAAGAAAACTAACAAGCGTTAGCAAAAATCGGGTTTTTGCAACTACAGTAATGGTTCAAGGGCATAACTCGAAAAAATTTGAACGTTAGGGACATTTCTCGCAAATTTTTTTTGAAGGACATTTCTCGCAAAAATTAAAAAGTTTAAGGACATTTTTGCAGTTTTCTCTAAGTTTTATATTGCTCGGCATCTATTATATATTTCTCTTAAAGCAATTTATTTAATGGCTTCTAACTTTATAGTATATACACGATTATGTGAGATACTCTCCAACTTAATGACAGGATTTAATTCTGGCTAACACATACGTGTGAAATAATTATATTTGTATATAGTCTGATTTTTATTTACTTCTCTCAAAATAAGATTATGAAAATAAGTAATTTGGCTGGACATATAACATTAAGTACACAACAACAATAAACAAATTTTGAAACCTTTACTTGTTAATTTTTTTTGTACCTATTATACATAATGACAAGTTTTTGTTACTACGGTATTCAATACTTGGTTACTTAAATTCACAAAATACCAAACTTGAATTTGAAAGCACATAAAATGTGATAAAATGTTAGCATAAAATATTGTATAAATTTTACAAAAACCTTATGTTCCTGAAAAGGTTAAAAACTATTAAACGTATATAAAAGTATGAAATCAAACAAAATTACACTTAAGGTTTTGACTTATAAACTTCATTTATCATTCATAATATAGTGTTATTACATCTCAATCCACAAATGTAGGGCTGTAAATGAACTAAATGTTCGGTGAACATTTCATGAACCGTGCAGTAAAATATTTGTTTATGTGCGTTTATTTATTAAATGAACGAATATAAACAAGATTTTATGTCCGTTTAGTTAAATAAACGAACATGAACAAAAGTCTCGTCTATTCATTTATGTTTGTGAACGTCCGATAATACGTTCATTTATTTATAGTCGTATATCATATATTTTTATTATACTTGAAATCATTGAGACTATACACTGCGACAAACTTTACGATAGATTAGCGTATAAGTATTTTGTATTAAACATGATTCGTTTTAGAATGTCTTGATGTTGATAAATTAATTTTCATTTTTTTAGTAAGAAGAAAAGATGGTGAATGCGCATCATAAGGAAGTTTTGAAAGCTTCAACTTCCAAAAGAGCCTAGTCTTCGGCTAGTGATCGGAACGTAGTGAAAGTAATGATGGGTCTTCTTCTAGTTCTGAGAGCCTCAATTTCAGAGGGTTCACGGAAGAAGAGAGAAAAGAAATAAGTTCTTTAATTTCCAAAAAGGTAGGAAGGGCGATTAGGAATGCAATGCCTTACTACGTCAAAAAAAAAAACAATGAAGAATCTTAGAGAGGTGATACACAAAGAATTAGAAGATTTTAGAAAGAGGGTGTTAGGAAAGAACCCAAGAGTGAGAAAGCCACGTATCGTGACTTCACGGCATGTAAAGTGCCAACTTTTACGGGAACTCCTGATCCCATTGCTTGTACATGTTGGCTCACCGCCGTTGAGGGTGCTTTCCGCACAAATCATTGTGGGGAAAGAAACAAGGTTACCTTCGCTACAAACATTCT
Source organism: Chrysanthemum seticuspe (assembly GCA_019973895.1). Taxonomy (NCBI): domain Eukaryota; kingdom Viridiplantae; phylum Streptophyta; class Magnoliopsida; order Asterales; family Asteraceae; genus Chrysanthemum; species Chrysanthemum seticuspe. Next base: position 94,976,916 of record BPTQ01000002.1, on the reverse strand, counting down.
TCGTGATAGTGCCAAGATTTTGTGGGAAGGTAAGATATGTGAGAAAGATGAGACTTGGATTGATGCGTGCACATGGAATGAATTCAAGGAGCTATTCAGAATGGAGTTTGCCCCGGCCGAGGAAGTTGGTAAAATCCGAGAGAACTTTCAATCTCTTGTGCAAACTGAGCTTTGGATGAAATTTGTTGATATGGTTACTTATTGTCCCGAATACCACAAGAATGAAAAGCTTAAGGTAGAAAGGTTTCAAAGAATGCTTCATGAAGATATCCGAGAGGTGGTGTCACCCTTCAAGTGTACCACCTTAGAAGATCTCTTAAGTAGAGCTCGTGTGAGGGAGGCGGATTTCTTATGGAAAAAAGATTCGGAAGCGAGGGATAATAAAAGAAAGCAAGATTTTGTTGATCGTGATGCCAAAAACCTAAGCAAGACTATGGACTAAAAGGAGGTAGAAATCAAACCAAGACTCTGTGCAAAGAGTGTCACAAGTTCCATCTTGGAGAATGTCGGGAAAACTTACCGGGTTGTTACAAATGTGGTTCTTTAAGCCACTTGAGTAAGGATTGCAAGAAACCGATGATTATGTGCTATGGATGTAATGAGTTGGGACATAAACTTAGTGAATGCCCAAAAGCAAAGGTGATAGAAGTGAAACCTTTGAAGACGGTGAAGGAAGAAAAGGTGGAAGTTTCAAATCATAAGGCCCGAGTGTATGTTATGTCCGCTGAAGAAGCTAAATGTTTGCCTGATGTTGTCTCAGGTACAATCCTTGTTAATTCGTCACCCGCTCGCGTACTTTACGATTCGGGTGCATGTGTTTCCTTCGTATCTTATGAATTTAGTAAAAACTTATCCACTCTTCTCAATAAACTTTCCTTCCCCTTTTGAAGTAGAGATAGCCAATAGTAAAGTCGTAGTGGTATCTAATGTTTACTATGATGTAGAGATAGAAATTGATGACAACATATTTAGGATAGATTTGATCCCTATCATGCTTGGAGAATTCGATATCGTGATCGGCATGGATTGGCTCGGTAAACATAATGCCGCCATTCTATGTGGTCAAAAGCTCGTGCGAGTTGTTAATCCTCAGGGTCGTGAAGTCCTTATTTATGGAGAGAAAAGGAAGGGTGAATTTAGGTTATGTTCGGTGATGAAAGCTAGGAAATATTTGTCACATGGTTGTTATGCCTTTATGGCACATGTGATAGATTCTAGTCTTGATAAGAAAAGTGTTAATGAAGTTCCGGTTGTGAATGAGTATAGTGATGTATTTCCATAAGATTTGCCAGGTATTCCACCCGAAAGGCAAGTCGAGTTTCGTATTGATCTTGTACCTGGTGCTACTCCTATCGCAAAAACTCCTTACCATTTAGCCCCATCTAAAATGAAAGAATTGATGAGCCAACTCCAAGAATTACTTGATAAGGGTTTTATCAGCCCTAGTAGTTCACCATGGGGAGCTCCAATCTTATTCGTTAAAAATAAAGATGGTAGCATGCGGATGTGCATTGATTACCGTGAATTGAATAAAGTCGCGGTGAAAAATGTGTACCCGTTACCAAGGATCGATGATTTCTTTGACCAACTTCAAGGCGCTAAATGGTTCTCGAAGATCGACCTCCGTTCAGGTTATCACCAATTGAAGGTTTGGGAAGAAGATATTCCTAAGACGGCTTTTAGGACCCGTTATGGACACTATGAATTCGTTGTCATGCCTTTTGGTATCATGAATGCACTTGCGGTTTTCATGGATATCATGAACCGTGTGTGTAAGCCGATGTTGGATAAATCCGTTATAGTATTCATCGATGATATTCTCATTATTCAAAAAGCAAGGAAGAACATGACATTCATTTACGGGAAACCCTTGAAACATTGAGAAGAGAGAAATTGTATGCCAAATTCTCGAAATGTGAATTTTGGCTACAAGAAGTTAAATTTCTTGGTCATGTTATAAATCCTTAAGGCATTAAGTTCGACCCGTCAAATATTGAAGCCGTGATGAATTGGAAAGCTCCAAAGAGTGTGGGTGAAATTAGAAGTTTTCTTGGACTCACGCGGTATTACCGTAGATTCATTCAAGATTTCTCTAAGATCGCATCCTCCTTAACTAAACTCACTAAGAAGAATTATCCTTTTGAGTGGGGTAAAGAACAAGATGATGTTTTTCCTACCCTACGACATAAATTGTGTGAAGCACCAATACTTGTCTTACCCGAAGGAACCGAAGACATGGTAGTTTATAGTGATGCATCTTATTCCGGCCTTGGGTGTGTTCTTATGCGACGAGGTAAAGTAATCGCTTATGCCTCAAGACAGTTGAAGAAACACGAGGAAAATTACCTGACTTACGATCATGAGTTTGCAGTTGTGGTCTTTGCATTAAAATTTTGGAGGCATTATCTATACGGTGAAAAGTTCACAATATACACCGATCATAGAAGCCTTCAATATTTCTTACAAAAGAAAGACCCGAATATGAGGCAACGAAGGTGGCTTGATTTGTTGAAGGACTATGATTGCGAGATTCGCTACCATCCTGGTAAAGCGAATGTAGTAGCGGATGCCTTGAGCCGTAAGGAAAGAGAAAAGGTTACGAAGATTCATTCATTACGGATGATTGTCACAACCGATATTTTCAAGAATATTAAAATGGCTCAAACGGAAGCATTAAAAGAAGAGAATTGGGAAAAAGAACGTATTGGGTCATATATCCCGCATCTTGAAGACGATAGTCAAGGAATCAAGACTTGGCACGGGAGAGTTTATATTCCCTTTCGAAGTGATGTTTAGGAGTTACTATTAGACGAAGCACATAAGTCTAAGTATTCCATTCATCCGAGAGCTACAAAGATGTACCTTAACTTAAAGAAGAATTATTGGTGGTCGGGTATGAAAAGAGATTGCGTGAAGTATGTGGAAAGATGTCTTACTTGCTTGAAGGTGAAAGCTGAACACCAAAAGCCGTACGAAAAAGTCCAACCTTTAGATATTTCGGTCTGGAAGTGGGAGAAGATTACCATGGACTTCATTACAAAATTTCCAAGGACGAAAAAGAAAAATGATGCAATATGGGTTATAGTAGATCGCCTAACTAAGAGTGCACACTTCATCCCGATCAGGGAGAATATGCATGTTCATAAGTTAGCAATGATTTATGTCAACGAGATAGTCGCACGTCATGGAGTACCCATTTCTATAGTCTCTGATAGAGACGGGTGTTTCACCTCAAACTTTTGGCAAAATTTTCAAGAAGAATTAGGTACGAAGCTACATATGAGTACAGCTTTTCATCCACAAACCGACAGGCAAAGCGATAGGACGATTCAAACTTTGGAAGATATGTTACGAGCTTGTATGATTGACTTCGGAGGTAACTGGGATGATCATTTTCCTCTAGTTGAATTCGCCTACAACAATAGTTATCACGCTAGTATAGACATGCCACCCTATGAGATGCTTTATAGTAGAAGATGTAGGACGCCAGTATGTTGGGAAGAAGTCGGAAGGAGGGAATTGGCGAGTGTGGATGTCGTATTGGCAACAACTGAGAAGATTGAGATGATTCGGGAAAGACTTAAAGCGGCGCAAGACAGGTGGAAAAGCTACGCTGACAATCGAAGAAGGCCAATCAAATTCGAAGTAGGTGACCTTGTTATGTTAAAAGTCTCCCCGTGGAAGGTCGTTTTTAGGTTCAAGAACAAAGGAAAACTTGGTCCAAGGTTTATAGGACCATTTAAGATATTAAAGCGTGTTGGAGAAGTAGCGTATGTCTTAGAACTACCCAAAGAAATGAATGGTATTCATAATACCTTTCATGTATCTTACTTGAGAAAGTGTCTAGCGGATGAGACTAGTGTGATCACGTTGGAAGATATTGAGATTGATCCAGAATTGCTTTCATAAAAGGATGAACCGGAATCGATATTAGGAAGAAAGGTAAGGCGACTTCGCAACAAAGAAATACCGTTGGTGAAAGTACAATGGAAACATCGAAAAGGTACAAGTATTAGATGGTAACCAGAGGAGAAGATGAAGAATAAGTATCCACACTTATTTCAAGGGTAGATTTCGAGGACGAAATCCCGTTTTAAGGAGGGGTGAATTATTACACCCGTAAACCGATGAGGTATTATTTTATAATATAAGTAATAGTATTATATTATTTAGAATGTATTTTTTTTTAAATGGTAAAGTTATAAATTATATACAAAGGTGTTAAGTTATATAGAGATGTGTGGCTAAATTAAGAAGAGTTACACTTGAGGGGCTAGTTTTGCCAATTGTGCAAAGTTGAATTAATAAAGATATATTACTAGATATTTAGAGATAATTCCTAGAAGTTTAGAAGAGTGTGGTATGTTGGTGTTGCTCCAGGAAAAGAGAAGAGAGGGAAAAGAGTGACCTTATGTTCTTGTACAATTGATCAAGAAATTGAAGTAGAGAATCAAGTTCTAAGACTTCCCTAATCCATTTAACCATCACAAGTAAGTAATTTGTGAATTTTTAATTAGGGTTCTTGAGGTAGAATTGGGCAAATTGGTTAAAGGTTGATAATTTATTAAATTAATGATGAATTAGTTATTAATTAGGGTTAATTCCCTTATAGGAGGCAATTGAGGATCAAGCTTTGATTTTTTCAAGTAGGGAACTAGTGGGTTATTGAGGTAAGTATATTGACTAAACTTGTTAATGTTTCATAATTTCAATTTATATTGAATTATGATGTTCTATGATGTAATGATCAAGGAAATTGTTAATGTTAATTAGCTTGGATCCAATGCTAGAAAGTGTGTAATGTTAGCATAATAATTATGCTTGATTAAGGTATGTTAATGTTTGTGAATGTATTTCTTGATATGTTGTAGCTAGCAAAATTGTTAGTTATGACTCGTTAATGTTAAGTTGATGTCATATACTTACTAAGTGTTTTGCTTATGGATGAGTTTAATGATGTTTTGTAGGTTCGAGTGTTGAAGGCAAAGGTAAGGATAAGGAGTAGGCGTTATCCATGGTAGGAGCTTAGTTTTTGGGTTGGTAATTAGAAGACCTCGTTTCTTGGACCAAGTGTGTTGAAAGTTGAAAGCCCCAGAAGTGTCTTTTTTTCAACTTGGTATATCTTTTGTACCATTTGGTCATTTTGTTATTGCGGTCTTTCAATTGTGTCCAAGTCGTGTCCTATAAATGTTGGTAAATATGGTCAAGTTCTTATGGTTAAATGTTAATGCAATTGTAGTTTAAGGGGTGTTTGGTATTAGCCAATTTCACCGATTTTGGAATGCTATGGGTTAAAATTATGTAAGAACATTTTGTTATGCTTTGGTAATGTCATGTCAAATTGTATTAAGTATTGTTTGAGTGTGTAATGCAGAAATTTCTAGGTATAAGAGTGTACGAGTCAAATGGGTCAAAAGTGTACAAAAAAGGTATGCAGAAAATGGGTGTTTGGTGTGCAAAATGAAATTTCGGTTTGGAACTAAAATTTGGAACCAAAACTCCAAATTTTGGTTTGGAAGTATAATTTGAACCATATTTCGATTTGGAACTGAAATTTGGAACCAAAACTTCAAATTTCGGTTTGAAAGTGGAATCTGGAACCAAATTTCGGTTTGGAACCGAAATTTGGAACCAACAGATTTTGTCACTTTTCGAAAATCATATCTTTTTAACCGTAAGTCATAACGGGTTGTGCCACCCGTCATTTCGAAGGTAATGGAGTCTAGTTTCATTTAAAAATAGTCTCAAGGTCCAGATGTTTATAGAATTTTGTCAGAATGTAAAAGTGTGACAGTGGGTCAGTTTTCAGCTGTACTTTTTGCGAAAAATTTTCACGTTATTAGTTGTGTCATTTCAATGGGTGTTACAACATAAAAGAACCAAAATACATAAAAACTAAAGTACCATTCACAATCATCCTAAAACCAATTATAAACTACATAGATCATAAAAAAAGCAAAGACCAGGTACATCCTCAGCTGAACCACCAGTTCCTGTTGCTCCCTGTACATCTAAACATACTCCTCGATGTCTTCTTCCATCGTATCCCTAGCCCTAAGAAGTCCAGGAATGATCTCAACAGCTCGTTGGCACATCTGTGGATCTATCCACCCGAATGTCACACAATCCGAACCCTAAATCACCCAGAAAACAACACAGTGAGTAACATTTAATGTAAATAACTCCCTCTAATTTAGTATAATGAGTTACCACTTTGGGGCAGTCGAAGAACCTTCTTCCGGGATTTTGGTCAGTCCAAGATGTCTTGATGATAGCAACATTTCCGCAACCGCATAGCACCATTATTATGTTCTTAAGTGTGTGAGTGAGTAGTATGTAAATCTTGTTATATAAGAATGAAAGAAGGAAAATTTGTTGCAAAAAATGTCCCTCAATACAAAGGTAGGTGTGCTAGTGGGCCTGTCAGGTGGATTTAATGGCGGAAAAAGTGAAGTGACGAAAATACCCTCACGTGCAACGCACGTGATGACCCACTAACGAAGAAAACTAATGAGCGTTAGCAAAAATCGGGTTTTTGCAATTACAGTAACGGTTCAAGGGCATAACTCGAAAAAAATGAAACGTTAGGGACATTTCTCGCAAATTTTTTTTGAAGGACATTTCTCGCAAAAATTAAAAAGTTTAAGGACATTTTTTGCAGTTTTCTCTAATTTTTATATTGCTCGGCATCTATTATATATTTCTCTTAAAGCAATTTATTAAATGGCTTCTAGCTTAACAGTATATACGCGATTATGTGAGATACTCTCCAACTTAATGACAGGATTTAATTATGGCTAACACATACGTGTGAAATAATTATATTTGTATATAGTCTGATTTTTATTTACTTCTCTCAAAATAAGATTATGAAAATAAATAATTTGGTTGGACATATAACATTAAGTACACAACAACAATAAACAAATTTTGAAACCTTTACTTGTTAATTTTTTTTGTACCTATTATACATAATGACAAGTTTTTGTAACCAACTTTTTTGTTACTATGGTATTCAATACTTGGTTACTTAAATTCACAAAATACCAAACTTGAATTTGAAAGCACATAAAATGTGATAAAATGTTAGCATAAAATATTGTAAAATTTTTTCAAAAACCTTATGTTCCCAAAAGGTTAAAAACTAATAAACATATATAAAAGTATGAAATCAAACAAAATTACACTTAAGGTTTTGACTTATAAACTTCATTTATCATTCATAATATAGTGTTATTACGTCTCAATCCACAAATGTAGGGCTGTAAATGAACTAAATGTTCGGTGAAAATTTAATGAACCGTGCAGTAAAATGTTTGTTTATGTGCGTTTATTTATTAAATGGACGAATATAAACAAGATTTTATGTCCGTTTAGTTAAATAAACGAACATGAACAAAAGTCTCGTCTATTCATTTATGTTCGTGAACGTCCGATAATACGTTCATTTATTTATAGTCGTATATCATATATTTTTATTATATCTTTAAAAAATGTTACAGTCAAACACATGAACACACATAAAACACAATATTTTGTATATTCTTTTGGTTATTTTCATATGTTCATTATGTTCGTTCGTTTACGTTCGTTTAATCTCTTAATGAACAAACATAAACAAACACGAACAACCACATTTCTTAATGAACGAACATGAACAAGAAAATTCGTCTGTTTAAGCGTTCGTGTCCATTTATTTGTCCGTTTAAAACTAAATGAACGAACATGAACAAAGTTATGTTCGTGTTCGTACGGTTCGTTTACAGCCCTACACAAATGCACACCTAGTTTTATTTTCTTTTAAACGATTTTTATTTCAGTTTGATTATTTAGACAATTCGAAATCATATGGTTCAGTTTTGTCATGTTAGCAAAATTGGATAATCAAGATATTTAAGAGGGGAATATATTAGTTACATTTTTTTTGTAGTCTATTGGTTACAAATTTGTGTTATAAATGTGGGTCTTTAATTTTTTTTTTTTTTTGAGTCCTGATTCTTTTCTGTGAGTCCTTGATTCACTGGTTATATATATTTTTTTAAAGAATTGTAGCAAATTGGCTACAAAATTTACAGCCAAGCTATCCCCATTTAGGAGATACTTAAACTTGTTGTTTACCAAAAGTTATAGCATACGTGTTGTTTCTAGTAACTTTTATATTGCTCAGTATCTATTATATATTTCTTATTGTTTTTTTCTTAGTTTTATCAGCGTTTCTGACTTCACATTACGAGCCGGATACTCTTAGACTATGTTTATTCATGGGATTGCCAACCCAATCTCACTTTATGCATACAAGAATAATATTATTTTAATAAAATGATGCAACCCTTCTCTCCAACCAGTTCGGTGGGCAACCCATTGATACAACCTACAACCTGCCACATGCTGCCACATGAATGGATACTTGTTTTTTTTTTCCTTTATCTATTTTCTTTTTAGTACTTATATTATGTTATATCATTATTAAAAAATATAGATTGGTTGGGTTGTTGATAAATTGTAAAAAAATATAGATTGGTTGTATGTATTGGTTGTGTAGATGGAGGAAAGAGAAAATAATATTTTATTAAAAGATTGGGTTGTGATGGGTTGTTGATAAAGATAGTCTTAAGACGCGACAACATTTTTGAACAACAATATATACGAGATTGTGTGAGATACTCTTCAACCTAAAAGTAGAGTTTAATTTCCTCTAACACATATGTAGTGAAATAGCTATATTTTTTTATAGTGTAATGTTATTTACTTTTCTTAAAGTAAGAATATGAAAATATTTTTTTTTTCTTTGGACATATAACATTAAGTACACAACAACAAGAAACAAAGCTTGAAGTCTTTAATTGTTAATTTTTTTTACCTATTATACATAAAAGACAATTTTTTGTAACCAACTTATTTAACATTTGCTTACTTAACTTCACAAAAACCAAACTTAAATTGAATGCACAAAAAATGTGATGATTTACTAGCAAAAAATTTACATGCCAATTCGCTTATGTCGACATGACTAACTTGTTTAACAAATCGGCCCGGTTCAAATTAATTTGATCAAATTGTTTGGAACATGTCAACCTAATAAAAATTAGCAAGGTTTTTAAGATCGCGATTTTATCTAGAATCATTTTTGTTTTTAAAATATTGTGATCGTAAGATCGGATCGAGATCTTAAGATCCTACTATAGTGTTAATTTCTTAATAGACGTTGTAAAATTATGCAAATCTGCATATTTTATATATGATAATTCATGAAAATGTATGTCAAAATTAATTATGAAGTATTTAATACAATTAGCCTCTTATTTTCACATTCTACAAACTTAATACATAAACCTGTAGTTTTTTAGTTTGTGGTTCGAGAAAAGTAAGATCGGATCGATCGAGATCTTAAGATCATTTGGTCAAGATCGGGATCCTATTAAGATCCTATCTCACAAAGATACTACGTAGAATCGAGATCGTTTTTACTATATAGTATCGTAAAATCGTAAGATCCTAAAATCAGAATCGAGATGTTAACAACTATAAAGACAAAATGCTTATAAACCTAAACAATTGCCTATTCATATGTCGTTGATCTAACTAGCTCGTATACGGTCCATTCATGATATCAAATCTGTTACACTTACATTGCCGAGTTTCACAACTCAAGCTTGAATCGGCTTATACGAACCTACTAATACAAATTGTCACCTCAACCTAACATTTAAATGACTCTGATTAGTCACAACTGGCAAGCAATATTTCCCAAATGTTATGTAAAAGAACATGTTAATAGAAATTAAGTATTGTAGTTAAACTAAATTCTTAACCACTAGCTTAAACTTTTGCTAAAACTAACTTTAATTAGTTTAATACGTAGTACGTAGTATAAAAATACTCTGTTTAAACATAACATCCAATCAACCAACTCTTTTTTGACTTATATATTATTTGATTTAACAACAAAGCTAAATAAATATACCTACATGGAAGAAAGAAACAATTTTCCAAAAGTTAGTCCCAATTAATATTTTCTTCCCTAAATTTTTTGTATGTGTTTTCTTCATTGTTTTTTGGTAAGCAACTTTGTAGGGTGATTCTAGCCAAACCTACCTAGCTAAACCAAATTCCGTATATATATCTACCACCCTCTCACAACTCATTTCTTGATTCTTGAAAAACCCCTTCCTTCTTTCTCTCTCTCTCTAAAAACAAAACAAAAAAAAACTCCTTAAATCTAGTGAGAGAAAATGAAAAGAAGAAGGTTGTCACCAACTTGTTCCTCTTCATGTTCTTCTTCATCTTCATGCATTAATGAACTTCAATTACCAAAAGCTAAAAAACCCAAAAGACCCAATAATAAGAACAAAGCTAATAACAAAATTTTGGGCTCTAATCAAAATGCTGAAACTGCTAGAAGAAGCTCTATTTACAGAGGTGTCACAAGGTAAAATTTTGAGTTTCTTTATTGGAATTTGTTGATTTTTGTGATATTTACAGATACCCTTTTGGTTAAAATTTATATAAAGTTTTGACTTTTATGCTCATTTTTGAAATTCGGGCTTGGGTACAAAACAGGGGATTTTGGCTAACATGCATTTGATTATTGAATAATACATGATTTTATTATATAACTTTTGAAATTTAATAGGAATTCGTTCGATGCTGTGATCTTAAAACAGACCCATTTGATTATATTTGTAAATTGTTTTGCCTTTTTTTTGTGTGCTGATTTTGAAATTGGGGTTTATGCTTACATGCATTGAGAGATTTATTATTTTATTATCATTTTTTTAAGGATAAAATTTTTTATTTATAATAATTTAGTATTAGTATTGTTATTTTAAAAGGTACTCATTTGATTAAATTTATATAAAGTTTGGAGTTCTTTTTTTTTAGTTTATGAAATTGGTTTTGGCTGGAGAACAGGGGACTCATGTTTCTGGTTACATGCATTGGAATACTCATGGTTTATTAATTTTTTCTTGTAAAAAAAATCAGTTTTCATTCAAATAATTTGAGTATTGTGATGTTAGAATATACTGTACCTATTTGGTAAAATATGTCAAATGTATTTTTTAATAATTTTAAAAATCGTAACAGATTTTAGACTTTTTTGCTAATTTTTATAACTGACTGCTAAGTGTGGAACAGGGGATTTTGGGTCACATGCACTGAAATATTTTTATTGAAATTAGTTGAATATAATGCTCATTTATGATACCCATTTATTGAAATTTATCAAAAGTTTTGTTTTCTTACTGAATTTAGAAAATTGGTTTTGGCCGTTTGGGTGTAAAGCAGGGGATGATGGATCATGAGTTACATGCATTGGTATATTTATGATGAATTGGACTTTTCTTGTAAATAATTTATTTTTTTATTTAATTTAGTTTAGTTTATGCTCATTTAAGATACACCATTGGTGAATTTTTTAAAAAGTTGTAATTGTTTTTTTCTTTTTTTGCTATTTTTTGGAATTGGTGATCTTGGGTATAAAACATAGGATGATTAATTCTTGTTACATGCATTGTAATATTCATAGACTTTTATGATAACCAATTTTTTTTTTTTTTTTTTTTTTTTTTTTGGAAATTTCAATTTTCCTACATCTAAATCACCAATTTGTGTTAATTTCCTAAATTAAACTTTGACTGCTGAAAAACATAGGGTACAGATTCTGAGTTACATGCATGCTAATGAATATGATCAATCTGATACTAACTTGTTGGGCCAATGTGCATATGATTTCCAAATATCCTAAAAGTTATATATAAACTCCATTATATTTGAATAATCTTTTAGCCCCCGAATGCTTACTTTTAAAAGACTATGGAATAGGGCTTATGTGCTATATACATGTAATTGTCTTATTTTTACTATATAATTTTGAGTTGCATGCATTTGAATGAATTTATTAAAATGTTTTATGCTTAATGTTTAACAGGCATCGATGGACCGGAAGATTTGAAGCACATTTGTGGGACAAGGGTACATGGAATAGCATCCAAAACAAGAAAGGCAAACAAAGTGAGTACCATCTCTCTCTGTTTTTTATTTTTGAATTTATATAATTTTTAAATAAGTTATTACTATAATTAGTGACAGAGATCTGCAATCTAAGTATCCACATAATTTAAGTAAATCTAATAATTTTTATTTTATTTATTTTGTTCTGACTCCTTTTGGTTGTTCTGGTTTGGTGTGATCCCTTGCTCCTGATTTTCCACTATGGTTCGCCTTTATAGTCTATTTGGGTAAGTATTCTCTTTCTTTATATGCTTTTTTTCTCAATACTTTTTTCATATAGTATCATGATTTAGATGGCTTACACGAGTGTTATTCGGTCGTATTGGTATACTACGAATAAAGAATAAACATGTTTAAATTATGATCTCTGTTATGACAATTTTTTTTCCAATATGATGATCTAGTGAATAGTGATCTACCATTCTGTGACTTTGTTGTTAGACTCGTCCCAAGAGTTGGTTTTCTTTGTTTGACATTGCTTCATAACGTAAATTTGAATCGGCTAGGCATTATGCCATGATCAACTAATGTACAAAGGAAAATACAACATCTTCTTTTTGTGCCGTCCAACTAAATAAGACTAAAAGTCAGCTTTTTATTCGAATTTCGGAGTTTGACATTTTTCCATTAAAATCATAAGTTGTTACATATAATCTTAATTTTCCTCAACTAATTTTTCTTTATTTTGTCTTTACACACAACATGTTATGATATTTTACATATCAGACAAGTAGCTGAAGATACTTTATTAATATATGTGTTATATCAAATGATTTGTTTGGTTAGTTTTACTTGCTCCGTGTTTAGGTACAGGTGCATCTACATATAGTAATAACAGCATGATCATTTTGAGCTAGCAGAAACAAACTTAATGCTGGGTTGGGGGACACTGTATATAACATTTGAATGTCGTTTTCATGTAGGGGCGTATGATAGCGAAGACGCTGCTGCTCGCACCTATGACCTTGCTGCTCTCAAGTACTGGGGTCCTGACACCACACTCAATTTTGAGGTACTTGTAAAAAAGGTTTCATATTTGACTTCTTTTGGGCAAAAAATATAACCATAGAAATTTACGTTCTACACCATTAATTCATAACAAGATCAGATTATAAATCTAAAATGATAGTAATCCTACATTATACCATTCTCTCTTTTTGACTTTGTATATATTTATCATTTTTGTATATATTGCAGATAGATACCTACAAAAAGGATATTGAAGAAATGGAAAAATTGTCCAAGGATGAGTATTTAGCTTCATTGAGGCGCAGAAGTAGTGGATTTTCGAGAGGTGTTTCAAAATACAGAGGAGTAGCAAGGTAAACATTACAAGTACTTGCATAATTTAAGCATTTATATCCGAATTTGATAATTACTGTATTGTGTTTTTTCTGATTTAAAATCATGGATAACAGTTCTCATGTATAATTTGTTAAGTACAAATACTTTTTTTAATCTCTCAAAGTAGATGGAAAGTGTCAAGTACAAAGGTTATAAATGATTTCACATGAAATTTCTGTCGGTATTACCTTTACCAAATCGAGATTTTTATTCACTTCGGGCCGTGAAATTTGCAGTCAATAGTTTAAAAAAAAAATTATCGCCAAATAGTTTGGAGAAGCAAAGAAAACATGTTGAGTGAGTTGTGGGAGTCATATTTTTTGTATGTTACATGTGTATATGTTGGTCCAAACATGTGTTTTTCTACGTGATGTTGATTTTGGCATATGCTTTCTTTCTATGATGCTTGCTCCATTTTGCAAACCATCATTATCCGTAAGTTAATGTGAACAATATACTCTTGACTTCGACTTTTACTTTAGTTCACTTTAATTGTAACACTACATAAAAGATGGGTTGTGGGCTACCCAAGACCAGATTGGTGGTCGGTATAATGTGTGTGTGTGAGAAAATGAATTAATCAGAGTATATTACACTAAGAAGTTATGATAATGACTTGAACTGTTCTAATGTACACTTCTTTTTGGCTTGAAGAGTTGGCCGTTTTGGACTTATGGTTAATATGCATTAAAATTTTCAACTAATTTCATAGCAAGTTTTATAAGCTTCATAAAGTGCGATTTTAATGTATCATATCTCTTTCGTATAGGCACCATCACAACGGAAGATGGGAGGCACGGATAGGACGAGTTCTTGGAAACAAATACCTATACTTGGGAACTTACAGTATGTACTATCTCTCACACTTCATTACATTCTGTTCATATTCATGTTTATGCGTTATTTTGTAGTCCTTGTTTCCTTAAAAATTTCTGATCATCCATGAACTAAATGTTTCTAAAAGGTAGTTGTATCACTTTTTGTGTCACTTATTGGATCACCGTCCAAACAAGGGTTGTTAACGGATAAACAAACGTGTCTAACAAAGTTGTGAGTACTAACACCTAGTAGAACATGATTACTCGTTGCATGCTATTGACTTGAGTAATATTCTCACATTAACTTGTACTAAGTAGAGTTATACTGGTAATTATCTTATAAAGTAGTCTATATGTAATTATAAGGTCAAATGGTCAACAACTGTCCAACCGTAGTTTACATGATTACACAATTGACTTGTAAACTTCAGATAAGAAACCACGGGTCCTAAAGCATTAAAATAAAACACAACTAGAATTATATTGGAACCATTAGTTACTTTATAATTTATGCTATTAGATATTTTCTGAAACATGTGGAATTATATCAACATCAGCTAAGAATTGCCTTTTAAGAACACAAATGTGTACTTTTGAATGCATACTTTCAAAATTAGTGTGCTCGCCATCCCCTATCACAACGCCCATCAAAACATATAAGACAACTACTAAGTTGTTGTGTTTGCTTTTTTATACAACTAACACGAAATATGATAATCATACAACTATAATTTCATATTAAGTTAATCGACATAATAGTGGATTTGGGATAGAGCTAACATGATTTAGTAAAACAAAAAGAGTCAATCCTTAAACTATTATTGAAAGTTAGCTATATGTAATTTGATTGAAATTATATAATAGATGTATTTAATATATATCACTAACTACAAATCAAAGGAAAATAGTAAATACTCTCTCAACTTTTTACTATAAAGTTTGGCAACCTCTGCTTGGCCCTGTAGTCTTATAATACAGACTTAATTTATTCTGATAAAGATAAGTAATTGAATGGGGCAAACTGTAATTAATTATACTTCAAGGGTTATTACAATAAAGGGAATGTTCTCTGTATTTAGTTGTGTGAGTAATTATGACGTGGCACATGCTCACTTGTTATTTTGCTGACTTTGATCTCTTTTGATAATTGTGTTTTTAAGATAAAACATGTACTATGTTCAAAAAAATGATAAAACATGTACTACTATAATATCCAATAAAATTACAATTAAAGAAGACAAAGATCATATTAACATTGAAATGTTGTCTATGCATTGAGTCCTATGCATAGTATATGACCCAATGTATATGCCACTTTTCCCGAAATGATCATATTAACATTTCAAAATAAAACTATAATTAAAAAAAAAAAAAAAAAAAAAAAAAAAAAAAAAAAAAAAAAACTACTTAAAATTTAATAAGGATAAACACTTGTTATATGCAATAAACACCACCAAATAGCCTAGTGTTATGACACATAACCTCGAGATATTGAGTTCAAACATACAAAGTACATCGGTTTGTGTTTACTTGTTATATACCATGTTCTGTACGAAATGTTTATTTTTCTCTAATGACAGATAAAAACATAGACAAATGAGATCTTGACTCTGCAATTTGAGGAGATCCCTAGTAGCCGTACTAATCAGACTTTTAATTCCGGATCAAATAGATCCAATCTCGCAAAGAATATACAATTAGTCCTAAAAAGGCGTGCTATATTTTTATCATTGTTCCAAATCAAATTATAGTAGTTAATGACTCTATTCTATTTAAAAAATGCAATACTTTTAAGTTTTAACAGTATGTTTGATTCCTGTTGATCTTTAACTTTTTAGTTAAGATAATGTCAAGTTTAACACATACAGAGTACTGTATACCTTAAGATAGATTATAGAATATATATATGATGACATATACAATAAAAGTTTTGTCTTTCTGGTTTATTTTTACTTACTTAGAGAATACAATATATCATTACTGTACAAATATACAGTATATAACAAAGAATAAAAGTGACTTTTAGATCATTTTCTTTCATACTGCAACAGTGCACATGACCTCCCTCTTCCCAAGAAGTATAAAAATATCATAATATACAATTAGCTACACTAATCTAATCTATCATTATTCCTATACTGGTTTATTCTTTTAATCATGGTGTATATTTTTATTAGGATGTTTTTATATTTTTGCTAAGTAACATTATATCGTTACAAAAGTTAACAATTTATAGTTCAATTCGTGTGAGCTATGAATGCATGTTCAAATTTAGTACAATAATTGTCACATTTCATACACTAGAAGATAATTATTGTTAATTTTTTTATAGGCACTCAAGAGGAAGCGGCTGCAGCATACGACTTGGCAGCCATTGAGTATCGAGGTGCAAAAGCAGTGACCAATTTTGATATCAGCATCTACGCTGATAGATTAAAAAATGTTGTACCAGAAGTCCAATCTACCCCCGAGTCCACTGAAATTGTAGCTTCACCAAAAAACGAGCAAGTCGAAGATGTTCACCAAGACATAAATTGTCAGGCACAACAAGAGCAACAACTAGAACAAGAACAACAACTAGCACAAGAACAACAACAAGAACAACAACAAGAAGCAACATTAGAAGAAATAGAAGATTCGTTAGCCGAGATTCATAATTTGGACTTCACACCTTCGGCTGAGGATGAAAACCCGTGGAGCTTGTGCTTGGATTCAAATTATAATCTCCTTCCGGTACCTCATATGCCTTTTGATAAATCAGGCGAACTACTTGACTTGTTTGATGATACTGGCTTTGAGGACAACATTGACAATATTTTTGACGGAGCATTCTCATACGAGAACGAGTTGGAGAAAGTGGACGCGTTTATCACTTCTCCTTCGTCTTCTTCCTCCACAACAACTTCCCTTTCTTGCCCCATCTCACATTGCTGAATGGTAGGTTTAGTCCTTTTATTAGGTGCCTTTTCGTATCTTTGTTTCGTTTTTCATTTTATATTTATGCTGTTATTTCTAGTGGACTATAGATGCCATTGAATAGTTTGAGCTTTATTGGTTTCTCTCTAGTCTCTATTCTTAGCTATCCTGTACTTTTTTCTAACAGCAATAAATACAAATATGGTGCTGTGGTTGGCCGAAATGGGCTAGCTGGGCTTGTTGGTTTTGTTAAATGGTTAGTGGTTGTTGGGCTGTTGTTTTTTATCTATACTTTAGTTAACATTGTTATGCTTCTGACATTGGGCTAATCATACTAATGAGACTATCGAGTTGCTTGTTAGAAAAATGTTTACTTCACTTTAATAACATGCTCCAGATGTTTAGTTAAAGTTTATGAAATGTCAAAAAAGGGATTTGTTGGCTCACATATATTACTGTGATATCTCGTGTGCAATTGACAGGGTTCCTAATTATTGTGTTGTTAAGTTGAATAATGGGATAAAAGAACTATAGATTTACTTTTGGAACGATATTTGTTTGGCCTCTTTTAACCTCCAATTTTTGCTCCGCCCCTAAACGAGCACATATTGTCCGCCTCACACCGCCACTGAATAATTTCACGTATAGACAATAAAATGTCCACGAGTTTATCCCCAATACATAGAATTCCTTCAAGTGGATGGGTAAGGGTGTAAATATGAATTGGGTTCAAGTGTGAGGGTAAGAATAATCCTAAGAGCATGAGCAATGGTAAAAGTCTTTAATGACTTTTTACCTCATAAACATTAATATCTCATTAATATTTCAATAAATTTTGCCTTTGAAAAAGTCATTTCCATTAAACCTCTCCAATGCAACAAAGCTTTTCAAAAGCTTTTCACAAACATTTTATACAAACTATCCTTATGTATTTATGTTTAATTCCTCGATGATAAATTCATTTGCTTGTGCAAGCAGTTGTTCGATGCCGTCGTCATACATAATTAGGAGTGTATAAATTGATGCAGGGTGAGAAGATGTATATATATGAATCATGCTATTATATGAATGAGCCTGTTATATATATATATATATATATATATATATATATATATATACAAGCATAAAACAAGTAAAACCAAAAACTAACTTACTAATTGTTCTTAAAAGGGTAATAAGTGTTATATATATCTTTTATTGAGGGGTATAAAATGAAAACTCAACAACTATACAATTAATGAGAATAGCTTCTTGCTTTTCTATCAAACGCTCGGTCCATCCCAAGTCTTTCTCCACAAAGTTGTTTGTAAAGCTTTTGCTCCAATGCTTCAAGTCTTCCAATAGCTTTTCTAAATAGTGAAAAGTCATTGTAAAACACTTGCATTGCAGATGCTCTAACCTAAATACTACTCATTTATCATGTTTATCTAAAACTAAATGATTGAAAAGCTAAATCAGTTGCACAAGTTAAAAATGGTTTACATGTTGACCCAGGTAATTCATCCCAACTTATTGCATAACATTTAAGTGTCTTAATCTAAACATAAGAAGTTAAGTCAAACCCCGAAAGGCGAGGCCTACTTAAATAGGCAATGAGCTTTCAACAACGTTAACAACACACTAACCACAACCTTAACATGTTTATTTTTAATGCAATAAGTGTCTCCTGGGTATGGTGGTGTTGAGGGGTGCGCCCAGTCCACGTGGACTGCGATAGTGGCGCCATCGAATAAGTACCCACCGGTAACGCACCCCGGTGGTGTACCCTGGCCATAACGTGCATATCTCTCTTTTTTCAATTTAAAAACTCCAATTCAAATTTTTACGATTCTTATTTTTTTCTTAAAATAATCTTATGTTTTGTCATCAACAAAAAGGGAGAGATTGTTAATACAAATAAACATAAAAACGTTTATTTATATTTTACGATCTTCTAATGTTTTTTCGATAACAAACGTGAAATCATTTTAACGAAATAAATAAAATTCGTAAAAGCTTTGAGCCAATAGTTTACTAACACACTTTTACTAAACATATTAAAACCATCAAAACATGTTTAGTAAATAAATTATATAAACCCAAAGACATTTTTATAAAACACCTACAAGTAATATTTTTTACTTACATCTTATAAAAATGTATATGTAATTTGTGTATGTAGCAATGTTCTAAAAGGCGTAAGGCGTGGCATGGCGGCATAGCCACGCCTCAAGCCTTACGAGCTTTTGCGAGGCCTTTGCGTTTCTTACGGCGTGCATAAGGCGGCAAAAAAAATATTTACATATTTATGTATTTATAATTTTATATCATTTTTTAAGAGCAATTTCAAATACTAAAGCCCAAATCTCAAATAGCCAGGCCAAAATACGAGGCCCAAGTAGGAATTAAGTTTTGAAATTACGAGGCCCAAGAAGGAAATAGCCTAAATACTAGAAATTCAAGCCCAAATCTGTAAATCCACTAAATGCTTCTAAAAATGGCGCCACGCCTTACCAAAAGGCGCGCCTTTTCACGCGTTTTCGCGCCTTATCCCACGCCTTTTCACACGACGCCTTGACCTCGCGCCTTGGTCCATTTCTTGGCGTCGAGGCCACGCCTCGCGCCTTGGCGCGCCTTTTAGAACACTGGTATGTAGTAATAGGTAAAAACCAAAGTCCACAACCCATGATCCATTGACTAGGTACAATGAATCTTGTTGGGTAAGAACCAAAGTCCATAACCCATACCCATGGAGCATGATTCATAACCCATGACCCGTTGCATGACATCATGCATGAAGTCATGTTGGATATTATCCATGATCCATGACACAAAGTCCATGACTCATGACCCAAGATCCATAACTGATACGCTTACAACGCGCGTTCGGGGTCAAAGGAACTTCCTTTTCGTCGAGCAAGCTTTTCAACACTCTAGGCAGTGAACCTAATCGTTGTAGTGTAGTATTAGGGTAAGCCACGGGTATTGATATCGTTCTCTAGGGGAATAGAAATGCTAGTAAGAAGTTACTACGCTAAGGTTGGGGTTGAGGAAGATTATTTTTTTATCTTTTTTATATTTTTAGAAAATTGAAAGGTACGAATCTCGGGGTATTGGATTTGGGGGGTTGGTATTTCTACCGATTACTCTACTTATCTAATTATCTAATTAACTAAGCTAAGGGTAGTCTATGTCTATTGTTGTGTGCTCGTATGATAGTTAAAAATGTGTTGACTTAGATTTTATTACTCCCTAGTTATCTCCTATTGATGGTTGAATTGTCACGTCCTTATTCTTAACGCGTTGTGTTTCTAAGGTCGTAGGGTATGCGTTTATCCCTAACTTTTTGAAGCTACCAAAGGTTAATGACTACGAAATCTCTAGGATTCATAAACTGAACACTAAGGTATTCTTTGGATATTTAGCCTACAATTCCACTAGTAACTATATGCTAAGGTTCAACAAAGATTAATCAAGCATTAATAACACAACGAATGACCTATCGCAATACTAGGTCAATCACAATTAAGATAAGAGACAACCAATCAATATTCAATAACTAGGTTTCATATTACCTAAGCAAAAACACAAGTAAATTAGCCGGACATGGAGAACATGCAAGCATACACAGAATCAATTGAAGACATAATTGAATCAATGAAGTAAAACACTTATCTTGATGTAAAATAGGGTATGGAACCCTAAAATACTGTACAAGACAGCCTTGGTTCGGTTTAGGTTTTTACTCCACAAAACCACCTCTCTAAAACTGAAAAATTCGGATTCTATATATAGTGTTACAAACTGCGACGGCGTCACTCTTTAATTGTGACGCCGTCGGGTCGCCGCTATTAGGGTTTCGTCTTGGCCACGTCAACTCTGTGACGACATCACCTTATGCCCGTGACGCCGTCGCCTTCAGTCTCTGACGCCGTCTGGATCCAAATCTAGGCCGTCTGAGCTGCGACGCCCTACTCTTTTAAACCTGATGCAGTCACTTGAAAATGTCAATTTGCTCTCTGAGTCGTCACAAGATGTGTCGCGACGGCGTCACAAATAAGACCTGACGCTGTCCCCTTTCAATTCAGCAGATTGAGCGTCTCGATTCTTGACTTTGGCCATTTTCTTCGTATATTCGCGCCTTTTCGTCCGAATAAGTGTCATTCCAGCAATTTGCCTTCAAGAGACCTAGAAAGTGAAAAGGAACGAAATTAAGTAATAACGAATACAAAAGTGACAATTAAGGGCTAAAATGACCCCTAAAAAAGGTACCTTTTAAATCCTTATCAAATATCCCTACACTTGGTATTTGTTTGTCCTCAAGCAAATGTGCTTTTAGCCAATTGATTTATAATTTAGGGGTCATGAAGCATTAGTTTAGAACGATTCACAACACATATAAGCCCCGCAAAAGTCATAACAAGCATGGAAATTACATACTAGCACCTCACATGGGGTGTTTGGATACGCACATCTCTCGGGTGTATATGAAATATAACAAGATGGAAATGGAAGATAAACACTCATTAACCGGTCCTAGTACATAGATTACCATAGGCTTGAGACTAGATCAAACCTCCATCGCTTTGGCGTAAGCACCTAGGAAAGACTATCCAAGAGGTCTTTTAAAGGGTTGTAACGTTAAGTTTACGGTAGGGAAACAAAGGGTTTGGTGGGATAGGCGATTTAGTGGTGGCAAGTCAAAAATCTTTATGTTACAAGCATGCGAAGAATGGCGTTGCTAAGCCAAGACTCGACACTCTAAACTCTAGATAAATTGAAATAAACAAACATAAATTTAAAGATAGATGTAGGATGGTAGCCCGTATATTTTTTCATTTTTTTCACACTCTTTTTTTTTTCTTTTTCTCTTTTCTTTTTCTATTTTTTTTCGATTTTTTTTCATACACTTTTACTCTACCATCCTCTATGATAACATCAAAATAATAGGGATTTATTGGCACATCCCTACACTTGAGTTTTTATTACTCTAACAATAATTTGACCCGAATTGAAAAGATCAAAACACTTGGAGTACATTATTACGCAAATAAAGGGAATTGGAATTTAATGTTCCCTTCCCGTCATTTCATAAAATTTAACTTTTCCCAAGAGTTCTAATCGTCCCAAAACTGTGTACAAAAGATATGACTCGACTTAGCAACTTATGCAAGCAACTAGATAATTGAACTAAGGGTTTAGTATGATAACAATAATGCACTAAAAGTGAGTGCATACAAGGTAGGCTAAGGCGATTTGGGTGTACATTTGGGGGTGGATTGTAAACAATGCTCTTCATTGATATTCCGGAAAACCGAAACATCACGAGAACCGCGAAAAAGATAGGCTCTGAGGGGTTAACTACGGGTATCGTGTACTAAAGATGAGTACAACGCAAGGGTGTGGGGGAATTACTCAACCGATGTGGAAGAAGTAATTATATTACGGGTATCAAACAAGGGTTATCCAAATGCCTCTTATCATTTAGTTATTTCTAACTACACAAATGTAGTCTCACTAGCGATCTCGGAATGCATCACAAAACAAGTTGTAGAATATATTATACTACCGGTTCACACTCTAAGCATTAAAGATGAATGCTTTAATTCCTACAAATCTAAGGGCGATCCTCACATTTTGGGTGGAATTTAAGTGGTAAAGGGTTTTTGTGCTAGTCATATAACTTCCAATCCATGAGACGCTTTATTAAGACTAATGACCCACTCCTATATGTTATGAAAAAATTTAAATTTGGTGCCAAAATTACCCTAACCGACATTTTCTCATGGTTTATTACACAAAGTAAATTGGACAAGGCAAATAATCAAGGATAAGCATAGTTTCAAAGTTCCCGTTTTATTTTCCCTCTCTACACTTAAACTGAACATTGTCCCCAATGTTCCCCGAAAGTATCAAAGTTATGATAATGGAAGGTAATTAAAAACGAAAGAAACTAGTACTCCCCTGATTAGCTCGGTAGGATCCGTGTGAAGTGGTGGTTACATCTTTCTTCAAGAAGAATATTTGCATGAAAAGCTCCCTCTTATCTTATGTATTTTCTTCTTGATAAATTAAACCTGCACACTTGAAGAAAACAAACGAAACCTTCGCGTAAAATCGGCGGTAACAATATATATAAGACTTTACTAAACTAGGATATAATGCTTGTGGAATGGATGTTTACAGATTTTCTAGAAAATTAAGACCTGGAAAATTCTAAAAATTTATAAGTAGCACAGAAAACGAGAAAAAGTAGTAAGCTGTTTCTGCTCCTCCTGACGCCGTCAGGTTACGATCCTGACGCCGTCAGGTTATCATGACAGAAACTGATCTGCGATTTTCTGGAAAAAATTCTGGAAAATTTTTATCTTTAAAATCTGGAAAAATTTCCTGCAAAGCATCCACTATGACTAGATACAAGCATTTGACTCGAACAAACACACACGTACATCTTTTAAATAATTGTAATTCTCATGTTCACGTTTCTTTTGAAAACGTGTGTAATCCTCCCTACACTTATCCCTTAAGTAAAATACCTTTATATGTAATTAAGACGAGGTTAAAGACAAAATAAAGCATTTTTACAAATTTAAACATGAGAATAAACAATCAATAAAAGATACACGACACACAAACAAGCAAACAATTAAGCATGGGTTGCCTCCCACGAAGCGCTTTTCTTTATTTATGAGTCTTGTAGCTAGACTCGAAGTCGTGCCCCTACGTGACTTCATTACCGTTACCTTCTACTTTTACTAGTCCTTCATCAAAAGGGCGTAGACGTTGTATGCTTTTCGTGGATTCCTTCCCAACGTCGTCTATTATGATAACGGTTTTATCTTTTAGATTAGTTTCCTTGACTGTATAAGGCCCAAACCATCTCGGCTTGTTTCTACCTCTTAATGCTCTTATTCGTGATTTGTACAAAAGTACTTTCTCTCCCTTTAAAAATTCCTTAGGGTTCCTTTGTGTTTGTGGTATTGAGGTAGGATTATCTCCTAACTTTTTATCGCGCTTCCACAATGTTGCATGGAGTCCTTGAACCATAAAATCTTTAAGCCCTTTTTCCCAATCGTTCATTTTCTTCCTAACCATACTGTTAGGGACTTGAGGATTCTCATCCGTAATCTTTTCCATGATCTTAAGAGGATACCTTGGAACAATAGGTATCCTAGCGTTCCCTTTGCCGCTTTTAAGTATCATGATGCCCTCACCGCATTTGATGGTTGCTTTGGCAGTGGCAAGAAAAGGTGTTCCAAGAATGAGTGGCATGTTTCTATCTTCCTCAATGTCTATAATCACGAAGTCCACCGGATAGACAATATTAGCCACCTCTACTAAAACATCCATTACTACTCCTATGGGGTAGACATATGTGTGATTTGCTAAGGAAAGTCTAAGATTGGTCTTGGTTGGCTTCTCCCTAGTCAACTTATTATAGACTGATAACGGCATTATGTTTACATCAGACCCTTGATCAGCTAAGGCATTTATATTATCAATGTCACCTATGCTACATGGTATCACGAAGTTCCCCGTGGTTTCTCATTTTTTCGTTACTGGTTTTTTTAGAACCAGCTCATACATAGGTCCCATAGGCATGGTGCCATACTCTTTCTCTGTTATTTTTCCTTCAAGGGCTTTCCTAAGAACCTCATTGTACCTAAAGTTGTTCACTTGGTTAACGATGGTTTTTTTATTAATCTCGTGCTTAAGGTAGTACTCAATGGTCTCGGGCTCATCATTAGTTTCAGCCTCCTCCCTCTTGCTTTTCTCAGTTTCCTTCTCCTCAACCTTTCCATCTTCATCAGGCATAATGGAAATGGCGTTAACAAACGAAGTGGGAGGGTAATCATTGCTTCTTAGTAGTACCTTTTCGGTAACTTTTGTCTTGGTATACTCTTTTACCAAGTTCATCATCTCCGTCATTTTTGCCTGCATCTCCTCCCTTTGCCTATAAACCTCTTCTTCAAATTTTGCTAATCTCTCCATATGAGCTGCCATGTACTCCCTCATTTGTTCCTTAAAGCTCGGTGAGAGTGGTATTGGGGAAGTAGAACGGAAGCGCTGTTCGGAATTAAGATTATGCTTACGACTTGGGGATTCGGAGAGAGGTGTTGGGTGGTTGGCGGAATTGATGGAATTAACCGTTTCCCGAGGGATTCGTTCGGGGGCTCTCCTATGCCTTTCAATCAGATAATCAATCCTTCTCTCGAGAGCACTCATTTGCTCTTCAAGAGGAATTGATATGGCATTAACCACTTTCACGGGGGTTTCAGGGGATTCATTCCAATTTTCGTAGCTTCGATCGGCAAGCTCTTCTATAATATCCCAGGATTCCTCTACGTTGAAGTCGCTAAGCCTTCCACCGGTGGCTCGATCAATGGATCGCCTTGTGATGAAATTGGTATGGTCATAGAAGATTTGTATTTGAAGCCAAAGATCAATGCCATGATGAGGGATTCTATGGAGTAAGTCCTTTAATCGAGTTCATGCCTCGTAGAGAGACTCGCCTTGAAGTTGTTGGAACGTCAAGATGTCTCGTCTAAGTTTAGTAGTTCTCCCCGGTGGTAAAAATTGAGCAAGGAAACGAGGGGTGAGATCATCCCAACTTAAGATGGAGCCGGCGGGAAGTCGCTCAAGCCAATTACTAGCTTGGTCCCGTAGAGAGAATTGGAAGAGACGCAGACCCGTGGTCTCCCGAGTAGTAGCATCGAGGTCGATGGAATCGACAATTTTAAGGAAATCCTTAAGATGCTGATTAGGATCTTCGGATGGAATGCACATCCGTTTTGCACCAACCGGATGATGTCGGATCGCAGGGCCGTAGTTTGGGCTTGGTCGGGAAGCTCAATGGTGTTTCTATAGCCTAGGTAGCTTAGTCTTGAGTATTCACCAAGAGTACGGCCTCTTGGCGGGTCATTTGGTGGTGGGTTGATGAGTGGTGGTTGATTATCACCTTCCATGATGAAAAGTGATGGGATTTGATAACGCTACACGCGTCGTTCGGGGTCAAAGGAACTTCCTTTTCTTCGAGCAAGTTTTATAACACCCTAGGCAGTGAACCTAATCGTTGTAGTGTAGTATTAGGGTAAGCCACGGGTATTGATATCGTTCTCTAGGGGAATAGGAATGCTAGTGAGAAGTTACTACGCTAAGGTTGGGGTTGAAGAAGATTATTTTTTATCTTTTTATGGTTTTTTAGGAAATGGAAAGGTATGAATCTCGGGGTTTGGATTTGGGGGTTGGTATTTCTACCGATTACTCTACTTATCTAATTATCTAATCTAAGGTGTATGTAGTCTATGTCTAATTATTGTGTGCTCGTATGATAGTTTAAAGATGTGTTCACTTAGGTTTTATTACTCCTTAATTATCTCCTATTGATGGTTGAATTGTCACGTCCTTATTCTTAATCGCGTTGTGTGTCTAAAGTCGTAAGGTATGCGTTTATCCCTAACTCTTTGAACTTACCAAAGGGTCTCGTCTACAAAACCCACTAGGGATTATAAACTCTAACTCTAAGGCCTCTTTGGATGGTTTAGCCTACAACCGCTCTAAGTGCTATAGCCTAAGGTTCACAAAGATTAATCAAGCATTAATTACACAACGAATGACCTATCGCATTACTAGATCATTAATCAATTAAGATAAGAGACAACCAATCAATATTTAATAATTAAGTTTCATATTCCCTAAGCAAACACATAAGTAAATTAGCCGGACATGGAGAACATGCAAGCATACACACAAATAATCAAAGACATAATTGAATTAATGAAGTAAAACACTTATCTTGATGTAAGTTATGGTTTGGAACCCTAAAATACTGTACAAGATAGCCTTGGTTCGGTTTAGGTTTTTACTCCAAAAGACTACACACAATTACTGAAAAATTCGGATTCTATATATAAGATTACATATGCGACGACGTCACCTTATGATTTGTGACGCCGTCGGGTCGCCGTCATTAGGGTTTCATCTTGGCTACGTTAGTCTTGCGACGTCGTCACCTTGTGCTTGTGACGCCGTCCCCTTCAGTCTCTGACGCCGTCTGGATCAAATCTAGGCCGTCTGAGTTGCGACCGCCTACTCTTTTAAAGCCTGACACCGTCACTTCAAAATAAGAAATTTGGCTTTTGTGCCGTCACAAAATGCTCTGACGGCGTCGCAGTTAAGCAGTGACGCCGTCACCTTGTAGTTCAGCAGCTTGAGTGTCTCGATTCTTGACTTTGGCCATTTTCTTCGTATATCCGCACCTTTTCGTCCAAATAAGTGCCATTACAGCAATTTGCCTTCAAGAGACGTAAAAAGTGAAAAGGAACGATATTAAGTAATAACGGATACAAAAGTGATCAAATAAGGGCTTAAACGACCCCTCAAAAAGGTACATTTTAAAACCTTATCAAATATCCCTACACTTGGTATTTGCTTGTCCTCAAGCAAATGTGCTTTTAGCCAATTAATTTATAAGTTAGGGGTCATGAAGCATTGATTTAAAACAGTCCACAACACATATAAGCCCCGCAAAAGTCATAACAAGCACGGAAATTACATACTAGCACCTCACATGGGGTGTTTGGATACTCACATCTCTCTCGGGTGTATATGAAATATAACAAGTTGGAAATGGAAGATAAACACTCATTAACCGGTCCTAGTACATAGATTACCATAGGCTTGAGAATAGATCAAACCTCCATCGCTTTGGCGTAAGCACCTAGGAAAGACTATCAAAGAGGTCTTTAAAGGGTTGTAATGTTAGGCTTATGGTAGGGAAACAAAGGGTTTGGTGGGATAGGCTATTTAGTGGTGGCAAGTCAAAAATCTCTTACGTTACAAGCATACGAAGAATGGCGTTGCTAAGCCAAGACTCGACACTCTAAACTCTAGATAACTGGAACAAACAAACATAAATTTAAAGGATAGATGTAGGATGGTAGCCCGTATATATATATATATATATATATATATATATATATATATATATATATATATATATATATATATATTGAACACTCTATTTTTTTTCTTTTCTCTTTTTCTATTTTTTTTTCGATATTTTTTTTTCATACACTTTTACTCTACCATCCTCTACGGTAACATCAAAATGATAGGGATTTATAGGCATATCCCTACACTTGAGTTTTTATTACTCTAACACTAATTTGACCCGAATTGAAAAGATCAAAAACACTTGGGGTACGTTATTACGCAAATAAGGGAATTTAACGTTCCCTTCCGGTCATTTCATAAACTTTAACTTTTCCCATGAGTCCCAATCGTCCCAAAACTGTGTACAAAGGATGTGACTCGACTTAGCAACTTATGCAAGCAACTAGATAATTGAACTACGGGTTTAGGGTGATAACAATAATGCACCAAAAGTGAGTGCATACAAGGTAGGCTAAGGCGATTTGGGTGTATATTTGGGGGTGGGGTGTAAACAATGCTCTTCATTGATATTCTGGAAAAACCGAAACATCACGAGAACCGCGAAAAGGATAGGCTCTGAGGGGTTAACTAGGGTTATCGTGTACTAAAGATGAGTACAACGCAAAGGTGTGGGGGAATTACTCAACCGATGTGGAAGAAGTAATTATATTACGGGTATCAAACAAGGGTTATCCTAATGCCTCTTATCATTTAGTTATTCCTAAATACACAAGTGTAGTCTTACTAGCGATCTCGGGATGCATCACAAAACAAGTTCTAGAATCTATTATACTACCGGTTCACACTTTAAGCATTAAATATGAATGCTTTAATTCCTACTAATCTAAGGGTGATCCTCACAATTTGGGTGGAATTTGGGTGGTAAAGGGTTTTTGTGCTAGTCATGTAACTTCCTATCCGTGAGACGCTTTTGTCAAGATTAATGGCCCACTCCTATATGTCATGAAAAAATTTAAATTTGGTGCCAAAATTACCCTAACCGACATTTTCTCATGGTTTATTACACAAATACAATTGGACAAAGCAAATGATCAAGGATAAGTATTGTTTCAAAGTTCCCGTTTTATTTTCCCTCCCTACACTTAAACTGAACATTGTCCCCATTGTTCCCCGAAAGTATCAAAGTTATGATAATGGAAGGTAATTAAAAACGAAAGAAACTAATACTCCCCTGATTAGCTCGGTAGGATCCGTGTGTGAAGTAGTGGTTAAATCCTTTCCAAGAAAAATGTATGCTTGAAAAGCTCCTTCCAATCTTTTGTTTCTTCTTCTTGATAAATAAAGCCTGCACATTTGAAGAAAACAAACGAAACCTTCGCGTAAAATCGGCGGTAATAATATATATAAGACTCTACTAAACTAGGATATAATGCTTGTGGAATGGATGTTTACAGAATTTCTGGAAAATTAAGACCTGAAAAATTCCAAAAATTTATAAGTAGCTCAGAAAACGAGAAAAAAGTAATCAGTTGTTTTTACTCCTTCCTGACGCCGTCAGGTTGCGATCCTGACGCCGTTAGGTTATCCTGACAAAAACTGATCTGTGATTTTCTGGAAAAAATTCTGGAAAATTTACATCTTTAGAATCTGGAAAAATTTCTGCAAAACATCCATTATGACTCGATACAAGCATTTGACTCGAACAAATACACATATATATCTTTTAATTAATTGCTATTCTCATGTTTACGTTTCTTTGAAAACGTGTGTAATCCTCCCTACACTTATCCTTTATGTAAAATACCTTTATATGCAATTAAGACGAGGTTAAAAACAAAATAAAGCATTTTTACAAATTTAAACATGAGAATAAGTAATCAATAAAAGATATATGATACAAACAAGCAAACAATTAAGCATGGGTTGCCTCCCACGAAGCGCTTTTCTTTATTTAAGAGTCTTGTAGCTAGACTCGTAGTCGTGTTCTTACGTTGTCTCGTTTTGCATTCTCAATGAGAATTCTATCATGTTGACAAAATTTTCATCGACTCTATATCTAGGCCCTAGGGTCAAGCAGTCCTTATAATAAAGCCTCCCTCTTTCCCACATAAATTTATAACCTTTTTCAACATCGTCATTGCTTTTGTCCTCAAAAGCTTTGATGTTGTCTCGTTCAAAAATGGGTAGATGGCCATATTCATTTTTTTTTCCAAGGCATCCTATAAGTGATCTCATCGGTTCCTTCCTTAAACCTAACCGTTCCATCATACTTGTTATGGCTCATTTTAGATGTTTCAACAAACGGTTTTCCTAGCACTACTTGGGATAAGCTATAGTCAATGACGCATCCTATATCTTCTAGGACCACAAAATCAACTAGGTAGGTGAAATTTCCTATAAAGACATGTACATCCTTGACTCTTCCCACAAAGTTGCAAACTCCACCTGGATACTTAGGGTCTCTCCTAATATTAAGTCGCTCATTCATAATGTCATTGTAGACAGCAGATGACATCACATTTATGGGAGATTCCGTATCTATGTAAGTGTGGTCGACACTCCTATATCCGATCATACAAGGGATTTTTAGGTTCCAAGGATTTCCTCTCCTAATCTTTGGGCATATCCTAATGATAGGTGATCGGGGATTATTGATTATGTATCGATGGTAAGCAACCTCTTCCTTAGTGGGGTAAAGATTGAAATAAGCACTATCCTCTTCATTTACGTCTATCCTATGCAACTCACTAGGATCTTTGATTTCATCAATGATTTGGTTGCGAAGAGAGTTGAAGGACTGATGGTCAAGTGGTTGACTTGGGCTAGGTGAGCAAAACTTAGCAAGAAAACGGGTAGTGAGATCTTCCCAACTTGAAATAGATCTCGTGGGAAGATGAAAAAGCCATTTACTAGCTTGTTTTCTTAAAGAGAATTGGAAGAGACGCAGACGCGTGGTCTCCCGAGTAGTAGCATCAAGGTCGATGGAATCGACGATTTGGAGGAAATCCCTCAGATGCTGATTAGGATCTTCGGAACGAAGTCCATGGAATGCACATCCGTTTTGCACCAACCGGATGGTGTCGGATCGCAGGGCCGTAGTTTGGGCTTGGTCGGGAAGCTCAATGGTGTTCCTATAGCCTAGGTGGCTTGGTCTCGCGTATTCACCAAGAGTACGGGCTCTTGGCGGGTCATTTGGTGGTGGGTTGATGAATGGTGGGTGGTTATCACCTTTCATGATGAAAAGTGATGGGATTACGAACAAATGTCACGAAGAAGGGGGATTGTCACAATTCTCAATTTCCGGTCATTTTTCAAATTTATATTTCATTAACGCATAATTTCTTATTAAATAAACGCTATCGCGTAATTAATTATTTTGAACAATTGATCCGACACTTCCCAAAATTATCCCGATATATTTTGATACTCATATTAGGATTATAAAAAAAAAATATTATTAGTTTACCCAATGTTTTAAATTTATTTCGTATATAAATTGTTATGTTTATATAATTACGATGGTTTCGTTAATATTACACGATAATTATTATTTCACTCAATTTTTGTAAGAAATGTATTTTTATAATTTTTATGACTTCAAAATGTTTTATTTTGACCCGTTAAAATTTATTTTTAGCTAACGCTACCTTAAAAGCTTAAATATGTACACAAGTTATTAATTATCCTTAATTAACTACACAATTACTCTACATAAATGCACTTAATTAAAACTAAATGCAAACTCTTTTATTTTTTATATGTGGTCGACATATGCTAGGTGAGTCACATAGATTTCTTAAATATCTTGCTACTAAATCATTTTATACTCAAAAGGCAACACATACAATTCATTTTCATAAAGTGTAAGAGATCAAAACACTTTCTTCTTCCACTAGCACCATAACCGGCCATCAAGGAGGATCAAGAAGAAGAACATAAAAATTTTGCTAGTCAAGTTCTAAACAATCTAGACACACTCTTGATTAAGGTTGTGAAATAAAAACCTTGGGTGTTTAGGATTAATCCTTTGTTCATTTAACCTCATCAAGTTACTTGTCACGGTTAGAGAGTTGCGTCTCATTTCTGTGCATCCACTCTGTCATCGTAACTATTGCAACAGGTGAGTAATCACATCCCCTTTTTACCGTTTTTACTATATTTTGGGGGCGAAATGCATGAACCTTACTTTAGCTAAATTGATTGCTACTTTTATGAACTTGTTTGACTTGAACTTTTGAACTTGAATCAAACCCTTGAACTTATTTACAAACTTATGACTTGTTCGAACTTATTGAACCGTACGTGCTATGACCCCGACTTAAAGTCTCCCCTGTTAGGAGCAATGCAAATTCTCCCACGTTCGGAGTGTTCTTAATTGTATATAATAGTTGTATGATGTACCGTTCGTACATTCGCATTGTTAGTCTCCTATTAGTAGGTAGTATGGATAGCGCTATTAGAGGTCGGCCAACCTCTTGTCCACTATGTTACGGGATGCATATTATTTATTCTAGGGGCTTTGCCTGGCATACATTATTATATATGTGGTACAATATTGTGAACTATTATGACCATTTATACTTGACTACTTGAGACGCTATATTATGTGCAATGGGTTGTGAACACACAGGTTGCAAGTTTTGTATGGGCGGAACTTGGAACTGAGTGGATTTACAATGCCTTTGCTTTGTGGACTAATTCCGATGACCGAAACCTTTGACTCTCTCTTACGAGTTTTCTTATCTTACGAAACGTGTATACTCACCAACTATTTTCATAGTTGACCCGTTTTTCTCTCATGCATTTCAGGTGATCGTTAGTAAGCTTTTCTACTAGGTCTTGCATAATGAAGTTTTCACTTGTCACTACAAATCGTTATGTAATAAAACGCAATATTTTGAGATCTAAACTTTGTAATATAATTGTCGATGTCGGCTAAACTGGTATTGTAATGGTGTACTATTTCTTTTTAATCTTAACGTTGGTATGTTCTATTATCTTGGGCTTATGTTCCTTTCCGTTACACCTCGTGTTTCCGCCTCCGGCGAGGGTGTGACAGATTGGTATCAGAGCTAAAGGTTATAGAGAATGCCGATTTTTCAAAAATAAAAATCACAGCTATAACCGGAATAAAGTTTTATTAAACACCGAACATCATCCGAGTCAACTAGTCCTATCGTTGCATCGTTACTCATAAATTATACATAGCCTGATCAACTATGTCTAATTTATGAAGAACCATGCAATGATAAGAATGGTAGTTTTAAATCATGTTTAGTCGAGTCTTTGGAGTCTGGTCACCTGAAACTGCATTGGTCGGGTGGGTATGCATAGCATGTTTTTACGTTCACGTCTACATTACCGTACCTTGTTTATACCTTCTCTTTTCCATCTTTCGACTTGTTAGACATAGCATGTCTCTGTTCCTGTCATGTTTCGATCACTATAACACATTACCACCATTCTAAACCTCATCTGCCTTCGTCCGAGTGTCATTTACTCAACCCGATATTTTGGTCCATTGCAGGATCATGGCTGCCAGAAACACACGCTCAGGAGTCAACAACAATGCCAACTCAAACAACAATGACAATCCAAACAACAACGTGGCTGGAATAGCAGATCTACTCACCCAAATTATGACGCACCTTGATGCTAGACGAACCAACGTCGGAGAAGGTACTTCAAACGCTGGTCAAGGATGCAGCTACAAAACTTTCATGACATGCAAGCCGATGGAATTTCATGGTACCGAGGGTGCCATTGGACTGCTAACATGGTTCGAGAATGTTGAGTCGAAACTTAGTATCACGAAATGTGCTGAAGGAAACAAGGTTGAGTTCTCTGCTGGTCTACTACAGGGTCGAGCATTGACCTGGTGGAACAACCAACTGCAGACTAGAGGAAGAGGGGCTGCAAATGTGTTATCTTGGGAAGCATTTAAGAAACTACTAACTGATGAGTACTGCAGAAAAGATGAAGTGCAGAAGCTGGAAGCAGAATTTTGGAACCACTTGATGGTAGGAGTAGAAGTCGACAAGTACACGATCCGTTTCCACAAGTTAACTAGGATGGTTCCTCACATGGTTTCCACTGTGGAGAAGTTGATCGACCGATATATATGGGGATTGATACCAGAAATTAGGAGGGATGTCACCTCGTCGAACCCAACCACTCTACAAGCCGCTGTGGGCATGGCGTATCGCTTGACAAATGATGTGATCAGGTCTGGAGAACTAACAAAAGAAAACGAAAATGGACGGAAACGACAAGAGGATCGCCAGGGAAGTTGAGACCAGGACCAGCAAAACAAGAGGCAGCGAATAACCAGGAACTATGGAGCGACCACTCAGGAGCGCAAAGGATATACAGGTCCACATCCTATGTGTACTCGATGTAACTATCACCATTCAGGAGACTGCCCAAAGTGCAACAAATGTGGACGGACGGGTCACTTCGCGCGGAATTGCTCAAACAGGACTGGGAACCAAGGACAAAGAAAAGCATGTTACGAGTGTGGAAGTCTGGATCACCTTCGGAATACCTGTCCAAAGTTGAAAGAAACTCCCAACCAAGAAGCTAATCATCCAAACCTGGCATTGGCAATAGAAGGTCCACCAGAACCGAACATTGAGGTTTCCCCCGCACGTGGACGAGCATTCTATCTGGGTACTGAGGAAGCCCGCAACGCGTAACGGGTACATTCTTTTGAACAACCACCTTCTTTCTGTACAACATAATTTTGAGTGCATAACTTGCTTCCATTTCTTACCACGTTCACGACATCGATTAATTTGAGACCTAACGATATCGACCTTAGTTGTAATTTATTTTGTTGATTTGATTTGATTTGTGTAAGCAATTCCAATATCGATCGAATCTTTCAAAAGACTTCATTCAAAAGACTTGTTTCCTAGCTTGATCTAGTGACAGTTCTTGTTTGATGAGTTGCGAAAATCAAACTAAGAGACAAGTTTACTCAAGTCGGTTTAGTTTAATCTCATGACAGTTCTTGTTTGATGAGTTGTGAGATTAAATTAGAATCGACTACCTAGAGGTCTTTTGAGAGCTACGTTCAATATTGGGAAAGTTTACCCTATCAAATCTAATCACGGGCACGTACTTAGTTGAATGGGGAACCTGTATACATGAGCATTGACATGATCATTTAGATTGTTCGTACGAGCAAGAACTTTTAGAACTCTTGTCGAGGTTCGGACTATAGTATCAATAATTGAATCATGAGGACGTGATTCCTCTTACATGGGAATAATGTCACAATTCTCAATTTCCGGTCATTTTTCAAATTTATATTTCATTAACGCATAATTTCTTATTAAATAAACGCTATCGCGTAATTAATTATTTTGAACAATTGATCCGACACTTCCCAAAATTATCCCGATAAATTTTGATACTCATATTAGGATTATAAAAAAAAATATTAGTTTACCCAATGTTTTAAATTTATTTCGTATATAAATTGTTATATTTATATAATTACGATGGTTTCGTTAATATTACACGATAATTATTATTTCACTCAATTTTTGTAAGAAATGTATTTTTATAATTTTTATGACTTCAAAATATTTTATTTTGACCCGTTAAAATTTATTTTTAGCTAACGCTACCTTAAAAGCTTAAATATGTACACAAGTTATTAATTATCCTTAATTAACTACACAATTACTCTACATAAATGCACTTAATTAAAACTAAATGCAAACTCTTTTATTTTTTATATGTGGTCGACATATGCTAGGTGAGTCACATAGATTTCTTAAATATCTTGCTATTAAATCATTTTATACTCAAAAGGCAACACATACAATTCATTTTCATAAAGTGTAAGAGATCAAAACACTTTCTTCTTCCACTAGCACCATAACCGGCCATCAAGGAGGATCAAGAAGAAGAACATAAAAATTTTGCTAGTCAAGTTCTAAACAATCTAGACACACTCTTGATTAAGGTTGTGAAATAAAAACCTTAGGTGTTTAGGATTAATCCTTTGTTCATTTAACCTCATCAAGTTACTTGTCGCGGTTAGAGAGTTGCGTCTCATTTCTGTGCATCCACTCTGTCATCGTAACTATTGCAACAGGTGAGTAATCACATCCCCTTTTTACCGTTTTTACTATATTTTGGGGGCGAAATGCATGAACCTTACTTTAGCTAAATTGATTGCTACTTTTATGAACTCGTTTGACTTGAACTTTTGAACTTGAATCAAACCCTTGAACTTATTTATGAACTTATGACTTGTTCGAACTTATTGAACCGTACGTGCTATGACCCCGACTTAAAGTCTCCCCTGTTTGGAGCAGTGCAAATTCTCCCACGTTCGGAGTGTTCTTAATTGTATATAATAGTTGTATGATGTACCGTTCGTACATTCGTAGTGTTAGTCTCCTATTAGTAGGTAGTATGGATAGCGCTATTAGAGGTCGGCCAACCTCTCGTCCACTATGTTACGGGACGCATATTATTTATTCTAGGGGCTTTGCCTGGCATACATTATTATATATGTGGTACAATATTGTGAACTATTATGACCATTTATACTTGACTACTTGAGACGCTATATTATGTGCAATGGGTTGTGAACACACAGTTTTCAAGTTTTGTATGGGCGGAACTTGGAACTGAGTGGATTTACAATGCCTTTGCTTTGTGGAGTAATTCCGATGACCGAAACCTTTGACTCTCTCTTACGAGTTTTCTTATCTTACGAAACGTGTATACTCACCAACTATTTTCATAGTTGACCCGTTTTTCTCTCATGCATTTCAGGTGATCGTTAGTAAGCTTTTCTACCAGGTCTTGCATAATGAAGTTTTCACTTGTCACTACAAATCGTTATGTAATAAAACGCAATATTTTGGGATCTAAACTTTGTAATATAATTGTCGATGTCGGCTAAACTGGTATTGTAATGGTGTACTATTTCTTTTTAATCTTAACGTTGGTATGTTTTATTATCTTGGGCTTATGTTCCTTTCCATTACACCTCGTGTTTCCACCTCCGGCGAGGGTGTGACAGGGATAGACTATGAGAAAGCTAAAAATGATAAAAATTTACTTGATAGGAATCAAGCAAAGAAACCTAAACGAGGTGGACTACTAACTAGCTATTCTATTCCCCGGCAGCGGCGCCAAAAACTTGATAACGCTACACGCGTCGTTCGGGGTCAAAGGAACTTCCTTTTCTTCGAGCAAGTTTTATAACACCCTAGGTAGTGAACCTAATCGTTGTAGTGTAGTATTAGGGTAAGCCACGGGGTATTGATATCGTTCTCTAGGGGAATAGGAATGCTAGTGAGAAGTTACTACGCTAAGGTTGGGGTTGAGGAAGATTATTTTTTATCTTTTTATGGTTTTTTAGGAAATGGAAAGGTACGAATCTCGGGGTTTGGATTTGGGGGTTGGTATTTCTACCGATTACTCTACTTATCTAATTATCTAATCTAAGGTGTATGTAGTCTATGTCTAATTATTGTGTGCTCGTATGATAGTTTAAAGATGTGTTCACTTAGGTTTTATTACTCCTTAATTATCTTCTATTGATGGTTGAATTGTCACGTCCTTATTCTTAATCGTGTTGTGTGTCTAAAGTCGTAGGGTATGCGTTTATCCCTAACTCTTTGAACTTACCAAAGGGTCTCGTCTACAAAACCCACTAGGGATTATAAACTCTAACTCTAAGGCCTCTTTGGATGGTTTAGCCTACAACCGCTCTAAGTGCTATAGCCTAAGGTTCACAAAAATTAATCAAGCTTTAATTACACAACGAATGACCTATCGCATTACTAGATCATTAATCAATTAAGATAAGAGACAACCAATCAATATTTAATAATTAAGTTTCATATTCCCTAAGCAAACACATAAGTAAATTAGCCGGACATGGAGAACATGCAAGCATACACACAAATAATCAAAGACATAATTGAATTAATAAAGTAAAACACTTATCTTGATGTAAGCTAGGGTTTGGAACCCTAAAATACTGTACAAGACAGCCTTGGTTCGGTTTAGGTTTTTACTCCAAAAGACTACACACAAATACTGAAAAATTCGGATTCTATATATAAGATTACATATGCGACGGCGTCACCTTATGATTTGTGACGCCGTCGGGTCGCCGTCATTAGGGTTTCGTCTTGGCCACGTTAGTCTTGCGACGGCGTCACCTTGTGCTTGTGACGCCGTCCCCTTCAGTCTCTGACGCCGTCTGGATCAAATCTAGGCCGTCTGAGTTGCAACGGTCTACTCTTTTAAAGCCTGACACCGTCACTTGAAAATAAGAAATTTGGCTTCTGTGCCGTCACAAAATGCTCCGATGGCATCGCAGTTAAGCAGTGACGCCGTCACCTTGTAGTTCAGCAGCTTGAGTGTCTCGATTCTTGACTTTGGCCATTTTCTTCGTATATCCGCGCCTTTTCGTCCAAATAAGTGCCATTACAGCAATTTGCCTTCAAGAGACCTAAAAAGTGAAAAAGAACGATATTAAGTAATAACGGATACAAAAGTGATCAAATAAGGGCTTAAACGACCCCTCAAAAAGGTACATTTTAAAACCTTATCAGGATTACGAACAAAGGTCACGAAGAAGGGGGATAGACTACGAGGAAGCTAAAATTGGGTAAAAAATCTTACTTGATAGGAATCAAGCAAGGAAACCTAAACGAGGTAGACTCCTAACTAGCTATTCTATTCCCCGGCAGCGGCGCCAAAAACTTGATACACTTACAACGCGCGTTCGGGGTCAAAGGAACTTCCTTTTCGTAGAGCAAGTTTTTCAACACCCTAGGCAGTGAACCTAATCGTTGTAGTGTAGTATTAGGGTAAGCCACGGGTATTGATATCGTTCTCTAGGGGAATAGGAATGCTAGTAAGAATTTACTACGCTAAGGTTGGGGTTGAGGAAGATTATTTTTTTTTATCTTTTTTATATTTTTAGAAAATTGAAAGGTACGAATCTCGGGGTATTGGATTTGGGGGGTTGGTATTTCTACCGATTACTCTACTTATCTAATTATCTAATTAACTAAGCTAAGGGTAGTCTATGTCTATTGGTGTGTGCTCGTATGATAGTTAAAAATGTGTTGACATAGTTTTGATTACTCCCTAGTTATCTCCTATTGATGGTTGAATTGTCACGTCCTTATTCTTAACGCGTTGTGTTTCTAAGGTCGTAGGGTATGCGTTTATCCCTAACTCTTTGAAGCTACCAAAGGTTAATGACTACGAAATATCTAGGATTCATAAACTTAACACTAAGGTATTCTTTGGATGTTTAGCCTACAATTCCACTAGTAACTATATGCTAAGGTTCAACAAAGATTAATCAAGCATTAATAACACAACGAATGACCTATCGCAATACTAGGTCAATCACAATTAAGATAAGAGACAACCAATCAATATTCAATAACTAGGTTTCATATTACCTAAGCAAACACACAAGTAAATTAGCCGGACATGGAGAACATGCAAGCATACGCAGAATCAATTGAAGACGTAATTGAATCAATGAAGTAAAACACTTATCTTGATGTAAAATAGGGTATGGAACCCTAAAATACTATACAAGACAGCCTTGGTTCGGTTTAGATTTTTACTCCACAAAACTACCTCTCTAAAACTGAAAAATTCGGATTCTATATATAGTGTTACAAACTGCGACGGCGTCACTCTTTAATTGTAACGCCTTCGGGTCACCGCCATTAGGGTTTCGTCTTGGCCACGTCAACTCTGTGACGGCGTCACCTTATGCTCGTGACGCCGTCGCCTTCAGTCTCTGACGCCGTCTGGATCCAAATCTAGGCCGTCTGAGCTGCGACGTCCTACTCTTTTAAACCTGATGTCGTCACTTGAAAAATGTCAATTTGCTCTCTGAGTCGTCACAAGATGTGTCGCGACGGCGTCACAAATAAGACCTGATGCCGTCCCCTTTCAATTCAGCAGATTGAGTGTCTCGATTCTTGACTTTGGCCATTTACTTCGTATATTCGCGCCTTTTCGTCCGAATAAGTGTCATTCCAGCAATTTGCCTTCAAGAGACCTAAAAAGTGAAAAGGAACGAAATTAAGTAATAACGGATACAAAAGTGATCAATTAAGGGCTTAAATGACCCCTCAAAAAGGTACCTTTTAAATCCTTATCAATAACCCATTGACTAGGTACATTGCATCTTGTTGGGTATCCATGATCCAAAATCCATGACCCATGGTCCATAACC
Organism: Chrysanthemum seticuspe; assembly: GCA_019973895.1. NCBI lineage: Eukaryota > Viridiplantae > Streptophyta > Magnoliopsida > Asterales > Asteraceae > Chrysanthemum > Chrysanthemum seticuspe. The sequence goes on along the minus strand of BPTQ01000002.1, from coordinate 94,936,704 downwards.
CATAACCCGGTTTGCAACCCAAAATCCGAACTAAAACTGACTCAGTAGCTGAATCCCAGAAATTGCACTTGTCGGATCCCTTAGGTGAGGAATCTGCCAGAACCATGGGACAAAAGGCATATTTTACCTATAAATAGTGAGCCATTTCTCTCGTGCTCACTACCACTCTTAGATATACTTTCTCTATGTATTCTAACCTCTTTAACCATAGATCCAAAGGATCATTCTATGTATTTTTATCTTTGTGTGATTCTCTAGGTTCTTCTTAAAGGCGAGATCACCACCTCTTGAAGACGTGCAAGCTCAAGGTCATGAGTTGCTAAGCTTTGTCATCATCAAGACCACTGAAGTGCATCTTGTTGATAGTTCTTTCCTCCCTCCATAAAAGTGTCGTGTTGAAGGCATTAGTGAATGATGCCGAAGGTGTACAATCGATATGGTGCGTCGATGTATAAGTTATGTAGATTGGGTTAAAGGATGTTGATATCCTTTCTAGTGTTGTAAAAATGAGTGTGTCTCCTTTGGGTAGTTGTGTTGTGGTGTAGTGTTGGGTAATAGTTCCTCCTTTGTAATGAATCTCGGTATCTAGCCTTGTACGGATAAAGTGTAGGCGACGTTGTGATAGGTTTGGTTCTACCTCGTAGAAGAACTCGGTGTCTAGCCTTGTACCGGATAAAGAGTAGGCGACGTTATGAAGGCTTCTCTGCCACATTAAGGAGCTTGTGTTGTGTAGTGCTTAGACGAGTGGGGTACTCAGGGAGTAAAGTAGGGCAAGGAAGGTGTCCTTGTAGCCGAACCACTATAAATACTCTTGTCGTGGTTTTGTGTTCCTTTACTCTTTATCTCTTGCATTACTTACTTATTTATTTATCTATCAATATCCAACACATGATCTAAATGGATTGACATAAGTCGATCTAAATAATTTCAAACGAAGTTTTAATCGGTAAAACTATTCAACCCCCCTTCTAGTTTTCCACAATTGGCATCAGAGCTTCGTTACCAAGTTTCTTAGAGTATATTTGTAAGATACTACAAATACCCTTTGCCTCCCAAGGTAAAGGGTGGAGCTTCTCATAATAACACGTTACTTTCTCTCACTAGAAGTTCCCATCCTCTCTACTTTCTCTCTCTAAACTCTCTCTAGATTCAAACCAAGCTTGGTGTGTTTGTGTGTTTATGATAACCAATATGTTACAACTGGTATCAAGAGCCATGGTTTGATCATCTACTTTGTGTGTTCTTGGACTCTTGATTGGTTATTCATAAGTTTTTGTTTGAATGAGTTTAGAGACTTTTTCACTCTTTTGATCTTATTTAGTGTTAAAGTTCGGATTTTGATTGTACTTTTGTGTTTAGGATCATCATATTAGTTTAGTTTTTGGTTTTGAAGCATTGATTCATCTTGGTTGTGGTGTTTTTGATTGAAAAAGTAAGGTTTTTGGTCTTGTTCTTGGATGCAATTTGAGCCTCGATTCCTTTTCTTGATTGCGACTTGATTGTTACTTGATGCGATTTGATCAAAACTAGATTGCGGTTTGTTAATTACTCATTGCGATTTGGTGCTTCTTGATGCGATTTGCTGGCTATTGACTGCGATTTGTTAAGTTTTTGACTGCGTTTTGTGTTGGAAAGGACAAAAAGACAAAAGGACAAGTAGTGGTTGTACTATTGAAAGTGATGTGTTGGTTGCGTTTTGGTTAACACTGCGATTTGTTCTTGTGTTTTGGTTAAAGCTGCGTTTTGTCAATGCGTTTTGTGATTGACAGTGATTTGAGTTCCTGCATTTTGTGAAGCTGCGACTTGTTAGCTGCGGTTTGATTTCTCTGCGATTTGATAGGTTATTACGATTTGTCAATTGAGATTTGACACTTGTGATTTGAGTTCTACGGTTTCCTCTTGATTCAGTAAAATCCCGCGAAAGATTCTATTTTTCAGTTAAATCAAAGAGTAGTAAAATCCCGTTTACTTAGGAATCATGTCTACTATTGCAGATGACGTTCAAGTTGTTGGGTCCGATACTCGCCCTCCTATGCTGGATAAAACTGATTATGACTTTTGGGCACAGAGAATCAGATTGTACTGCCTGGGCAAAGAGAATGGACTTAACATTATTCAGTCAATTGATGAATGACCATTCCAAATGGGAACAACCAGAGATCAACTTGAAGCTGGTGCTGATGGAACTGTCACTTTGGGTATGGATAGACCAAGGACTTATGATCATCTCAGTGATAAGGAGAAGAAAAGATACGATGTTGACATTAGAGCTTCTAACATCGTACTTCAAGGTCTACCAAAGGACATTTACAAGCTGATCAATCACAATACTGAGGCCAAAGCAGTTTGGGATAATGTTAAGATGCTTCTCTCTGGTTCAGAACTGACTAAGGAAGATAGAGAGTCACAGCTTTATGATGACTTTGAGAACTTCAAGATGAACCCAGGAGAAAGCATTATAAAATATCATGTGAGGTTTCATAAACTTGTGAATGATATGAGAAATATCAATATGACTATGCCAAACATCCAACTCAATTCCAAGTTCGTGAACAACATGAACCTTGAATGGCATAGATTCGTTACTACAGTGAAGTTGAACAAAGGATTGAGAAATACTAACTATGAGCAGTTGTATGCCTACTTACTTCAACATGAGAAGCATTCTACATTTGAGCATTTGATCTTGGAGAAATTCCACTCTAATACTGCTGCTGCAAACTCTTCAAATGACTCAACTATATTTCTTTCAAATGTGAGGATAAGTACTCAAGCATCACAAGTCATACCATCCTCTCAGAATCAGAATCAAATTACCATACCAGACTCAGGATTTACTCCAACTTACATGTTGATTGAAAACCTTGCAAACCAAGTGGCTCTACTGGTTCAACAGTCCCGAAATTCACTTCCCCAAACCAACAACCAACTTAGAACCTCATATAATCTACATAATTAAGCCACAGTGGAAGATGAAAGGGTTGTGGTTCAGAATGTGCAAGAAAGGCAGAATGTAAATCCATTATATATTGGACGGAGGAATGTTGGAGCTGGAACTGGTTATATGGGTGCTCAGAACCGAGGAAGGATTGTAGTTCAGGGTCAAGGCAAACCGATTAAGTGATACAACTGTGGAGGATAAGGACATATTACTAGGAATTGCACTCAGCCGAAACGTCCACAGAATGCTGAGTACTTCAGGGATAAGATGTTGTTGATGCAAGCACAAGATAGTGGAGCGGTGTTGGATGAGGAAGAGATGTTGTTTCTTGCTGATGGGAATGCCAAAACATATGATGCAGATTTGGATGAACAACCAGTATATGATTTGGCATAGAACAATCCTAATGTCTTCCAGGTTGCTGATTGTCATGCTTTTGACTCTGATGTTGATGATGAACCAACGGCTCAGACCATTTTCATGGCTAATATTCCTCCAATGGTCTCATCACCTCAACAAGCCGGTCCCTCCAGGGATTCTATCATATCAGAGGTACTAAAACTATATGATATGGTTGATGAGCAAAAGATTCCCAACGAAGTACAACCAACAGAAGTCGTTGAATCAGATATTGAAAATATGGGTAATAGCAATGTTGTCCCATATGAGCAATATGTGAAGCATGATGAAAGTTTTGTTGTACCAAGTGGTGCATCCTCTGCCATTAATGATGAATGTTGTTAGCCTCGCTAAAGTGAAGTCATTACGGGATTTGCATTAGTTTCTTCTTTTTCACAAGGATAGTACAAGCTTAAGTAACTATTCCGGGAGATTTTACTTCATCCTCAAGTTCGTCATATTGGGTTATCCTCACATGTGGTTACTACAGACAGCTGTTGAATTTTGATACAGGGGGTTGAAATGAGTTAGACAATTTCAAATGGTATTGTTCATCGACATCTTCTCACGGGCTGATTTGATTTATGATAGAATGCTTCCAGTTAATGCTTCATGTACACAATTATATGCTGATTCCGATAAATCGTAACCTTCAGGGGAGAGAAATGTGTACATTATGGGCTGATTTGATATATGAAAAATAACTGGAATGCATTTGGTGAGATGAAGATGTTGATATCTTATTCCCCCGAATGGACAATCTTGAAGAAGGTCGAGTCGACAGTCTTTTCTACATTTTCCACTGCATGTTAGAAGACTAAAGACGGTTCTAATTTAATTATCAAAAGATTTCTTCGAATTCAGGAAATTCATCAGAAAGGTTGTCAGTTTGGGGGAGAGCACTAATTAGGGGAGAGCAAAAAGGTCAGATTTATTCCCTAATTAAATTTGCTCATACTGTTCTTCTGCAAGTAAAGAGATGGCAGCTGAGAAGATTCATGAAGTTTGAAGACTATGAAGACACTCTTGGAGCTGCTGCGCTTATGTATTGTATTTGATTTTGCTTGTAGGGAACATTGTAAGCAACTCCCGTATGACATCACTTGGGGAGAGATTGTTAGCCTCGCTAAAGTGAAGTCATTACGGGATTTGCATTAGTTTCTTCTTTTACTCATTCACAAGGACTAGTTTAGTCAATAGTGCTAAGTTAGGCTTGTTGAAGTATAAATACCCCTCCTAGTCCCAACTAGGAGGGTAGGAAGTTCACTTTGTAAAATTAAGGTGTGTGTGGTTTCTTCTTCTTCTCTCTAGAAACACACACATCTTCCCCTTTTCTATCTAATACAATAACCATGTCTTATTCATTCTTTGAGCTTCCCCGACCCCCCGAACCACATGAATCTTATGTTTGAACGGTCCTACAAATGTGTGTTTGATGAGTACACTGAATATGCACCTGATAATTCCATGACCACTAAGCAAAATATTTATAAGGATCAAGTTTCCATCTATGAACAGCGTGCTAAATTTGAGCTGACCACCTGTGAGCAGGAATTAGATAGCCAAATGCGTACATTAATCACTAAAAGTAATTTAAGGGAAGAAACATTAAAATAAGCGTTAAATTCCTTACAAGAGAAACTTAATAAAACTGTTAAGCAAAACTTAATAAAACTGTTAAGCAAAAGCAAGAACTTCAAGAAAATGTAAAAGTACTTAAACAGGAATTCAAGGATAAGGAATCAAAACTTTTAAATGATTTTTCCAACCTTAAAACTTTGAATAACAAACTTGAAAACAAGTTGTACATACAAGGTGATGTGCGTACGAAGCGTGTTCGGGGTCAAAGGAACTTCCTTTTCTTCGAGCAAGTTTTTCAACACCATAGGCAGTTAACCTAATCATTATAGTGTATTATTGGGTAAGCCTTGGGAGTTGATATCGTTCTCTAGGGGAATAGGAATGATAGCAAGAAGTGTACTACGCTAAGGTTGGGGTTGAGGATGATTCTTTTTTTTATCTTTTATATGTTTTTTTAGAAAGCTAAGGGTAAAATCTCGGGGCAATTGGTTTGGGGGTGGTACTTCTACCGATTACTTCTACTATTCCAATTATCTAATACTACGGGTAGCTATGTCTTTTTGATGTGTGCTCGTATGATGATTAAAAATGTTCTTACCTAGATACTATTACTCCCTAGTTATCTTTTATTGTTGGTTGAATTGTCACGTCCTTATTCTTAACGCGTTGTGTTTTCTAAGATCATAGGGTGTGCCTTTTCCCTAACTCTTTGAGACTACCTTAAGGTTATTGCCTATGAAATCCGCTAGATGTTTCATTAACTAACTTTAAGGTTATCTTTGGATGTTTAGACTACGAAATCCTCTAAGTGATTCATAAACTAATGTTCACAAAGATTACTCAAGCATTTAAACACAACGATAGCCTAATTGAACTCCTAAGCCAATTACAATTAAGATAAGAGACAACCAATCAATAATAAATAACTAGGTTTCATAGATCTAAGCAAACACACAAGAAATTTAGCCGGACATGTTAAACAAGCAAGCATACACACATTCAATGGAAGACATAATAATACTAATGGAATAAAACACTTATCTTGACGTATAAAATAGGGTTTGGGACCCTAAGATACTGTCCAAGTCGGACTACAAACGTTTAGGGTTTTTACTCCACAAGTCTCCCTCCTAAATTCAGAAAAATCGAATTCTATATATAGATTTACACTTGCGACGGCGTCGCCTTATATGTGGGACGCCGTCAGATTTCCGTCATTAGGGTTTTTGTCTTGGCCAAGTTATCGATGGGACGGCGTCACGTTGTAGTTTTGACGCCGTCGGGCTTCAGCAGGGACGTCGTCTGATTCTGGATCTGGGCCGTCTGAGATGAAAAGTCTTAGTGACGCCCTTCCTCTTCAAAGCCTGACGCCGTCAGGTGTATTTGAACAAAAAGTCTACTGAGCCGTCAGGTGTTTCTTTATTAAATTCATAGAGAGGGACGGCGCCGCCCTTTGGTTGGGACGCCGTCAGCTTCAATTTCATTAGAGGTGAATTCTTTGGTTTGTCCCCAATTATAGTCGGGTTTGCCCCTCCATGCTTCTCGAGCATCATTGAAAGTCCTAGGTCCGGGTGTTGTGGGGAATCTCCCTCTCATTCCATTGGTACGCGAGGATGCATAGTCAACGGAAGCTTGTTCGGGGAGTCTCGTGCAAGTACGAGTGTCATGGGGACCACTACATAGTTCACACAAGGAAGAGACTTTGTTCACTTGGCGTGAAGACTTAGAGTTCTTGTAGGAGCTCATTAGGAATTTGACTTGATCTTCAAGTTCGAGCATCCTACGGTTGGAACTTTCATTGTCATAGAGGGCAAGGTCCTCTATTGTACCCCACGATTCTTCCGCGGTGAGATCACTAAGTTTGCCACCGGCCACTTGGTCGATGGATTGCTTAGTTGAGAAGTTGACATGATCGTAAAAGATTTAGACTTGAAGCCAAAGATCGATGTCGTGATGAGGGACTTTATGGAGCAAGTCCTTGAATCGAGTCCATGCCTCGTAGAGAGATTCACCTTGACGTTGTTGGAACATCAAGATTTCATTCCTAAGTTTAGTAGTTCTCCTCGGTGGGAAAAATTGGGCAAGGAAACGAGTGGTGAGATCATCCCAACTTGAGATGGATCCGGTGGGAAGTCGCTCAACCAATTACTAGCTTGGTCCCGTAGAGAGAATTGGAAGAGACGCAAGTGCATGGTTTCCCCGTGTAGTAGCATCAAGGTCGATGGAATCAACAATTTTAAGGAAGTCCTTGAGATGCTGATTAGGATCTTCAGAATGAAGTCCATGGAATGCACATCCGTTTTGCACCAACCGGATGGTGTCAGATCGCAAGGCCATAGTTTGAGCTTGATCGGGGAGCTCAATGGTGTTCCTATAGGCTTGGTGGCTCGGTCTAGAGTATTCACCAAGAGTACGGCCTCTTGGCGGGTCAATTGGTGGTGGGTCGATGGGAATTGGGTGATGAGGTGGCGGGTTATCACCTTCCATGATGAAAAGTGATGGGATTACTAACAAAGTCACGAAGAAAGGGGATAGACTACAAGGAAGCTAAAAATGAGAAAAAAAATCTCACTTGATAGGAATCAAGCAAGGGAACCTAAACAAGATAGAAATCTAACTAGCTATTCTATTCCCTGGGAGCGGCGTCAAAAACTTGATGCGCGTACGAAGCGCGTTCGGGGTCAAAGGAACTTCCTTTTCGTCGAGCAAGCTTTTCAACACCCTAGGCAGTGAACCTAATCGTTGTAGTGTAGTATTGGGTAAGCCTCGGGAGTTTATATCGTTCTCTAGGGGAATAGGAATGCTATCAAGCAGTGTACTACGCTAAGGTTGGGGTTGAGGATGATTCTTTTTTTATCTTTTATATGTTTTTTAGAAAGCTAAGGGTAAAATCTCGGGGAAATTGGTTTGGGGGTGGTACTTCTACCGATTACTTCTACTATTCTAATTATCTAATACTATGGGTAGCTATGTCTTTTTGATGTGTGCTCGTATGATGATTAAAAATGTGCTTACCTAGATACTATTACTCCCTAGTTATCTTTTATTGTTGGTTGAATTGTCACGTCCTTATTCTTAACGCGTTGTGTTTTCTAAGGTCGTAGGGTGTGCCTTTTTCCCTAACTCTTTGAGACTACCTTAAGGTTATTGCCTACGAAATTCGCTAGATGTTTTATAAACTAACTTTAAGGTTATCTTTGGATGTTTAGACTACGAAATCCTCTAAGTGATTCATAAACTAATGTTCACAAAGATTACTCAAGCATTTAAACACAACGATAGCCTAATTGCACTCCTAAACCAATTACAATTAAGATAAGAGATAACCAATCAATAATTAATAACTAGGTTTCATAGATCTAAGCAAACACACAAGAAATTTAGTCGGACATGTTAAACAAGCAAGCATACACACATTCAATGGAAGACATAATGATACTAATGGAATAAAACACTTATCTTGATGTATAAAATAGGGTTTGGGACCCTAAGATAATGTCCAAGTCGGACTAGAAATGTTTAGGGTTTTTACTCCACAAGTCTCCCTCCTAAATGCAGAAAATCGAATTATATATATAGATTTACACTTGCGACGGAGTCGCCTTATAGGTGGGACGCCGTCAGATTTTCGTCATTAGGGTTTTTGTCTTGGCCAAGTTATCGATGGGATGGCGTCACGTTGTAGTTTTGACACCGTCGGGCTTCAGCAGGGACGTCGTCTGATTCTGGATCTGGGCCTTCTGAGATGAAAAGTCTTAATGATGCCCTTCCTCTTCAAAGCCTGACGTCGTCAGGTGTATTTGAGCAAAAAGTCTACTGAGCTGTCAGGTGTTCATTTATTAAATCCGTAGAGAGGGACGGTGTCGCCCTTTGGTTGGGACGCCGTCAGCTTCAGTTTCAGCAGCTTGAGTGTCTTCGATTTTGACTTAGCCATTTTCTTCATGTATTCACTCCTTTTCATCCAAAAATGCATCATTCCAGCATTTTGCTTCCAAGAGACCTAAAAAGTGAAAAGGAACAAAATTAAGCAGTAACGGATATAGAAGTGGTCGATTAAGGGCTTAAATGACCCCTTAAAGTGTACATTTTAAATCCTTATCACAAGGCAACACCATTCAGACTGCTCACATGATCACTAAGCATAGAGTATTGAGTGATAAACACAGTATTTGCCTTGTAGAAGACCCAAATCCTGCGTATCTTAAGAAAGCAAAAAGAGCTCATGATGTGATTTATGATGGTAGTGAGATTCTTAAGCCTAAACAAAAGCCAACTTGTGTAGAGAACACTAAAAAGGACATAGAGATAGAAAATGCCTCTAGAGAGAAAATGGAAAAGAAGTTGAAAGAACCTATGTGTGTGAGCCATAATTTATATTTTAAAACTCCCAATTACACTAAGGATAATTGGCTAGCCTTGTTTAGACCTCAGACTCATTTAACCCCTGAACAAGTGTTTTGGAAGTTAGATATGGATAAGAGAAAAGCTGAAGAACTTGTTGAAAATAATCCTCCCCTTAGGAAGATACCTCCAGCTATAGTGTATCCTCCCAATACATCGATGCATTTAGTGCCTAGAACTCTTCCCACTCAAAGTAAAAACTTAATCAACATATACGTAGTTTACCAACTATTTGTTGATTTCGAGAAAACATGTAAGAAGAGAATCACACCAACATGAATTACTGAAAAGGGGTTTTGAGCAAACTAAAGAGTGTTATCTTACAAAGGTTATTCAATTCTTTAAACAATTAAAAGAACAATTCGAGGGTATTCAAAAGGCCTTAGATACTGAAGTTAAAAAAATGAAAAAGATGTTTAATGAAATGGAAACCGAGGTTAGAATTAATGCGTGTGAGATTAAAAGCAATGAAATTGAGAGGAAGAATATTCACATCCTTAATGAGAATTTGATTTCGAGATGCATTGCCCAGGATGTGTTTTATACTGTTACTAATTATGCCATAACTGCTTCTCAATTTCATAATTTATCAATTGCATTTAAAGTTTCCCAAGATCGTGTCATTGAGCTTGAAACCAAAAATTCAAAATTGCATGACAAAATTGAAAAGGATGATCATGATAACATGGTCAGGCATTTTTCTAAATTAGAAATTGAATATCTTGATTTACAATTAAAATATCAACATCTTGAAGAAAGAATCAAAACTTCAAATGCCAAGACATCTTCGGATGCTCCTTAGTTTGATGCATATTTTGAAATTAACTCACATGATGAACGGATTCAGGCTCACTGCAACACGATCCGAAAGTTGAAAGCTCAAATTTCCCAATAGAAGGGAAATAGGAATGAAGTGGTTGGCACTCAGATACCTCCGCCCTTAGATTCTCAGAATTTCCAACTCCAAAACATCATTAATAAATTGCAAAAAGAAAATGAATGTTTTCAAGCTGAAATTTCAAAGGTTAAATTGCAAAACAAAGAGTTATGTGATTCAGTCAAAATTAATCATAATAAACACATTAAAAAGATAACTTCTTTGCTTAACGAAATTGAGAATCTGAAGCGTATGGTAAATGGCAAAGTGCAGATTCCCACTTGTAATTATTTTGTTCCAAAGGTTTCTGCTTGTAATAATTATGCTATTGATGTGTTGTATATTCCCCATCCTCTTAGGAATAATGAACTTGCATATCAAGCATATCTTTCATACCTTAAGGATAGTTTAGAGGGTATCCGTGAGATTGTAGAAGATGATAGAATAGAGAAACCACTTGATAGTGCGGTTTCCTATGCCTGCATGTATGCCAAATGATCTCAGGAACTCTTAGAATATGTCATTGCTACATGTCCTAAATCTGATACTAGGCGAGATAGAATAGTTGCACCCATTTCTATGCCTAAAGTCAAGCATGTTACCTTTGATGTCCTAAATCTGTTAGGAATTGAAAATTCCATGTTAAAGTGTTGGTCACCCCAATTATGGTCTAGCATACGTTAGCTCGTAGACGTGTAGTTATTTACATTATTTAGTAGTTTATTAGTTAGTTTGTAGCGTAGAATAGTTTAGTGTATCACCGTGGAGGAAGGACGGGTCTTTACCCACTGTATGCCTGATCCACAGTCCGACAGGAGGACGTATGCTTTGAAACTATAAATACCCCTTCCATCCATGGAAGGGGTGGTGCTTCTTTCAATCTAACATTTCAATATTTGTTAAGCAACTCTCTACCAAGAACACTCATCTCTTATCTTTCTCTCTCTAAATGGCTAACATGTATTTCCATCATCCAAGACTACCCGAATCATCAAACAACATAATATTTACGATCCTACAATTGGCATCAGAGCCTAGGTTTTGTTGTTTTGATGATTTGTTTGTTTTTTTGTGGTTCATATATGCGGTTTGTTGAGTAATTCTTGTATGCGACTTGAGTTGTTTTGATGCGGTTTGATACGGGTTACGTTTTGTTGTGATTGATGTTTGTGGTTCGAATCATCATTTAAACTGTTTTACCAATACTTTATGATCCAAATGATTTTTTTTTATTATCTTGGTAAACAGATTATCAAATGGTTTTTGTATCCTCTTGGTTTCAAAGAGTCTTGTGGTCCATTAATAGGCATAATATTTGTCCCTGTTTCTTAAAGCAGTTTTTCTTGGTTTTTTTTTTCTGGTATTATTGGTAGCGACTTGGAGTATGAGAAATGCCCTGTCCCTGTTTTCAGGATAGTACTTTTTGTCCTTATTTTTGGCAGCGACTTGTCAAACTGGTTCAAGCAGCAACTTGTCCTAAGTTGCTTTGTTGCAAGCGACTTGTGCTTAATGGTAGCGACTTGTTATTGTGTGTGAAGATAATGTAGTGACTTGTCTTTACAAGTCGTAGCGATTTGTCCATCATGTAGCGACTTGTGTCATTATTCGACTTACGTTTATAAGTTAGCGACTTATGAAGTTAAGAAAAAAATGAAAGCGAGTTGTTTTTATAAAAGTGTAGCGACTTGACAATATTTCTTGATGTAAAAGATGAATCAAAGTTGACCTTGACTAAACCAAATACCATATAGACTCAAAGTGACTTCAGGCTTAAACCATCACCAGTCCATGAGTACAAAACCGAATTCAAAATGAAAAACCATCAACAACTAATCTCAGATTCTATTCGTGCTTACAAGAAAACCATCAAGACAACCATGGGTCTATACACATGAAAGTATCATCATCACAGATCTGACTCGAACATAATGAAAAACAAGTCAAAGGACCTCATGTCAATATTACGAATGAAAAATAAATCATCACCGATCAAAAAGGTTGTTTGAAGCCAAGCCTCTATTTTTATTCGAACACCTAAAGATAAGTATTTAACATGGTTGTTAATAATTTATCTTGGTTCGTTTTAAACTCAAAACAAAAATGAAATTCATACTGATTAATTATTACCCGTGTTCCTTATCATGTTCTTGAAACCGAATATTAGCTCTTCAATCTCACCATCCCTGTGGTATTAATGAAGGACTCAAGCCATCCCTGTGGCGAGTTAGTGGCGGCCATGAAGATGATTCTTTCATGATCTTTGTGGTTATCTAAGTGTAAAGGATGAAGGAGAGTGGTCGGTTGTTATGTGATTTGAAGTGATGAGATTAGGAAATGTTATTATTGAAAGGTTTTGATGATTCTGCTTAATTAGGTGGGAGGCATTTTTTTTTGTGAGAGAGGCGGAGTATTTCTGATTTGGGAGATTTATTAGGGTTTTATATATTGGTTAAGTGAGTGTAAGAATGTGAGGTTATGTACCCGTGTAATTAGGGCACGATTGTGGGATTGGACCTAGTGATCATGGGCCTCATTGAACTTGTCTTGAATGGGCCTTGTGATTATCTTAAGGTTTTGGGCTGCTTGATAAATGGTATGCATGTGGATAATGGGCTTAGAGATGTTGAAGTAAATGTATACGGCTGCGCCATTCACTCAATTTTCTAAAAACACTTCATGGGACAATATAGAGAATACTTCAAGTAAATGTTGTGTCAAATACTTCATGTGTTAAAATTGATGTGTGTGTGGCAATTTTTTTGGAAAGTCTGTGATATAAATTTGAGGTGATTGGTTAAGACAAATGAGTTGGGATTTGACATTTCACGTTTAATGGATCGTTGTATACCTTTGTCATGGGCTGTGTATCCGACTGTAATGGATTTCTTGGTCTGATTGAACACATGAGTAACATTAGTTTGGGTCTCCTGATTAATGAACCTAAAGTATACAATTTGGATATATGCTCGAGTTGTTGATACTGTTACACGATGAGACTTGATTGGTTATGAAATTTGTTGATAAAAGGTGATGATGAGATTCGTTATGTTATGCTGACTAGTACTTTGGTTTCTACATTTTCACAAAGGATATTATGCTACGGCTTGAATTGATGTTTGAACAAGGTTGACTACGGGGTGTTTGTTCGGTATTTCTTATTTGGATTTGAAGTGACGTTTTTCTGGGCGCGTTTACTTATTTCGTCTTCTTTCTTTCTACCCTTCCGCGAAGATGACTTATTTGGGCAGTTTATAGAGGGTGATAAAGACTTGGCTATTTAGTTGCATTTGTGATTCTTTCTCACTTAACCCACAACGTAGCTATCACTTCGGTGTCTCACTCAGTTGAGAATGTCAAGAGGTTTTGAACATTGGGTACACCGTTTCTTGTTCACGAGGATTAGTACAAGTTTAAGTAACAAATCTGGGGAATTCTACTTCATGATCAAGTTTGGTATATCGGGTTTACTTCTCCATGTGGTCACTACAATAGCCGTCAGAATACGTGAATGATGTGTTTACCAAAGTGTTTACTAGATGGTTGATGATATTATTGATGTTGGAGATTGAACCGCTGAAGAACCGCTGCATGTTCCCCTAAAATAGAAATTCACCGAAACCAAAATTGTCTGAACACATTCAAGTTGACATTGTTTACGGTTTTGTCTTGATTTTGTAAAATCCCGTGAAATAACCTATTTCTCGGTTTAAATCAGAGGCTTGTAAAATCCCGTGACAATGGAAACATCCTGGTAATAGTAAAGTGCATTTTTGGCTCTATCTCTCGGTTTATTCTTGGTTTTGTAAAATCTCACGAAAGAAACTATTTCTCGGTTTAAACTATAGAATTGTAAAATCCCGTGATGATGGAACCATCCTGGAGAAAGGAAAGTGTATGTCGGGATCTTATATGATGCTGGTGCTATGGTTTCTACTTCGAAGAAGGGATAAAAGGGTGTACTTCATGAATTGGATGTGTGTTTGGATATTCGTCATGGCAGTATGGTTATTACTTGGTTTTTCGGGGTTATGTGCTTTTAACCATGGTTGGGATGAAAACCATTATCATAGTTCATTTAAAACGTAAAAGGATGCTAGATTTGAGCTTTTAACCAAGAAGATGTGACAACGGACTTAATTCACTATTGTTTATTTGAGGTTGAAGTGAAATATCACGGGCAAGTGTACTTAGTATCTGAAGGTATCGGGGATGGTTGGATGAAGATTCTTCAAGATCCTTGTTCAAGCTTATTATCAAAAATGAAGACTTGGAAATCTAGTTATTGTTGGGTGACTTTTACCTTTTTTTTTTACCACTTGGGGGAATTGGGCTCTTACCACCACAAAATAACTATCACTTTAAGGAGTTACGTTGTAGTGCTCAGTGTCACATTCAATTGTGGATTTTCAAGAGGTGATGTACGTTTATTACTTGATGGTTGGTTGGTTGAAGAGTATAGAGTACTTAGAGATTCAAATGGGCATGAATTTTCGACACCGCTCTTTGTTACACATGTGCAAGTTTAAGTCACGAGTTCGGGTTAGTTTACTTCCGGGTCAAATTCATCATATTGAGTTTTCTCCATCAGCTGTCACGACAAAGAGCCCACTGAATGATAATGGGGTTGATTACAAGTTTACCAAGAAAGATTTAAAAGAGAGAGATTGATGACATATGAACACACCAGTTCATGCCTCGTACTCTAAAGAAAAGAAAAGTGTACGTTTCAGTGCGCTTTATCTTCGAAAGAAGAGAAATCTTCTTATGACGTTAGAATACTTCAGTTCAAACCTCGTTCTCTAAAGAAAAGAAAAGTGTACGTCTCAGTGCGCTTTATCTTATGAAGAAGAGAAATCTTCTTATGACGTTTGAACACAACAGTTCAAACCTCGTTCTCTATAGAAAAGAAATGTGTACGCTTCAGTGCGAATTATCTTCGGAAGAAGAGAAATCTTCTCATTTATGACCATTCTCATCAACATGCTTCATACTTTTTCCACGTGCTTTCAGTTATCAAGTGAACCGGACTACTATTGATTGTTTTCTTATTTCACTTGCTCAACTATAATGACGATGGTGACATCATGTGCTAATTTTGCGGGGGAGAAGTGTGAAGAGACTACATTTTAAAGATTTTCACTTGTTTAATCAAGAATGGCATCTCCGTATGCAATTCTTGAGGGGGAGAAGAAGTGTGAAACTACTGCATGTTGATTGACATTAGAGAATAAATGGTCAAACGGCTCCAAACTCATGTAAGAACCGAGCTTCTTCTTATCGGGTCATCTTCACATGGAGTTCTTCTCTAAGAGCCGTTGGTTGACATCTTCACACGGGTTGACTTGATTAATGACAAAGTACTTCCAGTTGCGGGGCTGATTTCCTTAATGAACATCTTTATGTTCTTGTTTGATTGGGAGGGATTTGAGTTAAGGGGATTTGCCATTTGTAAGTTAACGGGAATGCATTTGGTGAGTTGAGGATGTTAACTTTATATTCCCCAAATGGACAATCTAGAAGAAGGTCGAGTCTACAGTCGGTTCTTCACTTTCTGCTGTATGTTAGAAGACTAAAAGACGAGTTGCATTTGATTATCAAAAGACTTCTTCTTATTCTGGGCATTTATTAAAAGATTGTCGTTTTAGGGGAGAGCACTAATTGGGGGAGAGTGAAATGTCTGATTTAATCCCCAATTAGACTTGCTCTTATTCTTCAGCAAGTTGATTGTCACAAGATTATAAGTGTTCTTCTCAAAAGACTTCAAGTATTTGGGCTTATAATATGATTGCTGATTCTGAAGTGTCAAAACCAGCAAGGGGGAAGGAGACACGTATCTAAACGCGAGTAAACTTGATGAACTTAATACTTCTAAGTGATTGAAGATATCTCGGGAAGACAAATGTCATTACCGCAGAGAAACTCAAGGTTTGACTCATGGTGTTTATTGTTCTTATTCCAACTATGTGGGGGAAGAGATGGAAGAGTTAGTTTAAGTATACAAATGTATGATGATTTCGATGTTATCGCAATCATCAGGGGAGAGAAATTGTGTACATTGGGGATGCTCAGCTGTTTCACTTGAGTGCTTAATCAGTGATTCAAAGATATAATCACTTATTCCGGAGTTGACATCCGCAGAGATAGTCATCCGCAGAGATAATCAATGATTCGGCCTGCTTCTTCAGTGTTATCGGTAATTCTTTCTTTGGGCATTTGGGTACTTTGGGTTCTTGAGCTTCATACACTTTCTTCAGGGGAGAGAATAGTATACTTCGGGGTTATTCTTTAGATATCGGACTTAATCTGCTACTTCGATGTTATAAGTTTCTCTGTCTTTGGGTATATGTGTATTCAGGTTCCTGAGCTTTTGCCAAGAGGCTGACTGCATCAATTCAACTACTTGATGGAATTGTTCTCTTGACACCTTTTGGAATGACCTGCTTCTGACTTCAGTGATAATGAAATATGAGAAGAAATTTCAAGAGTGGGATGATACGTTGTTGTTCTTGTTGATGATATAACCCCGGACGAAGAATCTCGACTATCGTTCTTAAAAGGAGCAGCGGGATTAATGATAATGGTGTGCTTCTATGTGCACCTGGCTAAGGCAAGCTTGAAATAGAGCTTTGAATCTGCTCATCTAATGGATTTTCGGTTTGGGGGGAAGCTGCCAAAGTCTCTCTTTCTCAAAGGCTCATGTTATGTCTTCTATTCTGGAGCCTCGGAAGCTTTGGTGGTGGAAGTTTAAGTGATGACGAATTCTATCTTCTACGACGCGCTGCTCGATATCATCATCTTCTTAAATTATATCATCTACTCTATCTTTGTAAATATTTATCAAAAAGAAAATACAAAAATATAAAACCAGACTAAGAAAATAGAAAAATATAAAATCAGTAAAAACCCATAAAAATCAGAAAATTTGAAAAAGACCAAAAATATTGTTTTCGAAAGACATGTCTTCTGGTATCGATAACATCTGCGGTCTTAGAAATGTCATTCTATAATGGCACGGGACTTTAGATGAAGTTCGAGCAGGAGGTGTATATATTTCTTTCTAAACATGTCTCAAAATATGGCTTACAGTTATTTCAGACTGTAACTCGGGCTTCAAATCATGGCTTACAGTTACTTCAGACTGTAACCCGTGCTTAAACCATGGTTTGCTATTATTTCAGATAGCAACCCGTTCTTCAAGGAAGGAAAGTGTTGCGCTAAACCAATTTTCAAATATTTCGTGCACTTATCCTAAAACCAAATTGAGGAAAGTATGTCGAAGGACTACTGTTCCTACACAAATGTTTTTCCTTCTATAAATTCTTCAAAAAAATATTTGTTGTTTTCAAAATGGTGGTAAATGAGTTGCTTGTAAATCAATCAGATTCAGAGTTTTCGAAAAAATTGAAAACTCAATCAATGACTTCAGCGCTTTTAAACTTTTCAAAAAATTAGTCATTGATTGAGAGGGAGAATGTTTTCAAATCTATATCATCTAACGGGCTTTCTTAATTATCCTACGCGCTTAACTAAAAATGATATTTGCCTATGTCGAAGGACTAGGAATTTAGGATATGATTGTTAGGATTAGATGATTAGAGTTTGATAAACACATTATACCCATGTTGTACATGATCTGATTGATAAGTTGAATTGACTTTAATTAGTCGATTGATGTTTGGGTGATGTCGACCACCATATATCTGTATGTGTGTTCACTAACGTATGCAGGTATATTGGTATATAAGAATGTTCCCAATCCGGATCCCATAATAGAAGATGATTGGATGCCAAAAGGAAAGGGTAACTATATCTTGGGTTGAAAAATGAAGAAACGGGGCTTAATTTGACTTCTATGGAGAGTTGGCATGAAATGCAACGTAAGAGGTCTCACTGCATCAGCAGATAGTTTTCTTCATATCAAATGAAGAAACGGAGCTTAATTTGACCTCTATGGAGAGTTGGCATAAAAACATGCAACGTAAGAGGTCACACTGCTTCAGAAGATGGTTTTCTTCCAAACCGCCAGCAACAACAACAAAAGCAGCTCAACCACCTAACGTATCTTTGTGCAGGATAATTGTGATGATACCATTTTTTAAACAATTTTTAAATAATATTGTTTTGAAAAATGGAAAAATATTGGTTTTGAAAATATACTGAACTCCAATTTTGGAAATCAACCGGACTTCATTTTAAACATAAGTCACTCAATCAACGACTACGGTCATTAATTGAGGGGGAGAGTGATTTCAAACATACGTATTTTCAAACGATATTTCTTCATAAAAGTCCGTTTGTATGAAACAAAGTGGTGATCTAAAGATTTAATGTTATGTCATGGTATGATTTTCTTTAAAACTCAAAGATCTTACAAAATGAAATTTTTTCTGTTCTTGTTTGATTGTGAAATTGTTTTATTTTACTTAAAGATCTCTTAAAAACTATCATACCTGACACTAACAATCTTTAATGTCTACATTTGGTCCTCATCAGTCAATTTCAAAAATTAAATCAAGCCACGTCTTTCCCCAAAATTTTCCAAATGATTGAAATCAATCGGGATCCAAAATCTCAATTGGTTTGAAATTTTTGATCAGGGGAGAGATCGTGATTTAAATCTCAAATTTGTTTAAATGGAATTGGTTTTAGTCCTTTAAAGACACTCCTGCCTCCATGTGCCAAACGATTTCTAATACATAATGCACATATTGAGGGGGAGCATTTATCCAAAAACAAGATGAGTATTTAAACAGGGCACATATTCTCTCATGTTTTCTAAACCTTATTAAATCACTTGGGATCCAAAATCTCAAAGGGTTTGATATTTTTGATCGGGGGAGAATTTGTGATTTAATAATGAAATTTGATAAAAGGTGATCGTTTTGATTCAAATGTGCAGGCTGCTCTCTCATATGTGCTAAACGCTTTCGTATCTCGAAGCACATATTGAGGAGGAGTATTTCAAAAGAAAATAAACTGTCGAGGTACAAAAGCTTTTATGTTTTAACATAGAGTACCTTGATTGAGTTTTCAAATGGTTTTCTCTATGGCATGTGTGATCGTAAAAGTACTTAAAAGAACTCTTTCCTCAATGTGATAAAATGATTTAAAATATCCTACGCACATATTGAGGGGGAGAGTTTACCAAAGAAAATCAAAAGGCTTTTTCTAAGGAAATTGTGATCAAAGAATTTATTTCTAAGAACTTTTGCCTCCACGTGCTAAACAAGTTAAAAATCATATGCACATGTTGAAGGGGAGCATTTCTAAATGATCAAAAATAATTAAGGTACAAAATGTTTTGATTTTATATCACAAGTACCTTGATTGATTTTTCAATTGGTTTCGAGAAGGAGAGAACAATACCAAAAGACCGACCAATTTACTTTATGCATGGTGATATAAGGATGGTTAGGTTAGGTATTCGTTCCCACGATCCCGCCAGAGCCGGAGGGATCTACCCAGGGACAATCCACTAGATAGTGTAGAAGTCCTTAGGTATGATGAAAAAAGGAGAAAAGTGAGAAATGGGAAGAGTGCGGACTGAGACAGAGCTAGTACTGGAATAAACCCAACAAGGTTCTAGTAATGAAGTCTCGGTAAGCACTAAAGGGGTTGAAGAATGAAAAAGAATTAAATGTGAAAAAGGGTGAAAAGAAATAGCCCTCCATTAATTCAACCTTAGGGCAGTAACCGGGTTCAATACATATGCTACTGGTGGTTACTAAGGTAACACTGGTATTGAAGACAAGACGTCATAGACCCAGTGACGCACTGCACTTAACTTCCCAAGCTACTCAAGTTCCTCTTAAAAGGGCTTGTTTCATTCTCACGGGGAACCCACATAATCTATTGACTTTCTCTTAGAGATTGTTGATATTGAAGAAGGAGATCCTCTCCCTAGTCTCTGGCATAGGAACCAAATGTGCACTATCGAGTCTAGAGCCAAGAGATAATCCACAATATCTCATTAGGACACAGAATTAATGAAGACTTGCTGTTTCACACAATGTGGAAAGTAATAATATATTAAGAGTCCTACGCATTATCCTTGTGGTATTGCCAGAACATCTGATTGATATGTAAACATATTCACAATGACGATGGAAAACCTTCTAGAGCCAACATCAAACAAGCTCTTGGTAGGTAGCATGTGAGATCTATCCAATACATCAACCATGTGAAAACTGAACAGAAACAATAGGGCGATTCAAAATTATGAATCAATCCTGGTTCAGGTTATGGATTAACCGATACTTTTGGAAAAACCGTTCGATGTGCAAATCTTCTTTTCTCTAGCACATCAAATGTGTATTCATATTTCAAACACAAAAAGTATCTCTGATTGAAAAAATACTTTTGTAAAAACCGTTTGATGTGCAAATCTTCTTTTCTCTAGCACATCGAATGTGTACTCTTTTCAAATACAAAAGGTATTTATGATTGAAAATTGATCTTTCTCATAAAAGCTTCGTCGTATTGCAAAACTCTTTATTCTAAGCAATACGCGATTGTTTTCAAATCAATCTTTCATCAATCAGTGAATCTCAATTCGCTGGTTCACTCACTCCGTGTTCTCTTCTTTGAGACGTTCCGATTTGAGAACAGCTAGAACAGCTGCGAAACCCTGTCAAGGAGATTCTTCGGAATTATACCTGATCACAGGCAGTACTTGTACTGATCAACGGGGAACCATGGGCCGTGTACCTCAATTCAATGAAAGTGATCAAAGACACTTTCGTGTGTTTTATTGCTAACTGTTGTTTGCAGGTACATTTGGATGGTTGCAGCTGATCAGAATTGAGGAGTCAATCCAAAGCCGCATGCTCACAGCATCCACACTTAATTAAAGAAATCATGACAAAAGTGCTTATCTACATAACCTGGCTCTGATAGCTGCAAATATCATGAACCAGTAAAGCTTCCGCTACTCTGATGAAAAGATGTCATTATCCAAAAGTGTGAGCATGTCGGTCCGAAAGTCACAACTTCACATGATGGCAACACAATAAAGGGTGATCCAGATATTTGTTGTAGTTGATGATCTCAAAGAAAGCTCGAAGATCATCAAAGATGTGGATCAGTTGAAAGGCCTCCACAAAAGTACAAATTAATGCGGACTTTGAAGAATCGCTACTAAAGCACAAAGATTACGGAACTTGAAGAATAAAAGTCTACGAGCTCAGAACTAAAGACAAAGATAGAATGCTAGGATGCAAAATGTATTTCATGAGGTGACCTCCCTTAGGGGGAGATTGTTAGGAATTGGAAATTCCATGTTAAAGTGTTGGTCACCCCAATTATGGTCTAGCATACGTTAGCTCGTAGACGTGTAGTTATTTATGTTATTTAGTAGTTTATTAGTTAGTTTGTAGCATAGAATAGTTTAGTGTATCACCGTGGAGGAAGGACGGGTCTTTACCCACTGTATGCCTGATCCACAGTCCGATAGGAGGACGTATGCTTTGAAACTATAAATACCCCTTCCATCCATGGAAGGGGTGGTGCTTCTTTCAATCTAATCTTTCAATATTTGTTAAGCAACTCTCTACCAGGAACACCCATCTCTTATCTTTCTCTCTCTAAATGGCTAACATGTATTTCCATCATCCAAGACCACCCGAATCATCAAACAACATAATATTTACGATCCTACAGAAACCAACTAATATTCCCATCGTTCCTTCTACAAGAGTAAGCAGTGACACTAAGGTTAGCAGGTCAAAGCCTTCAGGCAATACAAAGCAAGATAGAACCTCGCGAGCTAAAAGTGATCAAGTGAAGAGAGAATAAGACCACTCTAGGAATAATAAGTTTAAGTTGAACAATAAGAATCGTGTTGATTCTAATATTAGCTATAAGCGTACTGTAATTAATTCGAATTATGATACTACTTGCAAAACATGTCATGAATGTTTAGTTTCTGGTAATCATGATGAATGTGTTGTGACTTATTTTAGAAATTCTGTTAAATCTTCAGTTGACAATGTTAGGAAGGCTAAACAGGTTAAGCAAGCTTGGAAGCCTACAGGGAAAAAGTTTAGTAATGTGGGTTTTTATTGGAAGTCTACAGGGAAAAAGTTTAGTAATGTAGGTAATCAATGGAAGCCTACAAGCCATAAATTCAAAATTAGTGAACTTTGTTCTAAATTGTCTAAACCACTGCCCATTAATAAATGGAAGCCCACTAGTAGAATCATACCTTTAGGAAGTCAACATGCTTCGACTAGGTCCACTGCCTCTACTAGTATAGCTCCCACTAATAATGTCATGGCATCTAGAAATGTTGTAGGTCTACAAATTGCGTGTACTAACCAATCGGAACACATATTCTCATGGGGATCCAAAGCTTCCAGTTATCCACTCTTGTCTGTGTTTAAATGCAGGTCGTACAAATCGTCCTTTGGTATTTGGATTCAGTCTGCTCAAAACATATGACTGGAGATCGCTTACGGCTCAAGAACTTCTTGAATAAGTTCATCAGGACTGTTTGATTTGGGAATAACCACTTTGGGGAAATTATGGGTTATGGAGATTATGTTTTTGGTGATAGTGTGATCTCCCGGGTATATTATGTGGAAGGTCTTGGTCATAATTTGTTCTCTGTTGGCCAATTTTGTGATTCTGATCTCGAAGTAGCCTTCAGAAAACACTCTTGCTTTGTTAGAGAATTAGATGGTGTTGAGATTCTAAAGGGATCTCGTGGCACTAATTTGTACATCATCTCTATCGAAGACATGATAAAGTCTTCTCCCATTTGCTTGTTATGGCACCGTCGACTCAATCACTTGAACTTCGGCACCATCAATGATCTTTCTAGAAAGGACCTTGTAAGAGGCTTACCCGGTTGAAATATGTTGGGAATAAAGCTAACAGTTACCACTGATAGTCTTGTGGTTAACACTGCTAAAGATTACACTAGCAGTGGAAACTCATTACCACTGCCAGTATATTATTACCACTGCTATTAGGATAATTGTTATGTAGACGTATATTGATAAGTATAGAAAAGATCTTGTGTATATTCTATATTGTTAAGATTATACTTATCTTGTAAAGGACTCCTTGTGCTATAAAAGGAGATCCTAGGTCATTGTTTAGAGAACGAAATACTCACGTATTATTCATATAAGCTTCAAGGTGTAACCCTAGTGATAAGCAAGATCACTCGTATTATTTTTTAATAATATTGGAGCTTTATGTTAAACTGTTCACTTACAATACATCATACAATCCGTCTTCTAAGTATTACTAAGTATATTCCGCGTTCTTATTAATATAATTCAAAATATCACTAACACAAGGTGTGTGTTTAGATCCATCAAGTGGTACCAGAGCAAAGGTTTTGATACTTTGATTTAGAAGATCTAAGGAATAAGCTTAACCTACTCACTCAAATCAATGGAGATGGAAAACAACCAGTCCAACTCTGCTCCAAGGCTTCCTAAGCTCAAACTTATTGAGTTTGAGATGTGGAGGACAATGATTGAGCAATACTTTCTCATACAAGACTATACTCTATGGGAGATCATCTTAATTGGTGATTCCTTCAAGTCTGTTACCAAGACTGAGAAAGTTGGTGACACAGAAGTTGTAACAGTTTCTGTACCTGAAACTAATGATGAAAGAGCAAAGAAGAAGAATGACCTGAAGGCCAGAAGTTTGTTACTAATGACTCTTCCTAAAGATCAGATCATTGCTTTTAGCAAGTTCAAGACAACAAAAGAACTTTTTGAAGAGATCTGCTCAGTGTTTGGTGGCAATGATGCTACAAAGAAGACACAAAAGACATTGTTGAAGCAAAGTTATGAAAACTTCTCTGCTTCAAGCAATGACTCTCTTGACAGCATCTTCACCAAACTCCAGAAGATTGTCACATAACTGACTGTGTTTGGCATTGAGGTAGAAAAGGAAGACCTCAATTTGAAGTTTCTAAGAAGTTTGCCTTCTGAGTTTCATACAAATGTTACATTCTAGGAAAATAAACCAGAAATTGAAACTATGAAGCTCAATGATCTTTACAACAACTTCAAACTCATTGAACAAAGATTGAAGAAGGCAGGGAAACTTGGTACAAGCTCTAGCAGCTTGGCATTGTTGTCAACCTCTACTGACTGTGATGATTCTGAAGATGACTATGATGATGATTTTGCCATTGCTGGTTCTACAGTTTCCACTGGTAATGTTAGTGTTACCACTGCAGGTTCAAAGAAGAAGGTTGCTGGTATTGGAGATCCTACCTTTTATGCTTTTATCTCCACTCAAGTTAATGGCTCTATATTAACTCATGAAGGCATAGAGCAAATTGATGAAGATGACTTGGAGGAGATGGACATAAAATGGTAGATAGCTCTTCTTAGCATGAGGGCTAGGAAATTCTACAAGAAGACTGGCAAGCCAATTCACATCAATGGTGGTGAAACTGCAGGGTTTGATAAAAAGAAAGTAAAGTGTTTCAATTGTCACAAGTTGGGGCATTTTGTTAGAGAATGTAGAAGACCAAGGAACCAGGACAAAAGGTCTACTTGGTACAAGCAAAAGAAATAACCAATTGTGGAAGAACCAAAGGCAATGCTGGCAATTGATGGTGTGAGCTACGATTAGAGTTTCATGGCTGATGAACAAGAGGAACAACCTTCAGATATTGCTCTTGTGTCTACAGAACATGCTCTTATGGCTTTCTCTGACTCTGAGGTACAAAATTTTGAAAGTTGTTCTAAAACATGTAGGGCTTCTAGAGAATGTGAAAGGCTTAATGAATTATTTGACAACCAAAGAACAGAGTTGTATGCTGCTAATTATACTGTGTCAAAACTTAGAAGAGGCATATCTATATTAGAGACACAACTAGTGCATTATAGAGAAAATGAGTCAAAATACAACAATGATATGATTATTCTTAGGAGAGAATTAGATCATAAGACAGCAGTGAATGAAGCATTAAAAGAAGAGTTTGAAAAACTTAAAAAGATAAATGAGAATGTCAATTTATTTGTTGACACATGCTATTATCAATCTAAGTCTATTGATAAAATTTGGAATGCTCAAATTACTAGTAAAGTTAAGTCTGGTATGGGATACAATATTGTTCCTCCACCACTAAAGGGTGTTTCATCACCTCCTGGCATAGATTTAGCTCATACAAGCCTAGAAGATTTTCAAGAACCTATTCGTGAATATGGTCCTCTCAAATTTATGTCAAGTGAGGAAGAGGTTAAGCATGAACCTGATGTTTTTGAAAGTGCTAGTGACTCATCAGTTGTAGATGAGAATGTTAAAAAGAATGTAGAGGCTTCTATCCCAAAAGTTGTTAATACTATTACAGAGGAACCTAGGAAACAAGTTAACAAACCTAGATCAACTGTAAGGTATGCTGAGATGTATAGAAACAATTCATCAACTCCTAGGGGTAACCCGAGGAGTTGGAATCATGTCAAATCTTAACAACTAGGTAGTGATTTTGTGATGTACAATAAAGCATGTTATATCTATGGTAGCTTTAATCATTTACATGCTAATTGTGACTATCATGTTGGGAGAAGGGAAGTCCATGGGAATAAAAGGTTGGAGTCAAACAGATTTCAAAACAATGTACACCCTAATTCACACAGCAAAATGATCCCAAGAGCAGTTTAACTAAGAAGTGGTCTTAAAACTTTTGCCACTGCTAAAACTGTCAACACTGCTCACCCTAAATCACCTATTACAAGTGCAAAATCCAAAACAAATTTTGCAAAATCTGCACAAATTGGGAAAAGGTCTTTTCAAAATAAAAGGGTTAACTATAACCAACAGTGGGTACCAAAATCTAAACCAGCAGTTACCATTGCTCAATCAAAAGTTCCTACTGCAAGGGTTGTAAACAAGACCAGGGGTCAAATGGGAAATGTTGTGAAGGCCTAAGCATGTTGGGAATGGAAACCTAAAGGAATTACCTCTACAACCAATCCCAATGGTGTATCAATGACCTTTGATAGATTTAACTATATTGATACACGAGGCAGATCCAAGTCAATCATGGCTTGGGTCCCCAAAGGAAACTAACTCCTAACTTATATGTGCAGGAACATCCAAGGACAAAAAGATCAGATCAAGGCTACACAGATAGTGGATGTTCAAGGCACATGACTGGCAACAAGTCCTATCTCTCAGATTTTGAACATTATGATGGATAGTATGTCAGCTTTTGAGGTGGAGTTAATGGAAAAGTTGCTGGTAAAGGGGTCATCAAAACTGGTAACTTGGACTTTGAACCTGTGTACTATGTAAAAGAGCTTAAGTATAATCTTTTTAGTGTGTCACAAATGTGTGACAAGAAAAACAATGTTCTTTTTACTAAAGATATGTCCTTTGTTCTCTCTAAGGATTTTAAGATGCTTGATGAAAGTCAGATTCTTCTTAAGATTCCTAGAAAAGGCAACTTATATAGCTTTGATATGAACAACATTGTTGCTAAAGATGATTATGCTTGCTTACTTGCAAAGGCCACAGTGGATGAATCCATGTTATGGCATAGAAGACTTGGTCATGTTAATTTCAAAACCATTAATAAGATTGTCAAAGATGGTTTGGTAAGAGGCTTACCTCAGAAAAGATTTGAAAATGATCAAACCTGTAAGGCTTGTCTCAAAGGCAAACAACACATAGCTTCTTGCAGGTCAAAGTTGGTTAGCTCTATTGCTCACCCACTTCACATGTTACATATGGACTTGTTTGGTCCTACATCTGTGAGCAGCTTAAATCTTAAGAAGTATTGTCTTGTTGTGACTGACGATTTTAGCATGTTTACATGGGATTTCTTTCTAAGGACTAAGGATGAAACAACTGGCATGCTTAAGATCTTCATCACAGAAGTTGAAAACCAATATGATATGAAAGTTAAAATCATTAGGTGTGACAATGGGACAGAATTTAAGAATAGAGTTATGGATGATTTTTGCAGAGTTAAAGGTATTAAAAGAGAATTTAGTGTTGCTAGAACTCCTCAACAAAATGGTGTTGCTGAGAGGAGAAACAGGACACTTATAGAGGCTGCTAGAACCATGTTGGCAGATTCAAAATTGCCAATCACTTTTTGGGCAGAAGCAGTTAACACTGCATGTTATGTGCAAAACATGGTTTTAGTAGTGAAAGCAAAGAACAAGACACCTTATGAGTTATTTAGAGGTCTACCTCATATCCTTGACTTCATGAGACCATTTGGATGTCATGTATCTATTCTCAATACCATAGATTATCTGGGCAAATTTGAAGAAAAATCTGATGAAGGGTATTTTGTTGGGTATTCCATGGTTAGTAAAGCTTTCAGAGTATTCAACTTAAGAACCCAAAAGATTGAAGAAAATCTGCATGTTGAGTTCCTGGAAAACAAAGTGAATGTCAAAGGAGCTGGTCCAGAAAGGTTGTTTGATCTTGATACTCTAACTCATACTATGAACAATGTACCTATCTCTACAGGTACATCTACTTATGATTTTGCAGGTTTAGAAGAGTTTCTTGATGATGATGAACCAAGTAAGGATCAAGTTGATAATCAAGATGAATTCAGTTTGCCACTTTGGGACTATGTAGATAATGATGATATTCCAAAGACTGGAGATGCTCAACCCTCTAATGATTCTGGAAAGGAAGGAAATAGCAACATAAACACTGAAAATCCTGAAAGCAGTGGAAATTCAGATTCCACTGCTAGGCCAGCTGTTTCCACTGCAACACCAGAAGTGGAAATTATAACTCCAGTTACAGAGGAAGCTCAAGCCAATGAGATTGCAGTTCCTCAGACTCCCCATACTTCAATTCATAAATCACATCCTCTTGAAAATGTGATTGGGGATGTCCATTCACCAGTAAAGACTAGAAGACAAACAAAATTGCCTGATATTCATGGATTTATTAGTGAAATCTATAAATCTAAGAATCATGAAGGCAAGAATGAATGTCTTTTCATATGTTTTTTGTCACAAATGGAGCCAAAAAATGTATACAAGGCACTTGAAGATGAAAGTTGGGTGGAAGCAATGCAAGAAGAGTTGCTCCAGTTCACGCTTCAAAAGGTTTGGGTGCTTTGCGATTTACCTCATGGCAAGAAGGTAATAGGTACTAAATGGGTGTTCAGGAACAAGAAGGATGAAAGATGAATTGTTATCAGGAACAAAGCTAGGCTTGTGGCTCAAGGATACACTCAGGAGAAAGGTATTGACTATGAAGAAGTGTTTGCCCCAGTTGCAAGAATTGAAGCAATTAGGCTGTTCTTAGCCTATGCATCCTTTATGGGCTTTAAAGTCTATCAAATGGATGTAAAGAGTGCTTTTCTATATGGGCAGATTGATGAGGAGGTATATGTTTCACAACCTCCAGGCTTTGAGGACCCTGAATATCCAAACAAAGTATACAGGGTGGTTAAAGCTTTGTATGGCTTGCATCAGGCACCAAGAAAATGGTATGAGACCTTGACTACTTATCTTCTTGATAATGGGTTTCATAGAGGCAGAGTGGATCGCACTTTGTTCATCAAGAAAGACAAGAATGATATCTTGTTAGTACAAGTATATGTTGATGATATCATTTTTGGATCTACAAAGACAGAGATGTGCAAAGAATTTGAGAAGCTAATGAAGGAAGAATTCAAGATGAGTTCTATGGGTGAACTCACATTCTTTTTGGGACTTCAAGTACAACAAAGGCCAGATGGTATTTTCATCAATCAGGATAAATATGTGGCTGAGATACTAAGGAAGTTCAAGTTCTCTGATGCAAAGTCATCCAGCACCCCTGCAGACAAGACTACACATCAACTCTTGAAGGAAAATAGTGGTGAAGCAGTTGATGTGCACATGTACAGATCTATGATTGGTTCTTTGATGTATCTTACATCATCTAGACCAGACATTATGTTTGCAGTATGTGCTTATGCAAGGTTTCAGGTCACTCCCAGGTTCTCACACTTGACTGCTGTGAAGAAGATTTTCAGATATCTTAAAGCATTTCCTAATCTGGGATTATGGTACCCTAGAGAATCACCTCTAGAATTGGTTACTTACTCAGATAGTGACTATGCTGGAGCTAGTTTGGACAGAAAATCTACAACAACTGGATGCCAATTTCTTGGAAATAGATTGGTGCCATGGCAGTGCAAGAAACAAACAATGGTGGCAAATTCATCAACTGAGGCAGAGTATGTGGCTGCTGCAAGTTGTTGTGCTCAAGTTCTATGGCTTCAAAATCAACTTTTGGACTATAGGTACAATTTTATGAATACCATCATTTATATTGACAATACCAGTACCATTTGCATAATTAAGAATCCAGTTCAACACACAAAGACTAAACATATTGAAATTAGACACCATTTTATAAGAGATTGTTATGAGAAAAGGCTAATCCAAGTTATCAAAATTCATACTGATGATAACTATGCGGATTTATTAACAAAAGGACTTGATGTGGGTAGATTTCAGTACTTGGTAACAGGTATTGGAATGCTTAATCCATAAAATTTGTGTGTCTACTGCTCTTTGGTGTTGAGGGGAGGCTTTTGGGTACTAAAATTGTTGTATAAGTTTGTATATGCTTAGTGCTTGTATATGTTGCTTGTTAAATAACTTTTATGCAGCAAAGATGGGAGTTGATCATAAAAGGTGTGTATCTGAGACACACAACAAATGGTTATTGATTCACCATGTCTAATACACATAAGAATCAACTAGTCCAGAGAAAACGGCTACTGGTAAAGACTTAACAAATCCGTTTATGGTTGATAGTTTACCAAAAACTATATGGTTATCAACTCACCATATTCTTTATGATTAAGAGTTGGCTAGTACATAGCAAACGGCTCATGGTAAAGACATATCAAATCCGTTGATAGCTGGTAGTTTGCTAAAAACTATAATGAGAGCAGTTCAAATTTTCATATGTTTTACTTTACCACTGCTCTTTGAAAATCTTTGTGAAAAATTACCACTGCTAGTTCACAGTTTCCACTGACAGTGTTATTTTTACCACTGTTGATCTAGCCATTATAACTGTTGTGTTAGTAACAAAATTTTTACTACCCGTTGAGCGTTAATTGCTTTCCATATATATATATAGGGTAAATTTTTAGAAGATTATCTACTTTCTATATTGCTATTTTTCCTCTAAAGATAAATCTTTTCCTTAGATAATCTTTCTTGCGCAAAACTCTTAAACCCTACTACTATATATATTTCTCTCTCAATTGGCGAGTTATTTATTCCATTCTTACTGACATAATATATTTTTCATCAAAAGATTTTATGGCACCAATCACCTTTGCAGATGAGCACAACCAAGTGGCTTACTTGGAAAAGTCAAACGAGAAGAGTGGCCCTGTTTTTCATCAGATTGTGGACTTTCTAAATACTACCCATATAAGGTATGCTTTACTTCTTAATCCCACAATCTATATCTCTCAAATCAAACATTTTTGGACTTCTATTCAGTCCATAACCATTGAAAATAGAGATACAAATGAAACAGTAGATGCTCTTAGAGCCACTGTGGACGGGGTAACTATTGATGTTACTGAGGCATCCTTGAGGAGAATTCTCCATTTGGATGATCTCAATGGTATCATCACATTACCTATGCCAGAGATTCATACACATCTTTCATCCATGGGGTATGATACCACTGACAAAAAGGCTACTTTCAAAAAGAGTGGTTTCTGTCCTCATTGGAGATTTTTAATACATACTCTGTTACATTGCTTAAGTCCTAAGAAAACATCTTATGAACAATTCAGTTCAACAATGGCTTACCCTTTGGTTTGTCTAGCCACTGATAAGATTTTTAATTGGTCAAACTATATTTTTACAAGTATGAAAGGCAATGTAAAGAGTTCAACAAAAAATTTTATGTATCCAAGGTTTGTGCAAGCAGTGTTAAGTGAATTTCAACTGCAACCCCATACAAGAGTTTATAAAATCCATTCCCTTAAGCCTAAAGTTTTTCAAAACATTGAACAAAGATGGCAATAGGATTATTACACCTCTTTTTTCTCAAATGCTTGCAAAGATTTCACATGTACAAAACTCACCCATAATCACTGTTCTAAACATTGATTACACTCCACCAGTTTCTCACACCTATGAGAGGAGGCACAAACAGCCAACTTCTCTCATTACAACACAGCATGTCCCTGATCCTTTTGGTTTAGGAACAAGCAGTGGTGGTTCCAGGCTTCACTCTAGTTCAACTAGGGAGGAATCTGAGCCAATGCCCTATGATTCACCTCTCCTAACAGGTCACACAGTTGGAATTGTTGAGGGCAGTGGGCAACCTATGGAATTGATGGAACTATGTACCAAATTAGCTAAACATGTTGAATCTCTGGAACAAGACTTGGCACACCTAAAGAAGCAACATGCCAAGGATATTACACATTTGAAAAAGGAGATTCAGACCTTGAAGGAAGAGTTGCAGGGGTTAAAGCAAAGAAAAACTGCAAAGATTGTGCTATCATCTCCATCCTCACCTGATGATGGTGATTCAGCAAATTTCAATAAAGATTTGGGAAATTCTCCCAAACAGGGGAGGAAAACAGATGCTGAAACCAAGGGGAGGAGAATTGACTTTGGAGATGAAAGTGTTTCATGTAAAGAAGAAGTTACCACTGCTGATCAAGCTATTACCACTGTAGAGGAATAAATCAATAAGAAGCAAGGAAAAGCAGTTTTGCAGAGCAAAGAGCAAACACAAAGGAAGATTTCAAAGAAAGAACAAGCTCAAATTGCTCATGATGCAGAGGTTGCTAGAAAGATTAATGAAGATCAAGTTGCTAATAAGAAAAGACTGGAGGAGATAGAGATTGCAGACTTCATGGAGGCTAAAAGGCTGGGCAGAATGGACACCACTGATCCAATGGATGTAAATCCAGTTTCCACTGTTCCACCTACAATATTCAGAGAAAAGACTCCAGAGTTCAGCTATGTATCTACAGAACAAGAGATTGATTTCTTGATTTCTAATGATCCAGTAGTCAAGAAAAAGGCAATTGACCTAGTTGCAGATAAGTCTTTAATTGAAGAACAAAGAACAACACAATTAAAGGATTTCATTCAGATGAAGAATAATCAAGCACTTCAAGATGCTATTGTTTCAGTCAAGAAGGGTCAAAAGAAACCAAGATAATCAACCAAGGCACAGGTGATTTCAATGATGAAAGATTATTGTGGCAGTGTTGGTGGCTGGAAAAGACATCAGTTCAAAGGAATGCCTGATGATAAAGTTGAAGGTATCTACTACAGAGTTAAAAGGCAATACCAAGATTTTATTCCAATGCACTCTGAAGAAGAAGA
Source organism: Chrysanthemum seticuspe (assembly GCA_019973895.1). Classification (NCBI taxonomy): domain Eukaryota; kingdom Viridiplantae; phylum Streptophyta; class Magnoliopsida; order Asterales; family Asteraceae; genus Chrysanthemum; species Chrysanthemum seticuspe. Next base: position 94,904,186 of record BPTQ01000002.1, on the reverse strand, counting down.
AAGAAGGTATCATAATCTGAAGAGAAAGGCCAAAGATAGTGAATCTCAGACATTTAAGAAGACAAAATTTGTTGAAGAACAAGAAGTTCAAACTAAGAAATTCACTGAAGAACATATGACTGGAATGATGTTGATTGAAGAAGGAGATTTTTATCATGACCCACTGCAAGTCAGACATCCTATTATTGATTGGGAAATGTTTACTGCTAGCAATTTTGCTCCAACATGGAAGATTACAAGGCTAGGTGGTGAAACTTCATCATTTATTCAGTTTGAAGAACTCATCAAAGCATGTGACAGAGAAGATCTTGATACATTATGGAGATTAGTTCAAGAGAGGTTTGATGCTGAAGATCTTAAAGATAGGAAGGAAATGCGATTATGGGTTAATCTAAGAAGGCTCTATGATCCAGATACTAATGATGATTTTTGGAAATTCTCATGTCCATGTCCTGGTACTAAATGGACTTACTATGATTCATGTGAAGTTCATCATGTTTCTACAAAGGATGGAGTGGATGCATTCATGTTTGCTGAGAAAGAATACCCACTCAGAGTTGGAACTCTCACTGTGATGTTGTGTACAACAATAAGAGTTCATGAAGATAATGAAAAGGTCAGAGCATTGTTACTTAGGCTTCAAGATCAATGTTCAAGAGCTATTCAGGAATTAAAGAGAAAGTGAAGTGTTTGAAAGAATTCCCCAAATCCTTACAGAAGATGCAGATTGAAGAAACTTATTGATTTGTAGAGAAATCATAAGTTTAAGGGAGGGTTGTTGGGAATAAAGCTAACAGTTACCACTAATAGTCTTGTGGTTAACACTACTAAAGATTACACTAGCAGTGGAAACTCATTACCACTGCCAGTATATTATTACCACTGCTATTAGGATAATTGTTATGTAGACGTATATTGATAAGTATAGAAAAGATCTTGTGTATATTCTATATTATTAAGATTATACTTATCTTGTAAAGGACTCCTTGTGCTATAAAAGGAGATCCTAGGTCATTGTTTAGAGAACGAAATACGCACGTATTATTCATATAAGCTTGAAGGTGTAACCCTAGTGATAAGCAAGATCACTCGTATTATTTCTTAATAACATTGGAGCTTTGTGTTAAACTGTTCACTTACAATACATCATACAATCCGTCTTCTAAGTATTACTAAGTATATTCCGCGTGCTTATTAATATAATTCAAAATATCACTAACACAAGGTGTGTGTTTAGATCCATCAAAATATAAAAAAGGATCATCTTTGTTCAGCATGCCAATTTGGCAAAAGCAAGAAGTATGCCCACAGACCCAAACCCGTCAATACCATTATGGAAGTTCTTCATACCCTTCACATGGATCTATGCGGACCCATGAGAGTTCAAAGTATAAATGGGAAAAAGTATGTACTAGTTGTTGTTGATGACTACTCTCGGTTTACTTGGATTAAGGTTTGAGAACAAAGGATGAAACTCCCAAAGTTATCATTAAACTTATTAAACAATTACAGGTTAGGCTTAACAAAACAGTTAGAATCATCCGAACAAACAATGGAACTGAATTTGTGAACAAGGAACTTAGTCAGTTTTATGAAAGCATTGGAATCAATCATTAGAAAAGTGTCCCACGCACTCCTCAACAGAACGGTATAGTTGAAAGGCGAAATCGGACTCTTGTAGAAGCTGCAAGGACTATGCTAATATTTTCAAAAGCTCCAATGTTTCTATGGGCGGAAGCCATTGCCACTGCTTGTTACAGTCAAAACCGTTCCCTGACACATACTCTTCATGGAAAAACTCCATACGAATTAGTTCACAACAGAAAACCGGATCTCTCATTTCTTCGTGTGTTTGGAGCTTTGTGTTATCCAACCAATGATGGTCAAGATCTGGGAAAGTTCAAAGCTAAGGCTGATATTGGATTTTTCATTGGTTATGCACCTAATCTGAAAGGTTACCGAATCTATAACTAAAGAACCCGATTTATTATGGAAACTATTCATGTTACGTTCGATGAGCTGACTGAGCAAATGGCTGCTGGACAATCCAGTTTTGGACCCGCACCTCAACTTTTGACATCTGGACCCATTAGTTCGGGTCTTGTACAATATCCCACTCCTGCAGCTCCTTATGTACCTCCCTCAAAAGAAGATTTGAAGAAATTGTTTGATCCAATGTATGATGAATACTATGAGGCTTCAGCTGATGATAATCCTGCACCACCAGCTGCTGCTGCTCCTACTCCAACCAACACAAATGGTCCATCGGTCTCAATTTCTTTATCTCAAGAAGCGCCATTTGCTGATCATTCATCATCATCTTCGAATCCTCAATCATCTTCTGTACATCAAGGAAATGCAGCTGCTAATTCTTTTGGAGATAACCCGTTTGCTACTCCCGAAGATGCTCCGTTTGAAAATATATTTGCCCATGAACCCACTCCTAAAACATCTTCACCAGGGGATCCTAATTCTGCTACTTCAGTACCTTACCAACAAACACATGAACATCTCAAAAAATGAACACATGATCGTCCACTCGATAGCATCATTAGGAATCCTTCTCGTCCGGTATCTACTAGAAAACAACTTGCCACTGATGCCTTATGGTGCTTCTTCAACTCTGTACTATCAAAGATCGAACCAAAAGATGTCAAAACATCGATGTCTGAAGACAACTGGTTTTGTGCTATGCAAGATGAAATTCATGAGTTCGATCGTCTTGATGTATGGGAATTAGTACCTCCTCCAGATTATGCTATAATTATCGCTCTCAAATGGATCTTCAAAGTAAAACATGATGGCATGGTGACGTTATGAAGAATAAGGCAAGACTAGTTGCTAAAGGGTATCGACACGAGGAGGGTATTGACTTTGAGGAATCATTTGCTCTGGTTGTACGAATTGAGGCTATCAGAACCTCCTGGCTAATGCTGCTAGCAAGAATATGGTAGTTTATCAGATGGATGTAAAGACTGCATTTCTTAATGGAGATCTCAAAGAAGTAGTCTATGTTAGTCAACCGAAAGGCTTTGTGGATCTTGAGCATCCTAACTATCTCTACCGCCTGAAGAAAGCTCTCTATGGCTTGAAGCAGGCTCCAAGGGCATGGTACGACACTTTGTCAAAGTTTCTTCTGGCTAAAGGATTCTATAAAGGCGCTGTTGATCCCACAGTGTTCACTCGAAAGTCAGGCAAACACTTAATTCATGTTCAAATATATGTTGATGATATTATTTTTGCCTCGACCGACCCAAATGAATGTGATCGTTTTTCTAAAGAGATGGGCTCTAAATTTTAAATGTCAATGATGGGACAAATGTTATTTTTCTTAAGATTACAAATTTCTCAAAATCTCGGAGGCATTTTTATTGATCAATCTAAATATGCTAATGAAATATTAAAGAAATTTGGATTTAATTCTTGTGACCCTGTTGACACTCCCATGGTGGAATGTACAAAACTAGATGAGGACCACTCAGGGATCTCGGTTGATCAAACTAAATATCGTAGTATGATTGGATCCTTGATGTATCTCACTGCTAGTATACCTGACATTCTGTTCGTTGTATGCATGTGTGCTCGCTACTAGGCTAAGCCTACTAAAAAGCACCTTGAAGCGGTTAAAGAGGTCTTTTGGTATCTCCAAGGAACCATTAACATGGGACTTTGGTATCCGATGGACACCGCCATGTCACTAACAGCCTATGCAGATGCTGACCATGCAAGGTGTCAAGATACTCATCGAAGTACGTCAGGAGGTGCTCAGTTTTTGGGTGATAAATTAGTGAGCTAGTCGTCAAAGAAGCAAATGAGTACTTCTATATCCTCTACAGAGGCTGAATACATTGTCATGTCATCATGTTGTGCTCAAATCTTATAGATGAGATCCCAACTAACTGACTATGGCTTTGTATTCAACAAAATTCCTCTGTACTGTGATAACAAAAGTGCCATCGCTCTCTGCTGCAACAATGTCCAACACTCAAGATCAAAGCACATGGACATTCGACATCATTTCATTAGGGAACAAGTAGAGAAAGGTGTGGTTGAGCTCTACTTTGTAAGGACTAAGTATCAGTTTGCAAACATCTTTACAAAAGTTCTTCCAAGAGAACGATTTGAGTTTATCCTACCGCAACTCGGCATGAAAAGCCTGCAGCCGAAAACGCTTAAACGTCTTCAGGAAGAGAATGAGGAGTAAAAGGATTTCTTCACCTATTCTTTGTATATACTCTTTCAAAAAGCAAAATACAAAATTACAAAACCAACAAAAAGAAAATAGAAAAATATAAAATCAACAAAAACCCATTAAAAAAATCAGAAAATTTAAAAATTCCAATAATATCATTTTTCTAAAGACATGTCTTCTGGTATCGATAACATCTACGGTCTTAGAAATGTCATTCAATAGTGGCACGGGACTTTAGATGAAGTTCGAGTAGGAGGTGTAAATATTTTTTCAAAACATGTCTCAAAACAATTGTTTACAATTACTTCAGATTGTAACCCGCGCTTCATCAAATGATTTATTGTCATTTCAGGCAGTAACCCGGGCTTAAAATCATGGCTTGCAGTTATTTCAGACTGTAACCGCTTTTAAAGAAAGGACAGTGCTGTGCTAAATAAATTTTTTTCAAATATCGAGCTCTGATCCTAAAAACAAAAACAATCAGGAAAATTTATCGCCAAAAAGACAAATGTTCCTCTACAAATGTTTTTCATTCTAAAGATTCTTCTGAAAAATATTTGTCTTCAAATGGTAATAACATTGTTTGAAAATAACTCGGTCTTAATTTTTGAAAATCAACTGGACTTAATTTTTGTCAAAATATTCGTCACTCAATCAACAACTAAGGTCATTGATTGAGGGGGAGAGTGATTTCAAACATTTCAAAAAGGATATTTTCAAACAATTGATACCAAAAAGAACATGATATAAACTTTTTGCTTTTAAATATTTGGTACAAGATCATGTTACTTGTTATTTTTAAACATTTGGTACTTGAGCATGTTAATTTGTACTTGGTAAAGTGGTGATTAAAGGTTTGGTGTTATGTGTCAAGGTATAATCTTTCTTTTAACCAATGAAAACGGAGTTTCGGTTCAAAAGTTATGATTTTTCAAGACTCCAAAAATCTTTTCGATACCTGACACTATCAATCTTATAATTCCAAAATCTGATCCTTATTAGTTAAGTGTTTTAAAACAAAGTCACATCTCTCCTAAAAAGGTTTTCTAAATGATTTAAATCACTTGGGATCCCAAATCTCAAAGGGTTTGAAATTTTTGATCGGGGGAGAGTTTGTGATTTAAATCTAAAATAATATGATAAATTGGTGAGTGTTTTAGAATATAAATAAAAGGCACTCCTTCCTACATGTGGCAAACGATTTCAAATTTTCTATGCACATGTTGAGCGGGAGCATTTATCTAAAACCAAAGAAGATTAAAAGTGATTGTTTTGAAAATTTTAGTCGTTTAGATCTAAACGCACTCGGTTGTCTAACAAACGATTTCAAAACCAAAAATGAAGAATTAAGTTCATCACATGTACTCGTTGTGCGTTTGGATAAAAATGATCATTTTGACTCTAAATACAAGTTCTCTCTAATATGTACTAAACTCTTTCGATTATCGATGCACATATTCAGGGGGAGCGATTAAATGTTCCTTATCAGAAATAGATTAAAAGAAAACCACATCTTTCCCCAAAATGCTTTATAAAGAATTTAAATATTAGATGTGATCAGGGGAGAGATTGTGATTTTAAATATCAAATTTGATAAAAGGGTTATTGTTTAATTAATCAAACAAGTATTCCTTCCTCCATGTGCTAAATGATTTTAAAAACCAACGCACATGTTGAGGGAGAGCATTTATGAAAAGTCAAAACAATTGAGGTACAAAATGCTTTGATTTTATATCATAAGTACCTTGATTGATTTTCAAAATGATTTTCATTTGGTTTCAAGGCGGAAAGAACTGTACCACAAGACCGACCATTTTACTTTATGTATTGGAGTTATAAGGATGGTAAGGTTAGGTATTAGTTCTCATGATCCCGCCAGAGCCAGAGGGATCTACCCAGGGATAATCCACTAGACAGTGTAGAAGTCCTTAGGTATGATCAAAAAATGAGAAAAGTGAGAATAAAGGAAGAGTGCTGACTGAGATAGAGCTAGAACTGGAATAAACCCAACAAGGTTCTAGTAATGAAGTCTCGGTAAGCACTAAAAGGGTTGAAGAATGAAAAAGAAATGAAAAGTGAAAAGGGTAAAAATAAATAGCCCTCCAATAATTAAACCTTAGGGCATAAACCGGATTCAATACATATGCTACTGTTGGTTACTAAGGTAACGCCGGTATTGAAGACAAGATGTCATGGACCCAATGACGCACTGCACTAAACTTCCCAAGCTACTCAAGTTCTCTTAAAAGGACTTGTTTCATTCTCACAGGGAACCTACATAATCTATCGACCTTATCTTAAAGATGGTTGATAGTGAAAAAGGAGACCTTCTCCCTAGTCTCCGCTCAGAAAACCAAAGTGCACTATTGAGTCTAGAGCCAAGAGATCATCAATAAATCTCATTAGGATACACAATTCATGAAGACTTGTTGTTTCACACAATGTGGAAAGTAAGATTATATATTGAGAGTCCTACGCATTATCCTTGTGGTATTGCCAGAAAATCCGTGTGATATGTTAAATATTCGCGATGAAGATGGAAATCCTTCTAGAGCCAACATCAAACAAGCTCTTGGTGGGTGACATGTGAGATCTTTCAAAAGATCAAACTTGTGACAACTGGGTAGAAACGATGGGGCATTTCACTCTTGAATCAACCTTGGTCCAGGAAATGGATTGACGAATACTTTTGAAAAACCTTTCGATGTGCGCTACAATTCTTTTCTATGGCACATCGACCGTGTAGTAATTTTTCAAATAAAAGGGTATTTATGATTGAAACTTGATTTTTCTCATAAAACTTTCATCGTATTTCAAACTCTCTTTCTTCATAAATACGCGATTGTTTTTCAAATCAATTTTTCATCAATCAGTGAATCTCAATTCGTTGGTTCACTCACTCCGTATTGTCTACTTTAGGACGCTCCGGTTTGAGAACGGCTAGATCAAGCTGCGAAACCCTGTCAAGGAGATTCTTAGGAATTATACCTGATCACAGGCAGTATTTATATTGATCAACGAGGAACCGTGGTTCTTGCAACCGTATTCAACGAAAGTGAACAAAGACACTTTCATGTGTTTTATTGCTAACTGTTGTTTGCAAGAACATCGGACGGTTGCAGCTGATCGTAATTGAGAAGTAAATCCATAACCACATGCTCAAACATCACACTAACGTTTAAAGAAGTCATGATAAGTGCACATCTACACTCTTTTGCTCATAAAACATCATGCTACTTTTTCTCTGATACCATCATGCTATGCTTCGCTACGTTGATGCAAATATCATGATCCAACAAAGCTTTCGCAACTCTGATGAAAAGATGTCATGATCCAGAAAGTGCGAGCATGTCGGTCCAGAAGTCACAAACATCACATGAAGGCAACACAACAAAGGATGAGTCAAGAGATTTACTGTGGCTGATGATCTCATAGAAGGCTCAAAGAATCACCAAGTAGTGGATCAGTTAAAGACCTCCACATGAAGTACAAAGCATGTGGATTTTGAAGAATCAATAATATATATTTGTAATTGAAGTGACCTCCCGTAGGGGGAGATTGTTAGGATTTAGAAAATCCGTATGTTAAAGACTTGGTCACCTCAAGTATGTATAAGCATTAGAAAGTTCGTAGTCTTAGTCGTTTAGTTATGTTTAGTAGTTAGTTAAGCAATACCGTGGAGGACGGACGGGTCTTTACCCACTGTATACCTGATCCACAACCCATAGGTGGCGTATTTGTAAGATACTATAAATACCCTTTGCCTCCCAAGGCAAAGGGTGGAGCTTCTCATAATAACACATTACTTTCTCTCACTAGAAGTTCCCATCCTCTCTACTTTCTCTCTCTAAACTTTCTCTAGATTCGAACCAAGCTTAGTGTGTTTGTGTGTTTATGATAACCAATATGTTACAATATTGTACTTTAAAAACTTGATACGATCCGTGTATGTTTGAAAACTATAAAGAAAGAAATTTCTTAAAACAAAAATTCATGTTTTAGAATTTTTTTAATTTTAACAAATGTTGGATAGTGATAGATTATTCTAACATCTTCTTTTGAGAAATCTTCATGCTAGGATTCTTCCAATGACTTCGCTCTATCCGAAGAAAAATGAAGTCAACACCCAAAGAAGAATTCGAAGTGATCACAACTTGCTTTTACAAAGTACGATTGAGTACTTTAAATGTTCATGAAGTATTTCACGTCCATGGTTTTTAAAAACCATAAAAAAGGAATATAGCAAAGGTATGTTCTATTAGCTACAACTAGTTAATCTATAAATGTAGTAATCGCATGTGGATAAAATAATGGTATATGTTTTTCTCTCAGAATAAGCATCTTTATAAAAATTTGCATATATGTAATACTATGTGTATGTATGATAAGGTTTTAAAATGTACCTTTTTGAGAGGTCGTTTAACCCTTATTTGATCACTTTTGTATCTGTTATTACTTAATATCATTCCTTTTCACTTTTTAGGTCTCTTGAAGGCAAATTGCTGGAATGGCACTTATTTGGACGAAAAGGCGCGGATATACGAAGAAAATGGCCAAAGTCAAGAATCGAGACACTCAAGCTGCTGAAATACAAGGGGACGGCGTCAGGTGTTATCTGCGATGCCGTCGGAGTACTTTTGTGACGGCTCAGTAGCCAAATTGCTTATTTACAAGTGACTGTGTCAGGCTTTAAAAGAGTAGGTCGTCGCAACTTAGACGGCCTAGATTTGATCCAGACGGCGTCAGAGGCTGAAGAGGACGGCGTCACAAGTATAAGGTGACGTCGTCGCAAGACTAACGTGGCCAAGACGAAACCCTAATGACGGCGACTCGATGGCGTCACAAATCATAAGGTGACGCCGTCGCGAATGTAATCTTATATATAGAATCCGAATTTTTCAGTTTTGTGTGTGTAGTCTTTTGGAGTAAAAACCTAAACCGAACCAAGGCTGTCGTGTACAGTATTTTAGGGTTCCAAACCCTATCTTACACCAAGATAAGGGCTTTAATTCATTAATTCAATTATGTCTTCAATTATTTGTGTGTATGTTTGCATGTTCTCCATGTCCGGCTAATTTACTTGTGTGTTTGCTTAGGGAATATGAAACTTAACTATTGAATATTGATTGGTTGTCTCTTATCTTAATTGTTAATGATCTAGTAATGCGATAGGTCATTCGTTGTGTAGTTAATGCTTGATTAATCTTTGTAAACCTTAGACTATAACACCTAGAGTAGTTGTAGGCTAAACCATCCAAAGAGTACCTTAGAGTTAGAGTTTATAAATCCTAGAGATTTTGTAGACGAGACCCTTTGGTAGTTTCAAAGAGTTAGGGATAAACGCATACCCTACGACCTTAGACACACAACGCAATTAAGAATAAGGACGTGACAATTCAACCATCAATACGAGATAATTAAGGAGTAATAAAACCTAAGTAAACACATCTTTAAATCATCATACGAGCACACAATAATTAGACATAGACTACCCTCACCTTAGTTAATTAGATAATTAGATAATAGCGTAATCGGTAGAAATACCAACCCCCCAAATCCAAACCCCAAGATTCGTACCTTTCCATTTCCTAAAAAACATAAAAAGATAAAAAATAATCTTCCTCAACCCCAACCTTAGCGTAGTAACTCCTCACTAGCATTCCTATTCCCCTAGAGAACGATATCAATTCCCGTGGCTTACCCTAATACTACACTACAATGATTAGGTTCACTGCCTAGGGTGTTGAAAAACTTGCTCGACGAAAAGGAAGTTCCTTTGACCCTGAACGACGCGTGTAGCGTTATCAATGTATATATGGATTAAGCATTTTGACATCAAAGTCGCAAGTTTCTAAAAAGTATCTCTTCACTACTTTCCATCTTAACACATCATCGGGAATAGTATTCCTCTTTGATTCTCTTAAAAACTTGTAAGTTGTTCAAACCTACGCCTTCATCACAAAATAAATTAATTGATAGTTAAAGTCTTGATCCACCATCCTTCGGTCTATTTTCGATAAAAGTTATTTCCCAAAACATCTTAACTAAACGTCTATTCAAATAGGACTATAACCAAAATCTCATTCTACAAGTTTTTCTCAAAATAAGTTATTGTATAACTTATTACAAGTGAAAGAATAATCTAAATCACTCCAATAATTGTCTGCAGCGTCGGATCCTTCAAGTTGTACTAGCCGAATCCTTCAAACAAAGGATCCGGCGAAACCGTGCAAACAGACAAACAGGAGACTCATTTTTAAAATCCAAAACACTCCATTTTCCCTCTTCCTAAAACCTAGAATGACCAAATCTGAGTTCCTATCATCCTAGGGCTTCATACTCTCAAGCATCTCAATCCTAAACATCATTGTAAGTAATTACACTCATATTTCCTATTCCTCATCATCTTCATCCTAGGGTTTATGGTTATAAACTTTTCAATTGGTTTTAATTTTTCATATCATCAATTGGCAAATTGTTTATTGCAAAATTGTTTTCCATACAAAAAGGTTCTACATAATTAAGGATTTTCAAAACGGCATTGTTAATACAAAATAAACTCATAAACCCATCTAGACAAATTTTACCTAATTGGAATATTATTTTTTTCTACGATCAAACATGCCTAAATCCACCCAACAAGACCATCATGACACCGTCCGCTACATTCCTAGATATTATCGTAAAGAAGGTGTTAGGAATTGTAAATTCCATATTAAAGTGTCGGTCACCCCAATTATGATCTAGCATATTTTAGCTCGTAGACTTGTAGTTATTTACGTTATTTAGTAGTTTGTTAGTTAGTGTGTAGCGTAGTTTAGCGTAGTGTAACACCGTGGAGGAAGGACGGGTCTTTACCCACTGTATGCCTGATCCACAGGCCGATAGGAGGTCGTGTAAGTTGTAACTATAAATACCCCTTCCATCCATGGAAGGGGTGGTGCTTCTCATTCAATCTAACATTTCCTTTGTCTAAACCTCTAGCAAGAACACCATCTCTCTCTACTTTCTCTCTCTAAAATGGTAAACATGTATTTTGATCATCCAAGACCACCCGAATCATCAACACAAAACTATAGGATCCTAACAATTGGTACCAGAGCCAGGTTATTGTGTTGTGTTGATTTATGGTGGTTTCATACCATGGTTAATGTGTTATTGATGTATTGTGGTTTTCACTGTTTTCATATCATTTGGTAAACTGCTTCAAAACTGTTTTTGTTTTGTATCTGTTTGGTCAAATTGTGTCGTGGTCCAATCATAGTCTATATTTGTCTTGTTTCATATGTTTGTCAAAGTCTGTTACTGCATCTATTTTCATGATTTTTTGTGTTCCAATCACAGATATTTGTGGTCAAACGGGTCAAACATATGAAGTCTTATGGGTTTTTTTAATAAACTGGTCATTATTCTTGGTCAAAACAAGGCAAAATGGAAGGATTTTTTGTCACTTTTTTTGGGTTTATTATGAAGGTGGTCGGAATTTAGTCGGAAAACTCATCGGATAATGTCAAATATCAAGTTAGCGACTTGTCAAAAACTTTTTTTTTCATGTTAGCGAGTTGACTATTGAGTCACTCGCTGTCGTGGCGACTTGTCATGGCGACTTGACTCATGCTAGCGACTTGACTGATTTTTACTAGCGATTTGGATTAATAACATAAAAACAGAAAGGGAGAAGGAGATAATGCACATGACCACGACCACAATATATCTTAAACCAAAACAACAAGGCGCGACCTCAAGTTAACTATCCTCGGTCCAAGACTAAACCATCATCAACATATCATCTACCAACAATAACAAGACTCAAATCGACTTCAGGTTCTTATCATCATCAATCAAAACCAAACAAGTTACTATCTAACTCATTCATCACAGATCCGGACTCAAACTACATGTACGAATATCTAAAACAAGTTTTGGATCTCAGCTTTGTTCCTTGTGTGAGTGGTTCATTCAAACACATAGATCTCTATCAATCTATTCACATATGGATGCATGCTTCATTGATCACTTTTGGAAGATTACTTCTTTTTTTAATTTTCGAATCTAAAGACAGAAATGTTAACAAGAATGTTACATCCTTTATCTTGATTCGTTAAATTATAAATCATGACATGCACATACTAAATCAGAAACGAAAACCAATTATTGTTTTATCTCAGATCAATTTGTGTTATTCATAGTTTAACATGACCTTTAAGGGCCTTTACACGAAAAAGTCATCATTGATTTGTTGAATATACGAATTTATATGAGTAGAAATATAACATACATGTTATTTTCTCTCCTTTATTCGATTCATGTTTCTGTTGAAGTAATTAAAACCTACCTAGAATATGTCCTTGAAGCCGACTCATATGTCGAAGCCATCCCTGTGGCACCCTCATTCTGAGGTTGTTAAGTCTTGAAAGATTAAATCTTTCAGGCTTGATACCCGTCCTAGGATCGTGCTAGAATAAGCCTTCTTGATTATGTGATAAGATTTGGTGTGAGTTTGAGTTGTTTGTGAGATGAATGGTGTTTTTGTATGCTGCGAGATCTTGGAAGGAGGCGGATTTTTTTTTCTGGGTTTGGAGAAGTATTTGTCACAGTGATGAGAGGCGTAATATTCTAAAGTGATTTTTAGGGTTAGGTTTGTGTGTGAAGCTTATATAACCGGTTACTCTAGTAGTATACCGATTGGATCTGGTATCTCATTTTTTCAAGATTGGGCTATTGGATTGGATTTGGGCCGTATATCTCAAATGGATCAAGGAATGTTAATTTGATTGGACCGAATCTTGTTCGGGGTGACTAAATTTGTTCAACTGGCTTTCATTAACGTGTATATTTGATTTGGAATTGGATGCTTGACTTGATATGTAGATTCGTGACATTGTATCAATGTTGGAATGGGTTTTATATACTTTTTGTGACCATGTGTTAAATGTTTACTTGAGGCTTTGCAAGGATAATGATACTTCCTTAATGGGATTGTGAAATGAGATCAAGTAAAGTCTGGGTGAGGTCGTGAGTTGGATATGAAATACGGATTGAGTTGAACATCTTGTAATCTCATTTGCTCATTGTGATATGCATGGACATTATCTCGTTTACGTTCAATGGTCATTATTTGCTCATCTTTGAACGGATGTTGAACCGGGTGGGATTATCATGTGGATCAAAATGTGAGATTTGTGTTTTGAACCAAGTAATTCGTCAATTGAACTGGGGATACTATTTGAACTGGGTCATGATATATCTGATTATCTGGTGTGATACTTTAGTGTATACATTTTCACAAAGAGTATTTTATCACGGCTTGTATTGATAATTGAACAAGGTTGACTACAGGGTTGTTTGTAAGATGTGTCTCATTTGGATTTGAAGTAAGGTTTTTTGGGCGTGTTCACTTATTTCGTCTTCTTTCTTTCTACCATTCTGCGAAGATGACTTGTTTGAGCGTTTATTGAGGGTGATAAAGACTTGGCTATTTAATTACGGTTGTGATTCTTTCTCATTTAATCCACAACGTAACTATCACTTCGGTGTCTCACTCAGTTGAGAATGTCAAGAGGTTTTGTACATTGGGTACACCGTTTCTTTTCACCAGGATTAGTACAAGCTTAAGTGACAAATCTGGGGAATTCTTCTTCATAATCAAGGTTGGTATATCGGGTTTACTTCACCAAGTGGTCACAGCAATAGCCATCAGAATATGAGGAAGATGTGTTTACCAATGTGTTGATGTTGGAGATTGAACCGTTGATGAAGCGCTGCATATTCCCCTAAAACAGATATTCACCGAAACCAAAGTTGTCATTACACATTCAAGCTGACATTGTTTACGGTTTTGTCTTGATTTTGTAAAATCCCGCGAAAGAACCTATTTCTCGGTTTAAATCATAGACTTGTAAAATTCCGTGACAATGGAAACATCCTGGTATTAGTAAAGTGCATTTCCGGATCTATCTTACGGTTTATTCTTGGTTTTGTAAAATCCCGCGAAAGAATCTATTTTTTGGTTTAAACCATAGAGTTGTAAAATCCCGTAATGATGGAACCATCCTGGAGAAAAGGAAAGTGGATTTCGGGATCTTTTTTGATGCTGGTGCTACGGTTTCTGCTTCAAAAAAGGGATAAAAGGATGTACTTCATGAATTGGGTGTGTGTTTGGGTTGTCTTCATGGCAGTTTGGTTATTACATGGTTTTATGGGGTTATGTGCTTTTATCCATGGTCGGGATGAAACCATTATCAGAGTTCACTTAAAACGTCAAAGGAGGCTAGAGTTGAGTTTTTAATCAGAAGATGTGACAACGGAGTTAATTCACTATTATTTATTTGAGGTTGAAGTGAAATATCACGGGCGAGTGTACTTAGTATCTGAAGGTATCGGGGATGGATGGATGAAAATTCTTCAAGATCCTTGCTCAAGCTTATTATTAAAAATGAAGACTTGGAAATCTAGTTATTGTTGGGTGTCTTTTACCTTTTCTTTTACCACTTGGGGGAATTGGACTCTTATAACCACAAAATAACTATCACTTTAAGGAGTTACGTTGTAGTGCTCAGTGTCACATTCAATTGTGGATTTTCAAGAGGTAATGTACGTCTTATACTTGATGGTTGGTTGGTTGAAGAGTATAGAGTACATAGAGAGTACTTAGAGATGCTAATGGAAATCATCACCGCTCTTTGTTACATATGTGCAAGTATAAGTCACGAGTTCGGGTTAGTTTTCTTCAAGGTCAAATTCATCATATTGGGTTATCTCCATCAGCTGTCACGACAAAGAGCCTACAGAATGATAATGGGTTGATTACATGTTTTGCCAAAAGAGATTGAAAAGAGAGAGATTTATGACGTCTGTTCACATCAGTTCAGGCCTCGTACTTCAACATTATGACGTCTGTTCACATCAGTTCAGGCCTCGTACTCTAAAGAAAAGAAATGTGTACGCTTCAGTGTGCATTATCTTCGGAAGAAGAGAAATCTTCTTATTATGACCATTCTCATCAACATGCTTCATACTTTTTCCATGCGCTTCAGTCTTCAAGTGAACCGGGCTACCACTGATTGTTTTTCTCATTCCACTTGCTCGATTATAATGAAGATGGCGACATCACGTGCTTATTTTTGCGAGAGAGAAGTGTGAATAGAACATTCGGATGATTTTCACATATTTAATCAAGAATGGCATCTCTGTATGCAATTCTTGAGGGGGAGAAGAAGTGTGAATTTTTTGCATGATTGATTAATATTTGAGAATATATGGTCAAACGGCTCCTAACTCATGTAAGAACCGAGCTTCTTCTTATCGGGTCATCTTCACATGGAGTTGTTCTTCTAAGAGCCGTTGGTTGACATCTTCACTCGGATTGATGAGTTTATCGACTAAGTACTTCCGGTTAATGCTTCACGTATACATCAACATGATGATTCCGAACAATCTCTCTGTTCTTGTTTGATGTGATTGGTAGTTTGGTGTTACCATCTTGTGTGTTCGTTGAGGCCTGATTGCTGATTTTCTTGATGAACATCCTTCTGTTCTTGTTTGATTGGGAGGGATTTTAGCTAAGGGGATATGCAAGATGTAAGTTAATTGGGATGCTTTTTGGTGAGATGCTTTTTGGTGTGAGTTGAAGATGTTAACTATCTATTCCCCAACTGCACAATCTTGAAGAAGGTCGAGTCTACAGTCTGTTCTACATTTTCTGCTACATGTTAGAAGACTAAAGACGAGTTGCATTTAACGATCTAAAGACTTCTTCTTAATATGGGCATTTATCAAACAGATTGTCGGTTTAGGGGAGAGCACTAATTGGGAGAGAGTTATAAGTCAGATTCAATCCCCAATTAGACTTGCTCATATTCTTTAGCAGTGACTCCTCGAGACGTTGTTATTGACTATTTCACGTATTGGACATTTGACACAAGTTGATTACTTCGGAGTTAATCATTTATCACTTATTTGACATTGAAGTTGACTTTCACAAAGGCGTGTTCTTATTTGATAACTTGCTCGGGCTTAAGAATTTGAGTTAAAGACTTGGTTTATCTAGAACCAGCAGTCGAGGTGGATGGTTGAAGACCTGGTTAACTATCACTATTAGGAGTTACTTTGTTTTACTCAGTGTCACACGCATATGACGGTGTGGATAATCGCAAGAGGTGTTAATGTCTCATACTTTGCTTGAGTAGTGAGTACTTAGAGATTTACTTGAAGCATAAATTCTCAACACCGTTCTTCCATCATTAGGTGCAAGCTTAAGATACAAATGTGGGGAAGTTGACTTCAGTTTCAAGTATGGTATATCGGGTTTTTCTTCTTCAGTGGTCACTTCAAATTGTCTACATAAGGGTTGATAAAAATAGTCAGAGAGAGTCTTCAGCATGTTGATTCTCACAAGAGTTCAAGTGTTCTTCTCATAAAGGTTTCAAGTATTTGGGCTTATACTATGTTGCTGACTCTGAAGTGTCAAAACCAGCAAGGGATAAGGAGATAAGCACCTAAACGCGAGTAAACTTGATGAACTTAATTCTTCTAAGTAATTGAAGATATCCCGGGAAAACAAATGTCATGACCGCAGAGAAACTCAAGTTTTACTCATCAAGGCGTTTAGTGTTAGTATTTCATCTACGTGGGGGAAGTGATGTTAGAAAAAGTTTCTGAAGATAAAAGAGGTACACAAGTGCGACATATTCAGGGGAGATAAATGTGTAACATGAGGGAGGTGTTATCAGTTATTCTTTCGGTGGGAATGTGTGTACTTCGGATTCTTGAGCTTCATACATGATCATCAGGGAAGAAAAATGTGAACATGGGAAGGTGTTTTCATTCCCCTCATGATGTGTATTCGGGAGAGCTTTTGGGTATTGGTGTACTTCGGGTTCTTGAGCTTCATACATGATCATCAGGGAAGAAAAATGTGAACATGGGGAGGTGTTTTCATTCCCCTCATGATGTGTATTTGGGAGAGTTCTTGAGCATTATACAAAGAGGCTGACTGCATCAATTCAACTACTTGGTGGAATTGTTCTCTTGACACCTTTTGGAATGGATTGCTTCAGACTTCAGTAGTAATGAAATATGAGAAGAAATTTAAAGAGTGGGATGATACGTTGCTGTTCTTGTTGATGATATAACCCCGAATAAAGAATCTAGATTATCGTTCTTAAAAGGAGCAGCGAGATTTATGATAATGGTGTGCTTCTATGTGCACCTGGCTAAAGCAAGCTTGAAATAGAGCTTCGAATCTGCTCATCTAATGGATTTTCGGTTTGGGGGGAAACTGCCAAAGTCTCTCTTTCTCAAAGGCTCATGTTCTGTCTTCTATTCTGGAGCCTCGATTTGCTTTGGTGGTGAATGTTTAAGAGATGATGACTTCTATCTTCTACAACGGGGCTGCTTGATATCCTTATCTCGGTACTCGTATCATCATCTTCTTTTACTATATCATCTTCTCTATCTTTGTATATATTTATCAAAAACAAAATACAAAATTATAAAACCTGCAAAACAAAATAGAAAAATATAAAACCAACAAAAGAAAATAGAAAAATATAAAACCAACAAAAACCCATTAAAATCAGAAAATTTGAAAAATGCCAAAAATATGTTTTCTCAAGACATGTCTTCTGGTATCGATAACATCTACGGTATTAGAAATGTCATTCAATAATGGCACGGGACCATAGATGAAGTTCGAGCAGGAGGTGTAAATATTCTTTTATAAACATGTCTTAAACTATGGCTTACAGTTATTTCAGACTGTAACCCGGGCTTCAAAAAAATGGCTTGTAGTTACTTCAGACTGTGACCCGTGCTTAAACTATGGCTTGCTATTATTTCAGATAGCAACCCGCTCTTCAAAAGAAAGGAAAGTGCTGCGCTAAACCAATTTTTCAAACATTTTGTGCACTTATCCTAAAACAATACAAGGAAAGCATGTCGCCAAAAAGACTGTTGTTCCTACACAAATATTTTTCCGTCTAAAATTCTTCAGAAAAATATTTGGTGTTTTCAAAAATGGTGGTAAATGAGTTACTTGAAAATCAATCAGTTTCAGAGTTTTTCGTAAAAATTGAAAACTCAATCAATGACTTCTGCGCTTTTAAACTTTTCAAAAAATAAGTCATTGATTGAGGGGGATAATGTTTGTCAAATCTACGTCATCTAACGGGCTTTCTTAATTATCCTAATATGCTTAATTAAAAATGATGTTAACCTATGTTGAAGGACTAGGTGCCTAGGATATGATTGCTAGGATTAGATGATTAGAGTTTGATGAACACATTATTCCCATACATTTATATGATTTGATTGATATGTTGCATTGACTTTTATTAGTCGATTATTGTTTGGGTGATGTCGACCACCATATATTTGTATGTGTGTTCACTAACGTATGCAGGTATATTGGCATAAAAGAATGTTCCCGATCCGGATCCCACAATTGAAGATGATTGGATGCTGAAAGGAAAGGGTAACTATATCTTGGGTTGACAAATGAAGAAACGGAGCTTAATTGGACTTCTATGGAGAGTTGGCATAAATGTAGCGTAAGAGGTCTCACTGCATCAGCAGATGGTTTTCTTCTAAGTGAGTGAAGAAACGGAGCTTAAATTTGACCAAAGTTGGCATTAAAATGCAACGTAAGAAGTCTCACTGCATCAGCAGACGGTTTTCTTCCAAGCCCTACAACAACAACATAAGCTTCTCAACCACTAATGTATCTTTGTGCAGGACACCATTTCAAATATACAATGCACATGTTGAGGAGGAGGATTTATCCAAAAACCAGATGAGTGTTTAAACAAGGCCACATTTTCTCCCATGTTTTTTAAACCTAATTAAATCACTTGGGATCCAAAATCTCAAAGGGTTTGATATTTTTGATCGGGGGAGAATTTGTGATTTAATAATGAAATTTGATAAAAGGTGATAGTTTTGATTTAATTGTGCAGGCTGCTCTCTCATATGTGCTAAACGCTTTCAAATCTCGAAGCACATATTGATGGGGAGCATAACTATCGAGGTACAAAAGTTTTTTTTAAAAAGACTTATAAAGTACCTTGATTGAGTTTTCAAATGGTTTTATTAATGGATTTTGTGATCGTGGATGTGCTTCAAAAGAACTCTTTCCTCTATGTGATAAAATAATTTCACTTATCCTATGCACATATTGAGGGGGAGAATTTTACCATGAAAATCAAATGGCTTTTTCGTATGAAAATTGTGATCAAAGAAAATATTTCAAAGTCCTCTTGCCTCCTTGTGCTAAACAATTTCTAAATCATACGCACATGTTGAGGGGGAGGTTTTCTAAATGATCAAAACTATTAGGGTACAAAATGCTTTGATCTCGTATCACTGGTACCTTGATTGTTTTTCCAAATGATTTTTCAATTGGTTTCAAGGAAGAATGAACTGTACCAAAAGACCGACCATTTTACTTTATGCATGGAGTTATAAGGATGGTGAGGTTAGGTATTTGTTCCCACGATCCGCCAGAACCGGAGGGATCTTCCCAGGGACAATCCACTAGATAGTGTAGAGTCCTTAGGAAAATTGAAAAAAGGAGAAAAATGAGAATATGGGAAGAGTGCAGACTGAGACAGAGCTAGTACTGGAATAATCCCAACAAGGTTCTAGTTATGAAGTCTCGGTAAGCACTGAAGGGGTTGAAGAATGAAAAAGAATTGAATGTGAAAAAGGGTGAAAAGAAATAGCCCTCCAATTATTCAACCTTAGGGCAGACACCGGGTTCAATACATATGCTACTGGTGGTTACTATGGTAACACTGGTATTGAAGACAAGACGTCATGGACCCAGTGACGCACTGCACTAAACTTCCCAAGCTACTCAAGTTCCTCTTAAAAGGGCTTGTTTCATTCTCACGGGGAATCGACATTATCTATCGACTTTCTCTTAGAGATTGTTGATATTGAAGAAGGAGACCCTCTCCCTAGTCTTCGACACAGGAACCAAATGTGCACTATTGAGTCTAGAGCCAAGAGATCATCCACAATATCTCGTTAGGACACAAAATTCATGAAGACTTGCTGTTTCACACAATGTGGAAAGTAAGAATATATTAAGAGTCCTACGCATTATCCTTGTGGTATTGCCAGAACATCCGAGTGATATGTTAAAATATTCACGATGAAGATGGAAATCCTTCTAGAGCCAACATCAAACAAGCTCTTGGTGGGTGACATGTGAGATCTTTTCTAAAGATCAAGCTTGTGACAACTGGATAGAAACGATGGGGAGATTCAATCTTGAATCAACCTTGGTCCAGGAATGGAATTGACGAATACTTTTGGAAAAACCGTTCGATGTGCAAACCTTATTTTCTCTAGCACGTCGAATGTGTATTCATGTTTTCGAACACCAAAAGTATCTCTGATTGAAAAATACTTTTGGAAAAACCGTTCGATGTGCGAAACTCTTCTTTTATCTAGCACATCGAATGTGTACTCTTTTCAAATATAAAAAGTATTTATGATTGAAAATTGATATTTCTCATAAAACCTTCGTCGTATTGTAAAACTCTTTCTTCTAAGCAATACGCGATTGTTTTTCAAATCATTTTCTATCAATCAGTAAATCTCAATTTGCTGGTTCACTCACTCCGTGTTGTCTTCTTTGAGACGTTCTGGTTTGAGAACGGCTAGAACAGCTGCGAAACCCTGTCAAGGAGATTCTTAGGAATCATACCTGATCACAGGCAGTACTTGTACTGATCAACGGGGAACCGTGGGCCATGTACCTCAATTCAACGAAAGTGATCAAAGACACTTTCGTGTGTTTTATTGCTAACTGTTGTTTGCAGGTACATTTGGACGGTTGCAGCTGATCAGAATTGAGGAGTCAATCCAAAGCCGCATGCTCACAGCATCCACACTTAATTAAAGAAATCATGACTGGTGCATATCTACATAACCTGGTTCTGATATTTTTATACTATGCTTCTGCTACGCTGCTGCAAATATCATGAACCAGTAAAGCTTCCGCTACTCTGATGGAAAGATGTCATGATCCAGAAAGTGTGAGCATGTCGGTCCAAAAGTCACAACATCACATGATGGCAACACAATAAAGGGTGATCCAGATATTTACTGTGGCTGATGATCTCAATGAAAGCTCGAAGATCATCAAAGATGTGGATCAGTTAAAGGCCTCCACTAAAAGTACAAATCAATGCGGAATTTAAAGAATCGCTACAAAAGCACAAAGATGCAGATGTTGAAGAATTCAAGTCTACGAGCTCAAGAACTAAAGACAAAGATAGAATGCTAGGAAGCAAAATGTATTTCATGGGGTGACCTCCCTTAGGGGGAGATTGTTAGGAATTGGAAATTCCATATTAAAGTGTCGGTCACCCCAATTATGATCTAGCATATTTTAGCTCGTAGACTTGTAGTTATTTACGTTATTTAGTAGTTTGTTAGTTAGTGTGTACCGTAGTTTAGCGTAGTGTAACACCGTGGAGGAAGGACGGGTCTTTACCCACTGTATGCCTGATCCACAGGCCGATAGGAGGTCGTGTAAGTTGTAACTATAAATACCCCTTCCATCCATGGAAGGGGTGGTGCTTCTCATTCAATCTAACATTTCCTTTGTCTAAACCTCTAGCAAGAACACCCTCTCTCTCTCTACTTTCTCTCTCTAAAATGGTAAACATGTATTTTGATCATCTAAGACCACCTGAATCATCAACACAAAAATATAGGATCCTAACAGAAGGGTTATCAAAAAGTGATCGCAAAACCTTCAAAATGCTTCAAAACCGACTCATCCACGAAGGTCGTGTAATTGAGGAATGTTTCCTTGAAAACACCGACATTCCTCAAGTCTTTTCCGCAATCAACTTTAATTGCCTCCTCAAAATTGATGAACAAATTTGTCCGGTCTTCATCTTCGAATTCTATAAGAGTGTTAGGATTATCCGAAACAATGATGAAAATATTCCAATCGCTTTCGTCACAAACAACCAAAGCATCACCTTACCTCTCACCACATTCGCGCAAATCCTTCTCATACCATGTGAAGGAATTTGTATGTATTCCAAAGATTAGTCAATTACTTGTCAATCCTTCGCATTAGACTCGAAGCCTATCTATCACACTCCACTTGACAACCTCATTGTTGTTCGAGATACCATCTTCACAAAGAGAGTCAACCAATCACGTTATAACCACAACAAAAAACTAATTCATCGTGATCCTTTTCAAATGGAATTGTTTGAAATGATTCCCATTTACAAAAAGTATGAACCAATTCTTAGAGAGAATGTCATTTGTTTGGTTGGAAACAAAGACCATCCCAATGCTTGTCTTGTCCAAATGATCTATTGTCTCATCCACCAAAAGCCTTTCAATCTCGCCTATTACATTGCCAAAAGAATGGTAGGTGTTTTAAAAACCGACAAAATGGTTCTTCCTTATGGTATGCTCCTAACACGTCTCCTTGAGTATGTTAGTGCAATGCTGTGACACACGGTAAATTTTCACTAAAATTTAACTAGTAAATGATAATTTATTTTACTAAGCCTAGTCATTAAGCATGCATAAGCTTTGTCTGATCATTTGAGTAGTTAACTCGCATACAGTAGACAACTGCATCACTTTTCCATTCATATCATTTTATGAATATTTCATTTTTGCCTTATGATTTAATTTGAAAGACGAGAGATTATCTCGTTTTTCCCCAGTGACCGACACTGCACGCGTACCGACACTATGATAAGGGCAAACAAAACAAATAATAAACTCTCGTAATGAAAAAAAAAATATTACTCGGACAATAATATCTCAACAATGTATCCATAAGTTATCACATCATAAAAATTATTGAACATTAATACATCAGTCACGGTTTTAACTCGCGAAACTCAAAATATTTAACACAACTCTCACTTTATAATTTAAACACTTATCAATACAAATTATCACTTTACAAACTAAAGATACATGTGTAAGTTAACATTTTTATCTCACACTTTAAATAAATCCTTACTAAATCCAAAATACTCTTTTGTTTTTCTTCCTTGGTCCCACCTTCACTTTTGTCGTCTCTTACACACACCCACATCCACACGTTTTCTTCTCCTCTCTCAAGATAATACCACCAAACTTTATATCCTCAAAGGAACCATCTACTTTCCCTGCTATCCATGCTCTACGCCTAGGTCAATGCACCCAAAAGGAAGATTGATAAAAATGGAAACTGCAAAGTATCCTTTCATCCTCACCTCTTCATTCAAGATGAATTGATGAATGTTTTTGTTGGGTTTTCACCCACCCATGCGCAGCCACAAAAGAGAGAGCTCAAGAGAGTCTTAGGTGCTTCAAAAGTCACCATCATTATTCCATTTCTCCAATGAGAATACGCCTAGTTGAGAGGTAAAGACAAAGTAGAGCCAAATTTGGTTACCACTTAACTTACTAGGTGGGGAAGATGAGTCAAAGACTCCTTCTTAACCCCTTCTTATGCTACCCGAAAGACCAAGAACACATACAAATCAAATCTCAAACCCACCACAAAGAGTAATACTCTCAAGGGTGTCGAGAAGCTGTTGAGTTTTGCTCGGAATCAGTTAGGAGGTTCAATTTGTGTGGGGTTTCTCGGGTTAGCTTACATCCTCAACATTTGCTCATCCCACTCTTAATAAGGTTCAATGTCTTCCTCATTTGTAATTTAGTTATAATGACATATTATTTGATGAGGTTTTGTCAAGGTTCGAATAGCATAAGTAGAGATTGTTTCTTTGTGTTAGTGTTGTCGAGCTATGAATTAGTAAGGGAAGATGAGTTCTATAAAAAGAGATGCCAATAACAGTTAGTGTAAAAATCTGGAAATTTATGATGTCTTTGAGTAGTACTCAAAGTAGTACATAAACCTTAGTAATTTATAGTCTTTGGGAAAAGGAAACAGTCATGTATAAGTTAATCTCATTTCTTTTGTTGAATTGTTTTGTTGATATCACTTTCTGTCGAGTACCAGAAACCGAGGCTAGTGTAATACGTTTTTGCATATTAAAGGGAGTAGGTCTCACATTAGAGTCATGCTATCAAACTTGGTTTTGAAATGTCGAGTTGTTGCTTGAATCGATTAGGAGTCCACTTCAATGCTAGTGACCCTTTACAGTCTACCTCCGTATTGTCCAATGTGTCGGCTAGTGTTGTATACAAAAGAAAAACTCACACCAGGTTACGACCTTGTTGTAACTTGAGAAACTGATTTTCGTCATTATGAGTACCCGGTGTCTCGGATTTCGACCATGAGTCTTGTGTTAAAACTGTTATGTCTTTCGGGTATAAAAGCCCAAGTCAAGTGTACATATTACTAAGTAAAAGTGATCAACCTGTAAGTTGTCACAATCCGAATTAGTACAATAGATCGTCGGAATGAGATCGAGTTGAGTAGTACTCGACTAGCACAAGATTTCACCACACTTATGCTCAGACTTTCAATAACTTGTTGGCCTTGAGCATCATTCGAGAGGTATGGATCACACGAAGTAGGCATGCTCGGGTTGAGTTGTGTCTTGGGTCGAGACCAGTTATGTTAAACTCCTACTCCTAGAACACATACACTAGTATTAAGATTTGGAAGAGAAGTGTGATAAAATACAACTTTGCAATCTGCTCTAACATCTCATTGAATATAGTTTGCCCTCCAAACCTTGCAAAGATGTTACTTGTAAAATTTTATGCATATCAAATGTACACAAAAATCCTTCCTGCATTACTTGAGCCGCAGCCCAGTTTAACACCCAACAAAAACTCCTTATACCACCATTTGGCCTAACCCATTTCTCTCATGTAAGTCACTTTAGGCCTAAGCCCAAGTCTGGCAAACGCAAGACCGGGCCACAACCCACTGTGGCATCAAAGTGACTAATATTACATCGTACCAAAGTCAGGAACTCGAAACGTAAACCGGTTGTCCAATGATAAATATACTCTTTTCCGCGTATTCAAAATCCTCTAACCTAGATATAAACATACTTATAGCGACAAATGCACGAGTGTAAAGGTATTAATACAAGAATCAAATGCTTTAAAAACATGATTCACTTAAATATGTCTACGTCAAAATTTAACGACAAAGTGTAAATGAATGTATGACGAGTGAACTTCTCATTTGAGCTATATATATATATATATATTTGAGCTATATATATATATATATATATATATATATATATATATATATATATATATATATATATTATATATATATATATATTAAGAACAAGTCTTAATAAATAAATAGAGACCACTACTTTATTTATCACTTAATAAATTTGATAGTCTTCAAATTTAACTCAAATATATTTTCTAAGTACAATTAGAAAACAAATTAATTCTATATATATAATTTTGACAATACCATTTGTGTCAACTTAAACAAGTATATATACACTTATATACTTACTAGTGGAACCTTGTAATTATTTATCAAGTCAAACTTTGAATTTTAAAATCATATTAATGTCAAAATGAAAAGTATATAAACACTCATATACTTACTAGTAAAACCATTTAATCATGTTTACAAACTTATGTTTAGTTTTATTGCAATTATAAAAACAAGTGAACTACTTTAAGTAAGTAATACTTAAAACAATGAACTAAAACATTGCCCTCCTTATCTAGGTCGCGTGTCGGTGCCGCTTCACAACAATCACTAAATCCCACTTTCGGATTGCACATTTGCTAAGGTGAGTCTTCATAGCCCCACTTTTACTTAATAAACTGTTTTATACTTTTGGGGTGAGAAAATATGCAAAACTTTTTTTATGGACCTAAACTATTGCATGATTACTATTACGTGGTTTAGCCTAAGCCCTTATGTCCCTAGAGAATGCCCCTTTTTCATGAACCGTCAATTCTCCATTGGGAAGCGCGAATGTTATAAATAGATCTATTGAGGGTGACTCCTCCGTTCGGTTGGCCCTGCTTAGGTCAAGGCGAAACGTATACCATGTCGGAATCGAGTGTTGAGGGACAAAACACTCGCTATGGGCCCCTATATTGTATGATATCTGTTAGCATACAGAAACTGTCGTAGTATCGGTTGCATGAACTTAGAGCTAACGTAATAGACATTCATCCATATAACATTATATTCGTTGTAATGATTATATGACTTTGCTTGGGTCCAAACTTACTATTTTAAATTTAAACCTATGAACTCACCAGCTTTTAGCTGACCTTTTTAGCATATTTTCTCAGGTGCTTAAATTGTGAACTTGGATGCAAGGCAAGATGACGGTAAATGGTCGTAGTAGTATCTAAAGAAGTGTTTTTACACAAACCGATGTTTTTAAATTAGGACCACTGAACTTATAGGATGTGCCCATTTATCTAAACTATGTTGTAAGACAATGTTTTAAAACTATTTTATGAAATCAAACGGAGTATGTATTCCGTTCTTTATTACTTGTGTTGTGATCTCCGATTTCGTAACATTCCCAAATAACACGTATGCTTCCGCTAAACAAAATTGGGGGTGTTACAGATTGGCATCAGAGCCTAAGTTATAGAGAACTAGGTACATATAAACCCTAAACTATAACTACTTTTTACAAAAACATCATACTACGACCGTCAGTTGCCGCTTGCCTTACCTGCCATTTTACTTAGAGTTAATTTAAATAGGATTGCATGTTTTATTTCCTATTTACTAGTGCACTATTTCATATTCATCATGAGCATTTTTCCACATACTTACACATATACACCGTCTTGTCACAGACCATGTCTTCCCCTCACTCTGGAGCTGGATGCGATGATACAACAGAAGGTTTGTCACCTACTGAACGCATCCCAGCCCCTTCTCAACTCACTCCTGACACTGGAAACCCGTACAGGGTAGTGTATCAAGTTCACCAGGAGGGTACTACCCACACTCCACCTGCTCACTTCCAAATCATCACTACTATCAATACTATACCTACCAATTCCACTACTCCTACACTCTCACCAAGACACCAAAGAGATCCACTTCTCAGTTGGGAGATACCTACTAGCAAGAAAATTTGCCTCTCTGCATCATCACCATCATCTTCTGGTACACCATCTCTTAGTGGGTTCGAAGTTGGAGGAACTTCGGAAGCAGCCACTGCTGGACCACCAACTCTCGACACAGTTATGGCACGCATAACACGTCATGAAAAACAAATAGAAGAGATGTCGGATCACCTGGGGATATTACCAGAAGAAAGGATTGAAGGGATTGAAGAAGTGGTGAAAGAACTACAAGCACTTGGCGAAACACTCAAGGAATGCTACAACGATGTTGGGACAGCATTAGAGGGAACCCGTGAGAAATTAAACGAAATAATTGCCCGACTTGAAGACCACATTGAAAGGTGTGCTCTGCAAACTCCAAGAGACACTCAGGGACGTCTCATAGAGATTGAGAGTCGGCTGACACGGTTGGAGACCGTTACTATAATAGCATTAACTGAGACAGGGTACCTGGAGGGCGTCGTAGAATTTCAAAGACGTACTATGGAGAGTAGGACAAATGAGGCCAACAACAAATTTGCCAGAATGGAGGCCCAGCTCAGAGAGTTAGAAGAATGGAAGGAAACTCAACAAAGTCAACCCGGGGCAGCACCGGGAAGTGCTTAAATTTCACTTTACATTGCGTTAGACGTTGTGATGAGTGGTTTCAATAAAAACGCTAGTAGTAGTTTTATTGTATGACAAACTAGAGCGAGTCAATGAACGCATGCTATGTATCGGCCCTATGAGCCAGGAATCTTCTTAGAATGTAATCGAGCTTATGGTGATGAACGACTATGCATAATAAACAACGTCTTGTGAATTATAACCTTATGTTAAACTCACTCCAACCAATCTCCGTTTTCTTAACATCATCAAAATAAATTAAGTCTACGTGACATCCAGTCAATACAACCTAGGAAATACTTGATGGAGAAATAGTACATGTTGTAATCTCCACCATGGTCCTCCTACTCATAAGAAAACTTATTGTTGTCATTTCTTGTGGTTGAAGGAAAATGTTTCCAGTAAAACTGAACATGAATGCAACCACCATTGAGAAATCTGTTACTGAACGAATTGCTGCAAGGATTGCTAACTATCAAGTCAATCACAACATCAACAACATCAGTCAGTGGAATAAGGAAGAAGTTGTTGGTAAGACGCCTACAACACAAAATTTCTCTTACCAAGAATTCAGGAACTGTAAACCACCAGCATTTGAGGGGACTGAAGGAGCCATAGGTTTGGCAAAATGGTTAGAAAGGTTAGAGACAATTTTCCACGAGCAGAGTTGCGCGGACAATTGTAAGGTCAAGTATGCTACTTGCACCTTTCGGCACCAAGCCCTCACCTGGTGGAATACTTATGTCTAATTAGTAGGAATAGACGCTGCTTACTCACTTCAGTGGGACACCCTGAAGAAAATGATGATTGCAAAATATTGCTCAAGGAATGAACTGCGAATGATGGAACAAGAGCTCTGTGGACTAACTATGATGGGAAATGACCTCGAAGGATACACCAACCGTTTTCGTGAACTGGCCCAACTATGTCCTGACATGATAGTACCTGAGAAAAGGAAACTCGGAGCATACTTTTGTGGGTTTTCACCTGAGATTCGGGGGAACGTGGTTGCATTCGCACCTACTGCCACTCAAGAAGCTACTGGTGCGACTTCTGGATTGACAGAGTCACTACCCCAAAGCAAAGCAATGGAGTACTGTGGTAACAAGAGGAACTGGGTATATGATGGTGAGGAAGATCAAATGCAACAATCAATAAAGCGCCGATGGACGGCTGAAGTTAGGACTGCTAAAACCAAACGGGAAGTAATGTATGCTGGAACAAAACCCAAGTGCAATATATGCCCATATTACCACTATGGAAAGTGCCCTACACCTTGTGGAATTTGTAAAGGAATTGGGCATAAGATGGGAGATTGTAAGCAACCCTATCGGGAGGCAGTGGTATGCCATGGGTGTGGAATGAAAGGTCACATCAAAAGCAAGTGCCCGGATAGGAAGGATCAGCATAAAGGCAACAACTGTCGAAACAATATCCGGAAGCAAGTGTGAAGAATTATTCAGGCTCCCAACAGACACCAAAGAAGAAACTAAGTTAGCTAGAGATGCTGTTTGTAATAAAGCTTAGTTTAAACTTCCAAGTCGTGGTCTTAAGAATCTACTTTAAGTACTTCTCTATGTAACCTTAATGTACTAAACCTTTCCTTGTAATGTATCAGTTGTCCGTATCGTGTTATCTTAATATATGTCTTCTCCATGACCACTTTCACCCTATCATTAAGGATTTCAACTATCTTATCACGATGAAAGGATTTCTCTGAAGATAAGAGAAAGTCATCTTGGATATGCGACTAATCTCTCTGACAAATTGGTATCACCCAGCGAGATGACTTAGAAAAATCCACATTTCAAAGATTGCGAAGGTATCATTATCAATACCGTTAAGACCAACTCAAACTGTTACCTCACCAAGAATCACAAATTCAACATTCCATTCCTAACCAAGTTACAATTGTTTCACATATCTTGGTCAAACGAGCCATAGGTTATGTTGACAGAATTTGTCGGCCTAGCCAATTTTATAAACCATCGCACCAAAACTTCGCACATGAACTTCTGCAACATTTACGCTGACCAAAGAATAAATACTCCAAGATTAAGACTATACCGAACAACACGTCACCGGTCCCAAATTATACATAGCCTGATCACCTATGTATAATTCGGGAGGGGTAACGTGCGCAGGCATGGTTAAATTCTTGAAATTCTTGCCTGGTCATGTTAAAGGGGGTGCTTAACTCACCACCATGAAATGGAGAAATTTGTGTTTAAATCTCGCGTCGACATCCAATCTTAAAATGCCAGACATTTCACATACACGGGAATAGAATAAACTGTGCCACCTGAGGGAAGAGATCTTCTACCAAGGAAGTAAATGTGAAACGTTTGGACCCTCAACAATGACTTAGCACCATATAGGACATTGGACACAGAAACTGGCGCCTCGGATATACCTATTCATACTTATTATCCTATCATCTACATTGAACAAAAAAAAGGAGTAGATTGCCATACACCATAGGTCAACCCAACAAGCACCTCCACACATGACGCAAGGAAATCCTGTGGAGCACCTGTTTTAGACATACCTGAGTATGACAGAGACTCTACCATTTATAGGAGACGCTTTACACCAGAGCTGAAAGCTATCCTGATTCAAAGAGGAAAATAATGGTACAGAATACTCAACACCCAAAGATCCATGAGAAGCACTACGCATGGCACAAATTAGAGTTAGAACCTAATATGATCACTCTAGGAAAAACCTAGAAATGCTATCCTTACTACATCAAGGGAGTACAGTATACACCGACCACAAGGTTCTACGGAAGGTACGAAATCAAAAAGGAAGTTGACCACGTGACGACACCAATAATTGGAGTCGCAACATAGGTTCAATTACGACATCCGTACTCACCAAGGGCAAAACGGTCATAACCGCATATACTATAAGCAACATCTAGCAAACTAAACCTTTTAAAAGCCAGATCATTGGGAAAACGAAAGATCTAGTTCGCTCCTCCCATTTAAAGTCTTGAAGCTCAAGTAGTAGCACTCAAAGGAAGAACCGACTAAATAAAACTCTTACGACATACCTAAAGGTGAAATGGAGTCCGTAAGAGACCGAAGGGAATCTTAACCCCAAGAACCAATGTCGAAACCCACACCATGAAGGGATTTGTTATCCTATTGTGTGTGAACCTCATTAAGGCCAGGAGTAATACTTATCTAGTGTCCGACAAAATGCACCTTGATCCAGAAAGCTATTCTGAGTACCAAACATAAAGACTGGTATTTGACATATGTCAAACAATACTTAGCATGTTCAAAAAAAAATTCAAACAATCAGAAACCATCAAACCTACCTGTATAAACCGAAAATTTCCAGATAGAAATGGGAATGCATAACAATGAACTCTAATACCAAGTCACCAAAGACCTCTATCGATTATAACTCAACTTGGATAATAGTTGATCATCTCACCAAATCCACCTATCCCTACCGAACAAAGCTGGACGGCAACCTGGACAAGCTTACACGGTTTGCTTGAAGCAAAGTGCTACGAATCATAGCATTTC
Organism: Chrysanthemum seticuspe; assembly: GCA_019973895.1. Lineage (NCBI taxonomy): Eukaryota > Viridiplantae > Streptophyta > Magnoliopsida > Asterales > Asteraceae > Chrysanthemum > Chrysanthemum seticuspe. Next base: position 94,872,815 of record BPTQ01000002.1, on the reverse strand, counting down.
AATTCTCCTCATTACAAGTAGCGATAACCATTCACATCAAACTCTCGAGGACCACTCCAAAGTTATTGGGAATCCATCTTGAAATGAGTACCATCTACCGTCTTTCGACTGCTAGACTAAATGGAAGGACCATTCAAACTATAGAAGTTATACTCCGAACAGGTGTAACATGTTGCGATAGGTGAATAGAGTAGGCAAATTGCCTTAACCAAATTCCCTTGCAACAACAGGCCACCTCATAAGGCACCGTATGGTCAAAAGCGCAAGTCAATCGTGTTCAGAACAGAGACCGGCAAGGAACCAGCCCAATGGCTCCAAGTTGTTATCGAGAACCATTGATAATAGTGTGCAGACCAGAGGCAGAATGCAAACAACTCTGATCGTCAAAGTCAATAAATATAGGACTAAACGTCGCTTGAAGTTCAAGTCGACGAGAAAGTTAGGTTGAGGTTTCGCCTCCGAAAAGCATAACCCATTTTAACAGAACACAAGGGCACAACCTTATTTCATAGGATTAACCGAATCCTCTCCAAGATCGAGCTGGTAGCTTACCAACTTGGATTACCATCAAGACTATATATTATGCACAACTATTCCGGTGCGAACAACTCGGAGAAACACCCTTTCATACTATGGATTTGTAACGCCATGTAAAGGCGTAATCCCTTTTGGATGACGCAAAAAGTTAAATCCTCGTTACATTGGACCTTTCAAAATCCTCGTAAGAATCGGGTCTGTAGCCTACCGACTTTAATTATCACAAGAACTCAACTCCGTGCACAACGTGTTTCACGTATTCAACCCGAAGAAATGTCCTTCTGGCGAAACTCTTGCCATTCCTTTGGAAGAAATCCAAGTTGATGGAAAATTGAATTTCGTCAAGGAATCCATTGAGATTATGGATCGGGAAATCAAACGGCTTAAGCAAAGCCGCATCCCTATCGTCAAAGTCCGCTGGAACTCTCAAGGAGGTCCAGAATACACGTGGGAACGTGAAGATCAATTCAAGCGTAAATACCCACATCTTTTCTCAACTTCAGCAAGTAATTCTAACTGAAAACCGAGGACGGTTTTCCCTTCTAAGGCGGGGAGGATGTGACACACGGTAAATTTTCACTAAAATTTAACTAGTAAATGATAATTTATTTTACTAAGCCTAGTCATTAAGCATGCATAAGCTTTGTCTGATCATTTGAGTAGTTAACTCGCATACAGTAGACAACTGCATCACTTTTGCATTCATATCATTTTATGAATATTTCATTTTTGTCTTATGATTTAATTTGAAAGACGAGAGATTATCTCGTTTTTCCCCAGTGACCGACACTGCACGCGTACCGACACTATGATAAGGGCAAACAAAACAAATAATAAACTCTCGTAATGAAAAAAAAAATATTACTCGGACAATAATATCTCAGCAATGTATCCATAAGTTATCACATCATAAAAATTGTCGAACATTAATACATCAGTCACGGTTTTAACTCGCGAAACTCAAAATATTTAACACAACTCTCACTTTATAATTTAAACACTTATCAATACAAATTATCACTTTACAAACTAAAGATACATGTGTAAGTTAACATTTTTATCTCACACTTTAAATAAATCCTTACTAAATTCAAAATACTCTTTTGTTTTTCTTCCTTGGTCCCACCTTCACTTTTGTCGTCTCTTACACACACCCACATCCACACGTTTTCTTCTCCTCTCTCAAGATAATACCACCAAACTTTATCTCCTCAAAGGAACCATCTACTTTCCCTGCTATCCATGCTCTACGCCTAGGTCAATGCACCCAAAAGGAAGATTGATAAAAATGGAAACTGCAAAGTATCCTTTCATCCTCACCTCTTCATTCAAGATGAATTGATGAATGTTTTTGTTGGGTTTTCACCCACCCATGCACAGCCACAAAAGAGAGAGCTCAAGAGAGTCTTAGGTGCTTCAAAAGTCACCATCATTATTCCATTTCTCCAATGAGAATACGCCTAGTGGAGAGGTAAAGACAAAGTAGAACCAAATTTGGTTACCACTTAACTTACTAGGTGGGGAAGATGAGTCAAAGACTCCTTCTTAACCCCTTCTTATGCTACCCGAAAGACCAAGAACACATACAAATCAAATCTCAAACCCACCACAAAGAGTAATACTCTCAAGGGTGTCGAGAAGCTGTTGAGTTTTGCTCGGAATCAGTTAGGAGGTTCAATTTGTGTGGGGTTTCTCGGGTTAGCTTACATCCTCAACATTTGCTCATCCCACTCTTAATAAGGTTCAATGTCTTCCTCATTTGTAATTTCGTTATAATGACATATTATTTGATGAGGTTTTGTCAAGGTTCGAATAGCATAAGTAGAGATTGTTTCTTTGTGTTAGTGTTGTCGAGCTATGAATTAGTAAGGGAAGATGAGTTCTATAAAAAGAGATGCCAATAACAGTTAGTGTAAAAATCTGGAAATTTATGATGTCTTTGAGTAGTACTCAAAGTAGTACATAAACCTTAGTAATTTATAGTCTTTGGGAAAAGGAAACAGTCATGTATAAGTTAATCTCATTTCTTTTGTTGAATTGTTTTGTTGATATCACTTTCTGTCGAGTACCAGAAACCGAGGCTAGTGTAATACGTTTTTGCATATTAAAGGGAGTAGGTCTCACATTAGAGTCATGCTATCAAACTTGGTTTTGAAATGTCGAGTTGTTGCTTGAATCGATTAGGAGTCCACTTCAATGCTAGTGACCCTTTACAGTCTACCTCCGTATTGTCCAATGTGTCGGCTAGTGTTGTATACAAAAGAAAAACTCACACCAGGTTACGACCTTGTTGTAACTTGAGAAACTGATTTTCGTCATTATGAGTACCCGGTGTCTCGGATTTCGACCATGAGTCTTGTGTTAAAACTGTTATGTCTTTCGGGTATAAAAGCCCAAGTCAAGTGTACATATTACTAAGTAAAAGTGATCAACCTGTAAGTTGTCACAATCCGAATTAGTACAATAGATCGTCGGAATGAGATCGAGTTGAGTAGTACTCGACTAGCACAAGATTTCACCACACTTATGCTCAGACTTTCAATAACTTGTTGGCCTTGAGCATCATTCGAGAGGTATGGATCACACGAAGTAGGCATGCTCGGGTTGAGTTGTGTCTTGGGTCGAGACCAGTTATGTTAAACTCCTACTCCTAGAACACATACACTAGTATTAAGATTTGGAAGAGAAGTGTGATAAAATACAACTTTGCAATCTGCTCTAACATCTCATTGAATATAGTTTGCCCTCCAAACCTTGCAAAGATGTTACTTGTAAAATTTTATGCATATCAAATGTACACAAAAATCCTTCCTGCATTACTTGAGCCGCAGCTCAGTTTAACACCCAACAAAAACTCCTTATACCACCATTTGGCCTAACCCATTTCTCTCATGTAAGTCACTTCGGGCCTAAGCCCAAGTCTGGCAAACGCAAGACCGGGCCACAGCCCACTGTGGCATCAAAGTGACTAATATTACATCATACCAAAGTCAGGAACTCGAAACGTAAACCGGTTGTCCAATGATAAATATACTCTTTTTCGCGTATTCAAAATCCTCTAACCTAGATATAAACATACTTATAGCGACAAATGAACGAGTGTAAAGGTATTAATACAAGAATCAAATGCTTTAAAAACATGATTCACTTAAATATGTCTACGTCAAAATTTAACGACAAAGTGTAAATGAATGTATGACGAGTGAACTTCTCATTTGAGCTATATATATATATATATATATATATATATATATATATATATATATATATATATATATATATATATATTAAGAACAAGTCTTAATAAATAAATAGAGACCACTACTTTATTTATCACTTAATAAATTTGATAGTCTTCAAATTTAACTCAAATATATTTTCTAAGTACAATTAGAAAACAAATTAATTCTATATATATAATTTTGACAATACCATTTGTGTCAACTTAAACAAGTATATATACACTTATATACTTACTAGTGGAACCTTGTAATTATTTATCAAGTCAAACTTTGAATTTTAAAATCATATTAATGTCAAAATGAAAAGTATATAAACACTCATATACTTACTAGTAAAACCATTTAATCATGTTTACAAACTTATGTTTAGTTTTATTGCAATTATAAAAACAAGTGAACTACTTTAAGTAAGTAATACTTAAAACAATGAACTAAAACATTGCCCTCCTTATCTAGGTCGCGTGTCGGTGCCGCTTCACAACAATCATTAAATCCCACTTTCGGATTGCACATTTGCTAAGGTGAGTCTTCATAGCCCCACTTTTACTTAATAAACTGTTTTATACTTTTGGGGTGAGAAAATATGCAAAACTTTTTTTATGGACCTAAACTATTGCATGATTACTATTACGTGGTTTAGCCTAAGCCCTTATGTCCCTAGAGAATGCCCCTTTTTCATGAACCGTCAATTCCTCATTGGGAAGCGCGAATATTATAAATAGATCTATTGAGGGTGACTCCTCCGTTCGGTTGGCCCTGCTTAGGTCAAGGCGAAACATATACCATGTCGGAATCGAGTGTTGAGGGACAAAACACTCGCTATGGGCCCCTATATTGTATGATATCTGTTAGCATACAGAAACTGTCGTAGTATCGGTTGCATGAACTTAGAGCTAACGTAATAGACATTCATCCATATAACATTATATTCGTTGTAATGATTATATGACTTTGCTTTGGTCCAAACTTACTATTTTAAATTTAAACCTATGAACTCACCAACTTTTAGCTGACCTTTTTAGCATATTTTCTCAAGTGCTTAAATTGTGAACTTGGATGCAAGGCAAGATGACGGTAAATGGTCATAGTAGTATCTAAAGAAGTGTTTTTACACAAACCGATGTTTTTAAATTAGGACCACTGAACTTATAGGATGTGCCCATTTATCTAAACTATGTTGTAAGACAATGTTTTAAAACTATTTTATGAAATCAAACGGAGTATGTATTCCGTTCTTTATTACTTGTGTTGTGATCTCTGATTTCGTAACATTCCCAAATAACACGTATGCTTCCGCAAAACAAAATTGGGGGTGTTACAAATGCAACCTACTCCTATTACCGATGACCACATTCTCGCAAACCATGTTGTGGTACCTCTCACCAAACAACCCACCAAACGATTTATGATCAATGGGAAAAGGCCTCGTCCTCTTTCGGACTCTTCGGGCGAAGATGATGATGTTGAAGTCGAGCCTGTTTCCAATTATCAACTCGATCCCATGACTTACTTTGAACAACTTCCCACTCTTCCAAAGAAAACCGAGGAATTCAAACAAACAAAAGGAATGTTCAAATGTCTAACTCATTTCCTCATCAACTCGGGAAAGAAGAAAAAGTGAAGAGATTGACAAAAGAAATTTTGTATCCTATGTCTTTTATATGATTATTTTGGATGTTTTATGATTGTCAAAAAAATGTATGATCATGACATTATCTACTTTATGCAAGACATACTTGGTTGTTCTTATTTTAATATATAGTCATTATCTTGTTTGCTTACCCATATGTTATTTCTATATGGTATACTTACTATGTGTTACTTGTATACATGTATGCTTACTATATATATCATTAGTTTCAAAATTCGATACTTGGAACAAAATTTTGCAACCTTACTGTTAAGGAATCTATCTCAGATGCCGGATCCCTGGGCTATAACTAGCCGGATCCCTCAAGTGAAGGATCTGTGGGATCCGGGTAAACAGAAGCGAAATTTTAGTATCCTTGCATCAATCCAACTTTTTAGACCTTATTAGACCAATTAAACATGATACATTAAGATTACTTAAACTTTACTTAGGCTCAGTTGATCTCACATTCACTCATGGATGACTTAAGATCACATTCAAAGTGTTTTTGATTTATCATTACTTCAAAACTCACCATCTTTCCGCTCCAATGTTTACACGTTGCTCTTCTTATCTCAAAACACCTAGTTTGATATTTCTCTTAATTTTAGCAAATTGATTTTAGTCATCTTTACCTTAAAATGGTCTAAAAACTAGTTTTTCACTTCTTGTGATTTTTAAGGAATTTTTTAAATTTTCCTTTGATCACCATATGGTCTCTATGATCGTTTACCATCCTCAAAACTCTTAGTGTCATCCTTGATCACTCATTGGTGCTCATAAAAACTCCATTTCTTCCCATAAAAGTCATCGTTAGCTATCCTCACTCATTATGCTTGATCATTTAAGTCTCATACCATTTAAGATACCTAAGGAGACTAAATCACTCAAGATATGTAGGTGCTAGACCTTACTAAGAACCTCATCACTATTTTTCTTGGCTTCTGAGAGCCGGATCCTTGGCTTTAGGCTAGCCAGATCCCTCAAGTGAGGGATCCGTGAGAACCGTATGCACAAAAGGACTAATCTCATTTGTTATAATCATTTCAAACCCCCTTTGTTAATCTAAACACTCCACATTGTCTTAAATGACTCCCTAGATCAGAACAACTCTGTAGTTGACTCTTGTGCATGCAAATCATTGCAATTTGAAGAATTTTAGTGGTTTAGGCTTTAATTTACTTGCTCAATTTCTTCCTTTATAAACCACTTGTGTTTGTGCTTCCAAATCACCATTCAAACACTCACTTTCAGTAGCTAAAACTTTCTATTTACATTTCTCATTTTTTTCATTTTACCATGAGAAAAGCACCTAGTGCAAACTCATCAACCAAAGGACCGCCTAAGAAAATTTCTCGTGTTGTTCATGAAATCTCCTCAACCGAGTCATCACCCATCAAAGCCTCAAACACTATAACTCCTTTACAACCAACTCTACCAATCAAACTAACTCCCAAAAGACTTGTTCCCACAAAATAACCTTTGTCAAACACTACCATACCGCCTAAACCAAACACTCGTATCTCCATTAAAACAGCCAAACTATCACCTCTAGTACATAGAGCTATCTCTTTCACCACACCTATTTCATCCCCAAACCTTTAATCCTTAGAAGACTTACGACATAGGCCTTCTCATCCATCACCATTGCCCACATTCTCATCAATTGAGAAAATGGTGCCACAACAACCCTCTCACCAAAACTTTGGTGTTGAAACTACACTAACACTCGTGTCATATTCTCCTTCACCCTCAAATGGTCCATTTCCGATTATGAGGAATCACCAAACTCAACAACCGGACCATTTGATACTTCCTTACCTCCACCACCGACACATATTTCACCTCCTTCATCCTTGGTTGAACCACCTCCTATTTCATCAAACTTTCCACCTCAAACTGCTCCATTCTTACCACCACCATTCCCTAGCCATGACAATGATTGCTTTCATTATCAACATGTCAAAGGGTTAGTTCATGAAGTACGTGATGAAGTACGTTTCATGTTCTATCACCTTCTTGAACGTTTTGATGAAGTCAACAAAACTAATCATCCCTAAACACAGGAATGCAAGCACAACTGGTGTTTTCGCTAGTCTTAGGCGCAACTTAGAATTGTTAGGAAATTTACTTTAATGCATGGTTGTATCATTTTCTTAGTTTTGGAGATATGTGTATCATCTCTCGTGTTTTATTAAATGAAACTACATGTTTGTATGCTATATAGTTATGTGAATATGTTTGGTGCAACAATACATAATTCATTTGGACGTTTACGTCACTACTCATATCTACATTACTGCCAATAAGTTACAGGTACACGGTTCCCAAGATTTTGCCTGGACGAATCCCTCAGATGAAGGATCTGGCAGAACCGTCTAACAGATTATAAGTTTTGAGCTAATTTGAAGCTCATTTGCAAGAAACAATGCACTATATACTTGTTTTCTAACATTTGTTTTGTAGATTCTTAAAATACACATGAAGACTTTGACACCCTCAACAAGGGGGGCTTTTCGTCAAAGCAAAGCATTGCAAAATACTTGCAAACATTCACTTAGGCTTTCTAACTACTTGACACCCTCATCAAAAGGACACTCGTCAAGGGGGAGCATTTCGTCAAAGTTAAAACCATTGCAAAAATACTTGCAGTACAATCGTTTAGCCTTCCTAATTACTTGTTGCCCTCAACAAAGGGAAGCATCCGTCAAGGGGGAGCTAAGACGAGAATCTTTCTCTTTTCTTACTATTTCTCTTTACTTTTCTTTTCTAACTCTTTCTCATTTATTTACGTTTCACAAGTTTTTCTCAAAAACATTTTCCACTATATTTTAGTTTCTTTTCGACGCTCTTTTTGTTTCGACAAAAAGGGAGAGAAGAGAGTAAAAACTCCAATTCAAATTTTTACGATTCTTATTTTTTTCTTAAAATAATCTTATGTTTTGTCATCAACAAAAAAGGAGCGATTGCTAATACAAAAAAACCATAAAACGTTTATTTATATTTTACGATCTTCTAATGTTTTGTCGATAACAAACGTAAAATCATTTTAACGAAATAAATAAAATTCGTAAAAGCTTTGAGACAATAGTTTACTAACACACTTTTACTAAACATATTAAAACCATCAAAACATTTTTAGTAAATAACTTATATAAAACCAAAGTCATTTTTATAAAACACCTACAAGTAATATTTTTTACTTACATCTTATAAAAATGTATATGTACTTTGTATATGTAGTAATGGGTAAAAACCAAAGTCCATAACCCATGACCCATGATCCATGATCCATTGACTAGGTACAATGAATCTTGTTGGGTAAGAACCAAAGTCCATAACCCATACCCATGGAGCATGATCCATATCCCATGACCCATTGCATGACATCATGCATGAAGTCATGTTGGATATTATCCATGATCCATGACCCAAAGTCCATGACCCATGACCTAAGATCCATAACCCATTGACTAGGTACACTGCATCTTGTTGGGTATTCATGATCCAAAGCCATGACCCATGGTCCATAACCCATAACCCAGTTTGCAACCCAAAATCCGGACTAAAACTGACCAAGTAGTTGGATTCCAGAAATTGCACTGGCCGAATCCCTTGGGTGAGGGATCCGCCGGAACCGTGGGACAGAAGGCATATTTTGCCTATAAATAGTGAGCCATTTCTCTTTTGCTCACTACCACTCTTAGATATACTTTCTCTCTGTATTCTAACCTCTCTAACCATAGATCCAAAGGATCATTCTATGTAGTTTTATCTTTGTGTGATTCTCTAGGTTCCTCTTAAAGGCGAGATCACCACCTCTTGAAGACGTGCAAGCTCAAGGTCATGAGTTGCTAAGCTTCGTCATCATCAAGACCACTGAAGTGCATCTTATTGATAGTTCTTTCCTCCCTCCATAGAAGTGTCGTGTTGAAGTCATTAGTGAATGATGCCGAAGGTGTACAATCGATATGGTGCGTCGATGTACAAGCTGTGTAGTTTGGGTTAAAGGATGTTGATATCCTTTCTAGTGTTGTAAAAAGGAGTGTGTCTCCTTTGGGTAGTTGTGCTGTAGTATAGTGTTGGGTAGTAGTTCCTCCTTTGTAATGGAACTCGGTATCTAGCCTTGTACCGGATAAAGAGTATGAGGCGTTGTGAAGGCTTCTCCATCACATTAAGGAGCTTGTGTTGTGTAGTGCTTAGAAACTTTAGAGTGGGGTACTCGGGGAGTGGAGTAGGGCAAGGAAGGTGTCCTTGTAGCCGAACCACTATAAATACTCTTGTCGTGGTTTTGTGTTCCTTTACTCTTTATCTCTTGCATTACTTACTTATTTATTTATCTATTAATATCCAACACATGATCTAAATAGATTGACATAAGTCGATCTAAATACTTTAAAACGAAGTTTTAATCGGTAAAACTATTCAACCACCCATTCTAGTTTTCCACAAAGGAGATTGACAGGCCCGAGGGGCTGGATTTTGAGTGCTTAGCTCGAGTGAATTATGGTAAGGCACTCCGTGGTGACGGACTTTCGTAGAGTGAATTATGGGAATGGTAGGAATGCATGCATGAGCCGCATAATTCGGATTCACGAGCCTATTATCTATGAGATTTTGTTTGAGTTTTTGAGTATTGTGAACTTCAGATAGCATCTTTCTGGTTTGGATGAGGCAAATAATCTAATTTTCCACTAAGGTGGTGAGCCTCGGTCTTTGACCATGAGGCAGTTTATTGTTGTTATGACTTATGAGTATTGATACGCGGGCAGGGGTTCAGATGCCTTTGTTTGATGATTATTATGTTGTTGGATTGAAAGCACAGTCAACTGGTATGGAGAGGAGTCAATATTTTGGCAGGAAGAAGATCAAGATCATCATTAAACATAGTTTTAATTTGGTATGCTTATCTAGCACTATGAACTTGTTATTTAAACTTTCTTTTATCGTTTCTATGATTTCAAACATGATTTTAGGCTAAACTTGCGATGTGTTAGCCTTATTATGACTTATAATTCTATCTTTATGATTTTCTATTATTGATTAACTATTTTGGATAGTTTATATTGTGTGCTCAAATCCTTGTGTTTTGGTATGATTTGTGATTCTTAAGTTGACAATGTACTAGGAAGTATGTCACAAGATGAAACCTAGTGTGTTTGATTGAGTAATGGATGACCATTCCCTCTTAGTTGCCAGGTTATGACCATCAACCTAGATTTAAGTATAATTAATTCATTAGAAAGTGCAAGACAACATTTGTAAATTGGCAACTTATAGGTGTTGAATGTTAGTGAGAAACATAACATATCATATAAATTAGTTGGAGGACTCAGTGACTGTGATCTGGATAAGCTACTCGTTATTACCTTAGGTTTAGATATTTGGAGATTATAGGTTTAGATGTCCGGTTGGATCTTCTCGACCTAAAAGCCTCTGATTGAGTTAAGAAGTGAACATTACACATGCTAATCAACGCATTAGTATTAGAATGGATTATTGAGGTTAGCATGATCTTTTACTTCTGATTTATTCTTGTTATTTTGTGTTTTAGTATTTTATGTTAAATTCTTAGTTTTAATTGATCGCTTGGATCTAAAACATAATTTGGCTTTAAATCTCATCCTAGTATAGTTTTATTTTATTCTTAACTTACCAAATATACCTTCTTTAAAAAAAACTTACCAAATTTACTTGATCTTAGGGTTTGATACTCGGACTTATTAAGGTTAGACCATATTCAATCGGGTACACTGCCATTTAATGCGTGTAAATCCTAAGTATTCCCAGTTATATATTTAAAACACGATTTTAGACATAAGTCATGCAAATATATTGGGTGTCCTGCAACAAATTAGAGTTTTAGGCAGGAATTTTGTTGTAAATATACTTTGGGGGGCCATGTAGTCGGTTGACATCATTTGGGAGGGCCATGCATCTAATTTATAGAAAATATCACACTAGTATTAGAGAAATAACATTCTAATTTATAGAAAATATCACACTAGTATTAATGGGTCCCCAAATGAGTGTTATGACAAGTTATGAGGGAGGTTGAATTTGATGGTGCGAGTTATATTGGTGTTAAAGCTGACGTGAGTTGACGTGACATCGAAAAACAGGGTTTGATATGTTACCGCACCCGGTGCTCTAGTTATATAAAGTAAGAGTAAGGGTGAGGCCTTTGAGTTGCTCTTTTTTTTTTTTTTTTTTTTTTTTTTTTTTTTTTTTTTAATCTAAAAATAGTTGTCTTATTTAAGCTACTTGTGATTATCTATTTATTTTCAAATAAAATAAGCAAATTCAGATAGACTACTAAAAACTATTTATCTTAAAGAGTTTATTCAAGTTGTAATTAAACTTTGTTACATACATATTTAACCTAAAAAATTTATGTAAGTGAAATGATTACTATTTTCGAGAGTATTCGCAACTTTAATCAAAATAAGCAGACCAAAACTTCATTTCATAAGTGCTTAATTGCAGGTACACACATAAGGAGAAAAAACAAGATTAATGTTTTTGATATAATGATATATGAATGATTTATCAACAAAAATGTTGTGTTTTCAAGTTTTGTAAAAGATATTTGTGAGATTGTGTGAGATAAATGGTATAAGTAAAAAAAGAATGATATATTTACATAAAAATATCAACATTGATCACAAATTCTTTAAAGAGTAAATTACATGGTTCGTCCTTGTGGTTTAGGCCAAATCCCTAATTAAGTATTTAATTTTTTTTCTTGCATGATTGGTCCTTATCTAGAAACTATGTAACATCATTGGTCCTTATTGCTAGCGATAAGGACCGTAACTTCTTCCGTTAAACTATGTAACATCATTGGTCCTTATAGCTAGCGATAATGACCAATGATGTTACATAATTTCAAGATAAGGACCAATCATGCAAGAAAAAAAAATTAGGGACTCAATAAGGGATTTTGGCCTAAACCATAGGGACGAACCCTGTAATTTACTCTTATTTAAATATCAAATGAACAAATTTTCACCAATTATTTTTTCATCAAATTAAGAAAACACACTTCCACCATTATTTTTAAAAATTAAATATCTCACAAACTGTTACCTTTATGCGAAGTTAATCATAACATTGCAACGAGAATAAAATCATTTTTTAATGAAGGGGCACTTCTATATACTTCCGACGAACTTTTTTTTCGAGCTTTTTTTATAGGTATTGAAAATTAGACACCACAAAATACATGTCATTTGTCAAGTGTTTTGATTGCGTACTTTTAAACCTAATCATAACCACTAAACGCTAAAAACCTTACCCAAAACAATCTTAGAATACCCTAAACCCTAAAAACACTAACTCCTAAAAAAGCCTAACCTCTAAAAAAACACACCCCCTAAAAACCCTAACCTCTAAACCTTAAAAAAGTTAAAATCCTAAACCAAAATAAAAATAAAAATCATAACCCCTTAAAAAACTAACACCTAAACCCTAACCACTAAACACTAAAAACCCTAACCCATAAACCCTTAAAACCCTAAACCTATAAAAAACCTAACATTTAAAAACGTCTAACATCGAATCCAAACTTAAAAAAAAAAAAAAAAAAAAAAAAAAAAAAAAAGCCTAACCCATTAAAAAACCCTAATCCCAAGAAAACCCTACCACTAAACCCTAACCCATAAAAACCATATCCCTAAACCCTAACATGTAAATCTTAAAACCCTATATTTGCCGGGGTGTCTTCCCATTTACCCAAAAAAAGAAACCCTAAACCCTAACCGCTAAACAATCTAAAAACCCTAAACGCCCATTAAACACTTATTGTTGAAAATCATTTACATTATAAATCACATGTGATTTTGTAGCGTGCCAATTTCAATACGCACAAAAGAATATAGAGAAAAATTTTCGTCAAAAGTATATAAAAGTGTCCCTCTATAGAAATGTGATTTAAGTCTCGTTGCGATGGTATAATTCGTTTTGCGTAACGATTAATTATTTATGAGATGTTTAAGTTAAAAAAAAAGAAATGAAAGTAACCTTTTTAATGAAAAATGAGTGATTAAGATTTGTTTATTTTATTTTGAAGAATTTATTATCTGTGTTGATTATTATTATTATTATTATTATTATTATTTTTTTTTTTATTTATTATTATTTTTTTTTTAATAAAAACATCACTTCATTAGAAACCATAAGAGATATTACAAGAAGTTGGTGGGAAGCCGGGACACTAGTTGGGCTCCCACTCCTTTCTGAATACAAAAGCTTAGTCTATGAAAGATGAAAGCCCCACTCTTGGCATTATTCGAGTGGCTAACGGCAACAGTCCTGATGCGTGAAAGTGTGTCCAAGGCTTCCGTGTCAAGTTCCCCAAATGTAGAAAAAGCAAACGGGATGAACTTGTAGCCATTTTCTTCACATTTAGACACATATTTCTTTTTCTTCTTCTCCACCGCGTTATGTAAAGCTACCCCTGAAGCCCACAAATTAGCATCAATACCCGCAAAAGGAGAGATCCCAGTTACATCCAAACACGCGTCCTTGCCTTGGAACCAGTTAAATAATAACAAGTCTGCCGGACGTAAGTCTTTCCCCTCCTTCGAAAGAAACCCCATTTGGGCCTCCTTTTTCACCATAATCCCAACCTTGGAACATATGTCAACAAGAATATCACGTACCAGGTTATGTCTAAATTTCACCCCCACTTCACTGGAACAATGAACTGCATGGTCTCCCCATTGGTCCATACGATGCTTACAGCTCGGGCAAGGACTGCCTTCGGAAAACATGGGTATGGCAAGCCTATAACACAGTACCGACCGGAACTGGCGATGGTTCATCCTTTGGCCTAACCCATCAATGGGTATGGTGAAAAGGAAGTCTTGTGCATGTGGAGCCCGTGTACAGCTGAGGATGGCCACTTGCCTTGGACTTAACGAATACTTTGAAATAAGATCTTTCTCGATGACACCGAAATAACACTTTGCCAGGGTTTTCATCATATGGGGGGCAGGAGTGTCAGATGCGACAGAGAATGTGTCTTTGTTACAAGCATTGTTAAAATTATCGAGAGCATGTTGAAACGAAGGGCCATGACAGTTAATGCCCATTTTGACCAAAATCCGGTCCTGCATATCGCTGGTTTGCAAGCGAGAGGCGAGGAAAGCATATTGGATAATGTCACTCGCCGCATGGATGCCCAACCCTCCCATTTTGATTGGGAGGGTAGCAAGCCGCCACTGCCAGTCGCCAAAACCTGGCCCGGAAGCTGTGATAATCTTCTCCAAGGAAGCACGTAGCATCTGATCAAACCGGACTTGGGCCTCTCGCATGTACAACGGGGAACATGTCCTCAAAGCATAAGATAATTTCGCAACCCCGGCACAATTACGAAGAAGAAGGAGCTCACATTGGGGGTCATTAAGTTTAAGAATAGCTTCCATTTGCAAGATAGTTTTAGAGACCCTTTTCAAAGCCAGCTCCTTGCAAAATCTTTCATTCAAACTAACAGGGCCACCAAGTAGTTTGACACCATCAGCTGGACGAGAGATATTTATAGGAAAAACACCCTCCACCCTACTTCTGGGGTCTTCCATAGGCCAGAAAAGTTCAGTCTTATCAACATTCAGAAACAAGCCCCGAGCAGGGCCATCTGTCATAATAATGTCAAGCACCTTAGCAACCATAAGAGTATCCCCGACAATAGTGCCATCGTCAAGATACCAAGCCTGTAGAGAAAGTTCACAGGACCTATTAATAGCATGGACTAGCGGGTGTAAAGCGAGGGCGAACAACAAAGGACCTAGAGGATCCCCTTGTTGCACTCCTTGACAGGACCAAAGAATAGAATCATCATAATAAAGTCTAGCAGGCCTGGCATAGCAAAACTCGACCCAAGTAGCAATAGAAGGGCATCTCAGCCTGGTCTCCTGGAGAAGGACACTCCTATCAACCAGATTGAAAGCGTTCTGAAAATCCACCAGCAGCATGGACAGCCCAACATCATGACCCTTGGCCTCAATAAGTCGATTCACCGAATGAAGAACAGCCTCACAACCGCCCGAAACACCAACCCCAAATTGAAAGTCCTGCAAGTAGGTATTCATAGAGTTGCCAATAGAAGAAGAAGCAACCTTCGACACGAGCCTACGCCAAACTGTGCCGACAGCAATAGGCCGTATGCCTCCCCCTGGCTTAACCAACGGAGTTAGGGGGGCACTAGCAATAAATTCCCCTAGTATAGCAGGACACTTTCCACCAAGAAACAGGTTGACAACCCCAGTGATGGAACCTAGCAGGTCATCAGCAATGGCGGACGCAGCCCCTCCCAAAATATCCATTAAATGTTGTGCCCTAAGCCCATCTCGACCACATGATGTCCCTTTCGGGAAACTGCGTATCCTATTTAAAACCAAGTCCTTGTCCACAATAAGTGCATCTTCACCCAGAGGGTCCAATGACAAAATTGGCGGTGGGGCACGGGGGTGTTTGGCCTCTAGCTCATACAAGGTTTCAGATGTAGAGGGGGCAACACCAGAGGATGTAAGCACCTTAATGGCAGCGGTGAAGTGTCCGTCCCCCAGTTTACGTTTACATTGAACCAGGTTAGCAGTATCAAGATCTTTGGTTTTCGCCATACCACCTAGGGATGAAGTGACCCCAGATAGACGTTCCATTACCAATGCGAACCTGTCTGCAGGGTCCTTCCAGCGGAGAATAGCCCGCGATATACATTCAAATTGGCATCGTTCTCGCTCTCCCGAACGTCGTTGGGCTCTGTTGGCAGGCGTGAAGGTGGTCAAAACACAGCATGGCAGCATGAGGAGTTGTACCCATACCGAAAGATCCCCCGGGCACGCAATAACCTTATCAAGTGCATTACGAAAAATCTTGGCGAACCCGAGCCGCAGTCTGGGGGGGATGCATTTAACCGTACGTAACTTCTTCAAAAACACTCGGCCCAGTAGGTTGATATCAAAAACTGACACGCGCTCCTGTGAAATAGCCACAGGATCGGCCCCGCCACCAATGTCACCATCAGTGATGGCCGATGCAACGATAGCACCATTGACTGCATCTAATACTGGCGTTGGAGGCGCATTGATGCCATAGATTGCAACCTCATGAAAGCTAGGTGCTATGACCACTCCCCCGTCCGCATGCTTACAATTTTTACTAAAGGTGTGGGTACAAAAACACACCCCGCAGAGCCAGACCCCCGCTGCATGAAGTGACTGGTCGAGCGCGGAGAATAGGGGAAAATCCTTTGAAACCCGATCCTTGTATGAAGCTTTTAGAATATCCGTTTTAAAGTGGCGCGTATTCAAATGGTCAATAAAATATTTCTTAGTGAGCCCTTTACCATTTCCCCCACTGCACCCTTCACAACCTTGGAACGGACAAAGGATTCTAAAAGTCTCACGATTAGCCATGAAGAGTTTTTTTTTTTTTTTTTTTTTTTTTTTTTTTTTTTTTTTTTTTTTTTTTCACCTCTCAAATAAAAACAAAAAAGGGCTAAATTAAGAAAAAGAGGACATCATCACGTGGGCTAAGGTACCCAGCATACGCTACGTAGCAAATGATGGCCAAAAGGACAAAACACACCTAAGGATATGCGGGCCCCACCAATGAAAACAATTTAAAAACCTGTTGGGTAACCAACCCGCTACACAAAGAATATATGCAACTCGCTACCCAAAGTAGTATAGGCAACTCGCTACCAAGGAAGGCAAGTACCACAAACCAAGTTCGCAACTCGCTACCAAGAAGAGAAGCAACTCGCCACCAAGAGGTGAGCACCACAACACCACTTCCTGTCAAACGGAGGGAACCAGCAAGGTCACCACACCAAGCCCCTAGAACCACCACACCAGCAAGAAAAGTGGAAGAAACCACCACACCGATGTTGGTTCCAGAAACTAGCCAACGAGGCAAAAACAACAAGAAAGAAAAGACACCACAAGGAAGAAAAGACTCCAACGAGGCAGTTGAATCACTGTTCCAACCGGAGTGTTGAATCAGTGTGGCAAAGTGCAGTATCGGAGCAGCAGATCAAGGAGATGGTGACGTCTCCATAATCTCCATAATCGCCCACAGGAGATGGTGACGTCTTATTATTATTATTGTTATTATTATTATTATTTTTTTCCTTTTTAGATAATTCTTACAAATGATGGGACAACTACTTTTTCATTCAAAACAATTAAAAAAAGGATCGAATATTAATACCTCATTAAAATACAAGTAATACCCCTTTATTTTTTTTTATAATTTTGTTTTTATTATAAAACTGTAGAACATAAACTTTAAGGTTTGACAAATCAAAAATAGCAATATAAAAAAATACGGAGCAGAAAACCAAAAAAAGTTGTCTTATCCTGTTAATAAAATGTGTAAAAATACTGAAAAAACAACAGAACATGAAATATGAAGTTTGACAAGTAAAAAATAATAATAAAAATAATACATAACAAAAAAATTAAAAAAATCTGAGGTTTTTTACTTTCCACATAATGAGGAAAAATGTAAGTCCAAACATTTTTTCTATATTAGATGGGATGAAGTGGTGCTCAACTCACCACTTGATGAGTGACTCACTCACGATTCACCCAAAACACAAGACACAACTCATGGCCAAAGTTGCAACCTATAGTGTTTATGTGCGCCCAACTCAAAAGTAATGTTTTTTATTTGTTTTGTGACTGTGTGTGGAATATTTAGTGGGATATATCTATACTACATAAAATGGAAAAACAGTCAAAGTGGAAAAGTGAAAAAGTGAAATGGTCAAATGAGAGAGAGACACATATGTAAAGGCATATTTAATACTCTCTTATCACAACTCACTCAAAAACACATACAAAATGCTCTCCTCTTCCACACATCTCATCAACTACCATCCTCACCACCACAAAACCCCTCCACCACCGGACCACTACACCACCGCACCGCTCTATCATCACATATCGTTAATTGTATAAAGTGAATATTCTAATAAAAGATGCTGGTGACAAAAACAAATGTATGATAAGTAGAAGTGAGAGAAAAAAAACTGAAATAACAATGACTGACTCACCCAGCACTACTTTCGGTCTGCCAACACAAGAGAAGTTAGGGCCCGTTTGGTATCCGGGATTGAGTGGGTTTAGACTGAAAGTTTAACCAAATCAATTGTTTGGTTTCTTATTTACTTTTCTGACACAAGGTGTGATGGCAAATAGTAAGGATTGTGTAAATCCCACCTAGTTACATCGGGATAGAAATTCTTGTGGGCCCAATTTAATCACTAGCCACAACTTTTGTTTTTTTTACTTCTTTTTATTATTTTTAAGACATTGATTTTATTTTTATGTTTTATCCAATTCACAATACAACAAAATTTTAAAATATTATATATTTTCTCTCTCTTAATTTTATAATATATTTTTTATCTCATAAACCTACATCAAATCCAAATCCAAATCTAAATCCAAATCTTAATCCAAATCCAAATCTAAATCCTAAACCCATCTACAAACCAAACGGGCCCTTAGCCGTAGTAACTTAAAAAAGGAGATGCAGTAGAATTCAAAACCTTTGTGTCAAAACTTTTTCTTTTTTATAAAAAAGAAAAGTTGGAAGACATCATCAAAATCCCAAACACCCCAAAAGTAAGGCTAAAAGGAATAATAAGAATACTCACTCACTCCACGTCAGCGCCACCTCAGCTTTCTCTCTCCTACTTTACCACTCACTCACCACCCGTTTTAACACTGACTCACCACACCAAACCCACTCACTCCACATCATCTTTTTTATTTAACACATTCATTTTAAATAAAAACGTAAATGTAAACGTAAAAAAATAATTATAACGTAAAACTTTTATTCATAGAATTAAAAAAACATTACATAAAAAAGTAAAATACGGAAAAAAAATACATAACAAATAACGGTAAAAAGATTATTCATTTTGAGCCAAGTGCTCGATCAAATCGTGACGAAGGTTTTGATGCTCTTCCGATGATCTGATCCACCTCATAACTCGTTGCACTTGCTCTTCATTTCGAAGAACGTCTTCTGGCTGGTGTGCTTCATCCCGAAACCATTTAGGCGAGATTGCAACTTTTTTGTATTTGCGAATCATGTTATGTAATATGATACATGTGTACATCATATTCATAATCCTATTTTTATTTTGCTTTCGTGTTGGATTGGCTATTATTGCCCATTTTTTCTTAAGAACACCAAACGCTCGTTCAATATCCTTCCTTGCCGATTCTTGCTTTCTTTTATACAAAATTCGTTTATGATCATCATCTGCTGGTTCCGTAATCGTCTTAACAAGAGGCGCCAGTTCGGGATATATCCCGTCAACAAGATAGTATCCATGTGGGTAACTTACTCCGTTAGCCACAAAAGGAACCTCGGGTGCCCGTCCGGTTTTGAGATCGTTAAATAATGGGGATTGATACAAAACATTGATGTCGTTGTTCGAACCCGCAACACCAAAGAAAGCATGCCATATCCACAAGTCTTGTGATGCAACTGCTTCAAGTAAAATGAACGGATTCGGACCATGATCACGTCTAACATATTGAGCTTTGTAGGCGTACGGACAACCGAACCACTCCCAGTCGGTACAATCAAGACTACCTAACATCCCCGGAAACCCGTGCTTTGCTTCGTGATGCCGATAAAGTTTTTCAACATCAGTCACCGTAGGTTTCCTCAAATACTCAGGGCCAAAAATCTGCATCACAACTTCACAAAAATTGTCAAGAGACTCTCGCGAGGTTCTCTCACTTATTTGCATATATTCATCTAGAAAACTTGCACTAACACCGTACGCCAATTGACGAATCGCAGCCGTGCACTTTATCAACGAGGATATACCTTCTCGTCCAGAACAATCAGGATTACCCTGAAAGTAAGCAGAGTGATTGGTTACCGCATTTACTATACGGTTGTAAAGTGGACGAGCCATTCGAAACGTTTTTCTAAATCATCGATCGTCGTACATCGGGTTAGCAGAAAAAAAGGCTGCTACTAGACGCTCATGAGCACCCACTCGATCTCTGGTTATGGTGGTTCTCGACAATCTAGTATATGTTCGTCTCGACTTAATATACTCGATAGCTTTTTTAATAAAATTTTTCTTGCGGCTGCTAACTTCTTCTCCATCTTCTAATAAATCATCCATGCCCATAAACGTATACGAATTCATTTTTGACGATTTAAATTGTGAAAAGTGTGTGTAAATAAATTGAGAGATGTGTATAAAAATGAAGATGAAATGGTGGGTATTTATAAAAAAAGAGGGTGTTTGAATTTTTTTTTTTTTACTTATGTTGCAAACGGTCGAAAATGGCACACAATATTGTGCAACTCACGCCCGTGGCTCACTCACGATTTTGCCAACCACTCACGCGCGAGTGATGGCATGGGGGTAAGGGTGAGTGGCTCACGGGGCTCACTCACGGGTGACTTACTCTTTATTCCGTCTAGCCTAATACAAATCTTGTTAGGCTAGGATAGAATTGTTGAAAAGAAACAATACAAGAAAAAACCTTGGCGGGCAAGAACCCTCTTTCTAGGGTTTAAGACCATCTATCTCTTCCTTCTTCCCCAAAAACCCAAAACAAAAAAGATAACCCAAAAAACACTCCATATCAACAATACTAATGGCATGAACCCTTCACCATCATCAATGTCACTCACTACAAGCTTCCGTTTCTTCCGATGCTACACTCACCTGCCCTCATCTCTCTCCCCCACGCGCCTCCCACGCGCCCTACAGCGCGTCAACACCCTTCGTTTCCTCTCAGTGACGTCACGCCCCGGCAGCCTGACGCCAGTCAATTCCAAGCGGAGAGACAGTTCTGATGATGACGTCATCGTTGATGGAAATGGGGGTTTGATGACGGTTGGAAATGGTGGGGAGAATGGGAGGATTGTGAATACGGAGCTGCATAAGGAGGCCACTGAGGCGTATATGTCGTATGCGATGTCGGTTTTGCTGGGACGGGCGTTGCCGGATGTGAGAGATGGGTTGAAGCCTGTGCATAGGCGTATTTTGTGAGTTTTTGCGGTTTCGTGTAGACTTGTTTAGTTTTGCGAATTTGTATAAGGAAGTCGATGGAAGTACCAAATGTAGTTAGTTTCGTAATGAAATGTCGTTAACTTGTTATGTGTTTTTTCTAGTTTACTAAGAAATGACGGGTTGTTTGGGGAGATAATTTGTTATTGCGACTAGAATTAGATATATGTTGTATGAACTTCGGACAAAGAGGAAATTATTTGTAAAATTAAGGATGTTTACTCCGAATTGGTTTGGTTAAGTAGTTTGTGTTGCTAAGTTGTTATCTGTTCTCTAGTTTACTAAGAAATGGAGGTTTGGAGCTTTTTAGGTTACATTGTTACTCTTTACAGGGGATTAGTTAAACGTCTTACCATGATTTGTATTTGATTGGTTTCTGATTATGCACACTTGCCAATCAGACTTTTATGCGGGCGGTGGTTGTACTTATGGCAATTGCTTTGTTCTTTTCCTGTTGTGAGTTATACTTGAGTTTTGGAGTGGTTGCGTCGTCTAGTGGTTGATATAGTCGGTTGTGAGATATACATTTCACTTAGTTTTGTTTGTAACACTTCGTGGCTGTGGATTTGTTTAGTTTAGGAAGAGGCTTCAACTAGAATTATTTAGTTGGTTCTTGCACAAAGTTTTAGCGAACTTGTTATCTGTTATTGTAGTTTAGTATAAAATGAGTGTTGGACCCTTCTCGGTTGCATAGGTAATCTTCACAGGATCTAGTTAGATGTCTGTCCATGATTTGTTTTTGATTAATTTCTTATGAATTTGTTTTATACATCTTGAGATTTAAGACTTTTATGCTGGGAGTTGTGGTGATTGCATTGATTAGTTGGCCTCTTTTGGGTTATGGTTCAGTATCGGGACTTGGGAGTGTTGCCAGAATGGTAGATATTCTGAATGGTGTAAACGGATAGTTACTTTTTTATATTGTGATTGCAGATATGCATTGCATGAACTGGGGCTCTCGTCACGTAAACCTCATAAAAAATGTGCCAGAGTTGTTGGAGAGGTATGATCTGACTACTAATCTTTACATACTCAAAGAATCAAAGCTTGTTCCTCCTTTACTTTCTACTTTCATTTTTCACAATTTAACGTCACAAGTTGAGTTTGTTTTTATTTCTCTCAGGTCTTGGGTAAGTTTCACCCACATGGTGACACTGCTGTCTATGATTCTCTTGTGAGAATGGCGCAGGTAAATAACATGAATTTTTGATAGAAAGTCTTTGTGAAATTGTGGTTTAGGACATTGCGTGCTAGCAAGTCTATAGTTGTTATCAACTCTAGCATTATGTAGGTTAGCTTTTTATCTTATCTGAGTACACACGTTTTTTCAGGATTTTTCGTTGCGGTGTCCACTTGTAAGTGGTCATGGGAATTTTGGTTCACTGGATGGTGATAATCCTGCGGCAATGCGATATACAGAATGCAGATTGGAAGTATGTTTTATTCATCCTATTTCTCCATCTTATACCTGTTTCAGTTTTAGCTATATGTTATGAAGATTAGAAGCTTAGATATATCGTCTCACGGATGACTAAATGTGACTACGATGTTGTTTTTTTCTCTTCAGTACATTCTATATTTAGTTTGTCTATATATGTGTTGATTTTCTTTTACTTTAACTTATCTCAAGACTATCAAGGACTAGAAGTACTTACTCGTTGAGCTTCAACTTTTCAGGCACTTACTGAACTAATGCTTCTATCGGACTTGGACATGGATACGGTACGTGTCATTTAATCTTCTAATCTTATCTACTTATACAAATATTCTTATGCCTCAAGTTCTCAGGTTCATTATTTTGGCAGGTTGATTTTGTTCCAAACTTTGATAGCTCTCTAAAAGAACCATCATTGCTTCCTGCTCGGATCCCAAACTTATTATTGAATGGTTCTTCAGGGATTGCGGTAATTATATCTTGAGTTCTTGACCAATCACTTCAATCCTTGCATCTTTACATTACATTATTTGTTTCAATTGCTTTATGATTTTTCATTCTTTGTAGGTCGGAATGGCAACTAATATTCCTCCACATAATCTTGGGGAGTTGGTTGATGCTCTGTCTGTGCTAATTCATAATCCAGATGCTTCGGTATTTGTTCTATCTTCTGATATTAAATTCCTTTGTTCCAGTTTTCCTTATTATTATGCTGTTGAATTTCAACCATTTCTTTCGCGTACATCTGCTATCCTACTGTAACCTTTTTTTGGAAGTTGAATAAGCTGAACTATTTGCAATATGAGCTCAAATGAATTTTATGTAAAGAAATTATACTTTGGAAAATAGTAACTCCTTAGCTATTTTTTGACTTGTATAACAGATAAATGAATTGCTGGAATACATGCCTGGACCTGACTTTCCAACAGGAGGAATCATAATGGGAAATCTTGGGTATATCCTCTTTTTTTATTTGTTTGATCAAGAGTTGCGTGTATCATGATTTATCACCTAAAACAATCCGGATTCTGTTTTTGTCATAAAGCTGTATAATCAACTCTTTTTATTGATTCAGCATCTTGGATGCTTATCGAACTGGAAAAGGACGTGTTATAGTCAGAGGAAAGACGGAAATTGAAGTATCTAATTCCAAATCAAAGAGTTCTGCAATTATAGTTAAAGAGGTTACTCTCTATGACTTTATTATATTCTACAAGAAGGAAATTCATGTCACTTTGTTAACTTACACTGTATCTTATATATGAAACAGATTCCTTATCAGACCAACAAATCCTCTCTTGTTATGAAAATTGCTGAGCTAATCCAGAACAAGGTACGGATCATTTTTGTTATGCAGGCCCTTCATACAAGTTGATGTTCCATTATGACCTGAGTAAAACCTTTATTTCCTATATTAAGACTTTGGAAGGCATAAGTGATATCCGTGATGAGAGTGACCGGTCTGGAATGCGGATAGTCATTGAGGTATCTATCTGATTTTTGGCACTAATCCTCGGTGGTAAAGGAGTTTTTGATGTTTTACTAACTTAATGTTCTTCATTTGAACTTTTCAGCTTAAGAGGGGGTCTGATCCATCCATTGTTCTGAATAACCTTTATCGCTTCACTGCTCTACAGTCAAGTTTTAGCTGCAACATGGTTGGGTGAGTGGTTCATAATTAGTGTCTTTTGTTTTTCAGTTGCTCTAAAGTTGTCTAGAGGTCTTGATATTCTTGCTAAGATAGTAGAATAATGAAGTTGATAGAGAAACACTCAAACAAGTTATATAGTTCACAAGATGGGCCAACTGAATTCATGATAATTGCTTTTTAAGCTTACCCAAACACCCCTAGGTTTGCTTGACATCTGACTTCTTATTTATAATTGCTCTGGCAGTATTATTGATGGACAACCTAAGCAAATGGGCTTGAAGGAAATGCTTCTGGTAACGTATTATCACCTATTCCAGGACCTTTCAGTTTTGTTTGCTTATTGTTACAGAGAAGTTATATTTATTACTTGATCATTTTATTGTACAGGCCTTCTTGGATTTCAGATGCTCGGTGATTGAAAGACGAGCAAAGTTTAAGCTTGCACACGCACGTGATAGAAATCATATTGTTGAGGTATTCTATAGTATTCTTACTAATTGTTAATGTTATTGAAGTTTATATACTAAAAGCTTTACCGCCAAATAATGATTATCTATGTTATTTTCTGTAAACATCCGCCAATCTGTTATATAGCTTCGAAATGTTAACTTTGCTCTACTTTTATATATTGACACATGTCAATCTTTAGCATACAAAAATATAGAGAAATGCTATGCTCACTCAAATTTTACAAAAAGTTATTCACAAAATAGAGGTGTTTATATGTGATTGGGTTAATGAAAGAGAAAAGAGAGATAATATGATATTGAGACCACCAATGATAAACATCCATGTCATTGTGTGAAAAATTTGTTTGTAAAAATTGAGTGAGCATATCATTACTAAAAAATATAATTGGTGTTTTATAGCAATAGCTGACAGTATTGGATATTGAACCCTAAAAGCACATTATAGAATATAGATTAGAGGAACTAATGCTCTATGTATGTTAAGATGCTGGTTCTCGAACACAACTAAAGTGGATAACTAATTGGAGACCTGCAAGAAACACTTAGGGTGCGTTTAGTTGGAGAATAAATTCTCTTGTTTTCTATCTCTAGTTTTGTAAAAATTTGGATGGGAAATTTATCTCCACAAAACACTTGAAAATATAGAAAATGCGTTTAGTTGATATTTGTATTTTCTATTTTGAAGAAGGGGAGGGAGGGTTGGGGGTTACAAAGGAAAACAAGGAAAACAACTAAAATTTGTTTTCTAATTTTCCTTGTTAGATTAGAAATAGGAGATTTTGTGTTTTGCAAAACATTTTGTTGGAAAATGATAATTTGAACGCGATTTCTATTTTCCTTGTTTTCCACAAAACATTTTGTGGAAAACAAGGGTGTTTTCCCCCAACTAAACGCACCCTTAGCACTTCACAAATTTGAGTGTGAGAAGGTATAGCCTTTGGTTTGTTTTGATAGAACTGCAAATTAAGCTGTCACTACTCTTTTGTAAACTTTCTTGAAGTAAGTTGATTAATTCTGGATAGGTTCTAAAATTTAGATTATATTATTTTTTGGAAATATTATGGAATTGTCGTAAATTAGTATCATAACACAAATTAAATGAATTTAACCTCAGTCCTGTTAACATATCATTATTTTTATTGTAATTAGGATTGTATTCGATTTAGCTCCTTTGTATAACGTAATTAATATTGATTTTAGAGCAATTTTAATCGGTTTAAGATCTAATACACACAAGCATTGTATTTCAGTTTACACCTATATGCATGTACACATAAAGTGTCCTGCTCTGCATTTGTTTACTTGAAGTATTGATTATTTATTTTTGGGTATTTCAAGGGTATCATAATTGGGCTCGATAATATTGATGATGTAATTGATGTAATCAGAAAATCTACAAGCAACTCAATGGCATCAGCTGACCTGAGGAAAAGTAAGCCCCATTGTTTCATCCTTTATGTATGGCAACATGCTTTAAATTTGTACTTGCATTTACATTTCATGATGTAAAGTCATTTTTATATGATGTATATCATAAGAACAGCTTCTACTGTACCATGATTTTATAAAGTCATTTCCATGTGGAAGTGGTATTCTTGTGAATCTGCAAGATAAACTTGTTTTTATACTGTAGATTATCATACTTAACATTGATTGTTATCTATATTGCAGAATTCCATTTGTCTGAAAAACAAGCTGAAGCAATATTGGATATAAACTTACGTAGACTTACACTGCTTGAGGTGCATCATTTTCTCTTATCTGTTGCGATAATTCTGTTAGCCTGCTTATTTTATTTGTCTTATTCAGTAATAGAAACACATAACTAATTTACAATTTTTGTTGCTTTGCAGAGAAGTAAGTTCATTAATGAAGGAAAATCCTTGATAGAACAGATACGTCACTTGGAAGAACTTCTATCAAGCAAAAAGCAAATGCTGCAGGTGGACTTTTATAATTACAATGCTTAATTTTTTATACTCGCATTTCTCTATTAAAGTATATAGCATCTACTGAACCTTAATCTACTTGCTACTTAGTTAATTGAACAAGAAGCAAGTGAGATCAAGAATAAATTCTCAACTCCACGACGTTCAGCTCTGGAGGATGCTGATAATGGCACACTTGATGAAATAGATGTTATCCCTAATGAAGAAATGCTATTGGTAACTTAGAAACTCTACACTCGATCAAACAGTATTTTGATTCTCTTAAACATACTGTAAGATCTTATATTGTATGAGCAGGCCCTTAGTGAGAAAGGGTATTTGAAGAGAATGAAGCCTGACACTTTCAATCTACAAAACCGCGGAACTATTGGTAAATCGGTTGGAAAACTGAGGGTTAATGACAGTATGTCTGACTTTCTTGTTTGTCGTGCGCATGACCGTCTCCTGTATTTCAGGTGCTTCTTACAACTTCCTTCCACTTCTATGTAGTATGTTTTCTGTTAACATAAAATGTTTTCTTAGACAATTTAAATCTTTTATATAATAAAGGAATTACATCATTTCGGAGTGATTTTGTTAATTCATTCTTATTGGAAAAAAAAATTGGGCCAATAGGAGAGCTTGATTTTGCCATGTAAGCAAAATCGTGTGATGTGATTAGTTAATAAAAGTCAAAATTAAATTGATTTTGGTCAACCTTTAATTGATTTGGTGGAGAAATTTGGTTGAGAAGAAAAACACATAAAAATATAGGTGTCAAATTTGTGAAAACAAAAACTTAAAAAAAGAGGGGACAATTAATAAAACTTTAGTGGTTAAATTTTTAAAAATTGTATAGAGTTAAGTGTAATATTATAAGTTTACATGTTTTTTAATAACTTTGGAAATTAAACAAGTACACCCTTATACTTTATACCCCCTATACTTTATAACTTAAAAATACAATATGTATGTTGTTTTAAAACTCCAACATATAAATATACATAAGATTATAAATATCATTTTTTTTACTATTTATGTTTACTAAGGACTCATTTATTTCATATTAAAAGTATGACAAATGTGGACACGAATTTGAATATTAAATACGGCTAAATTATTGAAAACGCAAATATAATTATCAAATTGTAAGTACGAGCTACTGTAATATGGAAAAAAAAACGTGATTGTACTTATAACAACTACTCATATAATTTTATTTATTTATATAAGGATATGTAGAAAAACATTTTTAAAAACTTTAAGGAGTATATTTTAACTTCATCAACGTTTATTATGTGCTACTAAACTCGCATCTTGTGTACATCATAATATCAATAGTGAAATTTAAATATGAACATCAACATCTATATCAGCTAAATATAGTTGAATCTTGAGTTATCTAACAAAACTTTTTTACAAAATTTGATTATACAAAATTCTAATGGATATTAATGGATAATGAAAAAACTCATGCATAAGTACATAATTATATGTAATTACCTTTAAAAATACAATATTCAGCATTGATACAAAATAAATTTTTTTTGTCAAAACCCTGTGCGTGCACAGGTATTATAACTAGTACTTATATACGTGGCATTTAGTATTAAAACACTAAATTTGGATTAAACCGAGTGTCGACATCAGCATAAAAACACTCGATATGAAAACTACTCTGAGTTTGGTCAATCTGAGTTTTGAAATCAGCATAAAACCATAAAGTATCTACTCTTTTGCTAGAGAATTCAAACAGAATATTTGTACTTGTTAAATATATATAAAATGGGACATAATATTTTTAAGGATTGAGATCCTCACATGTTCAATTTGAACATGAGACTTCATGTTGAGAGTTATGTGAGTGGTAAAAAATAATAAACAATTCATTGTGGGACATCTATTTTATTAAAAGATAAAATCACCACTCACATAACTCTCAACATGACTTCTCATGTTCAAATTGAACATTAGAGGATATCAATACTATTTTTAATGACAAACAGACGAGAGCAGGAAATTTTCTGTATTTTGACGCGAATAGACCTGATTGTCAACAGGAAATGATAAATTACTTAATAAATCTATATTTGTGTAGCGATAAGGGTATCGTGTATTCCGCATATGCATACAAAATTCCGGAATGTTCTCGTGCAGCGGCTGGGACACCCCTGATACAGGTATGCTAAATCATCAAATTTTTTCATGAACATGGCATTTGACCTTTATGCCCTTGTGCTGACTAGTTTTCCTTGTCTACTGTTGTGTGATTCAGATTTTGTCATTATCAGATGGTGAAAGAATTACCTCTATTATTCCTGTTAGTGAATTTGCTGAAGATCAGTATCTTTTGATGCTAACCGCAAATGGCTACATTAAAAAAGTATCTTTGATGTACTTCTCATCTATTAGGCAAACAGGGATAATAGCACTTCATCTGGTTTGTCATCTTCTTGTAATGCTTGATGTTTAATGCTAAAGTATAAAGGTGGTGAAATGGGTGGGTCAGGTCACAAGTCAACACGTGTTTCTGTCAAAATAGGCTATTTATATGTGCAGCTGGCTCGACCTACTAACACTAATTTGTACATTGTTCTGTAATTAAAAAAAAAATAGAGGTTTACAAAGATTAATGACGTAAGCATGGGAATTTTGACCCGTTTACTTGTGCAACCCATTTGACCCGTTTAATATTTTAGCTATTCATATAATTCTACCCGTCTGACCAGTTACTAATATAATACAACCCAAATTGACCCTGTTTATGGGTTAACTTTGCCACATTTACTAAGAAGAATACGATATCTCTTGAGTAGGTTCCTGGCGATTCACTGAAATGGGTTCGTCACTGCACAAATGAAGACTATGTTGCAATGGCTTCACAAAACGGATATGTTATACTTAGTTCGTGTGGGATTGTAAGTTCTTTAATTTTACTTCTTTTCAATGTACTAAAGTATAAAACAAAATAACCCAAAGGTTAACTGAATTTATCTTTACCTTTTTGTAGATCCGAGCACAAGGAAGAAATACCCGCGGTGCAGCTGCAATGAGACTTAAAGAAGGTGATAGAATGGCATGTGTGGATATTATACCTTCAACAAGACAGGAGGGAATAGAGAGCTTGCCTGACGATCACCACAGCCAGTAATTTCTTCAACCATGTTTATATTTTTTTAGTACTTTAAAGTTATATTACTAAATCAACTTTTCTATGTGCAGTAAGCGAACAGATGGCCCATGGCTACTGTTTGTGTCCGAGAATGGTTTTGGAAAACGAGTTCCTCTTAGCCGTTTCCGTCAGTCTCCTTTGAACAGGGTTGGTTTAATAGGTTACAAGGTATGTTACAAGTTTAATGTCAATATACTTATTTCCCATTCTTCATTCTTCTTCTGTTATTGTCACTGTGCTTTGGTAATATTATGATATAATTTTATTTTAAATAATTTTAGTTTTCATCCGAAGACCGCCTAGCTGCTGTTTTTGTAGTTGGTTTCACTTTAGCAGGTAATTTGGTTTCCTAGTTTTTGTCTGGTTCACTGGTTATCAAGCTGCCAGGACAATTGATAATTTTTCTTGCGTTTTATCAGATGATGGTGAGAGCGATGAACAAGTTGTTCTCGTGAGTCAGAGTGGCACAGTGAACCGAATTAAAGTCAGGGATATTCCTATACAATCACGCTATGCAAGGTAAACAAAAAGGGATTTAAATATATAAGGCTATGTGAACATATTTCTTTTCATGTGATCACTATATGAAAATTACTACTTTATGTCATATTTTTGTAAATCAATTTATGTATTAAAGGCTTGCTTCTTTTAGTGATTTGTGAAAACGCGTCCATGGTTCTAATATAAACTACATCTCAGGGGAGTGGTATTGATGAGGCTTGAGCATGCCGGGAAGATTCAGTCAGCTTCCTTGATTTCAGCTTCAGAAACAGAGTTGGAGGAAGT
The DNA here is from genome assembly GCA_019973895.1 of Chrysanthemum seticuspe. Taxonomy (NCBI): domain Eukaryota; kingdom Viridiplantae; phylum Streptophyta; class Magnoliopsida; order Asterales; family Asteraceae; genus Chrysanthemum; species Chrysanthemum seticuspe. The sequence continues at coordinate 94,841,901 of BPTQ01000002.1, read as the reverse complement.
TGAAGCTGCTGTCGTATAGGGAGTTCAAATCAACTTAACCATGGTTTGTGGTTATGTGAAGATCTGTGTCCACCCTGGTTAGATTTGATTACTAATACCACAATCTTGCATGACTCCTGATTGAAACCATTAACTATGCGTGATGGAGTCATGGGTAACCTACTTGAGAATTTTGTCTAAATGAAGCTCTTGCAAGGGAAAAACAAGTCGGGTTGTGGGAAATGGAGTTATGACTTTTATAACGCTAGTATAGTAGTAATTATTTGTATCTTCTTTTTTTGCATTTTGGGAATTTCAAAAAGCGTCTCTTGTGCAATATGATGTGTAGAATGCAATGAATTAGTGCTTTCATTATTCTGAATATTGTGTATTTTATGGCGAGAATGCACGAGAGCGATGGATTTATGGTGTGAGAAGCCGATTGACACACCATGAGTTGCATCGGCCTTTGTAGGCACAAGTATTGATTTCACTTGTGGAACTAATGGACCATTGCTATTTCTTCAGGCAATACCATCCATCCTTGCAGAAATACCTTGACAAAATGACTTCTAGCTTACACAAGTACCATAGATACGATGATACCTTTGACATTTTTTGTTTGTGCATGCATTTAATCATCTTTGTTTCTTAAATTTTCATGGGTGCTGAAACTCCGTGTACTTTCAAACATTGTGATTTTCCTAAAAATGGTGAAAAACCTATCGACTTAACTACTAAACATAAAGTGTTTCTGGACCATACCAATTGTATCAAATAGTTGCAAAATACACTCAGATCTGGTAACAAAGAAATAGACTTTAGGTGCAGGAAAGTTGGTTTCTGGTGTCTAAAAATGCGTATATAAGGACTATATATAGGTATTACCCTTTTGAACAGTTACCGTTGACCTCTCGGTGATGCCAATCGGTTGGATTCAGCCCCTCGTATAGGCTTGGGTTCAGGCGAGGCGAAGGTTTTCTTGCCACAAGAAGTGGTCAACGTGAGGAAATATTTTGCCATGAATTAAGAGTATATATGTGATGTAACTTGAATCGAGTATGGTCAAACAAGTCAATTAATATATAAATTTCATTGCTAAGAGATACATTTCATTGCTAAGAGATACATTAAACCTTTCTAAGTAAACATAAACACGTGATAAATAAATAAATAAGCATAAGGATAAATTATGACTTTGTATAACTAAATGAATGTCTATACTTGCCACTTAAACTCGCGTTATATTTTCTTTGGGAGCAGGAAAAAAAAGCTTTAGGATGTGTATAATTTTGGTTTATTATTTACACTATATTATTAAAAGGGGGAAAAATGTTCAAAAGAAATAAATAAAAATTAAAAGGGTGAAAAGAAAATTTGGCTGATGAAACGTTTATTTTAAAAGTATTTAATTACTAAGTAATTGCCCAGAAACAAAGCCCACACCGTCTTTTCTCTTTTCAGCAAAACAGGGAATAAATCTGATTTTTAACAATAAAAAAAAGGAGATTAAACTAATACAACCCTTAATTTACTACATATTGTAGCAGCCAAGATTGACGACTTGTATTATTTAAAAAAAAAAAAAAAAAAAAAAAACTGTTGTAGTAAGTAGTACCAACTCATCAAACATGCATGCACACTCGAGTCGATCAGTAGTATTCAAAGTTTTAAGTTTTCTAAGACCGCGTAAACACGTAGTATGTTTATTTCGTGGTAGGTCCTCTTTCACCATAACTATAAACATGATCACCTAGTACCACTTTATGCATACTATCATCAATCACATCATTGTTGTTAACAAAAATGAAGTCATTTCAAGCTTACCATTTACTTATTTTCCTTCCAATTATAGCAACATCTATAGAAGTACCAAACTATGCCAAGCCAGGTTGCAAAGATAAGTGCGAGAACGTGAGGATTCCATACCCTTTTGGAATGTTGATTGCAACTCCTCTACGCCATATTTATCTGCACTCGATCACCTTGAAGTTCTAGGTGTAGACTTGGAAACTCAAACAGTCACACTTAATATGCCAACAATCTCTAAATGCAGCCAGACCAAGAGCGTCGATCTTGGTAGGAGCCCCTTCCTGTTTTCCAAATCTTACAATTGGTTTGTTTATGAGGGGTGTGGAAATGCTGTCATGATGGATGATCATGGTAGTGTTCTCACCGGGTGTTCCGCCACTTGTAGCAATGATAAGGACGCTCTTAGAGATAGTAATAAATGTTTTGGCACGAGTTGTTGCCAAACCACAATTCCTGGTTATCTCAAGTCGTTCAGCATGAATGTCACAAGTTTGGTAAGTCAGGATGGAGATAGAGCTTGTGGGTCTGCCTACTTGGTGGATAAGAATTCACATGCTAAAGGAAGCTTTTCGAATAACACTCTTATTCCGATATCACTGCTGTGGACTCTAGGAGACCTTGACTACGATCAAGTCACTTGTTGCAACTACAATGAAAGAGTTATAGTGAATCTAGCTAATGGTACATCAGTAGACACTTGGAAATGCTCCTACGTTAAGCCGTTAAAAGGAAACCCTTATTTATTCAATGGATGCTATGGTATGTAATTCTATATTTGATTAGTACTACTATTTATTTGCGTGTTTGCTGTTTTACCCTCTAACCATCTCTTATATGACCTGCTCTTAAATTAGACACCGAAGAGTGTACAAGGTGCAAGGATAATGGAGGTATTTGTTACAATGAGAAAAAATATAGCGTTGATGGTTTGGCCACCAAATGGAGACAGACTTGTACTCATACTCTTTTCCTTGGAGGTGTAAGGCCCGAGCCTAAACGCAAACACTTGGGTATTATTCTAGGTAATGCCTGTTCCCCGTTCTTATAATCCATATATTATGTATATTCTACGCTATCTGTTCAGGTTCCGTTTAGTTACTTAGCACACCTACCACTTAGGTATCTGAGGTGCTTGCATGCACCATGTATCAAGATACTAAGACTCTAAGAGCATCTCAAACGTGTGCATTATATGTACAGTTTGCACCAATCAATACAGAGTATTTGTTTATATAAAAACGTAGAGTTTATACAAAGATATTTAAATTTAAAAATAAACTTATATAAGAATTTTTATATTTTTGTAAGTTTCTAAAATGGTCCTTTTTTGGCTTCATCTTGGTGCAAATTTATAGTGCTAATTAACACTGGAGATGATCTTAAGGGCTTACCCAAGTACCGATTTATCTATTTGTTTCATATCCAATGGGTTATAAATTTCTCTACCATTTCTTTGTTAGCACATGTTTGATAAACTTTAGTTCTTATTACTCTTGAATCAAATAACTAGATTAATTAGGTTGGCTTAATTTGTCTGCAAAAAAGGTATATGTGACCCGTGTGGCAAATGAAACACCTTTTCGACAAATAAATAGAAGTGTTAACAATAGACATTTTTGAAAGTTCTAGACTTCTAGCCATGAAAAAGGGGCAGAATAGTATGAAAATTAGAGCTCCAGCTAAGTAGCTTAAAATACGATAGCAAAGAAAGTTGGCCAAGGGATAAAACCTCTGAGCTGCAACACCGACTTGTTGATTTCTTTTAAAGCAGTTTGACAATATAGTAATCAACTATCGGATTTTGTATTGGTCTTCATTCAGGTGTTGGCATAAGTACTGTAATGGTTTTAATCACAACAATCATCTGTGCATCCTACAAAGTATACAAGAAAACCAAAACCAGAAGACGGAGAGAGAGTGTTTTTAAACGGGTTAATGGTGAATTACTTTTGAAGCAACAAAAAGAGGCTGGCCCAACTTCAGTTCGTAAAACCATACTATTCACGTCACGTGAGTTAGAGAAGGCCACTGACAACTTCAATGAGAACAGAATTCTTGGCCGAGGAGGTCAAGGTACTGTGTACAACAAAGGAATGTTAGTTGATGGAAGGATTGTGGCAGTCAAGAAATCAAAGATAGCTGATGAAAGCCAGATAGAGCAGTTTATCAATGAAGTGGTCATTCTTTCACAAGTTAATCATAGGAATGTGGTCAGACTATTGGGATGTTGCTTAGAGACGGAGGTGCCTCTGCTCGTTTCTGAATTCATTTCAAATGGAACTGTGTATGACCGTATTCACAATGAGAGTGAAGAGTTCCCATTTTCTTTGAACATGAGATTAAAAGTCGCTTCAGAGGTTGCAGGAGCACTTGCTTACTTGCATTCAGCTACTTCAATTCCAATATATCATAGGGATATAAAAACCACTAATATTCTTTTAGATGATAAGTACAGAGCCAAAGTATCCGACTTTGGAACTTCAAGGTTCGTCTCAATGGATCAAACTCACTTGACTACCTTAGTCAAAGGCACATTTGGCTACCTAGATCCCGAGTATCTCCAATCTAGCCAATTAACTGAAAAAAGTGATGTCTATAGTTTCGGAGTTGTTTTGGTTGAGCTATTGACCGGAGAAAAGCCAATAACCTTAGCTAGATCTGATGAAAATATATCTCTGGCTGCACACTTTATGTTGGCTATGGAAGAAGGGCGTGTTATGTCTTTTTTTGATGCAGTGGTGATTAAAGAGGGTGCTAGGGATGAGCTTCTGCTAGTTGCTAACCTTGCTATGCGATGCTTAGATCCAATTGGAAAGAATCGGCCAACAATGAAAGAAGTAGCTATAGAGTTAGAAACCATAAGAATGTCACATGCTCGCTCCTTGGTTCAAGCTAATATCGGATCGGTGATGCATCAGGAGGAACTGCCCCTTCCAACTTATGTTGAATCAACAACAACAGCGAAAGATGTAGCTGTAGAGTTACAAACCATAGGAACATCGCACACATTCCCTCTATAGGTAGAAAGAATACGGGATCTGAGTCAATAGGGAGGAGTTACGGAACCTTGATCAAAAGTCCGAGTTTCAATAATAACATTACTCAATGATGCAAATAGCCAAATAGTATAGGCATTTGTTCCGTCATGTAATAATTTATTTCCGAACGGTAAATTACACACCGATAGCACATATCTCACTCATAATATATCTCACAAATATCTCTAACGATACTTAAATCACAACTCTTGATTGACGAGCAACTCACATGCCATTAGACCAAACAACATGAGTTCCGTTAAGTAATAGATTAACATATTCATATAGCTGCATGCGTATATATACCGTTACTATTGTATGTTTGAAAAGATCAGAACTTGGTCTGGGTTATGAGACTATACAGATCAGGCTAAAGGAAATGTGAAAGGGTTACTTTCATTCATAGATAACATGACTATATTTATAGCCTTACAAAGAAAACGTGTACTACTAGTCCTACCTAAAAACTAGGTAACAATGAAACCTATTCTACCCAACATGAAATGCAGTTACAAAAAACTCGGTCAAACGTATACCAGTTCAACCTATTAACTAAAACATATACTTGTTTAATATATAAAACCATAATGTATTCATGCAAATGCACCCATGCATGCATACGTGAACCTTCACATAAACGATTAATCCAACATTCACCCCGTTAATCGTTTATTTCCTCGTTCACGTCAACGTTCAAGACCTTTCCCGGATACCCGACCTTCACATCGGTCACATCCAAAGTCTTCTCTAACTCAACCCCTCTTGAACATGTAACATGGCATCCCGTTAGACACGTTCATTTCCATCTCGACTTCTCCCGGATCCACGACCTCTTCCTCGGCCACATCATATCGCCACCCGATTTGAACTTCCAACGCCATAATGTTCACACTACGTTGATTCTTCATTGTTCCCGACTTTTCCCGGACTCACGACCTCTACGTTGGTCAATCACGTCCAAAGTCTCCAACCACCCGACTATTGTTGTCACCACACAAAACCCGTTTGCTCATAACATTTCTGTGACACGAGAGCATTACACCAATTAAGAAAACGAAGCCACCCGCTTTTACCCTTTTTTTCACCTGCTAAACAAACCGAATCAAAGCTACATGCTTTTCCCGACTCTTCCCTTCTGTTTATCCCGCGAACCAGTTAATCTCTCCATTTTCTGGTGACCTACAACCTACCGCCTTCTATGTCTTCGCTCTATGACCGCTCTATGACAAATTCAACCTTTTTCCGATCAAACCCGTTCCAAGAGCCCTATTCGATCCACCGACCAAGAATAACAAGCTTCAAGCTTTACGTCTTCTTGAACCTGCAAAACGAACCAAATCCAAAGCCACCTGCTTTGACGGACCCTTTCTGTTAGCTTTTCAGGCACCTCCGCGGGTTAGTCTCTTCAACACGGAACAACTGATCAAAGGTAGCTTACACCCCTCGCTTCCATGAACCTGTGATCATAACATCACAACCTTTTGATCACGACTAACAGCTACGGACCACCTATGTTCATCACCAGTCACCCCCGTTGTCTTGAACGGTACTCCCCGTCTCCCCCACGACAACGTCGTCCCGAAACACCTTATCGGTCTCCGTCTTCTGCTGTAAAACTGTGACAATTCTCAATTTCAGGTCATTTTACAAACTTTGAAAATTTTACTATTCATCTTGGGAATTTACTATTCATCGGGTGGAAAGGCGCCTGCTGCGTTGCAGCGGAAAATTTCTGAAATTTTTTGCGATAATCATTTACGAACAATGTTTGGGCGGGGTTTCTCGTTGTGAGATCTTGGTATGTTTTTTGCCGACACGTGTTGTATTTGTTTTGAATAAATGTTGTGTCAAGCTATATTTGTAGTTGTCAGTGTGTTGCAGTGGCGCTAATTTTGGCCCTTATAAGTTTTAAAAAATTGAGGATAATTTTTAAAGTTATTTGATAGTTTAAGGGTGCATTTTAAAAGTTTTTTTATTTAAAAATTATATATATATATATATATATATATATATATATATATATATATATATATATATATATATATATATATATTAAACTTCAAATTTTTTTATAAAACCGTACGTACGTCAAAAGCATAACAATATTGGTTTTGTTTTGTTTATTATCGAGTGGTCTTTTTGCTAGTATTTTTTTTTATTCAAAAAACCGCTAGGCATCTGTTAGAAATTTGGCAAATAAAATTTGTTATATAAAAAATTCGTAAATATTAAAAAGTTCAGGGTGTGTTTTGTAATTTATTTATTATTTTTTTTAAACTAATATTGGGATTTGTTTAATGACTTTAATCTCCTGCGTTGAAATAGTATTTGTTAAACGGGCCATGCTAAATTGTGATAGGAAAATTAGTCCAGTAACTTTACTAATATTTTATGGCACTGTGCTCAAGGGTATGCCCATAATATATACTCCCTCCGTCTCAAATCTATTGTCCATATTTCCTTTTTGGGTTGTCTCAAAATGATTGTCCACCTTCCATTTTTAGTAATAAAAAGGTAATTTTGTGAGGGAATATTCTATTTGTGTGGTTTAAAATTGTAGTGACCCCACTTTTATTAAACTTTGTGTTTTTTATCTCCTGACAATAAATTTGAGACGGAGGGAGTATAGAGAATAAAGTCAATAAACTAGTCTTAAAATATTAATAAAAGGCACGCGCGTTTTTACTACCCAACAAAATTAGCCTGTGTGACTATTGACTCACTAGTTTTAGAACCGTGTTTAGCCGGATAACCGGTAATAATATTTTAATAATTTTGTTTTAAATTTAAATATTGTGATAGTTATAAATTTATGCTTATCAAATGTTTAAGATTTTTTATAAAATTATATTAAAATTTTAATACTTAGTTAAAATATTCGTGTACGCACGAGTTTTTAGATAAAATTTTCATTATATGTGAAAAGGGAATATATTAGCTATAAACTTTTGTAGTTAATTTGCTACAATTTTGTGCTATATATGTGGATCTTTGATTCTTTTTGTGGGTCTTTGATTTTTTTATGTGGATCATTGATTCATTGCTTGTGTATTTTTGTAAAGGATTGTAGCCAATTGGCTACAAAAACTATAGTCAAGCTATGTACTAGTGCAAGAGAAGAACACTTCATATCGAGAAGATACAACGTGTTGTGGTGTTAGCGTAGTGCACTCGTAACACTTGCTATGTACTTGTTGTATATTGTTATACATCAAGTTGTTTGTCATCTTATTTAGTTAGATTGTGTAGATCATTATGATTTTGTGGAGATCGGGTAGACCTTGTTTAGTTTGTGTTGATAGAGTGTAGATCAGGTAGACCGTGAGAAGATCGGGTAGATCGTGAGTGAGATTAGTACTAGCTATATTAGTACTCGACATTTAGCTTAGTTTCGAAAATTGTGATAAGCGATATTGTATGGTTTTCTCCACCCGAAGGGAGTTTCTTGACATAGTACATTGAACTCTCGAGTTGGATACTCGAGGAGTGGAGTAGGGCGAAGAGGAGCTTGGTCACCGAACCACTATAAATCTTTGTGTCTCGGTTTGATCTTTTCAACTCTTACTTTTTATCTTGCACTTTATATTTCTTAGTAGTTATTGATTGTTTACCTTAGTATAGTATTGCAATTGCTTGATCTCACGAAAATTCGAATAAAAGTTTCTCCAAAAAGTAAATTTTATAACGAAGTAAAATCGGTAAAACTATTCAACCCCCTTCTAGTTATCCACAGATTTATTGGTTTGACGGTGGAGTATTTCTGAGACGAAATGTTTCTTCGGGTGTTTGGAGGAGTGTTTCAGGTAGTAGTATTTTGTTGTTTGACGTTTTGTGTTTCGGGGAGTGTTTTGTTAAGACATTTTGTACATAAAATGGTATTAAGAGATAGTGGGTAATAAACACAATAGTATCCGTTAATGTGAAGATTTGTTTAAAAATGTGAAGTCTATATGGGTATTTATAGGTAATAAATGATAGTGGGTAATAAACACAATAGTATCCGTTAAGGGGGGCGGGGGGAGTTTTGCACACACACCAATTTAGCGAGCAATTCACCGTTCATCTTTTTTTTGCCCTATGGAATGCGTGAGGTGGGTTGGACCCAATATGGTGTAGCATGAAGTTGGTTCTCACAGAGGGTCGCTATGCTCCATTAAGAGCAGCCTTAGGTTAGCATACAAAATAAAGTCCACTAAAAAAAAGAAAAATAAAAACTGTCGTTTTCGATACTCCCAGCCCAAAAGCCAAAAGGTTGATCCGAACAAGATTCTATTGCTTTCATTTTGTGATAAGATTATAGCAACTTTGTATGATAAAATTTGTTATTTATAAATGTTTGACAACAACAATAATATACCCAATCCTGCCAGAGAGAGACATGAGGAGCTAAAATGTAGACGTATCCTACCCCTACCCAAGAATAATCCCGAGAGTAGATAGAAGGCTTTCAGGAAGACCTCCGACAAGTGCAAGTGTGTGGGTGAGAGTGAACATAAATAAGTGCATGATGAAAGAGAGCAATAACAAGTATAAGCAGTCAAAAGACAAAGGTTAAAAACAAGCATACAAAGCAGAAAGACATGATACCATCAAAAAAGGAACATAAGAGAAAATAGACAAAAACATATATAAGCAAACACCGCAAGAGAAACATAAAAAGAAAAGAAAAAGCGTTAAAGAGATAAGGGGACATGAGAAAAAACAAACACTCACAAAAGTAAAAACGCATAAAAGCAAGAGGGCAAAAACACCTAGTAAAACGCAAACAAAGAAAAGAGGGGCTAAAGGAAAAAAAAAATAAAATAAAAAGGGAAAAAAGCAAAACCTAAGAGAGCAACACAGAAACAAAGCAGGGCAACGCAAAGAGGCAAGGCAACTAAGAGATGCCTAAAAGACCTAGACGCAAAGACTACCTCCTACCACCTAGCCCGAACTACCCGCATATTCTAATCCTATCTCTCCCCGCATTCCTATATGAGATCATGTCCTCGAACAAGAGAATCTCCTTCATGTCTTGCTTAAGTCTGTCATCCCACTTAAGTTTAGGTTTAACCTTCCTTCTCAAACCGGCGACTCTCAAGTATCAACGTTTCGACTCTCCTTAGTGACGCTGCTTGTGGCCTCCTCCTTGTTTGATTTGCTTGTTTTACATTTCTGTCAATCAACCGTATATAAAGATTACAAAGGATAATTCTAGATACTAAACATGGGTTAGTCCTAAATAAATACAAATGGGCCTAAATACAGTCACTAACTAGCAATACATAAAATGTCTCTAATACGCCCTCGCAGTTGGAGCGGGAGGAGGCCGGACGCTCAAACTGGATCGAAATTCTTCAAACAAGGTGGATGGAAGTCCCTTGGTAAAAATATCTGCATACTGATAGCGAGAAGGGACATGTCGAACTTGTCCGGCGGTAACCATGTCTCGAACAAAGTGTATGTCTATCTCAATATGTTTAGCGCGCTGATGTTGAACCGATTTAGCTGATAGATATATGGCACTAATGTTATCACAGTAGACCAGAGTAGCAGAGAATGTAGCTCACGGAGCAAGTTACGAAGCCATGCGGTCTCAGCCACAACGTTAGCAACACCCCTATATTCCGCTTCGACACTTGAACGGGAGAGGGTGTGATGACGTTTAGATGACCAAGACAGTAGACTATCACCCAGGAAAACACAATAACCGGAGGTAGATCGGTGTGGAGGGGCAACCTGCCCAATCAGCATCTGTATAACCAATGAGAGAAGTAGTAGATGAGGAGTATAAATGAAGGCCATGGTTTAAAGTCCCTTGAACGTATCGCATGATACGTTTAAGTGCAGCAAAATGAGGCTCCCGTGGATCGTGCATGTAGAGGCAAATCTGTTGTACCGCATAAGAGATGTTTGGACGTGTAAACATGAGATACTGAAGTCCACCTGCAAGGCTTCGATACAATGTAGGATCCTGTACTGGTACCCCTTCTGGACCCAGTTTGGACTCGGTATCAACTGGAGTCCGTGAGGGGTTACAATTAGCCATGTGAGCACGCTCAAGAAGTTGGAATGCGTACTTCTTCTGTGATAAGAATAAACCTGTAGAGTGACGAGTGGCAGAGATACCAAGGAAATAATTAAGTGCCCCAAGATCGGTCATATCAAACTCACTATGTAAAGAACCAATAATCTGCTAATGAAGAGCTGTAGAGGAGGCAGTAAGAATGATGTCATCCACATAGATAAGTAAATAAGCAACCTCGGATCCCTGTCAAAAAATAAATAGTGAAGAATCACACCAGCTATGGTAAAATCCAACCCTGGTGGCATAACCTGCAAAATGCTGAAACCAAGCACGAGGTGCTTGTTTCAGTCCATATAGGGACCTCTGCAAAAGACAAACATGGTGAGGGTATCTAGAGTCAACAAATCCTGGTGGCTGATGCATGTATACAGTCTCAGTCAGATCACCATTAAGAAAAGAATTCTTAACGTCGAGCTGATGAATAGGCCAGTTGCGAGAGACAGCAAAGCTAAGAACAGTGCGAATGGTTGCCGGTTTGACAACCGGACTAAATGTCTCGTCAATCTATACCAAGTTGTTGACTACTGCCATTAGCAACCAACCGAGCCTCATACCAGCTCAAAGTCCCGTCAGCATGAAACTTATGCTTGAATAACCACATACAGCGAATCAAACTAACATCCGAGGGCCTCGGTACAAGAACCCAAGTACCATTTTTAACTAATGCATTATACTCATCATACATAGCATTACGCCAGTGAGGGTCTTTTAAAGCAAGAAAAGGGGATTTAGGAATGGGAGAGATGGAAGAGGTATGAAGGGATAAACGATCAATGGGTTTGACAATGCCCGATTGAGACCTAGTGGTCATGCGGTGAGTTCGAGGAGGTTCATGGGCGGCTTGTTGTGAAGCAGTTGAAGTGGTGTGGGGAGTTGGGTTAGTGGGGGTGTTGTGGAGGGGGATAGGTCTTGAAGGTGTTGGGGGGTAGGCGTTGGGCTTGAGGGGGATTGGGTGATGGGTTGAGATGGAGGAGAAGCGGGAGTGTTTATGATGTGGTTGAGGATGGGGTTTGGTGTGGGTTCTAAAAATATGTACGAGGGAGGGGTATTGGGAGTCATTGATTTGTAAGGGAATTGTGTTTCATCGAAAGTGACGTGTCTGGACAGAATGATTTTGTTTGTTTCGAGGTTAAGGCAACGGTATCCGCGATGGTAAGGCGGGAAGCTCAAGAAAATGCATGGGGTGGCACGTGGGGCAAGTTTGTGGGGTGATTGAAGGTGAGGGTAGCAAAGGCATCCAAAAATACGTAAGCATGAATAATCGGGTTCTTTTTTAAAAAGGCGTGTATAGGGGATTTCGTTATTGATAGCGGTAGAGGGTAGAAGGTTAAGAAGGTAGGTGGCCATATGTAAAGCCTCGACCCAAAACGAGGGGGTAGGTGTGCTTGAAAAAGGAGTGTGCGAATGACATTATTAATGGTACGTATCATTCTTTCGGCTTGGGCAAGAAAATCTAAATTGGATGCCATGTTTAGCAAAAAGGGTGTGGAGTTGGTTATTGTCAAACTCACCGCCATGATCACATTGGAAACTTTTGATGTCACATTTAAATTGATTTGACATAATTACGAAAATGCAAAAACTTATCGAACATGTCAGACTTGGATCGTAAAGGGTATATCCACAAATAATGAGAGAAGTGATCAAGAAAGAGAACATAATATTTAAAACCACTAGAGCTAGTAATAGGGGAAGTCCATAAATCAGAGTGAATAATGTCAAAGCAATGTTCAACAATAGAATTCGAATTATGAAAGGGAAGCTTCACATGTTTGCCAAGTTGACAAGCGTGACAAACATGTGTAGACTTTTCTTTATTACATAAAATAAAATTACGAGAAGTAAGGGTACGTAGCACATCATCACCGGGATGGCCGAGACGTTGATGCCATGTAGAAGGGCTGGTGGAGACAAAAGCAGTAGGAATAACGGATGTCTTGGTAACTGGGTATAGATCGCCTGAACTATCACATCGAAGGAGGATATGGCGAGTCAAGAAATCCTTCACAGAAAAACCAAAAGCGTCAAACTCAATAGTGCACTTATTGTCTCTAGTATACTGACGGACATAAATGAGATTTTTAATTATATTAGGTGTAACAAGAACATTATGAAGATGTAAGGGGCGATGAAGGGTAGGAAGAATGCTATGTCCGGTGTTAGTAACGGGAATAGAATTTCCGTCACCAACATGTACAGATAGGTATAAGCGTTTATTAAAAAGAGTACTTAAATTAATTGCATTAGAATTTAAATGTGAGGATGCACCTGTATCCATGTTCCATGTCGGGTCTTGTAATGTCATGGTACTAAAAGCACTCGGGAGAGAGGTAGCTTGAGACGGGTACAAAGCGGGTGGGGGTCCGAGAATACTTGGCGTAGTGGAGGGCTGTTGGTAAAAAGGCTGGTGTGGTGGGGTGGGTTGGGCTGCGTAGGGGTGCTGTTGGACAGGAGGGGGAGTGGTGATTGGGCCGTAGGCCTGTTGGGGATATAAGGGGGTTGAAGGGTGTTGAGTAGTGGGCTGTCGGCCCAAGGTGTGGTGATAAAGGCTAGGGGTTTGGGCTTGTCCAGCAGCGTACATACCAGGAGCCCAACTTATATGGTTTTGGCTATTTCCCGACCTACGGTTGTTATTAGTACCTGTGTGATTTTGTAAGCCAGGTCTGTTCCTGTAGTCATGTATAAATTTGCATCTCTCGCCAAACTTGCACGTCCCCTTGTTGAAATGGTTACAAAGTTGTGGTATGGATTGAGATGTAGGGGAGTGAGTATTAGTATTACCTTTTGATCTCGACGAGTTAGTAGTCAAGAGAATGGAGGGGGCGGACGAGCTGCCTTCAAATGTGGTGGAGTTGGTGTGCTCGTTCAAGGTGGACTCCTCAAGAAGGAGCATGGTGCGGGTTGTTTCAAAAGTGGGGAGGGGGTCACGGTGGCGTATAATTTTCACGATAGTAGCAAACCGTGAGTCTAACCCATTAACCGCATACATAACCAAATTTATGTCACTAACCGGAGACCCGAAGTTTTTAAGCCTAGCCGCCATGGACTTTATTTTAGAGCAATAGTCATTAATGGACATGGTGCCAATCTTGATGGAACGTAATTCATTGTCAAGTTTAATTGCCCTAGCATCTTTATTGTCATGAAACAAGTTTTGTAGGTGATCCCAAAGAGCTTTAGCGTAACCCGGTGTAGAGACTACTTGCTCTTGAAGGGAGTCACAAAGAGAACCAAGAATCCACATCTTGATGAGATCATCAAGCTTGCACCACTCCGTAGAAGGAGTGCATGACGAGGCATCCTCTTCAATATGTGATTTAAGCCTGAGACTACCAAGATGTATTTTGAAGAAAGAGCTCCAAGAGTTGTAATTGTATTTTTCAAGGTCTAATTGAATGGGGACCTTGCTAGTTATACTAAACGGGATGAGTTTATCGGCGGAGGTGGGTGGAGTAGGAGGTGGAGGAGGGTTTTCTTGGCCTGTCATTGTTTACAGATTGTTTTGTGTAAAGAGGAGAAGAGACGACAGAAAGATGGGGGGAGGGTAAGGGGAAGATCCGAAATTTGTGGAGAGGATTAGGGAGAGAATAAGAGGCTCTGATACCATATTGAATGTTTGATTTGCTTGCTTTACATTTCTGTCAATCAACCGTATATAAAGATTACAAAGGATAATTCTAGATACTAAACATGGGTTAGGCCTAAATAAATACAAATGGGCCTAAATACAGTCACTAACTAGCAATACATAAAATGTCTCTAATAATCCTGACATGACCGAACCATCTCAACCTTCCTTCTCTCATCTTCGAAATTATAGTTTCGACTTCAATTTTTGCTCTGAATACTCCGTTCGGAATCATGTTAAACATGGTTTTACCACAAGTCCACATTAGCATTATCAGTTTTGCCACTTCCACCCTGTTAGATTGAGTTTTCGTGATAGGCCGCACTCTGACCCATACAGCATAGCTGATCTATTTGCCACCTTATAAAAATTTCCTTTTAGCTTAAAGAGGACTTCCTTATCACATAGTACTCCTAACGGTGAGTTACGTGGCAAGTTATATATATATATATATATATATATATATATATATATATATATATATATATATATATATAAAATAACAAAAAGTTTAAGGTTAAAAACATAAAACTGAACTTTTTTATATTGACAGTAAGTTGTTTGTTTGAAAATGAACGCCTGCGGAGAAGATTTAAATTTAAAACATGCAACCATTAATTTACTGTGTAGCAGCCAAGATTGACGACTTACATATATTATTCTGAAATAAAGTTGACAAATTATTATGTATAAAAAAAATCTCTATGAACCATTAAGCTAGTACTTAAAGTTACAATTCTTTAATGAAACCGAGTAAACTCGTATGCATTTTTTTATTGGCAGGTCCTCGTTTTACACCATAATATATTATAAAGATGAACAACTAGTTACACTTCATGCATACAATACTATCAATCACATCATTGTTGTTTCTTGCTAACAAAAATGAAGTCATTTCAAGCTTACCATTTACTCATTTTCCTTTCATTAATAGCAACATCTGTAGCGTCTCCACACTACGCTAAGCGAGGATGCAAAGATAAGTGCGGGAACGTGCGGATTCCATACCCTTTTGGAATCGGAGCAAAATGTTCTATCAACAAATGGTACATTGTCGATTGCACCTCCTCGACGCCATATCTACCTGCAGTCAACCACCTAGAAGTCTTGGGTATCGACTTGAAAAATCAAACAGTCACTCTCAATATGCGACGGGTCTCTGAATGTAGCCAGACCAAGAGCGTTGATCTTGCTAGAAGTCCCTTCCTGTTTTCCAAATCACAGAATAAATTTGTTTATGAGGGGTGTGGTAATGCTGTCATGATGGATGATCATGGAAGTGTGATCACGGGGTGTTCAACCTCTTGTCGCAATGATACTTTTAGTGATAATAACAACTGCTTTGGCATAAATTGTTGCCAAACTGAAATTCCTGGTTATCTCAAGTCATACAGCATGAGAATCACGGGTTTGGTCAGTCAGGGTGGAGATAAAGCATGTGGGTCTGCCTTCTTGGTGGATAAGAATTTATATGTCAAGGGAAGGTTTTCTGATAACGCTTTTATGCCAGTGTCACTTCTTTGGACTCTAAGTGACCTTGACTATGATAAAGTTAGTTGTTGTGATAACAACGACGGGTTACAAGTCGAAGTGGATCTAGGTAATGGTACTTCAATAGACACTTGGAAATGTTACTATTACAAGTCACTCACTGGAAACCCTTACTTGTTCAATGGATGCTATGGTATGTAATTCTATATTTGGTATACTTTTTTACAACGTAGCCTTCTGTTAATTAGCTTACATGATTTGAATATAGATACGGAAGAGTGTAAGAGGTGTGAGGATAATGGTGGTTACTGTGACTATGAGAACATATACGACGTTGATGGCTTATTTAACAAATGGAACATCACTTGTGGGGAATATATTATCGTTGAGGATTTAACATCTAATGAGGTTATCATATCATACTTGGGTGCTATTTTAGGTAAAGTAATGGCCATTCTTTGTGCTTATATAATCCAGTCACACTTTATATTTACTTTGCTATCGATCTGGTCAAATATAATGCTCTATACTACTTCTTATTACTGTTAAATCAACAACATGTGGCAAGTGCAACATCTTTTCGACATGTTAAGTCAATAGTTTGAACCATTAGATCTCTTATTAATAATCTATTATCATTTTTGAAAGTTCTAGCCACGAAAAAGGCCAGGATGGTATGAAAAATTATAACTCCAGTTTTAAGAAGCTCCAATCAGCTGCGATTGCAAAGAAAGTTACTAACTAATATAACGCCTATGAGCTATAACATCAAATCGTTGTTTTTTTATTAAAATTGTAGACAACTTGCCAACTAATTATCCATTTCGTATTGGTATTTATTCAGGTGCTGGCTTAATCACTGTATTAGTTTTTCTTGCAACAATCATCTATGGATCCTACAAAGTATACATGAAAACAAAAACCAAAAGACGGAGAGAGAGTGTTTTTAAACGCCTTAATGGTGAATTACTTTTAAAACAACAAAAAGAAGCTGACCCGTCTTTAGTTCATAAAACCAAACTATTCACATCACGTGAGTTAGAGAAGGCCACTGACAACTTCAACGAGAATAGAATTCTAGGCCGAGGAGGTCAGGGTACTGTCTATAAAGGAATGTTAGTTGATGGAAGGATTGTGGCAGTCAAGAAATCAAAGATATCTGATGAAAGCCAGATAGAGCAGTTTATCAATGAAGTGGTCATTCTTTCACAAGTTAATCATAGGAATGTGGTCAGACTATTGGGATGTTGCTTAGAGACGGAGGTGCCTCTGCTCGTTTCTGAATTCATTTCAAATGGAACCGTGTATGATCGTATTCACAGTGAGAGTGAAGAGTTCCCATTTTCTTTGAACATGAGATTAAAAGTCGCTTCAGAGGTTGCAGGAGCACTTGCTTACTTGCATTCAGCTACTTCCATTCCAATATATCATAGGGATATTAAAACCACTAATATACTTTTAGATGATAAGTACAGGGCCAAAGTTTCTGACTTTGGAACATCAAGGTTCGTGTCACTGGATCAAACTCACTTGACTACGTTAGTCAAAGGTACGTTTGGCTACCTAGATCCTGAGTACTTCCGTTCTAGCCAATTCACTGAAAAAAGTGATGTTTTTAGTTTTAGAGTTGTTTTGCTTGAACTGATAACTGGAGAAAAGGCAATTTCGTTAACTGGATGTGGTGAACACAAAAGTTTGTCTATGGAATTTATGTTGGCTATGGAAGAAGGGAGTTTTGAGTCTTTATTTGATGCAATGGTAATTAAAGAAGGTAACAGGGACGAGCTTCTTCTAGTAGCTAACCTTGCAATGAGATGCTTGAATCCAATCGGTAAGCATCGGCCAACAATGAAAGAAGTAGCTACGGAGTTAGAAACCATGCGAACGCCGCACATTTCCTCTTTGGTTTAAGGTGAAGATTGGTTTAATTACTGATGTATGGGGAAGAATTACTTAAGCTAGTTAACTTATGTTGTATCAAAGACATTCTTTAGTTTCACTGATAATATGCAAAAAAGCCAGGTGCATTTCTATTAAGTTATAATTTTACATTAAATATGCCATTTTGAAAAAAATAAAATTTTACATTAAATATTGTTGCAAAGTATGTCATAGAGTTTTATGTAATAGAATTAAACTCTTCAAAATTTGTAATCATTTTGTTATTGTACATGTGTTAAAATTCAAGGTATATATATACTTTGTTCACATGTAAAAATATGTATGATATTGTTAACGTCATAAGTTTTTTAAATGTAATTTTAGCGTCACAGATTTAGTCAATTTCTCTAATTTTATGGTTTTGATAATAATTTATCACATTCCTTTGAATTAGTTTGTTTATAAAATAAGAAGCGCTTTGATACAATTTTCATGACATTTTATTTGTTTAATCTCTCGTAATAATTGTTACCTGTGTCAAGTAGAGCACTCATGTTGCAACTAACTAAACCCGACCCGATTCGTCAAAGTCTACAGAAAACAATTTTTTTTTTTCTCGATGCCCCCTTTAATCACATTTTCTAGCTCCACCACTCTCTAGAGCTTTTCACTATTTTCCCATTTTAGGCAATAAAAATTTCATTTTTGCTCTTTAAAGGGCAACTGTACTAAGAAAACATGCTAATCAAGAGAAAAGAACAAAAATAACCATTATAGCTGAAATGCAACCAAATGTGGGTAGAGGGAAGCTATGCTAGAATCCGTGTATTTGGAGATGACCCTTGTCAATACCATGTGTCAAATTCAATGTTGGTAGAGGGAAGTATAGATATCAGTTGTGGATTTGATTTCAACTCTCTCTGCGCTCTGTGATGATGCTGGAGAATCTGCGCATCACCTGTTTGTCGTATGTCAGATTGCAGCAAGCCTTTCAACCATGGTCCAAAACTGGCGGTTATTCAAAGACTACCTGACTAATCTGTCGGATCTGATCTCATGGGGTGACTCTACAGTTCTGTTAAACTCGGTGACATCATATTCTGATGTGATTATTCGAACAACTGCTTTTTTGCCCCATCGATTTCAGTATCCATGTAAATACCCCAATGGCCCAATACATGAGATAGATTCTTAATGAACGTTCTATGGAGATGGATAACAACTAACAGCCTATGATATGCATGCCTCGGTCACATACTCACATGTCTGATATGGAACCAACTACAGAACCAACTACTTTGAGGGTCTTGGAGGACTATGTCCACACTCTTCAAATAACAAATAACATATAGCAATGCACTAAAGTAGATGCCGCTAAACACAAGGGTCACCCACTACGTGCAACAATCCAATGTTTATTCCTGAAAAGACTAGGCGCTCCTATGCTTAAGAATTTGGATGTCTAAAGTCTGCAAGTTCCACAAATACAGCACACATAAGATAAGGGTAAGGACTAATGTGCTCTAGAGCACACTAGGAATGTGTGGGACACTTCTAAAACAAGTGGGAAACATTCTCATGAACCTTATATATGTTTATAATGCACACATTCTTATGGATCTTGGATGCCTACAGTTCTCGAATTACATGAATGCCCTACAAAAAAACTGAGTAAGCAGACTGATTAATAAAATACAGTATGTACAGAGAACGCTTGTTTGTTTTGGAATGGCTAACACAAAAACTTGACACTCTCCTATACATGCTGTAATACATTCTTGACAATCATCGAACTTTACGGTCTGTAGTGTTCCTATGCTTATTAAGTTTGGGGAGTTTGATTCAAACTTACTTTTGCTTAGTGGCAACGAGTCAAACAACTTACTATAACACAGATGTGACACGCAAAAAGAGATCAAGCATATTACCTACTTCTCATTTCCACTTAGAAAATGAAGATAAAAGAAACCCTTTGTCCTAGCAAATTATGAGCCGAAAAGAGAACAGTTACAGATATGCAGTTACAGAAGCCACATAAAACAGATGGATAACTGGTTCGGTCAGATACAGTCAATAATCAAGGTCAATATACACTACTTGCCTCTCCTAAAAAATCGCCTGCAGACCAGATGCATCATGAACTCAAGAGGTTTGGTATTGGATTCAACTTGCTGTGTGATCTGTGAATATGCTTTAGAATCTACCCAGCACCGGTTTGTAAACGTCCGGTTGAAGCAACCCGTTGGACCACAGTACAAAACTGCCAAGTCTAATTTCATGGGGGTGACTCGACAGCTTTGTCAAGTTGGGTGAAATCATGTTTTAATGTTGTTTATCAAACAACTGCTTAGTTTATATGGAGATATAGGAACAAGATTCGCTTCAAATCCAAACCACCAACGAAAGATGCCGGAGCAGGGTACGGGGAGGTGGGATATAGACGGTCTCACCCCTATCCAAAGGTAAAGTACCCGAAGGTAAGGGGTGACATTTGGAAAACCCGAAAATATCACATTAATACTTTTTGAGTTTATGCAGAAACATCACATAAGCAGTAAAGTAATCGATATAAAATCAATTAGACAGCATTCATTCATTCGAAAGATAACAAACATCTAAATCAACAACACATTTCAGTTTCCAAATGATTCATTTATTTAGAACAACAATCTAAGTCAAAATATGATAGAAGTAACAAAACAAACAAACAAAAACCTTAAATGAGTTTAAAAGGGAGAGGCCAAGGAGTAGATCTAGGAAGCTCAAGCTTATCCTTAATCCGTTGAATCTTTTTATCTTTTTTAGGCCTTGAGTTCCCGTAAGTTCCTTTGAATATCTTCCCTTTTTTTGTTCTTTTGTCGCCTCTTCCGCATAAAACAGGTGCAGCCTCTTCAACTTTGGATACTAATTGCTTCCCCCATCTTGAAATCATCATCATACTCATTTTTGCCAAAAACCCTAATCAAATGCTTTACTGTATTCCCCTCTTTTTGTTTATTGTGTTCTTGACAAAGTATATGGGCTCTTTGGATCAATTCTTTTGGGTTGGTCGGTTTAAGCCTTTCTTTCAAAACATGTTTTCTTTTTTATCTATACTTTCTTTAAAGGATATAGGAAATTCTAAATAAAAAAGTTTTAAATTTTTTAAGACCAAAAATATTTTTATTAAAAGGAAGATAATTTTTTTTTGGGAGAAAAAAGTAAACTTATATTATTACTTCCAACCAATGTACATCATGAGAAATAAACATAAAATAAGCATACCCAAATCAGATACAAACACAATACAGATACAACACTAACACTTAACATCCGATATCATCTACTACTACAAAGATCCCAGACATGTTCTCTAATATCATTCCAGAACAGAGCATGAACAAATCACAGCAGAAATATTCCATCAATTAGCCATTCTCACATTAGAATTCACATTTTAAAAGCACCATTGCCACCTAGCTAAAAGGAATATACTTTGTCAAGCATAAAAATTTCAGCATACAAATAATTATAAGTTACATTTAAAATTTAAGTGTCTTTATATCTATATTTAAAAATTTAAGTGTCTTTATATCTATATTTCTAACAGTCATACACTACTAATACACTAGTGTAACAACTCATTTAAACCATTACAATATTGTAACACCCATTAAAACCATTCTTGTAACAGCCCAAACTCACTTGATATAAAAGACTCAACAAAAACATACTCAACACAAAAACACACATTCAAACCCGACACAACAATCTCACAAAAACATTTGTTCGTCACAAAAATAGATACCGGGTACCCGCCGCTGCATTGCGCGGGTACCCTTTTAGTCTTTCTTACTAACTTGATGCTGTTTTGAAAGGGGCATTTGCGTATATATCTTTTCAAAGTATGCATAAAAATTATAGTATCATATACATTAAAAGTTTATACCGAAGATATATATGCAATTTTAGAGACTATATACTGTTCCATATCTCAAGGATTTGTTTTAAGTTAATAGTTCATTTTAGAGACTGTACTACTTGAGTGTTGTTGAGGTAAAAATGTGTCTTCACCTAAACAAGCAAGTATCCTTCGGCTAACCCTTAGCTTAGCTCTCCGGATTAGGTCCTTCGGATCTGTTAACACAGAAAACACGCGTTAGCCTCGCCTAGGGTTTTATCCCTAGACCAAGCTCCGGCGTGAGAATGAATATAACGGTATTGTCAGAATTACTATGTGTAAAATAGGGTAAAAATGAGTTAACCTTTGATGCAGTAACTTTGGTCCTTTTATAGGTGAGGAATCTTGTCCTTACCCGGGGGTCACGTGGGGTGATAGTGACTCTTTCGGGCGGGAGTTGACTTGCTCTTTTTGCTTAGGTCAGGCGGGAGCTTGGCTTGCTCTGTTTGGTCCTTGTCTAAATAAGGTCAGGCATTCTGACTAAGATTCCTTTCCCTTTATGTATAATGACGCCATGTAGCCGTTGTGCCGGGGGGTTGTATTCAACCCTTCGGCATGTGTTGACTATTGGCTCAGCTTTACTTGTTTTTAACTGGTTGTATGTTTATCCGGGCGGTTTGGCCCTTCGGCTGCATTCGCCGGATACATACGCCAACATGCCCCCCCCCCCCCCCCCCCCGTATCATGTTAATGGATACATTCATTACATGATATTGGGAGTATTTGATGATTTCTTTCAGTGAATAGTGCTCCGTCCTTTCTTTTTTTTTGACACGTGGCAGCTGATGTGCGTTGTGTGGTGGCCATGGTGGCACGTCACCGTCTGAAACGACGGGACGTTTCACCTATTCCTTCCTACGCCTATAAATAGCGCTGTCATTTTCATTTTTACCACTGTAAAATTTTCACGCCCACACGTTTTCTGCGTTTTTCAGCCGAAAGGTTTTTGTGTTTCTTCTTCTACTGTCCAAGTACTTTCTAGATTTCCTTGTGTTTTAAACTTAGGCTATTTCAATTACCTTTCGGTAATATGTCAGAACCGTCCGGCTCGTCACCCGGTCACGACTCTGGCCCTGCTTCTGAGGGTCCGTCGCGACCGAAACCTAAGTTTGATCTTGACAAATATACTTCGAATATGACTGAGACGGGTTTAAAATGGGCTATAGAAGAATTTGGGATTCCCCTTGATCTCCATCCGAGGCTCCCACCAACCGATTTTACGATGGGTCAATTAGGAGATGATGCTATAGGTTTATACTTGGAATATTTTATGGAAGGGGGGATTAGCGTCCCGTTTTCTACTTTTCTTTTAGATGTTCTTCACTACTATAAAGTTCATATTTCCCAGTTAGTGCCGATAGGTTTACATAGGGTTACACTTTTTGAGGTATATAGCCGTAGCCTTCACATCATTCCCACAACCTCCTTTTTCCGTGCCTTCTATAAATTGCACAAACAAGGGCACTGGTTTACTTTTGCTAAGCGAGACGGAAAAAACCGCCGGGTTTGTTTTCAGGAAATTTTGTCTGGGTTGAAGGGTTGGAAGCGATAGTTCTTTTTAATTGACCGTCGGGCTATCCCCTTTGCAATGCCGTGGAGGCATCCAGATTCAGATGTCTCTGACCCTTTTCCTACCGGGGAGTTTTCCGTGCCGGACGCAGATTCGTTGTCTGCTAATATCATTGATTTGATAAAGATTCCGCCGGGTTTCTTGTACGCCGTTGGGTTATTAGCCAACTGGAAGTATCCAGGTTACCGGGCGTCTCTGAAGGAGGCCGAGGGGAATGGTACTTAGCCTGCGTTCTACCTATTTAGTTAGGATTTTGTGTTTCTTATGGTCTTAATAGTTTCTTGTTTGTTTTGCAGCTTTGACCATGTCAGATTACTTTATCAAGCCAAGGTACCGTAAGGGGGAAACCATGACTCAGGGAGATAAATATCAAGACGGGCAGGCTCATCTGATGCATGTCACCCTCCCCAGCGTAGCTGGTACTCTGATTCCACCCAAGACGGATGCTATGAGGAGAGTTGAGGTGGCCGACCCCAAAGTCTTGGAGGCGAAAGAAAGGAAAAAGAGAGCTGCTGAGGCTAAGGCCGGAGGTTTGAAGTCGCGAAAATGCCTGGCTGGAGAGGGTGGTTCTGGGAAACCACAAAGAAGGAGAAAAAGTCCACCGCCATTCGTCAATGTGGACTCAACCACCAACCCTACGCCGCTGAATGTTATACCCCCCGAGGGTCCTCAGCCAAATGACCCCCATACCGTTGAGAAGGATAATCTGGAGGGTCATTCCAGCAACAATCTGGATGTAGCCAATGCCGGTGGAAATGCTGATGGGAATGCTAAAGACCATGATGAAGATCATGAGACTTCTCGTGTTGTTGAGCAACCTGCTCCCTAGGAGAATAGTAAGTTGTCTTTATTTTCTCTCCCCTTTTTGTATATTTTATTGTGTCCTTACTGTTCGTCTTTACTCGTATCTCTGTAGGGGTTTCTTCCCCTCCTCAGCATTGTGCAGATGAGGGTGGCGATGGAGGAGAGAAAGCTACATCCAGTGCTACTTACGTGCCGGAATGGTCTATCAAAAAGGATGAGAGAGTTAAGGGCTATGACAAGTACATGGATTTGCTCGTTCACTTGCCTCCCCCTGCCGAAGAGGCGTATTTACAAATCCTGACCGATACCGAGGCAACTCAGAGGTCATGGGCTATTCTGGCCAAGGGTTCTCTTACCTTTACGGACATGCTTGTTCGTTTTGAGAATATTGATCTTACGCGTAGAGAATTGGTTGAAGAGCATAAGGGGTGTGGGACTGCTGCCAAAGAAAATTTTGATTTTTTGAGTAAGACGCTGGGGGAGTTGAAAGTTGTGAGGGATGAGCTAGGTGAGTGTTCTGCCTGGGAGGAGGGTTTGAAAAAACAGGTACGTACTTTAGAGGCTGAGAAGGCCGAATGGTTAAAGCTGTCCTTAGCTCAGAGTGAGAAGATATATGGTTTAGAGAAAGATCTGATGGAGGCTAGGGGAGCCTTGAAAAATGAGGAAGAGGAGAATGCAGTTCTCTGTAAGGAGCGTACTGAGATTGTCGTGGCACCAGGGAATCTGGAGATTGCAAGGTCTAACCTTGTTAGGGACTTCCTTCCTACCTTCGTGGCTTGCCTTCTTGGTAGTCACGAGTACAAATCTTCCTTGGCCGCCCCTTTTAGCTTGAGCGAAATGGCTGGGTGGTTGGATGGGGTATCTATTGAACGTTCGGAGGCGGATGTGAAGAAAATTTTGGATAGCACTGAGGATTTGGACCTAGAGGCTCCCGTCAAGTACTTGGCAGCATATGATGAACTTTTTGTAAAGAAGTATCCTTATGTTGATAAAGTTCGAAATGCTTGCCACCGCTCAGTTGTAGATATAATGGCTCTGATGCCGGATCCTGCTCCAGCGCGTCCTGGTGGAGTTCTAGAGGGAGAGGCTGGGGAGAAAGATGGGGAGAATAGGGAAGACGGGGGGAATAATGTTCCTCCCAACTGAAGTTGTCTCTTTTAGTTAAATTAACTTGTTAACTATGAATGTGTTGTAAGACTTGTAATGTTGACAAAAAGGCAATTTTGCGCTTGTGCCTTGCTTATCTTGATGGTTAATGGAATTCCCTTTGGTATATTCGGATGTGAACTCTATATATTTTTTTTGTTAACTTTCTGAACATATGTAGCAATGATTTGTCGTTGTCTTCGCTATTCTTCTTTGGTGTCTGGATTGTCGTGTAGAGTATGACCCGTTCAATTTCTGTTTCTTGGTAACTCTTGGGTATGAACCGTTTGGTTTTGTACCTCGGCAAACCTTTTTGGGTATAAACCGTTTAGTTTTGCACATCGGCAACCCTTTTTGGGTATGAACCGTTTAGATTTGTACTTCGGCAACCCTTTTTGGGTATGAACCATTTAGTTTTGTACTTTGGAAACCCTTTTTGGGTATGAACCGTTCGGTTTACTACCTCGGCAACCCTTTTTGGGTATGAACCGTTCGGTTTTTTCTCATGGCAACCCTTTTTGGGTATGAACCATCTTTGAACACTGACCATCTTTCCTCGGAGGTCGCGAACCTATCGGGGGGGGGGGGGGGGTCACTTAATAATTATGTTCAGTAAACAGTTAAAATATGGAAAATTGCTCCTCCGACATCCGGGGAGCTATACTTTTCATTAATAAATAGGGTTGTAATTGGTTGCCTCTTGGGCTTAGGATTACAAAGCTTTCCCTAACCTATAAGAAACATTTCCTCAAGTTCACCGCATTCCAAATGCGGGGTACTTCCTTTTCTTCAGTTGTCTGCAACTTGTACGAACCGTTATCATATGCCTCCACGTTACGATAAGGGCCTTCCCAGTTTGGTCCCAATTTCCCTTGGTTTTCTTGTCTGCTAGCTTCGTTTTTTCAGTAAAAGAAGTCTCCTACTCTGAATTTTTCTCCTCTTACCCTTCGGTTGTAATATTGCTCCACCTTCTTCTTGTATCTCGCTTCTTCCACTGCAGCCGAGTCTCTCCTTTCTTCCAGTAGGTCTAGATTTAAACGGATTTCCTCTTCACTCCCCTTTTCTGTTAACGTCATCGTCCGGAAGGTGGGCATCCCAATTTCCGCGGGAATCACTGCTTCGCTTCCGTATGTTAAGCTGAACGGCGTTTCGCCGTTGCTATCTTGATAGATGTTCGGTGAGCCCACAACACGTTTGGTAGCTTATCAACCCATCCGGACCTGCTTCTTCCCAATCTTGTCTTGAAACCGTGCATTAGGCTTTTGTTCGCCCTTTCTACCAGACCATTGGCTTGGGGGTGTGACACAGCGGTGTTTATCTGTTTGATGTTAAGTTTTTCACACAAACTCTTGAAGGGGTCATGAATGAAATTACTGCCGTTGTCTGTTACAATTATGTATGGTAGGCCGAAGCGTCACACAACATTTTCCCATACGAACTTCATGACCTCCTTTCCTGTAGTTTTTGCCAGCGGCTTGGCCTCCATCCATTTTGTAAAGTAGTCGATAGCTACAATGACATACTTTACTTTTCCAGGTGCTTCGGGGAGAGGGCTCAATACGTCCATTCCCCATTGAAAGAAAGGCCAGGGTGACATAATGGAAGTCATGAGAGTTTGAGGTAACTTAGGTACCGGAGCGTGCATCTGGCAGGATTCGCATCTTTGAATGACCTCTCTGGTGTCCCTGTGCATTGTCGGCCAGTGGTAGCCTTGCCTGATTAATTTTGCCACTACGGATCTTGGACCTGAATGCATCCCACATGCTCCTTCGTGCACATCCCTTACCACGTAGTTGGCCTGTAGTGGGCCCACACATCTTAACATTGGGCCCAAATATGATTTCTTGAACAACACCCCGTCTTCCATTGTATAGTGACTGATCTTCATCCGAAGGGTTCTTGCTTCATTTTCGTCGTTCGGCCATTTCCCTTCGGTGATGCACCGGATGATTGGAGACATCCAATTCTCCTCTTCTTCCTCCACTATTGCCCTGATGATCTTTTCCTCTGTTGAAGGTGTTTCCAATACTTCCACAAGTATTTCTTTGGTTAAGTGGTCAAATGCAACAGATGCTAGCTTGCTTAACACATCGGCCTTCTGGTTCTGTGCCCTGGGGATGTTTTGTATTCTGAACCGCTTAAAACATCCAATGTACTCTTTTGCCTTAGCCAAGTATTTTGCCATGCTTTCTTTGTAAGTGGTGAACTCTCTATTGATTTGGCTTGATACTAGGTTGGAGTCTACCTTAGCGTTCAATACTTGTATTTTCATGTCCTTGGCTA
Source organism: Chrysanthemum seticuspe (assembly GCA_019973895.1). Classification (NCBI taxonomy): domain Eukaryota; kingdom Viridiplantae; phylum Streptophyta; class Magnoliopsida; order Asterales; family Asteraceae; genus Chrysanthemum; species Chrysanthemum seticuspe. The sequence continues at coordinate 94,814,262 of BPTQ01000002.1, read as the reverse complement.
TTCTTAGACCGGCCAACAACGCCTCATACTCTGCCTCGTTGTTGGTTCTGGGGAAATTTAGCCGAAGAGCGTAAGTGTATTCTGTTTGATCTGGGCTGATCAGCACTAAACCTGCTCCGGCGCCTTTTTTGTTGGACGCCCCGTCAGTGAATAACGTCCATTCTTCCTCGGCCATGGAGATGTTGCATATTTCCTTGTTTCTTCCTTGCTGTCCACCTTCTTTGCCAACTGGTATTTCGTTTATGAAATCTTCTAAGACTTGGCCCTTGACGGCGTGCCTTGGGATGTAGGTAATTTTGTATGCTCCCAACTCTACTGCATACTTCATCAGCTTTCCTGAGGATTCGGGTTTGTTCAACACGTCCCGAATGGGCTGGTCTGTGATCACCTTGATGGGGTGGGCTTCGAAGTATCTTCTGAGTCTTCTGGAACAGTGTAATAGAGCCAGAGACAAATTTTCTAGGGGAGCATAATTCCGTTCGGCCTCGTGTAGCATCCTACTGACATAGTGTAATGGCATTTGCTTTCCTTTCCTTTCTACCATTAACACAGCGCTTATGGCTTCTTCGGCTGCTGCCAAATACACGAAAAGTTCTTCTTCTACTATCGGGGCGGTTAAGTTGGGAACTCCAAAATTATACTCTTCATCTTCTGAAATGCCTCTTAGGCCTGTTCGCTCCATCGGTATTCACTTTGGTTTTCCTTTGTTATGTTCTTTAAAGTGTTGAAAAATGGTAAGGCTTTCTCTGCGGATCGTGAAAGGAATCTATTCATGGCTGCAAGCTTCCCACTAAGGCTCTGCATTTCCTTGAGTGTTTTGGGTGACTGCATGTCAGCTATCGCCTTTGTTTTTTTAGGATTTGCCCTTACCCCTTCGGAAGTCACCACGTACCCGAGAAACTTTCCTTCTTCAACTCCGAATGAACACTTTTTTGGGTTAAGTTTCATGTTGATTCTCATGAGATTATCAAATGTTTCCGCCATGTCCGCTAACAACTCCATTTCGCTTATGCTCTTTATTACCATATCATCAACGTATACCTCCAGATTTCTGCCAACTTGTCTTTTGAAAGTGGAGTCCACTAGCCTTTGATATGTTGCCCCAGCATTTCTCAAACCGAAAGGCATTTTGGTATAACAAAAGGTTCCATGTTCCGTGTAAAAAGTTGTTTTCTCTTCGTCTTCTTTGGCCATATGAACTTGGTGGTATCCTTTATATGCATCAAGAAAACATTTGTATTTGTATCCCATCACAGACTCTATTTTACAGTCAATCTTTGGGAGGGGGTAGTAGTCCTTCGGACAAGAAGCATTGATGCTTTTGAAGTTCATGCACATTCTCCACGTTCCGTCCGGCCTCTTTACCAGCACCAGGTTGGAAATCCATGTGGGGTATTTTACTGCCGGGACAATTCCTGCTTTCAACCATTCTTCTACTTCGGTGTTGATTGCTTGGTTTTTCTCAGCTGAAAAGGTTCTTTTCTTCTGGGCGATTGGCCTATCGTGCACATTGACATTTAACTTGTGTTCTATGACTCACCGAGGAACTCCTGTCATGTCGGCCGGCTGCCATGCAAAAACGTCTTTGTTGTTTTTCAATAGTTCAATTAGTTGTCTCCTGCATTCTTTGGAGAAGTTGCCCCCAACGGTGACCGGCTGTTGAGGAAATTCAGGGTTTATCACTACTTCTTCCGTTTTTCCGCGGAGTTCTTCTTCTGCGGTGCATTTCCCATCCTTGCTCTTCGAACCTTTCAGGAATTGTTCCTCCAACCTTCTACATTCAGAGATTACAACTGATCTGGTGACAAGGGTTGCGATTCCCCTTGGTGTTGGGAACTTTATCATAGAATGGATGGTAGAGGGGATCGCCCTTAACTCTCTGATGCCCGATCGTCCTAGTATGATGTTGTGAGGAGAAGGGGATCTTATCACCGCAAATGTCATCACCGTTCGGCGATACAAACCATCATTTCCGAAACACACATTTAGGTCAATTTTTCCAAGAGGTTTAATTGCTTCACCTGAGAATCCCACCAGTGGTGTGTTCGTTTCTCTCAATCTTGCTTTAATTGTTGGGCACAAATTCTGGAAACAGTGTTCATACATTACCTCTACCGCCGCTCCTTGATCAACATAAATCCTCCTGACTGTGTATCCTTCGACATCCACTTCGACTATCAATGGCTCTTCGGATACATCTCCGGGTAGGATGGGAGGGAAAGCTATAGGAACGTTCATCCAACCTTCCTCTTGATCGGCGACTTTTCTTTTTCTGTCTTTTCCCCCACTGTACACCATATTTATGACTCTTCCTCTTCCGGGCTGATTGTCCCTTGGGGGATTTCGACCTCTCTGTCTTACGTCTTTTAAAAGATGGTCTAATTTACTAGTGTCCAAGGATATCTTTAACTGTTCTTTGAGATGGTAGCAATAGTTGGTGAGATGACCCTTCTCGCCATGGTAGTCACAAAATTTGTCTAAGTTTTCTCTCCTTGGTGCTCCCCTCAGAGGTGGTGGAGGTGGTAATTTCAACTGAAGCTCTGTTGCTAGTATTTCTTTGGGTGGTTTTGAGAGGAGATTCAAATATATCGGACGAGTATCATTCCTGTAATGGTTTCTCCGGTATTCATTTCTGGGGTTATCTGCTTTTGTCGGATAGTAGGGGGTGTATTGGTTGCGAGGTCTCTGTTCTATCCTCCGGTCTCCTCTTCACATATCAGAGAAATTTGACGTTCGGGAAACTCGGTCTTGGTGCTGGGCAGCAGTGTATGATTTACGGCTCCATTCTCCTCGCGGGAGCTCCGTGGTGTTGTAGGCTTCTTCGGAGCGTACAAAGTCATCTACTGTGGTCATCATCTCCGTCAAGGTTTTTGGGATCTTGTCTGAGAAACGCTTTACCAACTCCGGGCATTTGCTCCCATTTATGAAGGATGATATCTGCATGATCTCTGGCACCCCCGGAATGTAACTGGCCTCGTCAGTCCACCTTTCCTTGAATTTTGGCAATGTTTCATTAGCTTTCCTTATGATTTTTGTGATTTCCATTGGATCCTTGAGACACTTCCTCCTAAGCGCGAATCTTTCCAGGAAACTCTCTCGGAGTTCCTCCCAGCTATCAATACTGCCGTTGGGTAAACGGTCGAACCACCCACTCGCCGGTCCGTCCAATGTCTGCTGAAACATCCAGCACCACACTGGCATTTGCCACCCTCCGTGGTTAGCTGCTCCGGAAAAATGAATGACGTGATCATCTGGGTCTGAGGATCCATCGTAAAGCTTGATGTTCTTAGGTAGCTCATGTCTTGGACCTGCGAATTCTATGATTCGTCGGGTGAACGGGCATCTGGGGGCATCCTTGTAGAGTTTTTGCAAATCTTCCTCTACCCTTTTTCCCTTAAGATCTTTTTCTTTTTCTACCTCTCGGGTTGGTTCCTCAGTTTCATCACCAAAGTCGATTCGTATGGGCTTTAGAGGGCTGTTTCATTTGGTGTTGTGTTCCTTTATCAAGGCTTTTAGTGATGTGATATGGCTTAGTATTTGTTCTTCTAGGTTAGGAGGGATGTCTCCGGAGGGTGTTTCGGTTGAGGGGCCCGCCATTTACTAGACTTGGTAGTTTGAATAGCGGTCCCACGGATGGCGCTAATTTGTTGAGGTAAAAATGTATCTTCACCTAAACAAGCAAGTATCCTTCGGCTAACCCTTAGCTTAGCTCTCTGGATTAGGTCCTTTCGATCTGTTAACACAGAAAACACGCGTTACCCTCGCCTAGGGTTTTATCCCTAGACCAAGCTCCGGCGTGAGAATGAGTATAACGGTATTTTCAGAATTACTATGTGTAAAATAGGGTAAGAATGAGTTAACCTTTGATGCAGTAACTTTGGTCCTTTTATAGGTGAGGAGTCTTGTCCTTACCCGGGGGTCACGTGGGGTGATAGTGACTCTTTCGAGCGGGAGTTGACTTGCTCTTTCTACTTAGGTCAGGCGGGAGCTTGGCTTACTCTGTTTTGGTCCCTGTCTAAATAAGGTCAGACATTATGACTAAGATTCCTTTCCCTTTATGTATAGTGACGCCATGTAGCCGTTGTGCCGGGGGGTTGTGTCCAACCCTTCGGCATGTGTTGACTATTGGCTCAGCTTTACTTGTTTTTAACTGGTTGTATGTTTATCCGAACGGTTTGGGCCCTTCGGCTACATTCGCCGGATACATACGCCAACAAGTGTTGCGATGATTGACACTCATGTAACTATATAACTCAAGCTAACAAAATGCATTTATTTTATATGTTTCCGGTGAGAATCAACTTATTGATAAGGTTGCTAAAATTGTTGATCTTAAATAATTGGTCTCAAGTAAAATTTATTTTTTGTTATTTGTAGGGGTCGAGCTCGAACTCAACTCGTTCAAGTTTTATAAAGCTTGACCTCGAGCTCAACTCGGTTTGATCCTTGTGTTTTAAACTTGAGCTCGGCTTGTGGTATATAATACAAGCTCGAGCTCGGCTCGTTCATACGATGCACCAATAAAAATTAAAGCTTCACTTCATTAATAAGTGAGCCGCAATTTAGGCTCAAGCTCGAGCTCGTTTAGGCTCGGCTCATTCGATCTTTTTACCGATTCGATCCCAAGTTTTTCACGAGCGGCTCAGCTTATTTCCACCCCTAGTTATTTGTATTATGACTTTGTAACATTGATCTCAACTAAAACCTATGTAGTATAAATATTGTTGTAGGTTGAAATTGGGAAACTATAAATAAATATAGGGATTCATATAATAGCAATATATTTTTTTAAATGTTCCATTTTGGTACGTGTACTTTTTTTAAGTTGTAGAATAGCAATGTAATTTTTCAAAGTGTCATGTTTTTGTACATGTACTTTTTTTTTAAACTTTGTTTAAGTTGTAGAATAGCAATGTACTTTCCATAAGTGTTTCAATTCGGTACGTGGATGACGTATCAAATTGGAACACTTATGAAAAGTACATTGTTATTCTACAACTTAAACAAAGTTAAAAAAAAGTAACCAAATTGGAACACATTGAAAAAGTACACTGCTATTCTATAACTTAAAAAAAATACATATTCCAAAACAGGACACTTTGAAAAGTACATTCTATTCTACGACTTAATCCCATATCGCAAGTTAGCTAAAAGAAATTAATGAATTTAAAGTTGTAAAAAAATAGAAATCAGTAATTATTATTTTTTTCTTAAATTTTGTTTTTTGTCAGTGGATTACATTACTTGATCAGTTTGAACGATGTACTTCTCAACTTTTTTTACAAGTTTATTATAATAATAACAATTATTATTACTAGTTTAGAGTCTTGTGCACGCGTAACGTTTTGACATAAGTCACAACTAGTTAATATTTGTGTTTATATGTGTTATAACTCCGTGCATACACGTATTTTTATATATAGAAGTTAATTTAAAGTAAGAACAATTTCTATCTAAAAAACTAAAGGTAATGTTTCATGTATTTATTTGCACATCTCAATAACCCGTGCTTCAACTTAATATTTATATCTTGGACGCTTACGAAGTGTTTAGGTGATAGATGAAATATATTATTCCCAAACAAATATATACAAGAGACATACTGCTAGACTTAGTGAATTTGGACATTCCCCAAAAACAACTAAGTTGTGAGAACATACATACAACATCAATACTTGTATACAACAATCAAACTAGTTATCTAATGCAGATAACTAAGCTTTCACCTATTTCACAACTGCAAACTGAGGATATCCCATCACTTCTGACTACATTTCCCTATTGTACCAGCAATCCTGCATCACCATTATGCAGCAGACCACCTCACATATGGCTGATACATGAAACTGATACAATAAGGCATCATTATCAGTTTTGAGATCACTCAGTGCATCTTACCAAGCATGGCTACATTTTCAGAGATATGGTCTCATCATAACTTTGAGTTCTCACCATATAGCAGATATAATCATCCCTATAAATATCCCACATTCGTTTAAAAATGTGCGCATCATTGCATTGCATTTAAGATTTTGCATCATGGTGCCTAATGCGAGGCCATCTCAAAATGCGCTCGCGTTTAACCGCAATTTTCCGCATTTGTGTAATGCTAGCAACAGTCGCAATTGTCGCAATATGAAACTTAGGTAATTTTGAAAAAAGTAAATCATTTTAAAGAAGATAAAATATTCACGGACTTTGATAAATAGAAGTTTTTTAAATACGTACAAAACAAACACAATAACAACATTCAAATTACCCTTCGGTCCATGATCATGCACCATTAACATGATTTGAAATCTCACAAACAATCTTCTTATTCCAGCTTCATGTTGCACAAGAGTTCATATTGCTCTTCTATCATACATAATCATATATGTTAAATAATTGAGGTGGATATCAAATGTGTGATTCAAATTTGACTAAAATTTTTAGTTCTAACTTTTGTTATTAATTTAGTTATGAATGAATTCAGATTGTTAGCTACATATATAACTTATGAGTATACCTTTAATACATTAAAACATCATGTCATCATGCATATGCATAGAATGGATTTTAATCGTTCACATTCAACCGCATTGACTGGTAACAAAAACAAAGATCCATGTAGGAATTATGGAATTCAAGATCCAAAAATTAAAAGTAACTTTACATGTTCGTTATGTTCGAAAGTCACTAAATTAGGAGGTCTCGTTCAAAACAACATTTAGTGGGAATGGATCCACTAAGAAGAGAAAATAAAATAAGAAAAATAAGAAATGTTTGTAGCCACACATTTCAAATGAAGAAAGAGAATTTCATGGGATATGCATTTTATTTTATAGGTGCATCTGAAATGTGTATTTGTGGTTACTTCTCATCTTTCTCATTCTACTTTTGATTCTCATTTGATCCTTACACAGAGGTTACAATGTTGTTTTTAAGTATTTTTTCATGACTTAGTGACTTATTTATTTTACAAATAGATTATTCGCCTAATTTTTATATCTTGATCACTTATTTGTAAATTTATTGCATTTACTTGGTACGTTATTTTATATACTACGTATAATTTTTTTTAATACAAAAGGCATCGGGTCTAAAATGCACTCGCATTTGCAACACGCATCACGCATCGGCCTTTTGAACCTTTAACGCATTTGATCGCAAAACGCAATTTTAAACCAAGTATCCCACAATACTGACTATATTTCCTTTTTGGACATAACACTCAGAATATGCTAAAATGCAGTTATCCACCTCACACAATAGATATGCATAGTCCATGTCCAATCAAGCATCATCAATAAGTAGGATCACATAATGCTAAAAACCAAATATATCATAACCTGATGAAGAAATCTACCGATTCAATTCTTCTCCACTGTTTTTATTTTTCCTTTGAGACTTTTGAAGATTCACCAGGGTATACGAAGTTTTAGCATTACAATCAATTTAATAATAATAAGACTAAAATACACCGTTGGTCCCTAAACTTGGCAAAACGCATCGTGATGGGACAAAACTCGGCTCTATCATCGCCAGAGGTCCAAACCTTGTCCTTTTAATGCCAAAATCGTCCCTTGACCAGGATTGTCATAGTCAAACCTAATTTTCTGGATTTCCTTCGAGGGTATAATAGACCATTCACATTTTTGACCCAACCTTCAACCCAGGGACCAATTGTGAGTATGGCTACTAGCCGTTTCTTCCCTGATACGCTTGCATTTAATTTCGCGAGAACCAATACACCCACCCAACAAACAACTTTACCAATCATAATACACCATTATCTAGAAACGTTAAACTGAAAATCGAAATCAAGAATATAAATCCTCATTTCCAGAACTCAAAAGACCAACCCAACTTCTAAAAAAACCATGTCGATCGATCGTATTAGCAACATGTCAGATGAAGTTATCACTAACATTTTGAATCGGTTGCCTTTGTTAGAAGCGGTGAGAACCTCTAGTTTAGCGCGAAACTGGAGGTCTAAGTGGACTTTGCTCACCAATGTCATAGTTGATGAGGATTTCTTTTATTATTTAACATATGAGTTTGATGGGAGGCTTGTTACTAGATTCTTAAATCGGCTTATGGGTCCAATAAGAAAGTTTATCTTCGCTGTAGAGCCAAGATCAATGATTGGAATAAACAACTTTAATTATGAAGAGATTCATGGGTGGCTCTTGTTTTTGGCTGACCATGGAATTGAGGAGCTGATTATTACAAACTGGTATGGTGACCCAGTTACGTTCCCAACCCAACTTTACTCTCGTAGTGAGTTGAAACATCTGGTACTTCATGTTTATGCTATGGCTACTTTGGAATATTTTCATGGCTTTCCAAATCTACTGAGCTTAGAATTGATTCATGTCAATTTTCTAAGTGGTACAGTTTGGGACTTTATTGCTGGTTGTCCCTCACTTGAGCCTCTTAAAATGAATCGTCCTAGTACAAACGAGATGAGACTATGGGATATTGCAAAACTTAGGAATATGAAGAAGTTACATTTGTCATTTGGTCGTTATAATGTTGTGACGACAATTACAACATCCAATATCTTTCACCTGACAAGACTTCAAAATCTTGAGACCCTTACATTGGATTTTGGTGATTGCACGGTAAGAACAATTTCAGTTTTACAACTTATAATTTTACAATGTTAAAGAGATGTGTAACAGTAATGAAATTTAATCTTTAAAACTTGTTGTAGTTGATACATGAAGCTAATCTTAGGATGAAGGTGCCCTTTGTTTCCCTGATTAACCTTAAGTTGTTCGATGTCGATTTTGGGAATAGTGTTATGGTAGCGTTCACCATTGTAATGATTCAGTCATCTCCGATGTTAGGAATTAGAAAATTCCATAGTGAAGAGTCGGTCACCCCAAATGTTATCTAGCTTAAGTTAGCTCGTAGACTTGTCGTTAGTTACGTTATTTATTGTTTTATTAGTTAGTCAGTAGCGTAAAATAGTTTAGTGCAACACCGTGGAGGAAGGACGGGTCTTTACCCACTGTATCCCTGATCCACAGGCCGATAGGAGGTCGTAATTCTTGTAACTATAAATACCCCTTCCATCCATGGAAGGGGTGGTGCTTTTCAATCTAATATTCAACATTTGTGTAAACCTCTAGCAAGAACACCCTCTCTCTCTCTAACTTTCTCTCTCTAATGGCTAACATGTATTTTGATCTCCCAAGACCACCCGAATCATCAAACACAATAATATACACGATCCTACAGTTGGTACCAGAGCCAAGGTTGTTGTGTTTTGATGATTTCTTGTAGTTTTGATATTTATTTGTAACTGGTTTTTGATTCGTTTTTGTGGTCGGAATACATTTTTTTTGGGTAAACTGTTTTTTTTAACTTGTTTTGGTATTCTTCTGTTGGTCTTGGGTCCTAACTGGTTTCAACTTGTGTCCAAATCTGCATTTTTGTCCATGTATTTATTGAATCTGTTTGTGTAAAGTTTGTCCAAATGTCTACTCTTTTTTTATCTAGTCTTTCACGTGGTGAAACTGGTAAATTACATGGTCAAACAGTCTTAAATATGCCGTTTTTGAGCAGTTTTCTGGGTTTATTTGAAGCTGGCCGGAAAAGTAGTCGGAAAAACTCATCGGAAAAGTCATATATCTTGCTGGCGATTTGACACAAAACTGACCAGATGCATTGCACCTCTTATAGCGACTTGTCTTTACAAGTCGCTACGACTTGGCCTAGCGACTTGGTCGTGGCGAGTTAGCCTAGCGACTTAGCCGTGGCGAGTTAGTCTAGCGACTTGGCCGTGGCGAGTTAGCCTAGCGACTTGGCCGTGGCGAGTTAGCCTAGCGACTTGGCCGTGGCGAGTTAGCCTAGCGACTTGGCCGTGGCGAGTTAGCCGTGGCGACTTAGCCGTGGCGACTTAGTCGTGGCGAATTGACAGAAAGAAAGGTAGAAGAAGATATTGACCAAGACCTCAACATCAATTTATAAACCACAACAAGACTCGACCACATATACATTATACCAAAATACTACTCGTGACTTCAGGAATATCAAACCATCATCAGTCCATCATCGTGTAGCAAATATATCTAAACAGACTCAATCCCATCTCATATCAAACTAAACCTAGACTCTTAAGATCTCAGATTGGTCGTGACTTTTAAGACCTTGAAGATCCAAGTACACGACTCCATCCATCACTGAACTCAAAGTCAAAAGGTTAAAATGAGAGTTTGTGTGATCTCAGTTTCGAATGTGTGTAAGGCTCGTCAATGCACATAGATATTAATAATCTACACACAACCTTCGAATACATCATTGATCTAAAATACGAAACCCAAAATGAAAATCGTAAGATCTCAGTCTCCTTCTCTCATGTAATTCAAAGAAAACATCAAGACTTTTGAAAGTCTATATACGAGAGAACAACTCTTCATTGATCCTTTAGAAGTCAAAGCTTCATTATTTATCCGAACACATAAAGATGAAATTATAACAACGATGTTATACTCCATCTTGGATTCGTTCTTAATGAAATTTTTTTAAATTAATTAACATCAAGTAACTCATGACCAACAAACTCATCAAGAAAAGAACCTACCCGTGCTATATCGTGTGGCTATCTCTAAGCCTCGTAACCATCCCTGTGGCTATGTCGAATCATGTACCTCAAGCCATCCCTGTGGCGAGGTCATGTCACAATCTTGGAGCCAACCCTGTGGCGAACACAATGAAATATGGTTATATTGGTTCGGATCCATTTTTGTAAAAGGCAAGGTGACTACGTGAATGGGGTTGTGGTGTATGAATCTTTTGAGTTTGTTATGTATTGATTAAATGATGAAAGGATGTTGACTGAGGTTGTCATGATAATGTGTTTGGATGAATGCAGTTTTGTGGAAAAGTGTAGAGGGAGGCGTGTTTTTCTTTGAGTGTGTGATTAGGGTTATGAAAAGACCTAATTTTAGGGTATCTCATGTTTTATAACCGGTTGAGCAAATGCAAATGGATCGGGTCTCCTAATTTCAATCTGGGCCGAGAAAGGGTTGATTTGGTTGGGCCTCTATTCGGTTTGGGGTGATGGATTAATTTCACTAATGTGGGCTTTGAGTATAAATCATGGACTGGGTCTCATATTTCATTTCATGAACATGAACGTAGATCGTGTATGGCTGGTGGTGTTTAATTTCATTGAGCTGATGTTTTCAAAAGCATGTATATCCTCAAAATTGTCATCCGAATTTTTGTGTTTACAAAAAATTTTGGATACACCTGTTGATATATTGCTTATAAGTAGTATTTTTGGTATGGTAAATTTTCACGGAAGGATACAAATTCACGGCTTGAGCGAAAAAGTGAAAAATGTCTACGGGGTTTTTGTACGGTATTATTGATGCGAATGTGAAGAGATATTTCATGGGTGATCTTCTTTATCTTTGAGATGATGGTTGGTTGGTTGCAAGTCTCAAGATAACTTGTTGGGGCATAACTATCACTTTAAGTGATTATGAATTGACAATCTGGTTATAACTGATATAAGGAGCTACGACGCCGTGCTCACAGTGTATAACTATCATCTTAAGGAAGTTGTAGTACTTAGTGTCACACAGAGTTGTGGATTGTTCAATAATATAGAACAAGCAGTAAGTCACTAAGTTGGGATGTCTCCTTTCTTTTCTAGTTAGTTGTATCGGGTTATCTCCATATGTGGTCATTACTATTAGCCGATGAATAACTGGAGGTTCAATTTCAGCAATTCCCATAAGATATTCGACGCCACATAATGTTAATAATACTTCACAGTCTAAGCAAAATCCTTCAAGAATCTTCAGCGTCAGTTATGATTTATTTCAAGATGTTTGCTTATGACAAGAACTTCTCGTGCAAATGGTCGTACTCGTTATGATGCTTCCGAAAGTTCGAAACCATCATGGGGGAGAAACGTGTACTCTGATGCTTTACGGTTAACCTCCAGGGAAAAGGAGTTTAATACTACTTGACTTAGTATGGTTTGTGAAGTTGTCCACATATGGGTTAAGAATTGTTGATGATAAAGATGAACCGCTAATGAATCGATGCATGTTCCCCTAAAACAGATATTCACCGAAACCAAAGTTGTCATAACACATTCAAGCTGACATTGTTTACGGTTTTGTCTTGATTTTGTAAAATCCCGTGAAAGAACCTATTTCTCGGTTTAAATCATAGACTTGTAAAATCCCGTGACAATGGAAACATCCTGGTATTAGTAAAGTGCATTTCCGGATCTATCTTACGGTTTATTCTTGGTTTTGTAAAATCCCGCGAAAGAAACTATTTCTCGGTTTAAACCATTAAAATTGTAAAATCCCGTTTAGATGGAACCATCCTGGAGAAAATGAAAGTGTATTTCGGGATCTTTTCTGATGCTGGTGCTACGGTTTCTGCTTCGAAGAAGGGATTAAAGGGTGTACTTCATGAATTGGATGTGTGTTTGGATATTCGTCATGGCAGTTGGGTTATTACAAGGTTTTACGGGGTCATGTGCTTTTAACCATGGTCGGGATGAAACCATTATCAGAGTTCATTTAAATGTCTAAGAAGGCTAGATTTGAGCAGTTCAGAAGATGTGACATCGGCGTTAATTCAGTATTATTTATTTGAGGTTGAAGTGAAACATCACGGGCGAGTGTACTTAGTATCTGAAGGTATCGGGGATGGATGGATGAAGATTCTTCATGATCCTTGTTCGAGCTTATTATAAAAAACGAAGACTTGGAAATCTAGTTATTGTTGGGTGGATTTTACTTTTTCTTTTACCACTTGGGGGAATTGGGCTCTTACCACCACAAAATAACTATCACTTAAAGGAGTTACGTTATAGTGCTCAGTGTCACATTCAATTGTGGATTTTCAAGAGGTAATGTACGTCTATTACTTGATGGTTGGTTGGTTGAAGAGTATAGAGTACATAGAGATTCAATGGAGCATGAATTCTCGGCACCGCTCTTTGTTTCATATGTGCAAGTTTAAGTCACGAGTTCGGGTTAGTTTACTTCAGGGTCAAATTCATCATATGGGGTTATCTCCATCAGCTGTCACTACAAAGAGCCTACTGAATGATAATGGGTTGATTACATGTTTTGCTAAGAGAGCAGAAAAGAGAGAGATTATGACGTATGAACACAACAGTTCATGCCTCGTACTCCAAAGAAAAGAAAAGTGTACGTGTCAGTGCGCTTTATCTTCTGAAGAAGAGAAATCTTCTCTATAATGACCATTCTCATCAACATGCTTCATGCTTTTTCCGCGCGCTTTCATTTATCAAGTGAACCGGACTACCGATGATTGTTTTCTTATTCCACTTGCTCAACTATGATGACGATGGCAACATCCTATGCTAATTTTGCGGGGGAGAAGTGTGAATTGACTACATTTGGATGATTTTCACTTGTTTAATCAAGAATGGCATCTCCGTATGCAATTCTTGAGGGGGAGAAGAAGTGTGATAATTTTGCATGGTTGATTGATATATGAGAATAAATGGTCAAACGGCTCCAAACTCATGTAAGAACCGAGCTTCTATTGATCGGATCATCTTTACATGGTGTTTCTTCGAAGAGCCGTTGGTTGACATCTTCACTTGGATTGATGAGTTTATCGACAAAGTGCTTCCGGTTAATGCTTCACGTATACATCAACATGATGATTCCGAACAATCTCTCTGTTCTTGTTTGATGTGATTGGTAGTTTGGTGTTACCATCTTGTGTGTTCGTTGAGGCCTGATTGCTGTTTTTCTTGATGAACATCCTTCTGTTCTTGTTTGATTGGGAGGGATTTTAGCTAAGGGGATATGCAAGATGTAAGTTAATTGGGATGCTTTTTGGTGAGATGCTTTTTGGTGTGAGTTGAAGATGTTAACTATCTATTCCCCAACTGTATAATCTTGAAGAAGGTCGAGTCTACAGTCTGTTCTACATTCTCTGCTACATGTTAGAAGACTAAAGACGAGTTGCATTTGATTATCAAAAGACTTCTTCTTATTCTAGGCATTTATCAAACAGATTGTCGGTTTAGGGGAGAGCACTAATTGGGAGAAAGTTATAAGTCAGATTCAATTCCCAATTAGACTTGCTCATATTATTTTGCAGTGACTCCTCGAGACGTTGATATTGACTATTGTTGGACATTTGACACAAGGTGATTACTTCGGAGTTAATCATTTATCACTTATTTGAGATTGAAGTTGACTTTCACAAAGGCGTGTTCTTATTTGATAACTTGCTCGGGCTTAAGAATTTGAGTTGAAGACTTGGTTTATCTAGTTACCAGCAGTCAAGGTGGATGGTTGAAGACCTGGTTAATGATAAGGTTTTAAAAGGTACCTTTTTAAGGGGTCATTTAAGCCCTTATTCGATCACTTCTGTATCCGTTATTGCTTAATATCGTTCCTTTTCACTTTTTAGGTCTCTTGAAGGCAAAATGCTGGAATGATGCTTATTTGGACGAAAAGGCACGAATATACGAAGAAAATGGCCAAAGTCAGAATCGAGACACTCAAAGCTGCTGAAACATAAGGCGACGGCGTCACTGCATATCTGCGACGCCGTCGGGAAGGAATTTTGCGACGGGTCAGAAGCGAAATTGCATGTTTTCAAGGGACGACGTCAGGTTCTAAAGGAGTAGGCCGTCGTTACTCAGACGGCCTAGATGCAGCCAAGACGACGTCAGAGCTGAAGGGGACGGCGTCACAGTCATAAGGTGACGCCGTCGCAAGGTTTACGTGGCCAAGACGAAACCCTAATGACGGCGACACGACGGCGTCACGAAACATAAGGTGACGCCGTCGCAGATGTAATCTTATATATAGAATCCGAATTTTTCAGTTTTTATGGGTAGTCTTTTGGAGTAAAAACCTAAAACCGAACCAAGGCTTTCTTGTGCAGTATTTTAGGGTTCTAAACCCTATTATACATCAAGATAAGTATTTACTTCATTAATTTAATTATGTCTTTGATTATTTATGTGTATGCTTGCATGTTCTCCATGTCCGGCTAATTTATTTGTGTGTTTGCTTAGGGAATATGAAACTTAATTATTGAACATTGATTGGTTGATACTTATCTTAGTTGACTAATGATCTAGAGTGCGCTAGATTATTCGTTGTGTGCTTAATGCTTGACTTTTCTTTGTGAACTTTAGAATATAATTATCTAGGTAATTGTAGGATAAAGTATTCAAGTACAACCGTAGAGTAGGCGTCTATAAATCACTAGAGGATTTGTAAACAAGACCCTTTGGTAATTTCAAAGAGTTAGGGAAACAAGCACGCCCTATAGCCTTAGAAACACAACGCAACTAGGAATAAGGACGTGACAAATCAACCATCAATAGGAGATAATTAAGGAGTAGTAAAACCTAAGTAAACACATCTTTAAACTATCATACGAGTACACATCAATTAGACATAGACTATCACAACCTTAGCTTAGATAATTAGATAATAGTAGAGTAATCGGTAGCAATACCAACCCCCCAAATCCAATACCCGAGATTCGTACCTTTTCATTTTCTAAAAAACATAAAAAGATAAAAAATAATCTTCCTCAACCTCAACCTTAGCGTAGTAACTTCTCGCTAGCATTCCTATTCCCCTAGAGAACGATATCAATACCCGTGGCTTACCCTAATTACTACACTACAACGATTAGGTTCACTGCCTAGGGTGTTATAAAACTTGCTCGAAGAAAAGGAAGTTTCCTTGACCCCGAACGACGCGTGTAGCGTTATCAAGTTTTTGGCGCCGCTGCCGGGGAATAGAATAGCTAGTTAGTAGTCCACCTCGTTTAGGTTTCTTTGCTTGATTCCTATCAAGTAAACTTTTTTCTCATTTTTTAGCTTTCTCTTAGTCTATCCCCCTTCTTCGTGACCTTTGTTCGTAATCCCATCATTTTTCACCATGGAAGGTGATAACCAACCACCTCTCATCAACCCACCACCAAACGACCCGCCAAGAGCCCGTACTCTTGGTGAGTACTCGAGACCAAACCACCTAGGTTATAGGAACACCATTGAGTTTCCCGACCGAGCCCAAACTACGGCCCTGCGATCCGACACCATCCGGTTGGTGCAAAATGGATGTGCATTCCATGGACTTCGTTCCGAAGATCCAAATCAGCATCTGAGGGATTTCCTCAAAATTGTCGATTCCATCGACCTTGATGCTACTACTCGGGAGACCACGCGCTTGCGTCTCTTCCAATTCTCTCTACGGGACCAAGCTAGTAATTGGCTTGAGCGACTTCCCGCCGGCTCCATCTCAAGTTGGGATGATCTTACTTCTCGCTTCCTTGCTCAATTTTTCCCACCGGGGAGAACCACTAAGCTTAGGAATGACATCTTGATGTTCCAACAACGTCAAGGTGAATCTCTCTACGAAGCATGGACCCGATTCAAGGACTTACTTCATAAAGTCCCTCATCACGGCATTGATCTTTGGCTCCAAGTCCAAATCTTTTATGATCATGTCAACTTTCCCACTAAGCGATCCATTGACCAAGCGGCCGGTGGAAAACTTAGTGATCTCACCGCGGAAGAATCATGGGAAATAATAGAGGACCTTGCCCTCTATGACAACGAAAGTTGGGATGACCCCCGTGAACTTCCCAAAACCGTCAAGGCAATCTCCTTGCCTCCTCCCGACCGTAGGATGATTGAACTTGAAGATCAAGTTAAATTCCTCATGAGTTCCTACGAGAATCCTAAGTCCTCACGCCATATAAACAAAGTTTCCTCTTCGTGCGAGCCGTTTTGTGATCCTCATAACACGCGCTCCCCCGAACATGCTTCTGTTGAATACGCATCTTCGCGTAATAATGGAACGGGAGGAAGATTCCCTACAATACCCGGACCTAGGAATTTCAATGAAACCCGGGAGGCATGGAAAAACAAGCCCGACTTTTACTGGGGACAAACCAAAGAATTCACCTCCAATGATTTCTCGTGGCCCCCACCTAACGGTCCTAACCAACAGAGTATCGAAGGGATGTTGCAAAACCTAGTTGCGTCCCAAGAAACCCAAATGGCTAAGCTCTCGGACCACTTTAACCATCAACAAGCCGAGATGGATAGGAAGATAGACAACCTGTTGAAAGCCATAAATAGTGATAGGAAGGTCAGTGCTATCTCGACTCCCGAGCCTCCAGGTGTAGAAATTAAGGATCCAAGCAAGCTTATTAAGCACGTCCAATTCGTCAATGCCATCGCCTTAGTGGAACCGGATGAAACAGATGACGAAGAAGACCAAACATTTGTTGATGATGAAACACCCGAGGAAGAAGATGAAGTAGACAATGACTATTTCAACAAATTTCCTACGGAAGAGGAATTATCCCGCCACCCTCACTTAGTGCGTGACCTCCGTCACATGTATGTTAGGAAAAGCCCTAGAATCAAGTTTGGGAACCCTTGGAATCTTAACATACCATGTTGCATAGGACACCTTTTTGTGGCAAAGACTTACATTGATCGTAAATCCCCAATTAACATAATGACTAGCACCTATTATAATTGGATAATGAAGAAGCCTATCAGGCAAGACCTCGATAATCCTAGTGATAAGTGTAATTTTCTTGGTAGAGTTAAGGGATTGCCTGTCTATGTAGGTAGTTTCACATTCCCTACGGACTTCATAATTGTGGAAGATATTAGCACGGCCATAGACCCTAGCTTGTCCCACGTTATTCTAGGAAAACCTTTCATAGAAAGCACCGGGATGACCTATGACCCATCGTTAGGAGTAGTGCGATTCAAGGATGAGACCGACGACGTAGCCTACCAAATGCCGTTTAAAATTGAGAAGTTTTCATCACTCTCCAATGATGAAAAAGAACTTAAACTGTCGGTCTATTACAGGAATGATGAGGATAGAGAAAAGGGAGTAGATTATGTTATGGCTAAGATTTTCGGGTTCTATAAAGATTGTTTGAATTTAGGACCGAATTATAGGACCGAGTGGGGAGAGGGTGAACTCTTAGAAAGGAGTATCATGGGACACTTCTACAACATGGAACCCCCCGATAGAAACCGTCAAGAGGGCGGTGATGCAAAAACGTAGGAGCATGACTACGAGTCTAGCTACAAGGCTCTTAAATAAAGAAAAGCGCTTCGTGGGAGGCAACCCATGCTTAATTGTTTGCTTGTTAGTGTCATATATCTTTTATTAATTGTTTGTCCTCATGTTTGAATTTGTAAAAATGCTTTATTTTGTTTTTAACCTCGTCTTAATTACATATAAAGGTATTTTACATAAAGGATAAGTGTAGGGAGGATTACACACGTTTTCATAAGAAACGTAAACATGAGAATAACAATTAACTAAAAGATATATATGTTTGTTTGTTCGAGTCAAATGCTTGTATCGAGTCATAATGGATGTTTTTGCAGAAGTTTTTCCAGATTCTAAAGATGTAAATTTTCCAGAATTTTTTCCAGAAAATCGCAGACCAGTTTTTGTCAGGATAACCTGACGGCGTCAGGATTGAAACCTGACGGCGTCAGGAAGGAATAAAAACATCAGCGTACTTTTTCTCGTTTTCTGAGCTACTTGTAAAATTTTGGAATTTTCCAGATCTTAATTTTCAAAAAAATTCTGTAAACATCCATTCCACAAGCATTATATCCTAGTTTAAATCGAGTCTTATGTATATTATTACCGCCGATTTTACGCGAAGGTTTCGTTTGTTTTCTTCTAGTGTGCAGGTTTAGTTTGTCAAGAAGAAGTTACACAAGTTTGGAAGGAGCCTTTCACGCAAAAAACTCTTCTTGGAAAAGATTTAACCACCACTTTTCACGGATCCTACCGAGCTAATCAGGGGAGTATTAGTTTCTTTCATTTTTAATTACCTTCCATTATCATAACTTTGATACTTTCGGGGAACATTGGGGACAATGTTCAGTTTAAGTGTAGGGAGGGAAAATAAAACGGGAACTTTGAAACTATGCTTATCCTTGACTATTTGCTTTGTCCAAGTGTAATTGTGTAATAAACCATGAGAAAATGTAGGTTAGGGTAATTTTAGCCAAATTTAAAATTTTTTCATGACGTATAAGAGTGGGCCATTAGTCTTAACAAAAGCGTCTCATGGATAGGAAGTTGCATGACTAGCACAAAAACCCTTTACCACCTAAATTCCACCAAAATGTGAGGATCGCCCTTAGATTAGTAGGAATTAAAGCATTCATCTTTAATGCTTAGAGTGTGAACCGGTAGTATATTAGATTCTAGAACTTGTTTTGTGATGCATTCCGAGATCGCTAGTGAGACTACACTTGTGTAGTTAGGATTAACTAAATGATAAGAGGCATTAGGATAAACCCTTGTTTGATACCTGTAATATAATTACTTCTTCCACCTCGGTTGAGTAATTCCCCCACACCCTTTGCGTTGTACTCATCTTTAGTACACGATACCCCTAGTTAACCCATCAGAGCCTATCATTTTCGCGGTTCTCGTGATGTTTCGGTTTTTCCGGAATATCAATGAAGAGCATTGTTTACACCCCACCCCCAAATATACAACCAAATCGCCTTAGCCTACCTTTATTGCACTCACTTTTAGTGCAAATTTATGTTATCACCCAAAACCCTTAGTTCAATTATCTGGTTGCTTGCATGAGTTGCTAAGTCGAGTCATATCCTTTGTATACAGTTTTGGGATGATTGGGATTCATGGGAAAAGTTAAAGTTTATGAAATATAGGGAAGAGAACGTTAAACTCAAATTCCCTTTGTTTGCATAATAATGTACTCCAAGTGTTTTGATCTTTTCAATTCGGGTCAAATTAGTATTAGAGTAATAAAAACTCAAGTGTAGGGATGTGTCTATAAATCCTTATTATTTTGATGTACCGTAGAGGATGGTAGAGTAAAAGTGTATGTAAAAAAAAAAAAAAAAAAAAAAAAATCGAAAAAAAATAGAAAAAGAAAAAAAGAAAAAAAAAAGAGAGTGAAAAAAAAAAAAAAAAAAAAAAAAAAAAAAAAAACCATACGGGCTACCATCCTACATCTATCTTTTAAATTATGTTTGTTTATTTTCGTTGCCTAGAGTTTTAGAGTGTCGAGTCTTGGCTTAGCAACGCCATTCTTCGTATACTTGCAACATAGAGATTTTTGACTATCCACCACTAAATAGCCTATCCCACCAAACCCTTCATTTCCCTACCGTAAGCCTAACGTTACAACCCTTTAAAAGACCTCTTTGATAGTCTTTCCTAGGTGCTTACGCCAAAGCGACGGAGGTTTGATCTATTCTCAAGCCTATGGTAATCTATGTACTAGGACCGGTTAATGAGTGTTTATCTTCCATTTCCGATTTGTTATATTTCATATATACACCCGAGAGAGATGTGAGTATCCAAACACCCCTTGTGAGGTGCTAGTATGTAATTTCCGTGCTTGTTATGACTTTTGCGGGGCTTATATGTGTTGTGGACCGTTTTGAATGAATGCTTCATGACCCCTAACTTATAAATTAATTGGCTAAAAGCACATTTGCTTGAGGACAAGCAAATACCAAGTGTAGGGATATTTGATAAGGTTTTAAAAGGTACCTTTTTAAGGGGTCATTTAAGCCCTTATTCGATCACTTCTGTATCCGTTATTGCTTAATATCGTTCCTTTTCACTTTTTAGGTCTCTTGAAGGCAAAATACTGGAATGATGCTTATTTGGACGAAAAGGCACGAATATACGAAGAAAATGGCCAAAGTCAGAATCGAGACACTCAAAGCTGCTGAAACATAAGGCGACGGCGTCACTGCATATCTGCGACGCCGTCGGGAAGGAATTTTGCGACGGGTCAGAAGCGAAATTGCATGTTTTCAAGGGACGACGTCAGGTTCTAAAGGAGTAGGCCGTCGTTACTCAGACGACCTAGATGCAGCCAAGACGACGTCAGAGCTGAAGGGGACGGCGTCACAGTCATAAGGTGACGCCGTCGCAAGGTTTACGTGGCCAAGACGAAACCCTAATGACGGCGACACGACGGCGTCACGAAACATAAGGTGACGCCGTCGCAGATGTAATCTTATATATAGAATCCGAATTTTTCAGTTTTTATGGGTAGTCTTTTGGAGTAAAAACCTAAAACCGAACCAAGGCTTTCTTGTGCAGTATTTTAGGGTTCTAAACCCTATTATACATCAAGATAAGTATTTACTTCATTAATTTAATTATGTCTTTGATTATTTGTGTGTATGCTTGCATGTTCTCCATGTCCGGCTAATTTATTTGTGTGTTTGCTTAGGGAATATGAAACTTAATTATTGAACATTGATTGGTTGATACTTATCTTAGTTGACTAATGATCTAGAGTGCGCTAGATTATTCGTTGTGTGCTTAATGCTTGACTTTTCTTTGTGAACTTTAGAATATAATTATCTAGGTAATTGTAGGATAAAGTATTCAAGGACAACCGTAGAGTAGGCGTCTATAAATCACTAGAGGATTTGTAAACAAGACCCTTTGGTAATTTCAAAGAGTTAGGGAAACAAGCACGCCCTATAGCCTTAGAAACACAACGCAACTAGGAATAAGGACGTGACAAATCAACCATCAATAGGAGATAATTAAGGAGTAGTAAAACCTAAGTAAACACATCTTTAAACTATCATACGAGTACACATCAATTAGACATAGACTATCACAACCTTAGCTTAGATAATTAGATAATAGTAGAGTAATGGGTAGCAATACCAACCCCCCAAATCCAATACCCGAGATTCGTACCTTTTCATTTTCTAAAAAACATAAAAAGATAAAAAATAATCTTCCTCAACCTCAACCTTAGCGTAGTAACTTCTCGCTAGCATTCCTATTCCCCTAGAGAACGATATCAATACCCGTGGCTTACCCTAATTACTACACTACAACGATTAGGTTCACTGCCTAGGGTGTTATAAAACTTGCTCGAAGAAAAGGAAGTTTCCTTGACCCCGAACGACGCGTGTAGCGTTATCAGTTAACTATCACTATTAGGAGTTACTTTGTTTTACTCAGTGTCACACGCATATGACGGTGTGGATAATCGCAAGAGGTGTTAATGTCTCATACTTTGTTTGGGTTGTGAGTACTTAGAGATTTGCTTGAAGCATAAATTCTCTACACCGTTCTTTCATCATTAAGTGCAAGCTTAAGATACAAATGTGGGGAAGTTGACTTCAGTTTCAAGTAGGGTATATCGGCTTTTCTTCATCAAAGGTCACTTCAAATTGTCTACATAAGGGTTAATAAAAATAGTCAGAGCGAGTCTTCAGCAAGTTGATTCCCACATAATGTCATGTGTTCTTCTCAAAAGATTTCTAGTATACGGACTTACAAAGATTTGCTGATTCTGAAGTGTCAATTCCAGCAAGGAGAAAGGAGACTCACATATAAACACAAAGCGAGTAAACTTGATGAACTTAATTCTTCTAAGTAACTGAAGACATCCCGGGAAGACAAATGTTAGTACCGCAGAGAAACTCAAGGTTTGACTCATGGTGAGTAAACTTGATGAGCTTAATACTTCTAAGTGATTGAAGATATCCCGGGAAAACAATTGTCATGACCGCAGAGAAACTCAAGGTTTTACTCATCAAGGCTCTTTGTGTTATTATTCCAACTACGTGGGGGAAGTGATGTTAGAGAAAGTTTCTAAAGATAACAGAGGTACACTAGTATGTGGTGATTTAGATGGTATCGCAATGATCAGGGGAGAGAGAATGTGTACATTGGGGATGCTCAGCTGTTTCACTTGAGTGCTTAATCAGTGATTCAGAGATATAATCACTTATTCCGGTGTTGACATCCGCAGAGATTGTCACCCGCAGAGATAATCAGTGACTTGGCCTGCCTCTTCAATGTTATCAGTTATTCATTCCTTGTGTATTGGTATACTTCGGATACTTGAGCTTCATACACATTCATCAGGGACGAAAGATGTGAACATAGGGGAGGTGTTCTACATTACCCTCTTGATGTGTATTCGGGAGAGTTCTTGGATATTGGTGTACTTCGGGTTCTTGAGCTTCATACACGTTCATCAGGGAAGAAAAATGTGAACATAGGAAGGTGTTCTTCATTCCCCTTATGAAGTGTATTCGGGAGAGTTCTTGAGCGTTATTCTAAGAGACGGACTGCATCTTTTCAACTACACGGGGGAAGTGTTCTCTTGACACCTTTTGGAATGGATCGCTTCAGACTTCAGTGGGTATGGAAATTTGAGAAGATTATTTAAGTGTGGGATGAAACGTTGCTGGTGTTCTTGCTGATGATATAACCTCGAACGAAGAATCACGGTGATTATTCTAAAAAGGAGCAGCAAGTTCGATGATAATGGTGTGCTTCTTTGTGCACCTGGCTAAGAGAAGCTTGAAAGAAAGCTTTGAATCTGCTCAGCTAAAGGATTTTCGGTTTGGGGGAAAGCTGCCAAAGTCTCACTTTCAGGTGGTTCAATTTCTTTCTTCGATTCAAGAGCCCTGGAAGCTTTGGTGGTGAATGTTTAAGAGTTGATGACTTCTATCTTCTACGACGTGCTGCTCGATATCCCTATCTCGGTACTCGTATCATCATCTTCTTTAACTATATCATCTATTCTATCCTTGTAAATATTTATTCGAAAAACAAATTACAAAAATATAAAACCAACAAAAAGAAATAGAAAATTATAAAACCAACAAAAAGAAAATAGAAAATTATAAAACCTTCAAAAACCCATAAAAATCAGAAAATTTCAAAAAATACCAAAAATATGTTTTTCTATGACATGTCTTCTGGTATCGATAACATCTACGGTCTTAGAAATGTCATTCAATAATGGCACGGGACCATAGATGAAGTTCGAGCAGGAGGTGTAAATATTTCTTTCCAAAACATGTCACAAAATATGGCTTACAGCTATTTCAGACTGTAACCCGCGCTTCAAAAAAATGGCTTGCTATTATTTCAGATAGCAACCCGCTCTTTTAAAGAAAGGAAAGTGCTGCGCCAAAACCAATTTTCAATTATTTCGTGCACTTATCCTAAAAAGGAAAGTATGTCGAAGGACTGCTGTTCCTACTCAAATATTTTTCCTTCAAAAATTCTTCAGAAAAATATTTGTTTTAACTGAATTGGTGGAAAATGAGTTGCTTGAAAAAATCAATCAGGATCAGAGTTTTCGTATTAATTCGCAAAAACTCAATCGGTGACTTCAGCACTTTTAAAACCTTTTAAGAAAAAGAGTCATTGATTGATTAAGGGGAAGAATATTTTTCAAATTTATATCATCTAACGGACTTTCTTAATTATCCTACGTGCTTAATTATAATATATAATTGCCTATGTTGAAGGACTAGGTTTCTAGGATATGATTGTTAGGTTTAGATGATTAAAGTTTGATGAACACATAATTCCCATGCTATATATGATTTGATTGTTATGTTGAATTGACTTTTATTAGTCGATTGTTGTTTGGGTGATGTCGACCACCATATATTTGTATGTGTGTTCACTAACGTATGCAGGTATATTGGTATAAAAGAATGTTCCCGATCCGGATCCCACAATTGAAGATGATTGGATGCCGCAAGGAAAGGGTAACGATATCTTGGGTTGACAAATGAAGAAACGGAGCTTAATTGGACTTCTATGGAGAGTTGGCATAAATGCAACGAAAGAGGTCTCACTGCGTCAGCAGATGGTTTTCTTCTAAGTGATTGAAGAAACGGAGCTTAATTTGACCTCAGTTGGCATTCAAAATGCAACGTAAGAAGAAGTCTCACTGCATCTGCAGACGGTTTTTCTTCCAAGCCTTACAGCAACAACAACAAACGCGGCTCAACCACCTAACGTGTCTTTGTGCAGGATACCATTTTTAAACAATTTTGAATAATTTGATTAAATTGTTTTGAAAATGGAAAAATATTGTTTTGAAAATTAATTGAACTAAATTTTGAAAATCACCGGACTTCTTTTTATCAAAACCTAAGTCACTCAATTATTGACTTCGGTCATCGATTGAGGGGGAGAGTGATTTAATTTAAAATATTTTCATACAATATATCTTCAAAAAGTCCGTTTTGTACAACAAAAAGTGGTGATCTAAAGATTTAATGTTATGTCATGGTATGATTTTTTCTTTAGAATCAAGGTCTTTCAAAATGAAATCTTTTCTGTTCTTGTTTGATTGTGAAATTGTTTTGTTTTACTTAAAAGATCTCTTAAAAACTATCATACCTGATACTAACAATCTTTAATGTCTTAAAATAGTCCTTATCTGTCATCTTTCAAAATTGAATCTTGCCACGTCTTTCCCCAATTTTTTCTAAATGATTTAAATCAGTTGGGATCACAAATCTCAAATGGTTTGATATTTCTGATCGGGGTAGAGATCGTGATTTAAATCTCAAATCTGTTTTAAATGGAATTGGTTTTTAGTCCTTTAAAGGCACTCCTGCCTCCATGTGCCAAACGATTTCAATATACATAATGCACATGTTGAGGAGGAGGATTTATCCAAAAACCAGATGAGTATTTAAACAAGGCCACATGTTCTCCCATGTTTTCTAAACCTAATTAAATCACTTGGGATCCAAAATCTCAAAGGATTTGATATTTTTGATCGGGGGAGAATTTGTGATTTAATAATGAAATTTGATAAAAGTTGATCGTTTTGATTCAGTTGTGCAGGCTGCTCTCTCATATGTGCTAAACGCTTTCGAATCTCGAAGCACATATTGAGGGGGAGCAAAACCATCGAGGTACAAAAGTTTTTTAAAAGAGATTATAAAGTACCTTGATTGTGTTTTCAAATGGTTTTCTTAATGGATTTTGTGATTGTGGATGTGCTTCAAAAGAACTCTTGCCTCTATGTGATAAAATGTTTTAAAATATCCTATGCACATATTGAGGGGGAGAATTTTACCATGAAAATCAAATGGCTTTTTCGTATGAAAATTGTGATCAAAGAAAATATTTCAAAGTCCTCTTGCCTCCTTGTGCTGAACAATTTCTAAATCATACGCACATGTTGAGGGGGAGGTTTTCTAAATGATCAAAACTATTAAGGTACAAAATGCTTTGATCTCGTATCACAAGTACCTTGATTGTTTTTCCAAATGAATTTTTGATTGGTTTCATGAAGGAAAGAACAATACCAAAAGACCGACCAATTTACTTTATGCATGGTGTTATAAGGATGGTTAGGTTAGGTATTTGTTCCCACGATCCGCCAGAACCGGAGGGATCTTCCCAGGGACAATCCACTAGATAGTGTAGAGTCCTTAGGAATATTGAAAAAAGGAGAAAAAGTGAGATTTGGGAAGAGTGCCGACTGAGATAGAGCTAGAACTGGAATAAACCCAACAAGGTTCTAGTAATGAAGTCTCGGTAAGCACTGAAGGGGTTGAAGAATGAAAAAGAACTGAATGTGAAAAAGGGTGAAAAGAAATAGCCCTCCACCAATTCAACCTTAGGGCAGAAACCGGGTTCAATACATATGCTACTGGTTGTTACTAAGGTAACACTGGTATTGAAGAAAAGACGTCATGGACCCAGTGACGCACTGCACTAAACTTCCCAAGCCACTCAAGTTCCTCTTAAAAGGGCTTGTTTCATTCTCACGGGGAACCGACATAATCTATCGACTTTCTCTTAGAGATGGTTGATATTGAAGTAGGAGACCCTCTCCCTAGTCTCCGGCACAGGAACCAAAAGTGCACTAATTGAGTCTAGAGCCAAGAGATCATCCACAATATCTCGTTAGGACACTAAATTCATGAAGACTTGCTTTTTCACACAATGTGGAAAGTAAGTATATATTAAGAGTCCTACGCATTATCCTTGTGGTATTGCCAGAACATCTGAGTGGTATGTAAAAGTATTCACGATGAAGATGGAAATCCTTCTAGAGCCAACATCAAACAAGCTCTTGGTGGGTGACATGTGAGATCTTCTCGTAAGATCAAACTTGTGACAACTGGATAGAAACGATGGGGAGATTCATTCTTGAATCAACCTTGGTCCAGGAATGGAATTGACGAATACTTTTGGAAAAACCATTCGATGTGCAAACCTTCTTTTCTCTAGCACGTCGAATGTGTACTCATTTCAAATTCAAAAAGTATATCTGATTGAAAAATACTTTTAGAAAAACCGTTCGATGTGCGAATCTCTTCTTTTCGCTAGCACGTCGAATGTGTACTCATTCTCTAATACAAAAAGTATTTTGATTGAAAATTGACCTTTCTCATAAAACCTTCGTCGTATTGCAAAAACTCTTTCTTCAAGCAATACGCGATTGTTTTTCAAATGATTTTTCATCAATCAGTGAATATCAATTCGCTGGTTCACTCACTCCGTGTTGTCTTCTTTGAGACGTTCCGGTTTGAGAACAGCTAGAACAGCTGCGAAACCCTGTCAAGGAGATTCTTAGGAATCCTACCTGATCACAGGCAGTACTTGTACTGATCAACGGGGAACCGTGGGCCGTGTACCTCAATTCAACGAAAGTGGTCAAAGACACTTTCGTGTGTTTTATTGCTAACTGTTGTTTGTAGGTACATTTGGACGGTTGCAGCTGATCAGAATTGAGGAGTCAATCCAAATCCGCATGCTCACATCATCCACACTTAATTTGAAGAAATCATGACTGGTGCATATCTACATAACCTGGCTCTGATATTTCATACTATGCTTTTGCTTCGCTGCTGCAAATATCATGAACCAGTAAGGCTTCCGCTACTCTGATGGAAAGATGTCATGATTCAAAAGTGTGAGCATGTCGGTCCAAAAGTCACAACTTCACATGATGGCAACACAATAAAGGGTGATCCAGAGATTTAATGTGGCTGATGATCTCAATGAAAGCTCGAAGATCATCAAAGATGTGGATCAGTTAAAGGCCTCCACTAAAAGTACAAATCAGTGCGGACTTTGAAGAATCACTACTAAAGCACAAAGATTGTTGAAATGAAGAATTGAAGTCTACGAGCTCAAGAACAAAGATAAAATAGAATGCTAGGATTCGAAATGTAAAACATGGGGTGACCTCCCTTAGGGGGAGATTGTTAGGAATTAGAAAATTCCATAGTGAAGAGTCGGTCACCCCAAATGTTATCTAGCTTAAGTTAGCTCGTAGACTTGTCGTTAGTTACGTTATTTATTGTTTTATTAGTTAGTCAGTAGCGTAAAATAGTTTAGTGCAACACCGTGGAGGAAGGACGGGTCTTTACCCACTGTATCCCTGATCCACAGGCCGATAGGAGGTCGTATTTCTTGTAACTATAAATACCCCTTCCATCCATGGAAGGGGTGGTGCTTTTCAATCTAATATTCAACATTTGTGTAAACCTCTAGCAAGAACACCCTCTCTCTCTCTAACTTTCTCTCTCTAATGGCTAACATGTATTTTGATCTCCCAAGACCACCCGAATCATCAAACACAATAATATACACGATCCTACATCCGAATTTGAAAATGCTGGATACCAGAGTAAGTGTAATGCTATAATGCATATGTATCAAATAAACATTCCTAAATTGCCATGTTTGTGTATCTCAACACTATTTGACTTTTCAGGCTGCAAACACGCTTAGTGATCTACCTTTGCAAAAATTTTCCACTGTTGTAGACAGAAACACATTCAGCCATGGCCAGCTACAGACGGTGGTGTTTCGAGCTTTTCCTAGAACAGAGCATGAAATAACTTTAATAAAGTGCATACTTGCGTGTTCCCGGTCGCTAAAGACAATCAATATCAGGCAAAGCGATAGGAGTCATGATGGGAATGAAAATACCAGGAACAACTGGGAGTTGGCTAGGAAGCAGTTGAAACTCCACCGAGATTCCCCCACAGCCGTGGTAGATTTCTTTGACTGGTTGTAGTTTATGTTTGGGTTGAATACCCTATGACAATTAATGTTGCAAAATAGTTTTGGTAATTTGGTACATAAATTGTTTATATGGTTTGCTTAAAATTAGATTGTTCATATGTTGTTGTTTGTACGTATTGTAGGTGATGAAAGTTTGACATTCGAAATGTAACACCCCCGATTTCGTGATACGCAGCGGAATTCAAACTGGGTGTTACTTCATGGCACAACAGTCATAACAATAGAAAACGTATTCTAATGGAGTCGTTTTAAAAGATTTATCATTCGATTTATATAAATATCAGAGTTTACAAAAATGAGGTCCCAGATGGTTCCAAGTTTACAAAATACATTAAATTAGTTTTCGAATGATAATAAAATTTATAGCCTTCTTGATCTAGTCCTTGCTCTTCCGTGCCAGCTTCCGACATTATGGACCTGAAATACATGCTTAAAACTGTCAACACAAAGGTTGAGTGAAATTCATAGAGTTTTGGAAATCAGTTGAACACATAATGTTTGTGTGAGTTACGTTGTTATACACTCATAATATTGAAAACAAAACAGATATTATTCACTAAGCATCATGCAATCAAGGCGTTAACTTGCTGTCATATAATAGTAACCGATGCCCCAAGTAGGTAAAATTTGCCGTTTTACCTGATGTACTCAAATATAGTGCGTTTGTTTACCGGATCCTGGTCAAACAAACGGGATTCGTCAATCCCGAAAGATCTATCCACAATATTCGCGCTCACTTCACTCGTGATTAATGATTCATGATTTAGGGACTTAAGATTGGCAAATGCGGTAACTTAGTGCAAGTAAAATAATCAGATAAGTATAGAATTTGAAAGCAATGTGTTCGGTTTAAAAAAAAGCATGTATCTCCCCCAAGGGTTTGTAAAACAATTAAGTAATAGAAAGTGGGGCTATGAACTCACCTTAGAGCAAATGATATCAAATGTATAATGAGAATGATGGATATGCCATGAGAACTTCTACGAGCAACCTAAAATAGAATGTTGCGACTTAGGTTTGGAATAATGTTTAGGAAAACATAAACCATCCTATATACGTCTCTATGTTGATCATGATGTAGTACATGGTATTTGTGTATGTCATTTATAAAAATGGTCTAGTTGTGAAAACATGTTTAGGTTATAGATATCGTACTACCGTTCGGGCCATCATAATTCAGAGGTCATGCAGTAAACGTTCGAGGAGCTAGGACACTTTAAATCGTAAATCCAGCAACTCGTCGATACGTTTTACTCAAATGAAACCCCTCACATGAAGCTCCCTACTATTGTAGCACTTAGTAGATACAATATATGTTTTGAGTGAAGATTGTCATATAAATAAGTTTATCATGTTTTTACAAGTTCTCGTCGTTATATATATATGATTACCATAGTTAACGGTCTTGGGCAAACAAGCCTTGAGGCTTTAGCCATGGCCTTGTCGTGACTTTGGTCTTGACTACCATGGTCTTGAGACTTAGCTTTGGCCTTAGCCGTAGCCGTGGTCTTGGCTTATGGCCATTAGGCCTCTTGGTTTGCTTTTAGTTGTGACAAAAGTATAGTTATGAGACTATATTTACGGCAATTTCTGTTTTTGAAAGATTATGGACTATTTATGCGTTTTCAAGGTCCGAGCTTCCTTGGAACGGAAGGAAAACGTCGTTCCGGACAACTTTCGTGTTTTAACTTTTTGATGATTCGGACCAGAAGTATCACTTTAAAAAAGACAGAACCCTTAACAGCTTATACATGGCAGTTTTGGCGTTTAGGTTTCGCTAACTTCTTTTGCTTATAACTTTTGACTCGTTTGTCCGTTTCGGGTGATTCAAATTGCTATGTTTACCTTTTTATCTTGTCTACCTAGGGATGAGCATTTCGTACCGAATCCCGGAACCGAACCGGAACCGTACTGGTACCGTACCGAAACGGTATCGATTCTTAAAATACGGTACGGTACCGGGACTACGAAATAAGGTGAAAAAAAAATCGGGACCACTAATTCGGTACGGGACCGGTACCAAATCGGGAAATTCCCGTAAAAAGCGGGAAAAACCCGATTTCCCGGTACCGGTACCGGTACCGATACAGGTACCGATATCCGAATCCCGTTCGGTACGGGATCGGTACCGTGCTCATCCCTATGTCTACCATATTATGTAAGTTAGAAAGTCCATATGTTACTGATTTTAATGGTCTCACACATGTAGAATATGACTAGTTTACTAGTTTGTTACTTTTATGACAATTTGTGAATTAAAACAAGTGATTGAGTATATGTACATCATGGATCAACATAGTAACTATATATATAGCATGAAATAGTTAAGATTATGAATAATAAAGATGAGATGATGGTGGTGATAAGTTGCTTACAACTTTTGGCTTTCAATAAGAAAGGAGTAACTTAGTAAAGATAGGACTTTGATTGATCGCGTAAGACTTCGGATTGAGCTAGATTTCCACACCTTGGCACCCTTGCAAACTTGAAGAGTTGGTGATGAAGTACTAAGTGAATTGAGTGGATCTAAACTCAAGAAGATCACTTAAACTTGCTAGAGATTTGATGTAGTAGCTTGATCTTTGGAACTTCCTTGCATAAACTTGGGAGTTTATAGATCAAATGATGGAAGATGTAAAGGATTTATGATATGAACGACCAAGAACAGTTTGTGAAGATGTTTAGGATGTATTTTACTTCCTATTTATAGGAGGGTAAGTTTGGTTAACCATATATTGGGTTAAATATTAACCATGGTTAGGTTAGGACACTTGTAATGATCTAAAGGAAGCATGGTTAGGATTTTGTCACTAAAATGATGACTCCCCCCCTCTTAGGTCGGCCAAGTGAAGATAAGATGACTTAGGTGGTTAGTTTTGGTATTATCTTGGTTACGGAGTGAGTTTTGGTTCCGTTAAATGTCAACCGAAGCCATAAAACGTAAAACCGGGTATCGTAAAAATACGAAACTTGTAGGAATGATGAAACTCATCATTATACTCCATCTAAAAATATAAAATGGGTGATAAGTCTCATTGGGTGCAAAAATGCTGCTTAAAGCTAGAAATACGGGTCAAAAACGCGTAATACGCAGTTTTTTAAAAAAGAACGAAATTTCAGGGAAACGACCGTGAATTTATTTAGAGTAGACTAAAATTAGTCTAAAAGTGATATGAGATGTTAAAATGTGGTTTTCGTCATACGCAGGATAACTTTACAGTTATTCGTGAAGTTTAAAAGTTACGCGATTTAAGCAAAAATGTAGAACGTACAAGGTTAATTCCTTTATGGTCAAAGGAGGAGGGAAATATGTTTGACTTTTCCAAAAATGTAAAAGTGTCAAAAACATATTAGAAACACGGTGCAGGAATCGTTAAGTCTGGATGTAAGTAGAATTGTTTAAAACGTAAGTTTAGTTTTGTTCTGCGCTAGGCTTATTTGGTAATATTAAAAATAATGAATCTTAAAAATTCTCAAATTAATCATGAGTGATCTAAAAATTTATCTGATGCAAGGAAAATTGTCAGAGTTGATTTTCGTTATGTGTGTGATGTTTAAACGGTGGACCGTCTAAAACGAAACTTTAAAACGATGTTTACTTAATAACTTTTGCAAAAATGATCTAACGCTGGTTGAACTCTCAGGTTATTACTAAAATAATTTATCTTACGAGAATGTGAATTAAAAATTTTACGGATGAATAGTGAAAGTGAATAGTAAAAGTGAATAGTAAATTCTCGAAAATGAAAAGTAACCTAAAAATGCGGGTGGTTACAGTCTCACCCCCTTAATGGGAATTCCGTCCCGGAATTCAGGGTGTGTTATCCGATGTTGAAGTGTCTAGGAACAGGAGGGTGTATACGCCGAATTCTAATCTTTGCGTTCTCAAGTTTCTAGTCATAGAATGTGTTATATACCATGTGGCTTAAGTTGATAATCTAAAGGGTTTTGTTAAAATCTTATAGAGTCCAATATACCTAAAGTTTGGCTTTTCCCGATTCTCAAAACGAATCATATCTTATTGTATCGAGGCTATCAATAAAACCTTAATTTCTAACATGGAGTTCTTGGTGATAGTGTGTGGCATGGAGCCTAATTTATATTTGTATGGTTTCCTTAATTGTTTTGTGGGTGATCTCTGAACACCTTAGCCCATCAATTGGTTAACTAATACTTTCGTCTATATAGTGCCTCAAAATGGAATAGTTTTGTTGTTGTTAGGGTAACTGTTGTTAATCAAAGGTGTAAGATATTGTTGATGTGAAATTGTTTGTAATGATGTGATAATTGTCGTTGTAGGGAAAGTCTTGTTAGTGACAAGTGATTATCCAAACTATTTCCAAAGTTGATCATGTCTTAGGTGGTTTCAGGATGAAGGCTATAGTGTTTCTGTCTACTAGTGTTTGAAAGAAACGTGGTACAGTGAAGTTTTACGTACTGAATTTCAATGGGGTTCAGATAATGATGTGATATGTTGACGATTAGAAGAGTGTAGCATACGCTTACCATTATTCTTAGGTAGAGATGTCAAGTTTGTTTTAAAATAAAAAGTGAATTTTAAAGTATTATGGCGGAATGATATCCTTGAAACCAAAACAGGCTGGCACTTCTAAGATATGACGAGAAGATTTGATGACTATCCCAAGATAGTAGTTAGGATTATTTCATAAATGAAAACTTTCAAGAATGAAATTAGGTAGTATACATAAGTGTTAAGATCTCGCTGAGTGGTAAAACACTATCGCGTCTCTAGATCTTTTCTGGTGGTTTATCGAGTTTAAGTAGGAAATTAACCTGAATATAACCCTTATATAACTGTTCTCAGTGTTTGAAAAATTTAAGTCGAACATAGTTAATCAGACTATGTTCCAATACCCCTAGGTTAAATATAGGTGATTAGGCTATATTTAGCCGAGGTTCGATAAAATTTTCAAATACCTAAATTAGGTATACTTGTGATATGTTCATAGCTTTTGAGAAATTGTCCACTAAGCAAAGGCGATATCAAACCATCCAGTTGCAAGTCCTGGCCATAACAGACTTGTAACCTATGTTTTCACATTCCATTGCATAGAAGATAGTATGGGTAGATACGTGTGGAAAGGAAATTTTAAGTAATTCTAAAATAGTCCATTCTTGGCTAGAATCACGGACCTTTAACAATGAAGGTTTCAGAAGAGAATTTTGATGAATGTAGGGAACGTTGCTGAACTTCAGCTTTTGTAGATGATAAGTCACTTTGTCCTTTAGAAATCCTATTTCTTGTATTTCCATTAGGGAAATTGATAGACTGTGACTGGTTTCATGTAAAACAATATCATATAATGTTTATAAGATAATTTTTGGAGACTATTGTATAACTTACAATATCTGAGGAGTAGTTAAGACCATTGTGCAACTCACAATGTCTAAGAAATGATGGAGAGATCATTGTGTAACTCACAATATCTTGAGAAATGATGGAGAGACCATTGTGTAACTCACAATGTCTTGAGAAATGATGGAGAGACCATTGTGTAACTCACAATGTCTTGAAAAATGATGGAGAGACCATTGTGTAACCCACAATATCTTGAGAAATAAATGAGACCACTGTAGGATTTACAGTGTCTGAGAATGTAATAGAGACCACTGTATCTCACAGTGTCTTGAAAAATGAATGAGACATTGTATCTTACAATGTCTGGGAAGTAGGAAAGACCATTGTAGTCAGTTACAATGTCTTGGAGGAAGTTTCATAATCCTAAAATGCACGAGTAGATGCATGATTGGGAGATTGGGAAAAATATGATTGTGCCGTAATGCCTTAGAATAAGCATACGCAGATATGTTTAGTATATCGTTTAACTAAAATGATTGAAAATATGTCGAGTGTATATGTCAATAAACTAGTATGTTTGTATAGCTTAAAATGCCTAAAAGTCACATAATCGTCTGGAGGATAGAAGGCACGGAGAACGGAAGGCTATAATATGTTTTTGTTTGTAAAAGTAGTTATAGTTTAAGTCTCGATTAGACCCGTTTCTCTATAACTGTGGCTCTGATACCAATCTGTAACACCCCCAATTTCGTGATACGCAGCGTAATTCAAACTGGGTGTTACTTCATGGCACAACAGTCATAACAATAGAAAACGTACTCTAATGGAGTCGTTTTAAAAGATTTATCATTCGATTTATATAAATATAAGAGTTTACAAAAATGAGGTCCCAGATGGTTCCAAGTTTACAAAATACATTAAATTGGTTTTTGAATGATAATAAAATTTATAGCCTTCTTGATCTAGTCCTTGCTCTTCCGTGCCAGCTTCCGACATTATGGACCTGAAATACATGCTTAAAACTGTCAACACAAAGGTTGAGTGAAATTCATAGAGTTTTGGAAATCAGTTGAACACATAATGTTTGTGTGAGTTACGTTGTTATACACTCATAATATTGAAAACAAAACAAATATTATTCACTAAGCATCATGCAATCAAGGCGTTAACTTGCTGTCATATAATAGTAACCGATGCCCCAAGTAGGTAAAATTTGCCGTTTTACCTGATGTACTCAAATATAGTGCGTTTGTTTACCGGATCCTGGTCAAACAAACGGGATTCGTCAATCCCGAAAGATCTATCCACAATATTCGCGCTCACTTCACTCGTGATTAATGATTCATGATTTAGGGACTTAAGATTGGCAAATGCGGTAACTTAGTGCAAGTAAAATAATCAGATAAGTATAGAATTTGAAAGCAATGTATTCGGTTTAAAAAAAAGCATGTATCTCCCCCAAGGGTTTGTAAAACAATTAAGTAATAGAAAGTGGGGCTATGAACTCACCTTAGAGCAAATGATATCAAATGTATAATGAGAATGATGGATATGCCATGAGAACTTCTACGAGCAACCTAAAATAGAATGTTGCGACTTAGGTTTGGAATAATGTTTAGGAAAACATAAACCATCCTATATACGCCTCTATGTTGATCATGATGTAGTACATGGTATTTGTGTATGTCATTTATAGAAATGGTCTAGTTGTGAAAACATGTTTAGTTTATAGATATCGTACTACCGTTCGGGCCATCATAATTCAGAGGTCATGCAGTAAACGTTCGAGGAGCTAGGACACTTTAAATCGTAAATCCAGCAACTCGTCGATACGTTTTACTCAAATGAAACCCCTCACATGAAGCTCCCTACTATTGTAGCACTTAGTAGATACAATATATGTTTTGAGTGAAGATTGTCATATAAATAAGTTTATCATGTTTTTACAAGTTCTCGTCGTTTTATATATATGATTACCATAGTTAATGGTCTTGGGCAAACAAGCCTTGAGGCTTTAGCCATGGCCTTGTTGTGACTTTGGTCTTGACTACCATGGTCTTGAGACTTAGCTTTGGCCTTAGCCGTAGCCGTGGTCTTGGCTTATGGCCATTAGGCCTCTTAGTTTGCTTTTAGTTGTGACAAAAGTATAGTTATGAGACTATATTTACGGCAGTTTCTGTTTTTGAAAGATTATGGACTATTTATGCGTTTTCAAGGTCCGAGCTTCTTTGTAATTGAAGGAAAACGTCGTTCCGGACAATTTTCGTGTTTTAACTTTTTGATGATTCGGAACAGAAGTATCACTTTAAAAAAGACAGAACCCTTAACAGCTTATACATGGCAGTTTTGGCGTTTAGGTTTCGCTAACTTCTTTTGCTTATAACTTTTGACTCGTTTGTCCGTTTTGGGTGATTAAAATTGCTATGTTTACCTTTTTATCTTGTCTACCATATTATATAAGTTAGAAAGTCCATATGTTATTGATTTTAATGGTCTCACACGTGTAGAATATGACTAGTTTACTAGTTTGTTACTTTTATGACAATTTGTGAATTAAAACAAGTGATTGAGTATATGTACATCATGGATCAACATAGTAACTATATATATAGCATGAAATAGTTAAGATTATGAATAATAAAGATGAGATGATGGTGGTGATAAGTTGTTTACAACTTTTGGCTTTCAATAAGAAAGGAGTAACTTAGTAAAGATAGGACTTTGATTGATCGCGTAAGACTTCGGATTGAGCTAGCTTTCCACACCTTGGCACCCTTGCAAACTTGAAGAGTTGGTGATGAAGTACTAAGTGACTTGAGTGGATCTAAACTCAAGAAGATCACTTAAACTTGCTAGAGATTTGATGTAGTAGCTTGATCTTTGGAACTTCCTTTCATAAACTTGGAGTTTATAGATCAAATGATGGAAGATGTGAAGGATTTATGATATGAACGACCAAGAACAGTTTGTGAAGATGTTTAGGATGTATTTTACTTCCTATTTATAGGAGGGTAAGTTTGGTTAACCATATATTGGGTTAAATATTAACCATGGTTAGGTTAGGACACTTGTAATGATCTAAAGGAAGCATGGTTAGGATTTTGCCACCAAAATGATGACTCCCCCCCTTAGGTCGGCCAAGTGAAGATAAGATGACTTAGGTGGTTAGTTTTGGTATTATCTTGGTTACGGAGTGAGTTTTGGTTCCGTTAAATGTCAACCGAAGCCATAAAACGTAAAACCGGGTATCGTAAAAATACGAAACTTGTAGGAATGATGAAACTCATCATTATACTCCATCTAAAAATATAAAATGGGTGATAAGTCTCATTGGGTGCAAAAACGCTGCTTAAAGCTGGAAATACGGGTCAAAAACGCGTAATACGCAGTTTTTCAGAAAAGAACGAAATTTCAGGGAAACGACCGTGAATTTATTTAGAGTAGACTAAAATTAGTCTAAAAGTGATATGAGATGTTAAAATGTGGTTTTCGTCATACGCGGGATAACTTTACAGTTATTCGTGAAGTTTAAAAGTTACGCGATTTAAGCAAAAATGTAGAACGTACAAGGTTAATTCCTTTATGGTCAAAGGAGGAGGGAAATATGTTTGACTTTTACAAAAATGTAAAAGTGTCAAAAAAATATTAGAAACACGGTGCAAGAATCGTTAAGTTTGGATGTAAGTAGAATTGTTTAAAACATAAGTTTAGTTTTGTTCTGCGCTAGGCTTATTTGGTAATATTAAAAATGATGAATCTTAAAAATTCTCAAATTAATCATGAGTGATCTAAAAATTTATTTGATGCAAGGAAAATTGTCAGAGTTGATTTTCGTTATGTGTGTGATGTTTAAACGGTGGACCGTCTAAAACGAAACAAAACGATGTTTACTTAATAACTTTTGCGAAAATGATCTAACGCTGGTTGAACTCTCAGGTTATTACTAAAATAATTTATCTTACGAGAATGTGAATTAAAAATTTTACGGATGAATAGTGAAAGTGAATAGTAAATGTGAATAGTAAAAGTGAATAGTAAAATCTCGAAAATGAAAAGTTACCTAAAAATGCGGGTGGTTACACGAAAGTCAAACTTTCATTTAGCATTTTAATTTGATTGTAGCAAGTAAAAATGCATTTCCAGTTTACTTTAGTTAGTCAATACTTGAAAATGGTGAATGGGTTAACTGTGAACGAGAGTCGTAATGTCAGAAGGATTGAAATCCTTTTGAAGATTAAGTGCAAAAGGCAGAATGGTATTTGAAGTTTGATGATAAGGATGGCTAGTGGAATGTTCAATAACATATAGAATGGTATTTGACTTTGTAAAGTCAATATTGCAAAACCATTACTCAATATTTGTTTTGGAGTTAATTGATAATTTGATATGTTATAGAAGTTTGACTTAACAAAGTCAAACTTCTAATGGTTTTACGTAAGTTGGCAACTTGAGGGACCAATTGTGTATTCTAAAGTGATTATTGGGCGGGAGTTTTAAGTATGACAACGGCAACCAAGACAAATTCAGGGACCGAGTGTGAAAAATAAGTAACTATTAGACCCTTGACCGTCTCTTACCGGAGACGATATTAACTAGTGCACACCAAACGATAAACTCATCTACCACTTTTTCCACACACAAACAATTTTCCAATGGCAGATTTCCCCATTTTAAACGAACTCATGGAGGTTGCTGATTCACCAAATTTGAATGATCGTATGGCTATCTGGTTTGAACAAGAGGCTGCCTAAGAAGGGATTCTGAAGAAGCTAGTTCTTCAGTGCATTCAGCATCTGAAGACAGGAATCATCAAGCGTAGGGAGCTGATAGAAGAGAATCAAGCTCTGGGACCTCGTGGAATTGCGCTTGACTGTGTGGATGCGCTGACCAAAATCCAGTCGAGGCACACAAAGCAACTTGCCCAACTCATACAGATTGTTGGTCAAACAGATGAAGGTATTCGGTTCAACCAAGAGTTTGTTAAGATAATGGCTGAACATAATGCCTGAATTTTGGGTTTTCCATGGGGTAGATAAAGGCGGTCTTTTGGGTGATAGTTTTGGGAATATAGGTTGCTAAAAAGGGTATGTAAATTAGATTTGATGTAGTTGTTTATGATGTTTAACAGACTTTATTAATGATAAAATATCATTTGGGTTATGTGTTGTTTAATCTGTTCTTGTATTGTGATATTGGGTGTATTTTAGTGTAATTAGTATCAACAAAACCAAACATCCCCTTATATCAGCAAAACCAAACAGCCCCTTGTACCAACAAAACTTTAATCAGCAAAACCAAACACTCCCTTGTATCAGCAAAAGCAAAGGCAATGGTTTAAAAAGATGTGGTGAAAATGCAAATAGTTTAGCACAAAATCATAATGTATCACCAAACACCCCCGTATCAGCAAAATTAGAGGCATTGGTTTAAAAATACGGGTTGAAAATTCAAACGCTTTAGCAGTAAACAACAATGTATTAACAATGGTGTATTGTAACATCTTGAATTTTGACTTACCCAAGTCAAAGAAACTTATGAAAGGCAACAAATTGTAACTTACTATTGTGGTATGACTTGGGTAAGTCAAACCTATTAAGAAATGCAAAACGATTTCAAACACAATTACTTAAATAAGAACCCAATTTTTTATTCATCGATTTCATGTTCTCAAGAACTACAAATGTTTACTATCATCTAAACATACATTTAGCTAGACGCACAACTCTCCCTATCATCGTTTTCCTTCTTTTTCTTCCTTTCCTTAAGATATTTAAACAATATTTCCATATTTTTAATCCTTTCTCCCAAATCGTTAAACTTTGATAACAAGATGTCAGTCTCTTCCTTCTCCTTCTTAACACCCAAACCCTTTTCATTTGGGCAGTCTACTTTCCTCAACGAACTCAACAAAGCCTTCCCCTTATCGTTTTGTGCCATTATTGTGGGGTTTTTTTTTTTTTTTTTTTTTTTTTTTTTTTTTTTTTTTTGGCTGCTTTGGGTAGAATGCGTGTTGATTGTATTTTAGGGTTCAATGTTGGTCGTAGCCGATACATATATTGAAGGTTGGGTTACATTTTAACTTGGTTGGGTCAAAAATGTGAATGGTCTATTATACCCTCGAAGGAAATCCAGAAAATTAGGTTTGACTATGCCAATCCTGGTCAAGGGACGATTTTGGCATTTAAAGGCCAAGGTTTGGACCTCTGGCGATGATAGAGCCGAGTTTTGTCCCATCACGATGCGTTTTGCCAAGTTTAGTGTAACACCCTCAAAAATCGGGTTTTAGCGGAAGCATACAAGTTTTGGGTGTTACTAATCGGTATCACAACACAAGCATAGAATAAAAGGTTTTTCTTAAGAAAACTCATTTATTTAATAAAATCAATGTTTACAATAAAATTTAATACGGAAATAGGCCCATAATAAATAAGCGGTCCCCAAATGCAAAAATCAGAGTCGTCTATGACCATGCCATGCCATTGCCCAAGCGCCTCCGAAAGTAAACAATCGCCTCAATACCTGAGAATACACGCTAAAAGTGTCAACACGAGGTTGGTGAGTTCATAGGTTTTCATAAAAGTATTGCGAGTTCAAAAGATCCTTTCGATCATTGCGGCGCCCACAATGTCGCGAAAACAAGGTTTATCTTTAAGCAAAAGAATAGAAAGGTGGACCACAAGGTTTTCAAGTGCAAATCAATTCTCATAAACAAATCAAATTTAATCAAGGCATACCCTGCCTAATTCATAGTATCAAAACATTTATCCGCAAAATAGTTCATAAACAACCACATGGACCATATAAAAATCAAACACTACAACGAATATAGTGTCACGCAAGCTTAACTATTACGCAGGCTAAGTCATGAAACCATCACTAGATAGCACGAGCCGTGACTATCTCTAAACACACTAACAAACGACATGTTATACGTCCCCCACATGAGCCATGTTGGTCGGACGGGGTGGCCATTCCCAATAGATCTATCCATAACATTCGCACCATCCTGAGCCAGGATGTAACAATTCATAACAACGCTTGGGTTTCTAACCTTAACCTAGCACGTAATAGCTCACAAAACATTTTCAGGTCCAATCCAAAACAGTTCAAGCACTTGTGTCCACGTAAAAACATATTCAAACCAATTCACGCAATTTCGTCCAACCAAGTAACAATAATTTATTCAAATAAATCAAGCATTTGCATTTAATAAAAACGAGCATGTATTCTCCCCCAAAACAGTTTTAAAGCAAGTAAAAGTAGGGCCATGAACTCACCTCGATACGAGCAACGCAAGAATCACAACTGGCATTAGTGAGCAAAGCACAGCAGTCTCACAAGAAAGCACAACGATATCCAAAAAGGAAAGCATAACGGTACGATATCAGCACAACCTAATAGCAACTTGCTATCTCAGAATACGTCGAGCAAAGCAAAATAATTTCCGAAAGACAACGTGTCTTAGTTTTCGTGGAATACTCGTATCAAAGATTTCAAAAATCCATTATCAATATCTCAAAAGTTTAGTTTTAACGTTTCGTGTGGTGGTAAGAAAGTAAGGACTCGACATCCAACTCACGCCAAACATAACTCACCCCAAGGTATAATATATATCCCAATATATTATATGGAATAGTCAATAAGGTTGACCAAGACTCGAATCTAGAAGATCATGGCCAAAAGATGCCAAGACCATAACGACACATAACTATGACCAGCAATTAAGTCAATTGATAGGTTTCGGCATTTACCCATATTTCCCAAAATAGTTAATATATCGTCAAAACGTATAAGTTTTAAAAAGTTTTCAGGATGTTAAAGAAATTATAATGATTTAAGTTTATAAAAGATTTTACGAAATTTCGTCATGAAGCACCCATTTATAAAACATTTCCAAGTCATAACGACTCTTGAATAATATAAAATTTATCATTAAGTTTCCCAATTCGTCAAATGTTACAATTTATAATATACAATTAGACATATCATTCGCGTATATATTAGTTGTTTAGTTTTATCGACCGTTTTGTATAGTTCAGGTCCAGATAGGTTAAACTCTTATAAGTCTAACATATCCTTCCGTCGCGTGTACCAAAGGGTCCATAATGTCCAAATAACTAATACCGTAAATCCAATACGTCCAATCCTTGTCCAACAATATAATAATGTCATAATGCTCGTGAATGAGTCCAATAAATCAAAGCCTCGGGTGTTGCAATCAATCCCTTAACTATAAACACTTTAACCATTTTTATAGTTTCTTAATTGTTAGTCCGGTTTATAATTTATTAATCACATCCAAAGTATCCAATCCCAAATTCGTATCCGAAACGTACCATTGAGTGTAAAAGTCAAAACGAATAAGACACATTAGTATCATATTTATACATTTCACAAATTTAACACACCCTTATTTTATAAGTAATCTTGTGACCCATCAAAATACCAAACGCGCCTAAGGTCAGCTGAAAACGAAACACAAACACAACCAGTATGTTAACATTCTTCTTGCTACAGATATTAATTCTAGACCAGCAACGCACTCTACTATGCCGTGTCCGAACGGAGACGACATCAAACAAAGAAGCCAAATGCAACACACCCTAGCGAATAACACTTTGCAATTTAACAAAACAAATTCTAAGATGAGACCAAAGATTTAAATAAACCAACAAGGACTAAGCTGACTCTAATTTAACTCGTGACACATACAACCACGACACCAGGGCATAAACCCACGAGATTAAGCATATTACAATTTCAATTGAAACACAAATCAGTTAGATAAACAATCAAACACCCTAGGGTCACGACCCAGATCTCAGTCGGGTTTTGACCCAACCCGACACAACATCGTAACAACAGCAGAAGTCACCAAAATAATGAATCAATCCGGGTTTGAAGCCGACACTTACGTGGGCGCAATACCGACACTCACAGGTCATGACTCTGACCCGTAACAAACTGAAAATCACAACACTAGCATGACCATTTACCACACGAAACAAGATTCAAGAACGCGTTTTTAAATCCGTTTTTACCACACGGAAAGTTTATAAAAAAAAAAAAAATGTTTTAACCAGTTTCATTCCACGAAAACGATAACCTCACCACTTACAATCGGATTTTAAATTAAAAAAAAATGGAAACACGAGTTAACCTTTGACTTACCAAAATAACAAGAGGAGGGAATGAAGAGATGAGAAAAAGAAATGAGGAGGATAAATCGGACCCATGTTCATACACACGAACACGAACCCAACGAGACCTTAAACAATACCCTTGCTCCAAAACTAAGCAAACAAGCACCCTTATCTTCTTCTTTGAAAGACGACGTGGGGTGGTAGCAGTGGTGGTGGGGTACGGCTGAGCAGCAGTGACCGGAGCAATGGCCGGAGGTGGCTGGGATGGAGCGGCGGCTGCAGGTTGAGAGAGGCAAGGGTGGCGGCTGGTATGTGATGGAGATGATGAGGGTAGTGATAAAACCCTAATCCTAGATGTTATGAGTTATAAATAAAATGTTACTACTAAGTTTTATTAATAAATAGCACAAGGACCATTTCTGTAATTAAGCCAAAGACTAGGGGCGGACAGAAGTTCACACAGGGATCATTTGTGCAGATTTTGCAATCTTTTATCATTTTGTGGTTCGGGGTTTATTTGGACTAGCAAACGCGCGATAAAAATTACGGAACTTACGCCATTGTGTTTGGAATAATTTTTCTGATAATAATGAGTATTTACATGACTATTTTCTCATATACAAAAATCCAAATTAAAT
Source organism: Chrysanthemum seticuspe (assembly GCA_019973895.1). NCBI lineage: Eukaryota > Viridiplantae > Streptophyta > Magnoliopsida > Asterales > Asteraceae > Chrysanthemum > Chrysanthemum seticuspe. The sequence goes on along the minus strand of BPTQ01000002.1, from coordinate 94,770,299 downwards.
CAAACCGTCGGGTGTGCCAGTACGCGTTGAGTGTAAATTACGTTTAATGAGACACTTTCTCGTTTTCTTGTCAAACGGGCTCAGGAAAGTTCGTAAATGAAAAACAGACTTAATTCCTCGAAAAATAAATATCTGGAAAATCACAGGATGTTATAGACTTCCCTCCTTAACGGAATCGCGTCCTCGCGATTCAATTCGAGTTATCCGTTAGAATTGAAAAGAGATATAGATCATTTCTCAAGATTCAATTTTCACGTTCTCACGCGAATTCGAGATGTTCCTTCGAGTTTCCACCGATCAGTAAAATAGGAAAACGACTTTGCTCAAATCATTTGACCTCATGGTTCACGGTTTCGATAGGTTCCTCAACCCAGCTTAGGCGTTCGTCGATATGGATATCTCCCAACAAAGACAATAATCATTTTCAACAGTGAGGCATTACCTCTGATTACGCACATAAAAGCGTCATGAATAACTAAGCTCCGACGGTAGCTCAAGGCTCTAAGCTGCCAGTCCAGCTCTAGCAAGAGTCTTAAAAGGATCAACACAACGAAGATTAAACTTTCCACATTTGCTAAACGTATCACACAATTCCATGGTGAGACTTTTAAGCATAGCTTTGTCTCCAATCATGGAATCTCCAAGATTTCCATCATTTTCAATCACAGTACTTCTGAAGCCCGCAAGCAGTTTGCATTCTGCTTTTGATCTGAACCAATTTCAGGATCGAAAGTTGGGAATCCCCCATTTCGTTTTGACAAATTATCGAGTGACATTTTCAACCATAAAGTGCCTCGTACAACGTGGCTATAGTTATAAGAGATTCCAACCAATGGGAGGTGTCTACCCCAACCATAGCTGAAATCGATCACGCGGACACGCAACATGTCCTTAAACGTTTGGATGGTCCTTTCACATCCAGCCAACAGTCCATGGATGATACCCAGCACTCATACCAAGACTTGTTCTCATGGCTCTTGGAGTGATGACCAGAAATTTGATGTGAAACGATTATCAGATTAGAGGTGATAGAATTCGGCACTCCATAATGTACAACAGTCTCCTACACGTGTGAGCAAGGTTGTCCATAGGGACTGTTTCTTCGATTAGCAGAAACTGGGTAAATTTTGTGACACGACCAACAACTACCCAGATAGAGGCGCGGAATTCACTTCCAGGGCTCAGTTCATAGTACCGCAGCCAAAACATTTTGTAGTGTGACCACAGAATGATTTGTCGAAAAGTTGAAAGCAGTCTGAAAGACAATAATAGCAGGGCTCAATTTATCATAAGGAAGTAGCAAGAATCACAGATATTCCCAAAGGGCGAGCGAAGGATTAGACGACAGCTCCAAGGATCGCGGTTCAAGTTACTCCTTAAAGTCTTAAGGTTTCTGTTGGGCCAACAGAATCTCCGTTGAAAAGAGAGTTAAGCAAATTCATAGTACAACTCTGAAGGAGAGCATTAATTACTACTAGCAATCAATAGATTGATTCCGTAGTGCACTTAATACTTAACGCAAAAGATACGGCATTCAAGCCCAACGTCATAATTTCCAAAAGAAATTCGACCACCAATCGATATCAAACAAATTCTAAATACAATTGAACGACGAGGGTTCCAAAAAGTTATGCTAAAAGCATACACCTCGATAGAGCGCGAGGTGCAACATCAGAAGAACAACATCAATGGAATAATCATTGATCGAAGATAAGGCTTGGAGTAGAGGCGTCTACAACAAGACCAAAATAAAACCACGAGAATAAGCGAATCCATTTTCACCAAAGGAACCAAAATCGCAGAACATAACAATCCAAATCAACGTAGCCAAGATCGAATCCAAATATTCAAAGAAGCCCGATGAGCTTATTACAACTTCACGCAACCCAAATGAAAACTTGTGATTAATTGGGTCTAACCTGACCAGATGCAAAACAAGGTCTTACAGTTCCAACGATTCCAAAAATAATCCGAAGTCAAATAATAACGAGACGGCGACGAATAGCGATTCATAACAAAGGAAGGATATCGCGATAAACAAGAATTTGTGATGCCAGTGTGTTGTGTGTGAAGAAAAGCTTTTATAAAATTTCATGCTTGTATACACACACCAAAACTTTTGCATTTCCCGAAATCAAACCAAAAACCAACCGGACATAATTCTATTATAACTACTCCAAGTATCGCAAAATTCACCTCTGAGTCGGACATAGGTGATCAGGCTATGTCCCACTGTCCCTGGTTGAATATAGGTGATCAGTCTATATTCACCCGAGGTTCAATGAATTTTGATATACTTGACTTAGTTACTCAAGCATCATGTCCTTCACTTTCCAAAATCCATTTTCAAAAGATTAAAACCAGTGTCCACACGCGAGGACGAGTGATGAGATTGTTCAGGGAAAGAGACGCAACGCTACAACAGATACGATGCGTAAACATAAGTATGTCGAAGATACTTATAACAGATAGTGAAGGATAATTGGATATACTCATCCAATAGAAATGCACACATCTCATCAAATATATTAGCAATTCAAGAAACAAGTGAGGCATCAGCTTGGCTGGCAGGCACGTGGCGGTCATAGGGTTAAATTTTCATAAAAGTGGTTATAGTCTAGGTTTTGAAAATTTACCCAGTTCTCTATAACCTGGGCTCTGATACCAATCTGTAACACCCTCAAAAATCGGGTTTTAGCGGAAGCATACAAGTTTTGGGTGTTACTAATCGGTATCACAACACAAGCATAGAATAAAAGGTTTTTCTTAAGAAAACTCATTTATTTAATAAAATCAATGTTTACAATAAAATTTAATACGGAAATAGGCCCATAATAAATAAGCGGTCCCCAAATGCAAAAATCAGAGTCGTCTATGACCATGCCATGCCATTGCCCAAGCGCCTCCGAAAGTAAACAATCGCCTCAATACCTGAGAATACACGCTAAAAGTGTCAACACGAGGTTGGTGAGTTCATAGGTTTTCATAAAAGTATTGCGAGTTCAAAAGATCCTTTCGATCATTGCGGCGCCCACAATGTCGCGAAAACAAGGTTTATCTTTAAGCAAAAGAATAGAAAGGTGGACCACAAGGTTTTCAAGTGCAAATCAATTCTCATAAACAAATCAAATTTAATCAAGGCATACCCTGCCTAATTCATAGTATCAAAACATTTATCCGCAAAATAGTTCATAAACAACCACATGGACCATATAAAAATCAAACACTACAACGAATATAGTGTCACGCAAGCTTAACTATTACGCAGGCTAAGTCATGAAACCATCACTAGATAGCACGAGCCGTGACTATCTCTAAACACACTAACAAACGACATGTTATACGTCCCCCACATGAGCCATGTTGGTCGGACGGGGTGGCCATTCCCAATAGATCTATCCATAACATTCGCACCATCCTGAGCCAGGATGTAACAATTCATAACAACGCTTGGGTTTCTAACCTTAACCTAGCACGTAATAGCTCACAAAACATTTTCAGGTCCAATCCAAAACAGTTCAAGCACTTGTGTCCACGTAAAAACATATTCAAACCAATTCACGCAATTTCGTCCAACCAAGTAACAATAATTTATTCAAATAAATCAAGCATTTGCATTTAATAAAAACGAGCATGTATTCTCCCCCAAAACAGTTTTAAAGCAAGTAAAAGTAGGGCCATGAACTCACCTCGATACGAGCAACGCAAGAATCACAACTGGCATTAGTGAGCAAAGCACAGCAGTCTCACAAGAAAGCACAACGATATCCAAAAAGGAAAGCATAACGGTACGATATCAGCACAACCTAATAGCAACTTGCTATCTCAGAATACGTCGAGCAAAGCAAAATAATTTCCGAAAGACAACGTGTCTTAGTTTTCGTGGAATACTCGTATCAAAGATTTCAAAAATCCATTATCAATATCTCAAAAGTTTAGTTTTAACGTTTCGTGTGGTGGTAAGAAAGTAAGGACTCGACATCCAACTCACGCCAAACATAACTCACCCCAAGGTATAATATATATCCCAATATATTATATGGAATAGTCAATAAGGTTGACCAAGACTCGAATCTAGAAGATCATGGCCAAAAGATGCCAAGACCATAACGACACATAACTATGACCAGCAATTAAGTCAATTGATAGGTTTCGGCATTTACCCATATTTCCCAAAATAGTTAATATATCGTCAAAACGTATAAGTTTTAAAAAGTTTTCAGGATGTTAAAGAAATTATAATGATTTAAGTTTATAAAAGATTTTACGAAATTTCGTCATGAAGCACCCATTTATAAAACATTTCCAAGTCATAACGACTCTTGAATAATATAAAATTTATCATTAAGTTTCCCAATTCGTCAAATGTTACAATTTATAATATACAATTAGACATATCATTCGCGTATATATTAGTTGTTTAGTTTTATCGACCGTTTTGTATAGTTCAGGTCCAGATAGGTTAAACTCTTATAAGTCTAACATATCCTTCCGTCGCGTGTACCAAAGGGTCCATAATGTCCAAATAACTAATACCGTAAATCCAATACGTCCAATCCTTGTCCAACAATATAATAATGTCATAATGCTCGTGAATGAGTCCAATAAATCAAAGCCTCGGGTGTTGCAATCAATCCCTTAACTATAAACACTTTAACCATTTTTATAGTTTCTTAATTGTTAGTCCGGTTTATAATTTATTAATCACATCCAAAGTATCCAATCCCAAATTCGTATCCGAAACGTACCATTGAGTGTAAAAGTCAAAACGAATAAGACACATTAGTATCATATTTATACATTTCACAAATTTAACACACCCTTATTTTATAAGTAATCTTGTGACCCATCAAAATACCAAACGCGCCTAAGGTCAGCTGAAAACGAAACACAAACACAACCAGTATGTTAACATTCTTCTTGCTACAGATATTAATTCTAGACCAGCAACGCACTCTACTATGCCGTGTCCGAACGGAGACGACATCAAACAAAGAAGCCAAATGCAACACACCCTAGCGAATAACACTTTGCAATTTAACAAAACAAATTCTAAGATGAGACCAAAGATTTAAATAAACCAACAAGGACTAAGCTGACTCTAATTTAACTCGTGACACATACAACCACGACACCAGGGCATAAACCCACGAGATTAAGCATATTACAATTTCAATTGAAACACAAATCAGTTAGATAAACAATCAAACACCCTAGGGTCACGACCCAGATCTCAGTCGGGTTTTGACCCAACCCGACACAACATCGTAACAACAGCAGAAGTCACCAAAATAATGAATCAATCCGGGTTTGAAGCCGACACTTACGTGGGCGCAATACCGACACTCACAGGTCATGACTCTGACCCGTAACAAACTGAAAATCACAACACTAGCATGACCATTTACCACACGAAACAAGATTCAAGAACGCGTTTTTAAATCCGTTTTTACCACACGGAAAGTTTATAAAAAAAAAAAAAATGTTTTAACCAGTTTCATTCCACGAAAACGATAACCTCACCACTTACAATCGGATTTTAAATTAAAAAAAAATGGAAACACGAGTTAACCTTTGACTTACCAAAATAACAAGAGGAGGGAATGAAGAGATGAGAAAAAGAAATGAGGAGGATAAATCGGACCCATGTTCATACACACGAACACGAACCCAACGAGACCTTAAACAATACCCTTGCTCCAAAACTAAGCAAACAAGCACCCTTATCTTCTTCTTTGAAAGACGACGTGGGGTGGTAGCAGTGGTGGTGGGGTACGGCTGAGCAGCAGTGACCGGAGCAATGGCCGGAGGTGGCTGGGATGGAGCGGCGGCTGCAGGTTGAGAGAGGCAAGGGTGGCGGCTGGTATGTGATGGAGATGATGAGGGTAGTGATAAAACCCTAATCCTAGATGTTATGAGTTATAAATAAAATGTTACTACTAAGTTTTATTAATAAATAGCACAAGGACCATTTCTGTAATTAAGCCAAAGACTAGGGGCGGACAGAAGTTCACACAGGGATCATTTGTGCAGATTTTGCAATCTTTTATCATTTTGTGGTTCGGGGTTTATTTGGACTAGCAAACGCGCGATAAAAATTACGGAACTTACGCCATTGTGTTTGGAATAATTTTTCTGATAATAATGAGTATTTACATGACTATTTTCTCATATACAAAAATCCAAATTAAATCAAACCGTCGGGTGTGCCAGTACGCGTTGAGTGTAAATTACGTTTAATGAGACACTTTCTCGTTTTCTTGTCAAACGGGCTCAGGAAAGTTCGTAAATGAAAAACAGACTTAATTCCTCGAAAAATAAATATCTGGAAAATCACAGGATGTTATATTTAGGGACCAACGGTGTATTTTAGTCTAATAATAATTGATGTATGTGTTGATCTGACAGGGTCATCGCTCTTGACGCAGACTGGTATGGTCGATTTTGTGCCTGGTCGTGCGGTGATTGAGGCCGCACAGCGTAAACACGTCAAGTATGAGGCTAAGTGCGTGGATATTAGATACGGGTTTCTCCCCTTCTCATTCTCTTCTTTTGGGGAACTTGAGAAGGATGCAGTGACCTTACTGAAGCGAATCCGAGAATTCTCGGTGACTCAAGATATTGGGGCACGTGCTGCTGCACATATTTTTAGTAGGATTAGCTTTTCTATAGCTAAAGGAGTGAGAGCCTGGTTAGTATCTGTCATAATAATAATAATAATAATAATAATAATAATAATAATAATAATAATAATAATAATAATAATAATAATAATAATATTTTTTTATAAGTTTAAAGTATGTGGTATTTGTTAAATTTATAAATTTACTAAAAATTACAGAAATGAAGTATTTTACACTTAAGTAAATAAACAATTTAGGATTAGCTCTTTTGGAAAGATTAGAATGTAAATTATATTAACCAATCAAAATATAACGTTATTTTATATTTAAGTCAAAAGGTAAAAGAAGAAAAAAAAAAAAAAAAAAAAAAAAAAAAAAAAAACTCCCAATGCCATGTGTGAAAATTGATCGAGGTCCAATTTGGTTTTGTGAAACACAGATTTTGCAAAATTGATAGTAAAGGAGTGTTAGCTTTTATTGTATAAAAGATTAGGAATAATCATATAGAAATGCAGATAACTTGTCAATTTTTCTAATTCGTGTAGTTTTTTTTTTTTTTTTTTTTTTTTTTTTTTTTTTAAATATTACTTTTGAATTCTGTTTATGGTGAGTATTTTGTTATCATTTTACCCATCTTTTATCAATAAAAGTGTTAATAGAAGGAAAGATAAAATGGTAATAAAATACACGAAGAAATTTAAAAGTATGATTTTATAAAAACATAAGAAGAAGAATATTTCACCGCTCTATAAAGATTGACAAAGTTAGCTTTACATTTTTGATAATAACCTCAAAAGTTTATTATTATTTTTAGAAATAACATGTATAATTTACAAATTTGTTATCACGTTTGAGCAGCTCTTTACAAGTTGTAGTTAGGTCTAATATCTTTGATTTCAAGACTAAAACTTGGTAGAAAATCTCTTTCATTAGTAGATAACCAATTGTTACATATAGAAGCAACCTTTTTTAACCACTCCAAAAACGACTTCACGAACTTAATTAACCAACGAAAAGCTAATTGGCTAGAAACAATATAAACCCAAATAAATAATTTGGTCAAACACCAAATAATTCCAGCCAACCATTGCTACCCATCGTAATCTTAGACAAGAAAATATCACCTATATTAATTCCATGTTTTAGATTGTCATGCACGCTATAGACTCTTTGATCTTAGGTAAGTTGTTCTTCCTAATTATCATACCCACATATATATAATCATCTCCTTATATTTTATATATCTAAACAACAAGAATGATGTTAAATCAAGCTTACCATATTTTACTAGTTATCTTCCTTTCATTAACAACAACATCAATTTCATATTCAAACTATGCTAAGCCAGGCTGCAATGATAGGTGTGGCAACGTGAGGATTCCATACCCTTTTGGAATCGGAGCAAACTGTTCTGTCAATGAATGGTACATCGTTGAATGCAACTCCTCGACACCATATCTATCTGCACTCAACCACCACCTTGAAGTGTTGGGAGTTGACTTGGAAAATCAAACAATCGTGGTCAATATGCCAAAGTTCTCTGAATACTTTCAGACCAAGAAAGTTGATCTTGGTAAGAGTCCGTTCCTGTTACTTGAATCATACAATAAGGTCATGGATGATCCAATGTCACTACTGTGGACGCTATCAGACCGTGACAAAGATCAAGTAAGTTGTTGCGATAATTATAATCCAAGAGGATATAGACGCAAAGTGCATATAGGAAATGGTACTTCCGTGGATAGTTGGAAATGTGCCTATTATGAGTTTTATGAAGGAACTCCTTATTTAAGAGATGGATGCGAAGGTATGTAATTTTATATATAACTACTGTTTATTTGTTTGTTTTTGAGTTCTAACATGGACATCTCTCGTATAGACTATCCTACAGTTACGGAAGAGTGTGCAAGGTGCGAGGATAGTGATGGTTACTGTCACTATGATACCATATATGACGTTGACGGCTTAGTTTACAGTCAGAACTTTACTTGTGGTTTTTATGGAGATTACAATACAGATGAAAGCAGATCAAGCAAACCATCCATGTGTGTTCTAATAGGTAACTTTTCTAGGCTATAATTGACTTTTACGTATGTTAGCTATATTCTGGGCGAATTGTTAAAATTTCTGTAACAAATACAGAACTCTTAGCCTAGCTAAGCAGATTTTATATGGCCCAAATCACTTGGAAATGGCTATTTGATTTGAGAATTTCCATTTTGTATTGGTCTTCATTCAGGTGTTGGCATAAGTGTGGGGTCACTTTTTCTTGCAGCAATCATCTATGCATCCTACAAACTAATCAAGAAAACGAGAACCAGAAGGCGGAGAGAGAGTTTTTCTAAACACACTAACGGTACTTTACTTTTAAAGCAACAAGAAGAAGCCAACCCGTCTGTTGTTGATCAAATGTCACTTTTCATATCATGTGAGGGAGAAGGCCATCGACTACTTTATCCAATATAGAATTCTCCCTAGGAGGTCAATGTACAGTCTGCAAACAAGTCCGTTCTTGAGTGTGTGCGATCGTAAATGGACTGGTTGTATCTAATACAGCTAAACATATAGCCAAAAAAAAAAAAAAATGTCGATCCACTATGATCTACCTCTGGTTGGTTCATAGTCTGCATAATATGCAGGGGAGCTGTTCTTATTCATTATTAGGTTTGACCAATTTCTACTAAACCATGAATATTTTTGTTAGTTTATATAAACTTTGGATCGGACAAATTGGATTAACTGGATTATATGGTCTAGCTAAGTTCTTGTTGCAAAGGTCTCGAGGACACGTTGAAACATATAGTGTGGGATGGATGGAAACAACTCTCAATGAAAATATGAGATTTATTACTATTTTTAGTTTATCAAACATCATTGCTACAGTATTTCTTTTGCTAATGTACAATGTCACGGAACAGTTAAACATCATTGCTACAATATTTTTTAGGCTTGTTTTTCCCTTTTTGGGCCTCATTTGTAGTAGTAGTAATTACTTATTCTTTGGAGAGGCTCTTCAAAGAATGAGGGACTGTTGGTAGTTATAAGCCAAGAACAGGGTGAAGATAATCAATAGCCCAAATAATTACCAATGAATGGTTACCGGATATCACTTGAAATCGTGTTATCACTTTCCAAAGTAAACTATTCGACCCTAATGTCTGAGTATCACGAATATCTACTTGGGATAAGACCAAATGTGTGTTAATGATTTAGGCACAAATCAATAACCCTTGCGCATCCAAGTGTTTATGTTTTCTGTATCTCTTCATGCATGATATGATTCCTATTTATAGGAAAATACTCATAGTTAGTCAAATGGAATTATGAATGATTAATCGACCCATTAATCGCCTTATAATTATCTCCATTATAGCTAATAGTAGTTGCATGACCAATTAAACGTGTTCATTAACAACTGCCACTTGAATAGGTCAAAGCTGTTACAAGTTAGTTATGATTCAGTCACAACTTCTTGTTAAACTTACTAATAAGCTAGTCCCTGAGAGGGTTGTTCACTGAGTGTGCTCATAGAGAAGTTCACTCACTAAAGACATGAACTATCTGATGACTCCACTCCCTAACGAGATCCATTAGCTTATGAGTACCAAGCCAAACTCATCAGCCTGATGAATACCGTTCAGTCCATAGTGTCACTCACTGAACTTCATTAGAGACTAAAACATACTTTACCACTAAAAGAGTCAGGGGTGTTCAGGGACCTTATGGGTGTACACTCCGTACTTCCTGACCCATTACTAGGTGTGAACCAATCCCACAAGTGCACTAAATTTTTCAGGAGGGACAACCCTCTTTACAAACACATGTTAGTTGAAGGATGGTGGCAGTCAAGACATCAAAGCTAGATAGCTGATGAAAGCCAAATAGAGCAGTTCATGAAAGCCAAGACATCAAGGCTTTTGCGTCATGATTATTCCTCATATATCATGGTCCTAAAAGATCGAATGCGCTCATTATTCTTGGGTACTATAGTTCTAGTATTTCAAATCTATTTACAACTTTTCTTGTCGCGATTGAGTAACTAGTCTCTACCCAATATAAACGCCGTTTACTATTGCAACATAGAATAAGCTAAAACAACAGTCCATTTGTTCTTAAATATATATTTTGTCTGCATGCCTATACTGATTTAGAAGCAACACGCTTTTTTACCGCTAAAGAAATGACAGATTTAACGGATTTATTAGAGAAATTTCTAGTTTATATTGGTTAGAAACAATATAAATCCAAAGAACACTTCCAAGGGACAAGGACACTTGAAATATTATCTTTTGAAGTAGTTCCACCACCATAAAAATACAACCAATAATCCTGACCATCGTAACTTTTTTTTTTTTTTTTTTTTTTTTTTTTTTTTTTTTTTTTTTTTTTTCGGAACAAGACCATTGTAATTAATCTTAAGAGTAGAAAAAGTATCCCCTCTATTACTTCCAAAGTTTCGGATTATCATGCAGCTACGGGTAATTTCTCACCACACAACTCCGACTAATCAATCATAGCCACCATTATAAGCCTAAACACCTCAATCCATACACTTTCTATCTTAGCAAACATGAAGTTACTTCAAGCTTACCATATTTTACTAGTTACCTTCCTTTCATTAACAGCAACATCAATAGCAGTGTCAAAGTTCGCTAAGCCAGGATGCAATGATATGTGTGGGAAAGTGAGGATTCCGCATCCTTTTGGAATTGGAGCAAACTGCTCTGTCAACAAATGGTACACAATTGATTGCAACTCCTTGACGCCATATCTGTCTGCACTCAACCTGGAGGTTGTGGGTGTTGACTTGGAAAATCAGACAATCAGTGTCAATATGCAAAAGCTCTCTGCGTGCAGTCAGACGACCAAGAGCGTGGATCTTGCTAGTAGCCCCTTTTTGTATTCCAAATCACACAATAAATTTGTTGTGGAAGGGTGTGATAATGGTGTCATCTTGGGTGATCATGGTAGTGTGCTTACAGGGTGTTCCACCACTTGTAGCAATCACACTACTACTAGTACTGGCATTACCATTGATACAAACAACACATGTTTTGGCATCAATTGCTGCGAAATGACAATTCCTCATTATCTAAATTCGTACAGCATGATTCTCACCGGTTTGGGAAGGCTGCATGGAGATAGAGCTTGTGGGTCTGCCTTTTTGGTGGATAAAAATTCATATGATGAAGTAAGGTTTTCTCGTAAGTCCTTTATCCCGACATCACTTCTCTGGACTCTAGGATACCTCGACTTCAAACAAGTACATTGCTGCAATACTGCTTATATGCATAACCGCACAGTGGATCTAAGTAATGGTACTTCTGTAGACACTTTAAAATGCTGGTCAGATGATGGTCCATTAAACGGAAACCCTTATTTATTGGATGGTTGCTACGGTATGTACTTCTTTATGCAGTAATTGTTTTTTATGCGTTTTTTCCAGCATATATACTTGTGCTTTTTTAACATGGAACGTACCTTCCATCTCTTATACAATGTGCTTTTGACTTAGATACAGAAGAGTGTGCAAGGTGCAAGGGTAAGGGAAAACGTTACTACTGTCATTATGAAAAGACATATGACATTGATGGCTTATTTAACAAATGGAACTTCACTTGTGATTATAGCTTCTTCGTTTATATAATAATAGGTACACCTGTTAATACTCCATTTTCACTGCATATTCTTGGTAGGATGAGCCCTGTTTGGTTTGGGCCAAAACCAAAAACCAAAACGAAATATTATTTGGTTTTTACACATCCATAAACGAAACCGACTGGTTTTTGGTTTTATAACGGGATTTGGTTTGGTTTCCTGATTAACAGTTCATTTTGGACTTTGCGAACTTGACCCAATAAATGTTCTTTTTCTTTGATTTTTGCTAATCGTAAGTCCAGTTATGCAACCCCCAACAACCTTATCAAAATTAAAGATAACGGTTTAGGAGGCTTGTTACTAGGCATCACTGAAATATGAAAGGTCTAAAGTTTAATTCTTGTTAGGTGTAAACAACCTTGAAATGGTCACGCCAACCTCCTGATAAAATGGGTTTTACATGGTTTGAGTTTGTGTGACAATAGTTTTAAACTTAATGGATTAGTCGATCAAAAAGTCAAAACCCATAATTATAAATTATAAAAAAGAGAGTAAATTACATAGATTTTCCATATGGTTTGTTCAAAGTTGCATATGGAGTCCTTGAAACTTTTTTGTTGCATTCACAATCCTTATCATTACAAAAAATCACACTTGCAGTCCTTCATTTTAACTTTCATTAACTTTTGTCCGTTAAACCCCTCACGTTCCATGCACATGAGGGTAAACTTGTCTTTTTCTCACTTTTTCTTTCTTTATCCTACAAATACAAACACTTTTTTTTTTTAATCCTGTTCACTTCCATTTTTCAAAAAACGCAGCCACCACTCTAATTTTCTTCTCTTTTTCTCCTTGGTTTTTTTTTATTACAACCTCTACCACAGAAACACTTGTCTCTTTACCTTCTCAAAAAGAAATCAAAGCAACCAATCTCAACCACAACTTGAATACCCTTAATCTCGTTTTGAGTCTTGTTGTAGGGTTCGAACCAGTGGTTGATAAGTGTGGAAAAATGATTTCTTGTTGTTCTTGCTCTTCTTTCTTTAATCCGAACTCAAAATCACAACCCTTTGGTTTCTCTCATTTGTAATCCTTATGGGTTTCGGAGCAGGGATAACTTTATTATTAATCATTTGAAGAAAAGAAACAAAGGCAATGATTATTGAAATGTGCATGGCACATGTGGGCTTTGACGGAAAAAATTAACGGAAGTTAAATCCAAGGACTACAAGTGTGATTTTTTTTGTAAAGATAAGGCCTGTGAATGTAACAAAAAAGTTTTAGAAACTCGAGATGCAATTTTGAAAAAACACAGAGATGATCCATGTAAATTGGGTTGGGGTGAGTAAAATAAAAGTATGAATAGACAACCAATAAATTGTACATTAAAAGTATGAATAAAAGTATGAATGGACTTGGACCTGCTGATATCTTCACAAAAGGATTGCCATCTGCTTTATTTGAAGAATTCCGCTCCAGTCTCAGTGTCCGGTGTTCTCCCGCTTCGACCGCGGGGGAGTGTTAGTCCATACCTTATTATGTAACGGGCTTAGCCCAAAGTCTAGAATGTACTTTGTATGTGTATATATTCGTATGGTGTAAAAGGGAAACATGCAATCAAATCAACAAAGATATTCAGTTGTATCATGTATATGTCTGACATGGTATCAGCCAATTAATACCGATCCTGCACCTTCCCTTTAACCCTAAAACAACCGCTTTCTTGTTCTTCAATTTTTCAATCTCTGTGTTGGCTATTTGTGCAAAAGGTCACAAATCCTTCAAATATATTGCTAATATTCATGCAAAGGTCACGACAATATTTTCCCTATCACAACCTTTGTTATCAGGTTGTTTTTCTTCTCTTATTACTTTGTCAAAATCTTCATTAAAAGGTCTCTTCGTACCTGTACGTATATCATCACACCCACAATGACTGGAACAGAAACTGCAAACGTCCCTCTCTCCGAAAAAATCTCAGCTGTTACCCACCATCACCTCCTTACTCGCAATCCAGTCTAATTAGATCTTGATAATTGGAATTATGGGTCGTGGGTGTGGAAAACTAGAAGGGGGGGGGGGGGGAGGTTGAATAGTTTTTCCGATTTTAACTTAGTTTCAAAAAATTTAGATTCGATGTTATGTGATATATGGGCCACATACAAACATGTAAAAATAAGAACAAGGTTTGTCAACATACGTTGCATCAGCGTCTTGGACATCCAGGAAGCGAAGTGTCACGTCGTCTTGTTTTGCATAATTTTATTTCATGTAATAAGGAAAGCCTCCCCGTGCTTTGCCACACATGTCAACTTGGCAAACACGTTAGACTTCCATTTTCTAGTTCAAATACTGTTGTTAATGCTTCTTTTGACATTATTTACTCGAATGTGTGGACTTCACCCATTCCAAGTCTTTCAGGTTTTAAATATTATGTATTGTTTTTAGACCATTATTCTCATTTTGTTTGGGTTTATCCGCTGATTAACAAATCTGATGTATTGTCTAAATTTGTACTATTCCATACTTATGTTCATACACAATTTCAGTATGAAATTCGGTCTTTTCAGTGTGATCATGGCGGTGAGTTTGACAACCGCAACTTACATAAACTTTTTGCTGACAATGGCATCCAATTTCGTTTCTCATGCCCCAAAACATCCCAACAAAATGGCAAGTCTGAACGGATGGTTCGCACCATCAATAATCTCATTCGGACTTTGCTTTTCCAAGCCAAGCTCCCACCAACATTCTGGGTTGAAGCCCTTAATATGGCCGTTCACTTACTCAATATCTTACCCTCCTCTGTTATATCCAATGAAATTCCATACACCCGATTGTTTGGACAGAACCCTGATTACAGCCTCTTACGTACATTTGGCTGCTTATGTTATCCTCACCTTGAGCCCAACCACAAACTTGACCCACACGCCGCACCCTCCATTTACTTGGGGCAAGCATCAAATCACCGAGGCTATCGTTGCCTCAACTTAAACACCAACAAAATTATACTTTCTCGACACGTCACTTTTGATGAAACTGTCTTTCCCTATGGCACTTCTAAGCCTACAACTGCACCACAATATAATTTCTTAAATGATTCCCTCGATATCAATCCACCACCTCCAATTGTCCAAACAAGTGATGTCACACCCCGCCGGAGGCGGAAACGCGAGGTGCAACATAATCAATATACATCGCAAAGAGATATAGTACAATACCATAATTTAAATTAAAAGAAGTATTGCAATATTACAACAAGGTTCTAGCCGACCTTGGCAATTTAGACATAAAGTTTGACTTCCAAAGGATAACATTTTAGTACATGACGACCCAGATAACTTGTGACGACTCCTTTATTTAAAATCTTCATAATATAAGCTAAACAACGATCACCTGAAATGCATGAGAAAACGGGTCAACTATGAAAATAGTTGGTGAGTACACAGGTTTTATGTAAAATAAAATACCGATTTTTGAAGGTCTGACTGGCAAATGTCCTGTCAACTCACTATGTTACAAATCCCGCCCATACAAGACTTGTAACATATGAATTCACATACATTTCCATATTTTAAGTCAAGTGAATAATGCACATATGGTCACAATAACGCCTCATATATAATAAAGTATGCGGCAAAGCCCCTAAAATAAATAATATGCGTTCCGTAGACAGGGGAACGAGAGGTTGGCCGACCTCTAATAGCGCTACTCATACTATCTACTGCCCCACACAAGGAGGCCGTACGAACGGTACGCATAATTGGAGTGCGAACGGCAAACCAATAGGGGACTAACAATGCGAATGTACGAACAGTACATCATAACAACTATTATATACTATCAATTAAGACTGCTCCGAACATGGGAGACTCGGCAGTGCTCCGAACGTGGGAGACTTTAGGTCAAGGACGTACGGTCCATTAGGTTCAAACAAGTCATAAATTTATAATTTAGTCTAAGGGTTTAAAATATATCAAATAGTCCAAAGAAAACAATTTAAATTTATATTCATGCATTTCACCCCAAATAAGTAAAACATTAAAAAGGGGGCTGTGAATACTCACCTTGGCAATTAGCAGTCTAAAGCAGCAGTCAAATAGAATTATTGGATGGCACCGACACGTGACCTAGATTAGTATGGAAAATTTAGTCTTTATTCCTGATTATGACTCGACAATGTTTAATAAAGTTTTGTTGTTGCTTGTGTGGCAATGATTAATGTTTAATATAATTTTTGTAGATTTTGGCTCTTTGAAGTGCATAAGTACATAATAAGAAAATATCAATGACGAATGAATCTTTGGTTCGATGGCAACCGAAAGACGATGTACAGAAAATAATTACTCATAATATTAGACGTTTAATGGATTAAGAATTATTATTATCAAAAGTGTAAATTTACCAAATGTACATATATGTATATCTTTGTATATTGCATTTATTAGTTAAACTAAAATATTTCAAAAGCTTAAGTATTAGCTTTATTTAATAACCTTGCATTTAAATATTTCGATGGATGTAAGTCATGAAATAGAACTTCTCTTCATTAGTAATTATATAAAAACATAATAAACTAAAATTATATATGTTTTGCTGAAAATCGGGCATGACCCGTGTATATGTTTTTATTGGATTGAGGTGACTAATAAAAATTTTATTTTACCAAGTTTTAAACAATTGCCATAAGGAAGATAAATTAATGATTTCAAAATTAAGCAAAAATTTATATTTTCATTAGTTGCCCCATGACTTGGGTTCTTATAGATTCGATGATATAAAGTAACAATTGCAAAATGCGTCGCGAATATATGAGGCAGATGCCGAGAATGTGTCGCGGGTAGGTTGAGTACAAGGTACATCAACACCCATAAAGTTTTTAATTATACGTTACCCTTTACATCAAAACAAAGACTCAAACTTTATAAACACCATATGTAGTTTTATGATTTTGAGGTTACTATTTAACATGACAGTGAGTAATTTGAAAACATTCGACCTCGCGGACACGACACAAACCAAACGTGGCCTTGTAGGTTGTCGAAATCAAACGGACTCTTTGTCATATGGGCCTTGGCCCAGACAAGACCGCACATGCCCTCAACCCACAAGTCCAACTTAAATGATTAGCAATTTGCGTTTCCATACTTTTATGAAATCGTTTTGGACACAAGACTTAACTAAGCGCTAGTTGATACAAGAATACCAACTGACTTTGGCTATTCTCCTTATACCAATAGCAATATTACTTTAAAAGACATAATCATTAAAATTTGAGCTTTGTCTCGCGTTGATCGGGTATTACCCGACTCGAGTGCATGACTCGACCCCAACCACACCCTTACAGGTTCAATGGTAGTACGATTCGCTCGAGAAAAATAAAACTCTTGACGTGGGTTTAATCCCCGTAGGCTGAAGCCAAATAAGTCGACAATTCACAAAAGCTATTATGCACTTCCCAAATAAGCCAATATTAAATTTCTAGTTGTACTTGTTCTCATATTTATAGTATATTGACAACAACTAAATATAAAACATTATAAGCATTCACAGATTTATGGATTAGTCGGTTGGTTCCAAAATTTAAAACACTACAGTAGCCATTAAGGTAAAACAAATATAAGCTAAAATAATTTATGCCTCAAAATATATGTGTCGAATACAATGTTTTAAACCTTCATTAGTTTCTAAGCTGTGATTCATATGTTTTCTTTTGTGTTCGACAGCCATGACCAACAACAACACAACAGACATTTTAACAATCAAAAACCATTCGACATTCAAGTATTCGAACATAAGAAAAATAAATAACCCGAATTATTAATAAAATTAAATAAAATAAAAATCATAACAATCCTTAATCTTACAAAATAAATTGGTGGGTCGAGAGTGATGAACACCGGACACGAAAACTTGAGTTGGAGGTGACCCGAAATGATTTGGTACAATTAAACACTTGCAAAACCTTCCTTATACTTCCCTTAATCAAACCCCTCAATCAATTTCAAAAAGCCTTTTGATTTACCAAACCCTAATTTTTGTAAAAGTGGTGATGAGAAACTGTTTTTGGGGCGTCTTCTACCTCCACTAGTATTTAAAGGAGTGTTTTAGGATGCCTTGACTCTTCTTTCTCCTCTTGGTGTTTGGATTGAAGCCGAAATTGGTTAGCTTCCAAAACTAGACGAATCTTGGGTTTGCTCAAGGTAGATTGAAGTGAAGATATGATTCTCTTGAGTGATTATATCTTGATTCTTCTTGGCTTATTCGATCCATAGCCGGCGCAACAAAAGGGAGGATTTGGAGAGATTAAAAACTTACATGGTTTTGGGTAAGAAAGAGAGGGATATGGTGAGATATCATGTTGGGTTTTCCTTATTTGGAAGATTCGACCTAGGAGGGTAGCCAAGAGTAGAGGTTGAAGATGAGATTTGGTCTCTTTTTCTTTTCCTGGTTTTGTGATGCTTTTGTCGTGTGTGGGCGATGAAAACAAATGGTGTATTTTTTTGTTATTTAGTGTATTATATGTACATCGTACTGTATAATCTGTTCCGTACAGGATAACGTTAAATTATGTAGAATATTATTCGGGTATCCGTATTTTATAAATTTTATATTTTCGGAGACGTTTTGACGAGCGAAATATTATGGTATTATTATTACTTTGAAATTTGAAAGTAAATTTTACGTCAATTTTATTATGGTGTCGGTACGCGTGTGGTGCCGGGACATTGGAAAACAGGAGATAACTTCTCGTTTAAGAGTTATAATGGTCAGAAAATAAATAACTCGCATTTTCTGATATAAATAATAGCCGGAAATTGACGGATTGTCACAGTCTGCCAACCTTAAAAAGAATCTCTTACTCGAGATTCAGTCCGTCTACCCTATAGGCGTACATTCTCATGGTTCAAACTTTCTCATTCTCGAACTTTACCCTCAAAAGACTCTTAGTTGGTGAATTTTCACAACTTTGCCGACCTGACCGGTCATTTGTTTAAGTTGTGTAGGCTGAGTAACAACTTGATTCTAACTTGATTTTCGCAACTCATCAAACAAGAACTGTCACTAGATCAAGCTAGGAAACAAGTTGTCAGAAAGAGAGATGGCTTCTCATATATGTAAGAGACCTTTTGAAAGTTTGGCTCGAGTTTGAAATCATTTAAACCAATCAAATCAACTAGTAGTGGGGTGCTCAGATAGTGAGAAGGCAACAATTAAACTAAGGCTCATGATGCAAGGTTCTACACTAATCAATGCCATGAACTAGAACTAGAAGGTACTGAAATAAGGTGGGTGATCAAAAGAATGTACCCGTCACGGTGCTTGTGTCTTAGCGAGTTTCCTTGGTGCCCACGAAGTATGCTCGACCCCGAGCTGGGCTAACATTGCCTCCACGGTTTGGGTTATCTTCATCAAGTGCTAACGCGAGAGTCATGCTACCATGCTCCGACTTTTGTGCCCTATTCAACTTAGGACATGTGTTCCGAAGGTGATCCGGACTTCCACACTCGTAGCATGTTAGCCTTCGTCCTTGGTTTCCATTTCTGTCTGAGCAATTCCGACTAATGTGGCCCGTCTTCTGGCACACGTTACACTTAGGGCAGTTTCCTATGTGATGGAGGTTGCATCGAGTGCACTTAGGATGTGGACCTGCATATCCTCTGCGCTCCTGAGTCGTCGCTCCATAGTTCCTGGTCACTCGTTGCCTCTTGTCTTGATGGTCCTGGTCTCGGCTTCCCTGGTGATCCTCATGTCGCTTTCGCCCATTGTCGTTTGTTTTTGCTAGACCTCCAGACCTGATCACGTCATTAGTCAAGCGGTATGCCATTCCCACAGCAGGTTGAAGAGTAGTTGGCTTGGATGAGGTGACATCTCTCCTGATCTCAGGGATCAAACCCCAAATGTAGCGATCAATCAGCTGCTCCACAGTAGAGACCATGTGGGGAACCATCCTGGTTAGCTTGTGAAAGCGAATTGTGTACTTGTCGACTTCTACTCCTACCATCAAATGGTTCCAGAATTCCGCTTCCAGTTTCTGCACTTCATCCTTCCTGCAATACTCCTCAGTTAGTAGCTTCTTGAATTCTTCCCAAGATAATCCATTTGCAGCTTCTCTTCCTCTGGTCTGCAGCTGGTTGTTCCACCAGGTCAGTGCTCGATCCTGAAGTAGACCCGCAGAGAACTCAACCTTATCTCCTTCAGCACATTTAGTGATGCTAAGTTTCGACTCCACATTCTCAAACCATGATAGCAGGCCAATGGCACCCTCGGTGCCATGAAATTCCTTTGGCCTGCATGACATGAAGGTCTTATAGCTGGATCCGTGGCCATTGGTCGAGGTACCAGCTCCCTCATTGGCTCGTCCTGCATCGATGTGTGCGACAATCTGAGTGAGGAGATCCGCCAATCCAGCAGCACTGTCTCTTGGGGCTTCATTGTTGATGCTTCCTAAACGGGTGTTCCTTGTAGTCATGATTCTACAATAGGCCAAAGCATTTGGTTGAGTGAGTCATGGCGGATGATGTGTGGGACTGCGACAGGTAGTGAGTGTAATGTGACGGGAACAAGGACGCACTTAGCCTAACGGGTCATAATATATAGCAAGAAGAATGCATACATAAAATGTATATAAGGTATAGTGGACATATAAACATGGTATGCATACTCACGCGACTAATGCAGTTCCAGGTGATCAGACTCTTTAAGACTCGACCAAACATGATCCGAGGCTACTAATCCCATCATCATATGATTCCTCCTGAATTATGCATAGGTGTACAGGCTATGCATAATTTAGGAGTAACGATGCAATGTTGGTGCTAGTCGACTCGTATGATGTTTCCATGTTTTAAGAAAATTTTATTTTGGTTATAGTTGCGATTTTTTTATTTTATAAAAATCGGCATTCACTATAACCTCGGCTCTGATACCAATCTGTCACACCCCGCCGGAGGCGGAAACGCGAGGTGCAGCATAATCAATATACATCGCAAAGAGATATAGTACAATACCATAATTTAAATTAAAAGAAATATTGCAACATTACAACAAGGTTCTAGCCGACCTTGGCAATTTAGACATAAAGTTTGACTTCCAAAGGATAACATTTTAGTACATGACGACCCAGATAACTTGTGACGACTCCTTTATTTAAAATCTTCATAATATAAGCTAAACAACGATCACCTGAAATGCATGAGAAAACGGGTCAACTATGAAAATAGTTGGTGAGTACACAGGTTTTATGTAAAATAAAATACCGATTTTTGAAGGTCTGACTGGCAAATGTCCTGTCAACTCACTATGTTACAAATCCCGCCCATACAAGACTTGTAACATATGAATTCACATACATTTCCATATTTTAAGTCAAGTGAATAATGCACATATGGTCACAATAACGCCTCATATATAATAAAGTATGCGGCAAAGCCCCTAAAATAAATAATATGCGTTCCGTAGACAGGGGAACGAGAGGTTGGCCGACCTCTAATAGCGCTACTCATACTATCTACTGCCCCACACAAGGAGGCCGTACGAACGGTATGTATAATTGGAGTGCGAACGGCAAACCAATAGGGGACTAACAATGCGAATGTACGAACAGTACATCATAACAACTATTATATACTATCAATTAAGACTGCTCCGAACATGGGAGACTCGGCAGTGCTCCGAACGTGGGAGACTTTAGGCCAAGGACGTACGGTCCATTAGGTTCAAACAAGTCATAAATTTATAATTTAGTCTAAGGGTTTAAAATATATCAAATAGTCCAAAGAAAACAATTTAAATTTATATTCATGCATTTCACCCCAAATAAGTAAAACATTAAAAAGGGGGCTGTGAATACTCACCTTGGCAATTAGCAGTCTAAAGCAGCAGTCAAATAGAATTATTGGATGGCACCGACACGTGACCTAGATTAGTATGGAAAATTTAGTCTTTATTCCTGATTATGACTCGACAATGTTTAATAAAGTTTTGTTGTTGCTTGTGTGGCAATGATTAATGTTTAATATAATTTTTGTAGATTTTGGCTCTTTGAAGTGCATAAGTACATAATAAGAAAATATCAATGACGAATGAATCTTTGGTTCGATGGCAACCGAAAGACGATGTACAGAAAATAATTACTCATAATATTAGACGTTTAATGGATTAAGAATTATTATTATCAAAAGTGTAAATTTACCAAATGTACATATATGTATATCTTTGTATATTGCATTTATTAGTTAAACTAAAATATTTCAAAAGCTTAAGTATTAGCTTTATTTAATAACCTTGCATTTAAATATTTCGATGGATGTAAGTCATGAAATAGAACTTCTCTTCATTAGTAATTATATAAAAACATAATAAACTAAAATTATATATGTTTTGCTGAAAATCGGGCATGACCCGTGTATATGTTTTTATTGGATTGAGGTGACTAATAAAAATTTTATTTTACCAAGTTTTAAACAATTGCCATAAGGAAGATAAATTAATGATTTCAAAATTAAGCAAAAATTTATATTTTCATTAGTTGCCCCATGACTTGGGTTCTTATAGATTCGATGATATAAAGTAACAATTGCAAAATGCGTCGCGAATATATGAGGCAGATGCCGAGAATGTGTCGCGGGTAGGTTGAGTACAAGGTACATCAACACCCATAAAGTTTTTAATTATACGTTACCCTTTACATCAAAACAAAGACTCAAACTTTATAAACACCATATGTAGTTTTATGATTTTGAGGTTACTATTTAACATGACAGTGAGTAATTTGAAAACATTCGACCTCGCGGACACGACACAAACCAAACGTGGCCTTGTAGGTTGTCGAAATCAAACGGACTCTTTGTCATATGGGCCTTGGCCCAGACAAGACCGCACATGCCCTCAACCCACAAGTCCAACTTAAATGATTAGCAATTTGCGTTTCCATACTTTTATGAAATCGTTTTGGACACAAGACTTAACTAAGCGCTAGTTGATACAAGAATACCAACTGACTTTGGCTATTCTCCTTATACCAATAGCAATATTACTTTAAAAGACATAATCATTAAAATTTGAGCTTTGTCTCGCGTTGATCGGGTATTACCCGACTCGAGTGCATGACTCGACCCCAACCACACCCTTACAGGTTCAATGGTAGTACGATTCGCTCGAGAAAAATATAATTCTTGACGTGGGTTTAATCCCCGTAGGCTGAAGCCAAATAAGTCGACAATTCACAAAAGCTATTATGCACTTCCCAAATAAGCCAATATTAAATTTCTAGTTGTACTTGTTCTCATATTTATAGTATATTGACAACAACTAAATATAAAACATTATAAGCATTCACTGATTTATGGATTAGTCGGTTGGTTCCAAAATTTAAAACACTACAGTAGCCATTAAGGTAAAACAAATATAAGCTAAAATAATTTATGCCTCAAAATATATGTGTCGAATACAATGTTTTAAACCTTCATTAGTTTCTAAGCTGTGATTCATATGTTTTCTTTTGTGTTCGACAGCCATGACCAACAACAACACAACAGACATTTTAACAATCAAAAACCATTCGACATTCAAGTATTCGAACATAAGAAAAATAAATAACCCGAATTATTAATAAAATTAAATAAAATAAAAATCATAACAATCCTTAATCTTACAAAATAAATTGGTGGGTCGAGAGTGATGAACACCGGACACGAAAACTTCAGTTGGAGGTGACCCGAAATGATTTGGTACAATTAAACACTTGCAAAACCTTCCTTATACTTCCCTTAATCAAACCCCTCAATCAATTTCAAAAAGCCCTTTGATTTACCAAACCCTAATTTTTGTAAAAGTGGTGATGAGAAACTGTTTTTGGGGCGTCTTCTACCTCCACTAGTATTTAAAGGAGTGTTTTAGGATGCCTTGACTCTTCTTTCTCCTCTTGGTGTTTGGATTGAAGCCGAAATTGGTTAGCTTCCAAAACTAGACGAATCTTGGGTTTGCTCAAGGTAGATTGAAGTGAAGATATGATTCTCTTGAGTGATTATATCTTGATTCTTCTTGGCTTATTCGATCCATAGCCGGCGCATCAAAAGGGAGGATTTGGAGAGATTAAAAACTTACATCGTTTTGGGTAAGAAAGAGAGGGATATGGTGAGATATCATGTTGGGTTTTCCTTATTTGGAAGATTTGACCTAGGAGGGTAGCCAAGAGTAGAGGTTGAAGATGAGATTTGGTCTCTTTTTCTTTTCCTGGTTTTGTGATGCTTTTGTCGTGTGTGGGAGATGAAAACAAATGGTGTATTTTTTTGTTATTTAGTGTATTATATGTACATCGTACTGTATAATCTGTTCCATACAGGATAACGTTAAATTATGTAGAATATTATTCGGGTATCCGTATTTTATAAATTTTATATTTTCGGAGACGTTTTGACGAGCGAAATATTATGGTATTATTATTACTTTGAAATTTGAAAGTAAATTTTACGTCAATTTTATTATGGTGTCGGTACGCGTGTGGTGCCGGGACATTGGAAAACAGGAGATAACTTCTCGTTTAAGAGTTATAATGGCCAGAAAATAAATAACTCGCATTTTCTGATATAAATAATAGCCGGAAATTGACGGATTGTCACAAGTGAGCCTCAAACCACACCTGAACCACCAACGCCACTTCCAACTACATTACACCATGAGAACACCCATGACCGATCACCTTCACCACCCCCCGCTCAACATCAACCATCACCCCCTACACCTCTTATGACCACATCTCCCGAAATCATTCCTGACCCCCTCACAATCCAAACCATGTGTCAACTCATTCCATGGTCATACGGTTTTGTGTCGGGACCAATCGTCCTACTGTTCATCCCAATATGCTTGTGTCTTCCATTTCCCCTTTACCAAAATCATATCATGACACTTTTCATGACACTAATTGGCAAAATGCTATGTGTGACGAATACAATGCGCTTATTAAAAATGGAACTTGGACTCTTGTACCTCGACCTGCTGACACGAACATTATTCGATTTATGTGGCTTTTTCGCCACAAATATTTAGCTGATGGCACCCTTAGTCGCTATAAGGCTCGTCTAGTGGCGAATGGTAGTAATCAGTTGGAAGGGGTTGACGTTGATGAGACATTTAGTCTGGTCGTTAAATCGGGCACTATTCAGACTGTTCTAAGCTTAGCTGCTTCTAGACATTGGCCAATTCATCAGCTTGATGTCAAGATTGCTTTCTTACATGGTGACTTATCTGAGACTGTATACATGCATCAGCCCCCAGGCTTCAGAGATTATGTACACCCGGATTATGTGTTTTGTTATAGCGATCTCTCTATGGTCTTAAACAGGCCCCTAGAGCATGGTTTCAGCGATTTGCTTCATACATCAATCGAGTTGGATTTTCGCATAGTCGCTGTGATTCATCCCCTTTTATCTACATGCAGGGGGCCGATACGGCCTACCTACTTCTATACGTTGATGACATTGTGCTTACTGCATCTTCTGACACCCTGTTACAGCAGATTATTCAGTCTTTGCATAAGGAGTTCTCCATGACAGATCTCGGGTCACTTAATTATTTTCTGGGTATTTCAGTTACTCGTGATTCTTCAGGATTGTTCTTATCTCAGAAGAAATATGCCATAGAGGTTTTGCAGTGAGCTTACATGATTACTTGTAACCCTTGTCGGACTCCTATTGATACAGAGTCCAAACTAGGGGATGATGGTGATCCGGTCACTGACCCCACTTTATATAGGAGTCTTGCCGGTTCGCTACAGTATCTCACATTTACCAGGCCAGATATGTCTTATTCAGCAGGTTTGTCTCCACATACATGCATGATCCTCGGGAGTCTCATTTCTCTGCCCTTAAGAGGATCTTGCGATATGTTCGGGGTACTCTGGATTACGGTCTACAACTATTTCATCCTCTCCTACAGAGTTAGTTTCTTATCCTGATGCTGATTTGGCTGGTTGCCCTACTACTAGGCGATCTACATCTGGTTACTGTGTGTTTCTTGGCAACAACTTACTTTCTTGGTCCTCCAAGCACCAGCCTACGCTATCTTGTTCCAGTGCTGAGGCCGAGTACTATGGTGTCGCTAATGTTGTTTCCGAGACTTGTTGGCTTCGTAACTTGCTTCGTGAGCTGCACACTCCATTATCTTCTGCTATGCTTGTCTACTGTGACAATGTCAGTGTAGTCTACTTATCTTGTAATCGAGTTCAGCATCAACGTACGAAGCACATTGAGATAGATATTCACTTTGTTCGTGACTTGGTTGCCACTCGTCAGGTTCGAGTTCTTCATGTTCCTTCACGCTACCAGTATGCGGATATCTTCATGTTGGATCGATATACTTTAATCAAACTAACTTAACTAGCTTGTTAAGGTTTAATAACCTCGGATAAATCCTAAGTTATTAACAAAGAAACACTGAGCAATCTTTATCAAGTACGCGGAATTTACTTAACAAAGCTAAGAAGAAAAACTTTATTATAAACTCTAAATCTGCTTATTATGCAGATACTCTAATACAACTCTAAGATAATCGAACTTTTCTCTAAAACACTAATTCGTAAACTCTAAAACTCTTTTTCTGAAATCGTACTTCTAATGCCAATCTAGAAATCCTTTTATAGGCTTAAGGATATCCTAGTCGGTTTACAATTGATAACCTTGTACGACAAGTAATCTAAACATAGAATACAACACTTTCCATAAACGAATATAACAGTTCTTTTGTTCTAGCAGTACTTTGACTTCATCTTGCAGTACTTTGACTCTGTCTTTAGCAGTACTTTGACTCTTTGACTTCTTCCAGTACTTTGCAGCTTACAGTACTTTCATATCTTCAGCACTTTGATATCTTCAACACTTTTATATCCCAACAATCCTCCCCTAACTTGAATTCTACTTGCTTGACTTCAAGTTCCTTTGTGAATATATCTTTAACAGCTTCATCTTAAAAACGGATTGTTTCTTAGTCTTTAGTTTGTATCTCTGTAATATCTGTGCTTGTCAAAGTATCTCTTAGAATTGTTCTCTTCACAGCAGCATCCAGCAATTTCCATCTTTTCAGCAACACAGCAACATATGACAATTTGTACAGTAATTCAGTTTAAGTTGCATACTATTCTCATCACTTCCAAGTGAATCATTGAAAATTTAATGGATTTAGAACTCTTTACCAAAGCCATTATCTCTGGAGTAGCCAAATGTTTTGGTGTGTAAGACCATGGTACATTGATAACCATATGATTTTTAGCAAACCATCAGCTATCAACAGATTTGTTTTGTCTTTACCAAAAGCTGTACCCTTTTGGACTAGTTAGTTCTTTTATCTAATGGTGAACTAATTACCAATAATGGTTTTTCCACTGCCTTTACCACAAGCCATTTTCTTGTGGGCTAGCCAACTCTTCACATTACTGATATGGTGAGTTGATTACCATCCAACTTATTAGCAAGTTGTCAACTAAAAACGGATTTGATATATCTTTACCAGAGCCGTTTGCTCATGGATTAGTCAATTCTTTTGTAACCATGGTGGATTGATAACCTATTGATGTTATCATCACAAAAACCATTTATCTAACCTTTATTTCAAAAAAATTTATTACTTAGCAAAAGGTTTCTTCTAAAAATCATTTAACTGGTTTAATACATCAAACAGTACTTTGATGAAAGTACTGATCTTAACAACCAGTACTTTGAATAAAAGTACTGATATATCAAAAAGTATTTATTCAAATAAAATTTATACCAGTCATTGATCATTCTCAGCAATAGTAGTCCAGTTTATAAACAGATTGATCACCATGCAAGCAGTTTCATTAGCCTCTTCTACTTCCAATCCATGCTCAAGCATCCTTCTCATGAGCTCAACTGTAAGAGGGTATCTTCTTTCTGCAAACATGTGTATCATGGTTCCATTTTCTAGCTCCAAAATATGAACTCCAGATTCTTCAAAGAATCTCCAGCAAACTATTTCCCAGTTTTCTTGATCCTTCCATATATCATCAGTGCTCTCTTCTTCAGTTTCCCACATGGTTATGAGATCACCATGTAAAACCAATCCAATCCCTTCAAATGGATGATCTTCAAAATAAGCCTTCACAACATGATATAAGTAGAATAGGTCTACTCTATCAATAATATGCAGTAAATCCCATAGCCTTTTGAAAACTTTAAAACTTTCATCTTCCTTATGAAAAACCATGTAATCGTCATTCTTGGATTTCACAACTTTGAAAACACTGATCTTTGATCTGTTCATCTTCATGTCATCATCTTCTTTTGTATAATCAAAGTCTACAACTCTGAGATAATTCTTCAATTCATCACTAGTCTCAGATCTTAATTCAACCTTTTCTTTCTTTGAAAACTGAACATCTGTAACTTCAGTTTTTCTTTTTCTCTTTAAGCTCTTCTTCCTTTCAGCTTCAGTCCAATGAGCTTCTTCTCTAAAGTCTTTAATGCCTGCAACATCTTTCTTATAAGCTTCTGTTTCAGCATCATAAAGTCTCTTCATATCAACATAGTTTAGCTTCTGCAAACCCTTATATCCTCTGCCTTTTAAATATGCCATCATTGTATTCCTTTCTTTAGCTAAATTAGGTCTTCTTGACATAAATCTAACAGGTGTAGGAGACTGTAATGGTTCAGCAGTTTCAGCATCTAACTCATCTTGCACCTTTTGAGCTGCTTCTCTATCTTTAGCTTCTTGAGCTTCTTGTTCTTCTCTATCTTTAGCATCTAACTCTTCTTGAACTTTTCTAGCTGCAGCTTCATTCCTAGCCACTTCAATCGCTCTAAGTTCTGCCAAATTGAGTTTCTTTTTCTTAGTTTCAACCAGAATGCCTTTCCCTTTGTCTTTTGGATCAATTGCAGGTTGATCAGCTCTTGGTTGTTCTTCTTCTTGTACATCTCTAATAGTAACTCCTCCTCTTGGTTGTGACAAATCAAATAATGTAGCAATTAATTCATCATCACTAGCTGAATGAATCGGTTTGAATGTAGCTTCCTCCTCTTCTTCTATAACAGTTGTAGAAGGACCAGCTTCTTCATCAAAATTCAATACCCTTGGAGTTATTGGTGTTATTACTTCTTGCCTAGATGTATCATGAAAATCAGTACTTTGATGTTCAGTACCTTGATCATCAGTACCTTGAACTTGCACTTCTTCTTCTTGTTTCTCAGAATCTGAAATAATCTTTTCTGCAGTACTTACAGATTCTTTCTTCTTTGTAACATCTTCTTTCAAATTTTCTTTTTCTGAATTCCTCCCCAAGTTGACAGAAGATGATTTAGGAACCTTCTTTCGTTTTAATTCCTTACGAAGTGCTTTACGACGTTTGTTTTCCTCTTTAACCCATAAGTTGAATCCTTGAATATAGGGTTTAATAAAATTCCTCAACCAGATATACCTACGTCTCAACTTTCTAAGTGCTTTAGCTTGACGCTCAACAGTCTTGTTTAACCGAGATAGCTCCCTTGTCAAAGCATAGTTATCCAAAGTCAAACCTTCACGAGGTATAGAATGATCATCACCTTGAAGTTGTGAATGCTCCTCTGAAACAGGAATAGAACGTTGAGGAGATGGAGTAGGTGTTTTCTCAATCTCTGCTTGAACCTCAGGACTTGGAGAAACATCACCCTGTAAAGATGCAGTACCTTCAATAGAAGCAGTACTTGCAGATACAGTACCTTGTGAAGCAGCACTTTGTGAAGCAGTACCTTCACTTTCTTCATCCTCTCCAGCACGTACAGCTTGAACAACTTCCATCATGGAAGTAGTTAATGGAATATCTCCACCTCTGAACAAATTACTGCGCTTAGCCATGAATGTATAGATTTTGGCTTGTTGCACAATAACAGGTAACAAAGCAGCAGGTTTTGGAATATCAGCCAATTGCTTATTTAAGAAAACCTGTATAAACCTTGGGTACATCAACCAATTTGCCCCAGATGATATATGTGATAGCATCCCATCCAAGATAAGCCTTGAAAAATTAAACATTTTGTCCGTAGCTAAACCAACCACTGCAGAAGCAATATTTGACCCAAACTGCTCCCATGAAGTGCTTTTAGAACTTATGCAATGAAGCAATACATGAATCAAGAACTTCCATTGAGGACAGAATAATGCTTTCTTGAATGTTTGTTCAGTCAGAGATCCTTCATAACCAAGATTCCTAAAAGTATCCCAAATCAGTTGCTTGTCAAATCGAATAGCCCAATCGTCATCTCCAAATAATAAATCTTCTCAAATAGAGGCTTCTGTAATCTTTATAGTCTGTCCAGCAACTGTTGATCTAATATAGTATTCATCCTCCTCCATATTTTCTCTAGCATTAGCCCAAAATTCTTGAATCCATGGTTCAATTATATTCGGCTCAACTAAAAGAGCATAACTAATAGGCGACCCAGTAAGATAATCAATTATATCATAGAAAGCCACATTCGCCTCAGTCTTGTCCAAATTAGCCACCATATTGTGCTTCGAAACAGTTAAACGATTCACCATGGTTGAAAAAATGAGCACAATAAAGATTGTATCGAATAATAAAGAGTTGGTAATTGGGAGATAAGTATGGAAAAGATGTAAAGAATAATATGAGAGGGAAAAACGGAAAGTAGTTATTTATAGGTAGGATTTGAAAAATCACTGCCCAAAATAAAATAACCGTTAGCTTTAATTACCCTTCAATATTACCATTGGAACAGTACTTTAATACGACAAACAGTACTTTCCACATAAGCAGTACTTTCCCAAGCAGTACTTTCCTAAGCAGTACTTTCAGGAAAAACAGTACTTTGCCAAATACCTTCACATAAACTAAGTATAAACCAGCATCCTCCCCTCAAGCAATACACAGGACTATACCTAACACCTTATAGTCCTCCCCTTAAACATAGCTTAGTAGTTAATCATTCCAATGCTCATGACCAAGTGATTGAATCGTGACACATCAAAACCTTTTGTGAGTAAATCAGCTACATTGTCATCTGTGTGAACTTTAACCACATTAATAAGCCTATGCTCATAGCAATCTCTGATAAAGTGATGCCTAATCTGAATATGCTTTGTCTTGGAGTGATACACAGGATTCTTCACAATACAAATAGTACTCTCATTATCAATATTGATAGGAGTATTCTTAAAATTGAACCCATAGTCCAAGAGTTGATTTTGCATCCACAAAACTTGACCACAACAACTTGCAGCAGCTACATATTCAGTAGATGATGTTGCTGCAATTGTCTGCTTCTTGCATTGCCAGGAGACTAACCTTCTTCCAAGATATTGGCATCCACCAGTTGTGGATCTTCTATCATAATTATCACCTGCATAGTCACTATCTGAAAAAGCTTCTAAGTGAAAAGGTGACTCTTTAGGATACCACAACCCCAATTTAGGTTGTTGTTTCAAATAACAAAAAATTCTTTTTACTGCATTCAGGTGAGAGATCTTTGGTGAGACTTGATAACTTGCACAAAGACAAACTTCAAACATGATATCAGGTCTTGATGCAGTAAGATACATAAGAGAGCCAATCATAGATCTGTATAACTTGACTTCAACATGCTGTCCATCTTCATCTTTACCCAATGAATTGATAGATTTAATAGGTGTAGTAACAGCCTTCATATCATCAAAATTAAATTTCTTAAGTATGTCTGTAACATACTTGTCTTGGCTAATAAAAATTCCTTCCTTGGACTGCTTAACCTGAAGTCCTAAAAAGAATGTTAACTCTCCCATTGAACTCATTTGAAACTCCTTCTGCATCAGCTGCTCAAACTCCTTAACCATGGACTGTTTGGTAGCCCCAAAGATAATATCATCAACATAAACTTGAACTAACATGATATCTTTCTTGTCTCTCTTGATAAACAAAGTCTTGTCTATAGCTCCCCTCCTGTATCCATGTTGTAATAAGAATGTAGAGAGCCTCTCATACCAAGCTCTAGGTACCTGATGAAGGCCATAAAGAGCCTTAACCACCTTATAGACTTTGTTTGGATGTTTAGGATCTTCAAAACCTGGAGGTTGTTTCACATACACCTCTTCTGTAATAGTGCCATAAAGAAAGGCACTCTTGACATCCATCTGGTATACCTGAAAACCCATATAAGAAGCAAAAGCAAGAAAGATTCTAATTGCTTCAATCCTTGCCACAGGAGCAAATACCTCATCATAATCTACCCCTTCCTCTTGTCTATAACCCTGAGCTACTAACCTTGCCTTGTTTTTGATAACATTGCCTCTTTCATCTCGTTTGACTCTAAAAACCCACCTGGTTCCAATAACTCTCTTCCCATCTGGAAGATCACATAAAACCCAAACTTCTTGAAGTTTAAATTGAAGAAGTTCTTCCTGCATAGCTTCAACCCAGCTTTCTTTAGTCAAAGCTTGAGCAATATTCTTGGGTTCCTCTTGAGAGATGAAACAAGTAAATAAACAAGTTTGATGGTCCTTATGATTTAGCCTGTTTTGTTTATACACAAAGCTAAGTAAAGCATTGTGAGGTTTAGAAAGACCCTTAGCTTTGTGTCTTGTAATAACTCCAGAAGTAGATGGACCAATGATTTGATCAGTTGGATGATTCTTATGAATTCGTAAGATTGGTGACTGTGGAACTTCATATGTATCATCTAAATTAGTATAATCAGCACCTTCATTGGAATCTATGAAAATACCTACATCTTCAAGCTCATCATCAGTTTCTTCTAACCCAGGCATGGTTGGATCATCCAAATCATCTAAAGTACTGTCAACAGGTGCAGCAGTACTTTGGTCGAAAGTACTGTCCAAAGTACTGTGAGAGTACTCCGCAGACTTGTTCTTCTTCTTTGCCTCTTCATAAGCTCTCCTTTGTTCATCAGTGTAAGAATGTGCTAATACATCTTGAAGAAGCATCTGATTAAGTTCCTCTTGAATAGATTGATCCTCAGCAGAAAATGAGGATTGTGGAGCAACAGTACTTTGTTTTGGAGAAACAGTACTGTGCTTAGGAACAGCAGTACTTTGTTTTAGACTCGTAGGATCTTTATCAGGAACAGCATCAGGTCTAATATGAACATTATGAACAACATATTGAATATCTTCTTCAGTGTGCAAAGGTTGATTTTCTTCTCTAACAGGAACATAATTCATTGAAGGAGATAAAATCTCAAGATCAAACATCCAATCAGGACCTTTTCCTTTCTCATTGTCTTGATCTTCTAAAAATTCAACATGAAGACAATCTTGAACCTTCTTAGTAACTCTGTTGTATACTCTAAAGCCTTTACTGTTAGTGCAATACCCCAATAAGTAACCTTCTTCAGACTTGCCATCAAACTTCCCCAGATTATCAATGGTGTTCAAAATAGTAAGAGGGCATCCAAAAGGCTTCATAAAACGAATGTTGGGTTTATTGCCCATCAGCAATTCATAAGGTGTCTTCATCTGTGGTTTGGTGACAGAGACCCTGTTAAGTACATAGCATGCAGTACTTACAGCTTCTGCCCAAAATTGAATAGGGATATGGGAATCTGCTAACATAGTCCTTGCAGCTTCAATCAAAGTCCTATTCTTCCTCTCTGCAACACCATTTTGCTGTGGTGTTCTTGCAATACTAAACTCCCTCTTTATGCCTTTATTTGCACAAAAGTCATCCATAGGCTTGTTCTTGAATTCAGTGCCATTGTCACATCGAATACTTCTAACCTTGAGTCTTAATTGGTTTTCAAGTGCTATAATTAGAGTCTGAATAGCATCAAAGGTATCATCTTTAAAGCCCAAAAAGAAAACCCAACTGAATCTACTACAATCATCAGTAATAACCAAACAGTACTTCTTCTTATTTAAACTTGCCACAGAGACAGGTCCAAATAAATCCATATGTAACAGCTCCAATGGTTCTCTAATAGTTCTTTCCTCAAGCTTCTTGCAGGAAGCTTTGTGTTGTTTACCCTTCTTGCATGCCAAACATGATTGATCATTCTTGTAAGTCTTTGAAGGTAAACCTCTAACTAAATTGCCTTTGACCAGTTTGTTGATGTTCTTGAAATTCACATGGCCCAATCTTCTATGCCATTGATGTGCCTCTTCAGATGTTGCTTTAGCCACCAAACATGTGGCTCTTCCATAGGAATTTAGACTCTTCATGTCTAAACTATACACATCATTTGTCCTTGGTACTCTAAGTACTACCAAGTCATCATCAACAGGTTTGAAGTCAGATGAAAGAATAAGACATTCTGTGTCAGTGAATAACACAGGATGCTTTTTATCACAGATTTGAGAGACTGACAACAAGTTGAACTTAAGCTCCTTCACATATCTGACATTCTCAAAATCGATTCTTCCAGCTTTAATTGTTCCTTTCCCAGTAATCCTTCCTCCATTGGGATCATTCCCAAATGCAACTTTTCCTCCACTAATATTTCTAAAATCAGACAGGATCTCTTTATCGCCTGTCATACTTCTAGAGCAACCACTATCCACAATAAGATGATCTTTAAGCTCCTCTTCTGGGTTGCCCTACACAAAAAGAAAAGTGTTAGAAACTTTTAGGAACCCAAGCCATTACTGACTTGTGTTCCCCTTGAGGAGTTACAAACTCAAATTCTTTGAGTATGTAATTCCCACTATCTTTTAAATGATGATCCAAAATTATCTTTTGATTTTTAGCATGTGGATTTTCAAAACTCTCTGGTTTTTCAACATAAATCTCTTTCACCAGATTCTTAGCATTTTCTTGTGTCACACAAACATCTGATTCACTTTTTGTTGAACGTACTGTGTGTCCCTTACCAGTACTTCCCCTTTTTACCCATTCAGTTTTAACAGGTGGTTCCTGTGATCTAGATCCCCTATATGAATTGTGATACATTCTAGGTTGATAGTGAGATCTCCTAGAATTCCTATTCCAAGCAGTGTTATCAGTACCTTGTTTTTGAGCAGTACTTTGGAAAGTACTGTGAGATACTGAAGGTCTTCTCTGATGTGGGTATCTATGATCTGATGTGAAATTTCTGTGATTGACCCTATTTGAATTAGTCCAAACTGGTTTGTGCTCTCTAGGTCTCTGGTTTGTAGATTTATTCCTTGGAAACTTGCTTAAATATTCTGAATGTTTATCACAATCTTTGATTAAGTGAGTAGGACTATAACACACAAAACACAGTTTTTGACCCATATGACCAAAGTGATTTCGTCTATGTCTATGCCCAAAATTATTTTGCCTTCTTGATGACTGATAAAATCTGTTTTGACCAAAATTATCCCAAAAAGGTTTAGCAGTACTGTTTTGAAAAGGTTTCTCAGAAGGTACTGCTTTTTGAGCAGTACTTTGGTTTAAAGGTACTGCTGGATTTTGAACATTGTTTTCAACAGTTTCTTTGGGTTTTTCAGACCTAGATTGAGCAACAAGCTTCTTCCTAAACTCTAGACTATCTACACCATAACGAGAAACATCAGGCCTAGAGGGTTGATGATTAATGGGATGAGGAACAGCATGATAACCATTGTCTTTCTTATATTCAGGAGGTGGTTCACTTACTGAGCCCTCATTACTAGATGAATCTACATAGTTAATGAGCTCATCATCACTAGTGGTTATGTCCTCAAAAACACCATCATCCTGATCACTAGGTTGGTTTTCATCTACATTACTAAAGTCCATTCCAAATCCTAAGCCTGTTCTAATGTAAGCCCTTCTCTGTTTCTCAACATAAGCAACATGGGACAAGCCAGACTCTCCCCAAGCAGCAAACTTAGCTAACAAATCATCTCTTTCCTTAGTTAATGTCTCAATTTCAGCAATTTTACAGTTTAGTTTCCATTCACTAAGTTTTAACTGGTAATCCTGTTGTTCATACTTTTCAGCCCAAGCCATTTCATTATTTTTATGTGTTATGATTTTAGCTTCCATAGACTCTAAAGTGATTTGATAACCTGCTACCTCAGACCTAGCCCTAATACAATTATCTCTTTCAATCACATAACTGTTAAGTAATTTTTGATAGAACTCATAACAGTTTGAGCATACCTCAGAGATAGGAGACTGAGTTGGTGAAGTAGCCACCATAGCAAGAAGAACAGGATCATCTTCACTTTCCTTGCTCCAATCAAATCTTCCAAAGACATCATCAGATTCCAAAGCAGCATGTGCAGATTCTTCATCAAAAGCAGTGCTCCAGTCCAAAGCTTCCACTGTGTCTTCAACTGTATCTTCCACTGCTACCATACAGTAAGTCACCGGTTCATCATCAAATTCTTCACTCCAGTCAACTTCTGATAACTTCTCTTGAGCAACCAAAGCCTTTGTTTCAGTTATTGGTATTTCTTTGAGCTCAAGTTTTGGCTTCTCAGATGTTTTGTTTGCTTGATACTTAGCAAACCTGCACTCCCTTGCAAAGTGACCAGTCTTTTGACAATTGAAACATTCAATTTGAGATTTGTCAAAAGTTATTCCTTGTTTTGGTTTGAAATCAATAGCTTTGCCTGTCTTCTTCATGTACTTTTTGATCCTT
Organism: Chrysanthemum seticuspe; assembly: GCA_019973895.1. NCBI lineage: Eukaryota > Viridiplantae > Streptophyta > Magnoliopsida > Asterales > Asteraceae > Chrysanthemum > Chrysanthemum seticuspe. The sequence continues at coordinate 94,733,548 of BPTQ01000002.1, read as the reverse complement.
GCAGTAATCATAGCAACTTGCCACCTGATATCAATTTCTTCAAGTGCATCTTCTTCAATCTGTGCTAGATCCTCTTCACAAGTGACAGGTAAGCTTGCTTGTTGTGCAAAGAAGGAGCACACAACTTCATCTGAGTTCAAAGTAGTAGATGGTGGGGCCTGCTGAGTATATGATGGGGGATTGTAAACAGCAGTACTTTGAGAAACAGTACTTTGAGGAGAAGCAGTACTTTTGGAAGTACTGCTCTTCTTTTCAGATGATAGAAAAGCAATACTGTGAGATTTGGAATTGGATTGACCACTTCTCTCATGTTCATACACCTTCAGTTGATGATAGAGATCATCAAAGTCCATGACATCCAATCCTTGTTGTCCTCTGATCATAGTAGCAATCATATGCCATGTAGATGGCAAACTCCTTAGAAACTTCAAATTAGCATCCTCAACTGACACTCCTGCCTTGTATAACTCCAACATGTTGAGGAGATTCTGAAACCTATCATATGCAGCATCAAGACTCTCTCTTTCTCCTACTGTGAAAGTTTCAAACTGTTGTTTCAGCAAATTTCTGTGCATCTTCTTAGAGGCTTCATTCCCTCCAAATCTGGTCTTGAGAGCAGCCCAGAGCTGCTTAGCATCTTTAGCATCATGAAACTTGAGAAGATGGCCATCTGGAATGGCAGACAAGAGAATGTTTAGAGCCTTCTCTTGATTCCTTATGGTTGCTGCTGGTAAGACTGCCTTTGGTGCTGTAGGTTGTCCAGGAACAACAATGGGTTCTGAAACTACTTCATTCCAATCACAATTACATTCCATAAAGCATGGTCTGTAATGGCAATATACTGCCTCATCTTCATGCACCAGAGATCATATTCTCCCTTCTTGATAATTGGAATTCTGAGTGAGGTGATTGAGGGTGGTGGAACAGCTTCAGTCGACATCTTGAATATTGTTGAAGTAGGGTTTCTTCCTAGTCAGAGTTTCCACACAAGCTCTGATACCACTTGTTGGATCGATATACTTTAATCAAACTAACTTAACTAGCTTGTTAAGGTTTAATAACCTCGGATAAATCCTAAGTTATTAACAAAGAAACACTGAGCAATCTTTATCAAGTACGCGGAATTTACTTAACAAAGCTAAGAAGAAAAACTTTATTATAAACTCTAAATCTGCTTATTATGCAGATACTCTAATACAACTCTAAGATAATCGAACTTTTCTCTAAAACACTAATTCGTAAACTCTAAAACTCTTTTTCTAAAATCGTACTTCTAATGCCAATCTAGAAATCCTTTTATAGGCTTAAGGATATCCTAGTCGGTTTACAATTGATAACCTTGTACGACAAGTAATCTAAACATAGAATACAACACTTTCCATAAACGAATATAACAGTTCTTTTGTTCTAGCAGTACTTTGACTTCATCTTGCAGTACTTTGACTCTGTCTTTAGCAGTACTTTGACTCTTTGACTTCTTCCAGTACTTTGCAGCTTACAGTACTTTCATATCTTCAGCACTTTGATATCTTCAGCACTTTTATATCCCAACACTTCACAAAAGGATTGCCATCTGCTTTATTTGAAGAATTCCGCTCCAGTGTCCGGTGTTCTCCCGCTTCGACTGCGGGGGAGTGTTAGTCCATACCTTATTATGTAACGGGCCTAGCCCAAAGTCTAGAATGTACTTAGTATGTGTATATATTTGTATGGTGTAAAAGGGAAACAGGCAATCAAATTGTTAGGTCACTAGTTTTACAAACATAAGTAATATAGAAAGATAGAGAGGCGATTGAACAAGATCTAACACACACACAAACAATAATAATACGGTTACGCGTAGAGTGAGTGAAAGAGGAAAAACTTGAACAACCAACCTTCAAATGAAGGTTAATACAAAGTATTTATAGGCAAGGAGCTAGGGCAACACTCCCACTCCTTCCCTTTTCCTTATTGGACATGGGCCTAAGCTTATGGGCCTTCTACATAAGCTAGACCTTAAACAAACATAAAGGCCATAATAAAGCTAACTATTACATATTAATTACTAACACTTGATTATGGTTTAGGAGTGATTCCAACAATCTCCCCCTCAAGTGTTGGTGATGAACAGTGAAGGCGTTGATGTAATAGTAACTCTGACGGCTTCTGACATTCTTCTTTCTTGTGAGAAGAATTGCCTTGATTCGAACAATCTCCCCAGTGTAGAGAGATAGTTTTCATTGAACGGTTATGCTTTGACATTATCATTAACTTTGTTCTTTGATTATTGTTCTTTGTGGTGAAAGTGATAGTATGTTGTTGTCTGCATCAAGTCTGCCTCAGGTCTGCTTCGCTGCTCTAGTGTCTCCACGTCATTCTTCAACATGCTCACATGCTCTTTGACGTTGGAATTCAATACTGATGAAGTTCTTTAAGTCTTTAACTTTGTAGATTCTTTGGTTTGATGAAGAATCATTCTGACTGTTGTGTTGCTTTTGGATAGAACTTCCATTAGTGATGATGTTGGCGTGAGCATGAGAAGAATCAGCACGATCATCCCGCTCCGGAGCTTCCATAAGAAGAAAACATTTCAAACGGTTAGTAATAAGCGGATTCCGGCACTTATAAGTTTAATATTTCGAGAGTGTTAACAGCATAGTGTGAAAACACAACTCTAATTCTCACAAAGGCCGTTCCTGAACTGGAGTCCCACAAGTGAGATAACGCGATGTACCGAAGTACATCTACAGTTCAGATGAGTCGCTGAGGTACACCGAAGCATCACCTCACGACTGTAGACCGTTTGAGACACACTCCGCGTAATCCACGGGGAGTTACCGAAGTGACCTGCTGTCAGGGCTGTTTGATGTTGACCCTGGCAGGAGTTTCCATTCAATCATTGAGGATCACAGATGTGAATCTCTCATAAATGTTCTCGACATATTGCTAAGATCTGTGAAGGACTTGATATGAACCACTGATAATCTTATTTGTTGATCATCAAGTGATAAAATGTCAAGTGTACCTAAGAGATCTTTTGATGAATCTCGTGGCTCTAGACTAGGGGTGTCCAAAAAAACCGAGGAACCAAAAGAACCGAAGAACCGTACCGGTACCGACCGGGAATGGGACCGTATATTAGAACCATGGTACGGTTCTTGGTTCCTAAAATTCCAAATTTTCGGTTCTTGGGACGGTTCGGGTCGGAACCGTCCGGTTCCGGTACTTTCCCGAAAGAACCGACTTTTATGAAAATATGTAATTTTATAGGCTTTGTTTGAGACATTGTGTACATGCAAGTATTTGGCTTTTAAAGAAAATAGAAAAAACCCTACATAAACCTAAAAACCCATAAACCTTAACCTTTAATCCATTGATTCCATTCAAATATTCAAACATCATTTATCAACATGAAAGCAAGTTTTTCTAAACTGGAATATCGAGTATGCGCATAGCCGCATATTGAACAGTTTTATGTTGCTCAGTAACAACTAACAAGAAGTTGTAGTTAACTGTTGGTATTTATTGTTCATTAAATGTAATGATAAAATTCGAGAAACAATTAACGATTATGGCGACTATATTGTCACCATGTAAGTTATTGTAAGCTAGTCACCATGATTGATATATAATATTCTCAATGAGTTTGCAATTATTTTCATGGATAATGAGTTTGCTATATCGGATATATGTTTTTTGTTTGTTTGTAAGTCAAGTTGTGGAATATTATTAAGGTTGTCAACTTCTTTCGAAGTTCTACGAACCGAGTACCATAATTTCACATCCATCCAAACATATTTTTTTAACACTTCGGTACTCATGGGAATTACCGAAAATTCCCGTACCGGAACCGAGTACCGTACCGGAACCGAACCGAAAAACTTGGGACGGTTCTTGGTTCCACTTTTTCCTTATTTTCGGTTCTCGGTTCTTTCGGTTCCGGTTCCGGTTCGGGACGGTTCCAGTACCATGGACACCCCTACTCTAGACTCAATAGTGCGTTTTGGTTTTCCTGAGCAGAGACTAGGGAGAGGGTCTCCTTCTTCAATACCAGCGATCTCTAATAGAAAGCCAATAGTTTACGTAGGGTTCCCAGTGAGAATGAAACAAGCTTCTGTTGAGGGAAACTTAAGTGGCTAAGAAGGTTTAGTGCATGCGTCACTGGGTCCATGACGACTTTTAATCTTCAATACCGGTGTCACTGAGTGACAACCAGTAGCATATGAATTGAACCCGGTGTCTGCCCTAAGTTGAATAATCTGGAGGGCTATTTCTTTTCACCCTTTTCTTTACATTTCTTTTTGATTCTTCAACTCCTTCTTTCTCCGATTCTCATTTTCTCCTTTTTATAATCATACCTAAGGACTTCTAAGTACTAACTATTTGTGATGTCCTTGGGTAGATCCCTCCGGCTCTGGCGGATCATAGGACGGTTATTCCTAACCTTAGTCACCTTATAACTCCATGACTAACCTATGTTGCCATAAAAAAACACTGTTTTTGAAACATCTCTCAAAGGGTTTGTAAATGAAAAACATGTTTGAACCACAGTGAGAGATAGGATTTTGCATAAATACTCCCCCTCCACATGTGCTTAATAGTTTTAATGGTTTAAATGCACCGAGAGGAAAGATCGCGCACATTTTGAATTGATCCACTGGAGATAGACAATCCCCCGCGAGACACGGTTACGTTGCATAGTTAAAGAGTTACATTGTCAGCTTTTAGGTGACAACTAGCTCTAATAACTACCTTGAAGGTGTAGACAAACCTCGAAAGGTTGTCAAACCCATCAGAGTTCATGTCTATCAAGAGTTTCTCGAATGGTACATTCTACTCCGACAAGTCCTTTGCGAGACACGTTTGCATCACTAGCGAACTAGCTTGAAATTATTACCCGTCCAGGACAAGTCTTTTCGAGTTACTAACAGTTTTCGTACCGTCAATTCGTTGGTTAAGTCTGAAGTACACAGATTCATTTGCATTTTGCACAACATATTTCTTATCACACAATTTTCTCCCCCTCAAAAATGGCATATAAAATGTTATTTTTGAACGGTTTTAGAGTAAATATGACCATTTAGAGTGTTGCGGGAAGAATGACCACTATGAACAATTTGTGAACAAAGTTTACATCAAATACTCCCCCTCAACTAGTGATATGAACGGTTGAGGTTTTGAAAATCATATGGGGAACTACTTGTCTTTTTGAGCAAAACCTTGAAAAATGAAAGGTTTGATAGGTTTTACTCAAAAAATAAGAAGCTTTCGCTCCTTTTATAAGGATTGTGGCACTGAAGCGTACCACAGGGTCCTTTCTTGACAATTACGGGTTGTACACTGTTATGTGTGCATAAGCCATACCCATATTAATCAAACATCCAAAATTATAAGAAGGAAACAATTCAAGGGGTACCAGGAAGTGCAGTGATGTTCCCAGGAGTGTGCACAGGACGTTGAAAGCCGGTTATGTTAATCCTGGGTCGACCACCGACATAACTCTCTAATCGTCTGAACTGATCCCTTCTGAACAACCGTTCATCAATCATTGTGATGATCCGTCTCACATCCCTCCTGTCATGAGAATTCCAGCGCTTAGGAGACCCAATTTTCTGGCGTATATCCTTCAACCTGTATGCCAATCCATCCCTAACCAGCTTCAAAGTATGATCCCCGAACTTGTGGAGCTCGTTACACGCCATTAAGCAGTTTCTTTGAAGTTCACTACGGTAAACAACGCCGAAAGTTTTGCTGATGAGTGTATATTGAGATAGCTGGTTGATATCGGGAAGAGTAAGTGTTGGAGGAGTGAAGTTGACACGCGTCTGATAAGATTCAACAGCCAGCTGGAGATCTTCGACATGTTCCTTGATGACAATGCGTCTTATGAAGATGAGAAGTGACTTGATAAATTCGCGTTGTACTGCAGTTGAGAATTGTCTCATGCGACCCTGTACTTTGGCAAGGTACATGTCTTCGATGTCATTAAGAGACAGATTCTCAAAGTCAGCTTCAGAGAAAGCATAGTCCCGTTTATCTTGTCGTTTGACTACGATCTTCTTTAGGAATGTGTAGTCCCACTTAGACGAAAGGTCAACGTGTATGATGGCAACAATATCCTTAGAACTATACACAGCATGTTGAGACTTCTGAACCTGACAGCTTCTGTAGTAGATTCGTCGGTGTTCAGGCCAGTGATTAATCCCATACAATGCATCTCGGTCGTATGCTTCCACTGTGTTGGAGAACAAGTGATTGGCACGTTCCTCAATGGCAATGCAGTTTGAGTAGATAGCTGCAGGGAATGGAAATGTCAATGATGTAGCATATTTCCTTGAATCATCGCCACCATGGAGAAGAAATTCCAGGTCTCTGTTGAAGAAATATCTGAAGGGAATCCGTGGTTCATATGTTTGGCCAATGGTCGGTAGAGGTTTGGTCCAATCGGTATAGTATGGAGGGTTGTCCCTTTTCGTGAAGTCAATGTTTGCTTCCGGGTTGAGCCAATCCATGTTGTTAGACATGGCTCTAGCAATGTTCTCAAGGTGATATTCAACCTCGATGGCACTTTCGGAGGTGTCTTTTAGAAGTTGAAACGCTTCATTCTTGATTCGCCTCAACTCAGATTTCGTCATTTTCTTCACATGGAACTTTTCTTGCAAGATTTTTGCATGCTCCAATGTAGAACCTTCGACCAGATCTTGACCTTCATCAGGGTAGGGAGTTTGATTGACAAGTGTAGAGAACCATGCAAAGTCTTCGGTTTTATCGTCGTCTAGCCATGATACGACGTCAGTAGTAGGCGTCTTCTTCTTCTTCTTTTTCGAAGGCCTAGATGATGATTCTGGTTTCTGTACTTGTTTGGGAGAGGTGGGTTGTTGTTGGGGCTCAAGGACCTCTTCATTGTCACCACCCGTATACTCAAAGTAATCACCGGTTTTCTGAGTCAGGGGTGGTAACTCGGAATCGTCCTGAGGTTTTTCAGTTGAAGAACGAGGAGGGGACCTTTGTTGAACAGGAGTCCTTTGAGGAGGAGGTGGCATAGAAGAAGATTCACCAGATTGCTTCTGACGTTTAGGTGCAGAGTCTTTGTCCTTATCCTTATCTTCATCGTCTCTGGGGCGTTTCAGCTTTTCTGCTTCAAATCTACAAGCTTCTTGAAGTTGGTAGTCAAGCAATGCTTGATACAATTTTGCTTCTTCAGAGTTGAACATCGCAGATTGTGGCAACATTTGTGTCACAAGCTTGGCTACCAATTCATTATTCGAGAACACGACCGGATCGGTCGGATTGGTTGTGACGGTTAAGGGTGTTGATCGAATAGTTTGCTTGGCGATCTGCATCAGATTTGGATAAAGTTGTCTGGTGAACAACTCCTTTGTGACCTTAGGAACGTACTCCAGAAGGTACTTTTTCGTGTAGCCTTCGATCATTTCGTTCAGTTCCTCCTGACGGTGTTGTTTCATGAATTCCTGAACAAACTTCCTTTCCTCTTGCATCTTTACATTCTCGTCATACAGATGCTGTATATGATCAGCAAAGAAATTCAGCTTCTTGTTGAGCACGTCTTTCTTTCTGACTTGTTTGACAGCTTTGGTAATCCGTTCATGAGTTTGAGAAACCCAAGATTTAGGTGGTTTCTTCACGGATTTGGATGTTGATTTGGTTGGTTTCATTGATGGTGGTGGTGAGGAGTGAGATGATGAATCTGATGAGGAGGAGACATGAGGAGGCTCGAGGTCCTTAGGAGGTGCAGAAGTATCCTCCTTGGAACGAGTTGGACTGTTGAGAAGATAATCTTCATAATTCTCTTCGTCATCTTGTCCAGTTTTAGCCGTTTCTTCCTGCTGAGCCTTAGCTTCTTCATCAGTTTTTGCTTTCTCAGTCTTATCCTTTTCTGGTTCCTCAATGTTATGTTTAGTAGACACCTTCACAAGCGTTTGTTGTTGCACAAAAGTGGTGGTACCAGATCCCTTATCGGGTCGATTAACCGCATCAGGATCTGGTGAGGAGTGGGCAGCACCACTTGATCCTTCGGGGCCACCCATTTGGTCTTTTGCAAATTCTTCAGTTTTTTGAATGTGTCTAACTAACATAAACTTCTTCCTGTAGGATTGATCCAGTAGCTCTTCTTCTTCTTCAGAGCTCTCATCATAGGGCACAAGTGCGGGAGTCTTCCCTATTCCTTTATCAGCTTGAGGACTTGGAGGTTTTGGTACTGAAGGATTGTCATCCTTTGCAGTTTCAGAGTAGGTTATCTCTTCATCTGATTCAGTACCTTCTGAGTCCTCGTCAATGAGCTTTCTCTGCGGTTCAGGTTTAGGTAAGGGAATGGGAACAACTTCCTTTGAAGGAACAGTCCTTTTAAGAGGAGGATTCCTCTTGGGGAACTTCCTTTGACTCTCAGTACTTACTGCACTTCCAGCACTTCCTCTTCTGGTTCTCCGAGTAGGTGTCCCAGAAGCCTTTTCATCAAGATGGCCAAATTTTCCTTCTTTTACGGCTACCCGATACCTTTTGTACGTTTCCAACTTTTTGATTTCCTTTGTTAGAAGGTGATCGGGCAACTCAGCACCCTGTTTCTTCGTAGACGATTCTTTGATTCTGACAGATAGTATGGGCTCAGTCAAGATGTCATGATTATCTGGGTCATTGAGTCTCATGGGGATATCAGGATGAAGTCCAAGAGCTCTCTGGATCAACAGTTTGGTGTATCTGACATAGGGAATTTTGGAGCCAAGCTTCTTATGAGATAGCATCATATCTTCCCATAGCAGTGCTTCAATTATGATGTCCTTCTTGTTGATCAACGACCAGAAAATTTGCAATTCCATGAGCTTGGGATGCTCATAGCCATTGTCACGACCAGAGACTGATTTGGTGATGATCATATATAGTGTTCTCCATGGTTGAGGAATATTCTTCAGCTCCACGTGAGAGTGCTTAGAAATGATTCCTTTCGCTTCATCATAACCAATATCTATTAAGAATTGCAGGACAGTCTCTTCAGTAGGGGTAGCAAAGAAGTCGGTTGGAGCGATGTCTGGAATAATGAGAACAGCTCGTAAGTCATCAGGAGTGATAGTGACTTGTTTGTGATTAAGAGTCACATTCACAGCATTTTGACCAGTGATCCTCTGCATAGAATCCCAGAATTGTTGAATGTAGACCTCTGGAACTGTGGCAGAGTGTGAAAGCATGTTCTGGTAGGGATGATTCCTGAGAATATCCACTGCAATGAGACAAGAAGATTCTGAGCATGTGAGGGTGTCAAAGTCAACCCTAAGGTTGTTCTTTCCAAGCTTTCTCGGATAACCCTTTGGAAAGATATCAGCAATTGTAAGAACTTCTGATGCATCCACATTCATTTGTTCAGCCATGTCGTGATCTGAAATAACATTAGCCAAAAGAACCAACATAGACATAATGTTAGTCAACAGAAGGTCTTATTGTCTAGTTATAGAATGTATAGTGTCAATGATTGTTACGAGTCCTAAGTCACTCGTTTGTCCAATAGTCCAATGACGTCGTGAAATGTTTTGTGAGTTAGTTAACTTTAGGTTTTAAAGTTTATGTTATCACTTATTGTTCACAACATATCAAACGATTAAGTTTATTAGTAACATTATTGGATTCGTGATGATATGATTAGTTTATTTACAAGTTTGTACACGTAACAATTCATTATGAAGGTCAATCCAGGGTTAAGCATAGTTTTGGCAAAGTTAAGCGTAAACAGTAATGACATATGCGTAGACGAAAGCTTACGCGTAGGCGTATAAGAACCTTACGCGTAAGGTTTACTCGTAAGAGTAGACCTTATGCGTAGAAGTCACTGTTTACGCATATCCTTCATAGGATACGCGTAGTCCCATTGTAGAACCTTACGCGTAATAGTTATGCGTAGGATTATTCTTACGCATAACTTGACTACGCGTAGGGTAATCCTTATGCGTAGAGTTGCAAATGACCTTGATTCTGAATATTTAAGCGTAGCAAAGCCTGAAATAAGTTCATCAAATCATCAAAATTGACACAAACATTCATTATTTCAACAAAACATGGCATGAACATTCATAACACAGTTACGCGTAGAAAGTCATACGCGTAGGTCAAAACCCTAAGGGTTAAGATTTACGCGTATAATTTCTAGCCATGGGATTTGCACCAAATAAATTCTGGTAGTTCTAAGATGTGTTGAGAGTCTATAAACCAAGTTATAACATCTAACTCGTTGTGAATCAAATTTACCCAAAGTTATGAACTTTAAACCCTAATTTCAAAATTGTTAACCAATTATTGTTTCTGGGTGGTTAACAACCATGGAAAACATCAATTCAACAACATATGACCATAACCCAACAATCTTTTAGACTAAAACACTTCACATTTTGAAAAACCCAATTCGACTCATAAACCCTAATTTTCAAAAATCATTAATAAGTGTTTCTGGGTAGGTTTTGATGGTTAAAATGATATTCTTGATGTATTTGGAACATTTTGACACCTTCCTTTTAACCAAAAACACACACACAATGATTGTGTGTTCATACGCTTATGCGTAGAACACCCAATCACGCGTAAAACAATTTTTTAGCCGTTGGATTTGTATGAAATTAAAAACCTTGGCTTAAAAACATGTTTAGATCGTTAAAACACTTACAAAATGATGATCAAATCAACGGATAACTTGAATGAATCTTAGGCGTAGATGTATATGGTTAAGAGTAATAAATGAGAAGTGAATAAGTTAGGTGAGGTGTTTTGTTAAAGTTATCTTTGACATTTTGACAGTTTTGGTCCCTCCACCTTTTCCTTTTTCAAACAAAGCCATTTAACTTCCATTTTGGTTACCGAACAAAGATTTTTAGGAAAGAAACTTGACGACACTCCCCTTGACTCGAGAAAATAATGAAAGGTTATTAATTTTAGTCCGAGGAGTGTCATTGAACAAGAAAATTCACCACCATTGTTACAAGAAACAACCGAGATATGATAGCATGCAAGTACACAGATGTTTTTGAAACAGTTAATAGATAATTTTCTCCCCCTCAACACTTGATCGGAAAAATACTGAACTTTGAAAGATTAAAGTGTTGACGGAAGAAATGTACTTGCCATGTTGAAAGAAAAATAGATTAGAAGAATATTTTTGTTGTTTTATCAGGTTTTGTATTTTTGTATTTTGTTTTTGAAAAAAAGAAAAAAACTTATTTTACAAAAGAGAGTTTTGGTGTTTGACAGGTTTTTAAGACTGTTTTAAGAGGTCATTCAATTCCTCTTGAGTCAAACACCTCATACCAATCCGGTGGACCAACTCATTAAACCTAGCGGGAGGCAAGGATTTGGTGAGAAGATCTGCCAATTGGTATTCTGTACCCACAAAGTATAATTCAACGGTACCCTGTTCCACGTGATCCTTGATGAAATGATAGCGAAGATCGATGTGCTTTGATTTCGAGTGCTGAACTGAGTTGCACGAGATCGCAATGGCACTCCGATTGTCGCAGTACATCGGGATTCTGTAAAATACGTAACCATAGTCTTTGAGTTGTGTTCTCATCTAGATGACTTGAGCACAACACGCGGACATGGCTACATATTCTGCTTCGGTTGATGACAGCGATGTACAATCCTGTTTCTTTGATTGCCAAGACACCAATTTGTCACCAAGAAATTGTAGAGCTCCTGAAGTACTTTTCCTTGAGTCTAAGCATCCTGCGTGGTCAGCGTCTGAAAAAGCGATTAGTTCAAAACCAGAATCCTTCGGATACTAGATCCCCAAGTTAATGGTTCCCTTTATGTATCGGAGGATTCTTTTAGCCTCAGAGAGGTGGGTTTCAGTTGGTCGCGACTGATAACGGGAGCATAGATAAACGGCAAAGACAATATCAGGTCTGCTAGCTGTTAGATACATGAGAGATCCAATAATACTTCGGTATTTGGTAGGGTCAACTAATTTCCCATGTAAATCAGCATCTAGCTTCTTGGTATGAGCCATTGGTGTGGCATAAGTGTCACAGGTTGTCATTCCAATTTTGTTTAACAGTTTAAGGGCATATTTGGACTGACTCAAGAAAATACCACGGGGTGATTGATGAACTTGCAGTCCTAGAAAGAACGTGAGTTCACCCATCATGGACATTTCAAAATTTTTGTTCATTAGTTTTGCAAAAGCGGTTGAAAACTTTTTATGTGTAGACCCAAAAATGATGTCATCCACGTAAATTTGAACAATTAAGATATGTGCCCTGTGATATTGTATAAAAAGAGTTGGGTCAACCGAACATTTGGTGAAATTATTAGCAATGAGGAAAGATGATAGCTTATCGTACCATGCCCGAGGGGCTTGTTTGAGACCATAAAGAGCTTTGTTCAGTCTGTAGACATGGTTCGGGCACTCTGGATCAACGAATCCTTTGGGTTGGCTGACATAGACCATTTCTTTCAGTTGTCCGTTGGGAAACGCAGTTTTGACATCCATTTGAAAGACCGTCATATTCATGTGAGCCGCGAACGCGAGAAATATCCGAACAGCCTCAAGTCGAGCAACCGAAGCAAAAGATTCTTCAAAGTCTATTCCCTCTTCCTGACGATAACCCTTAGCAACTAGACGTGACTTGTTTCGGATTACGTTCCCTTCAGCATCCAATTTGTTTTTCCAAATCCATTTGAGACCAATGACGTAGACCCCTGATGGTCTTTCAACCAGTTCCCATACTTCAAGACGTTTGAATTGGTTGAGTTCTTCTTGCATGGATTCAATCCAGTTGTCTTTTGTCATTGCGTCTTTAATGTTTTTAGGCTCAGATTGGCAGACAGTGAGTGCATAAATGCAATGTTCACCATCTGTGTGAAGACGTTGTCTCGTAACGACTGGTTGATTCGGGTTGCCAATAATATTAGCCAGAGGATGGTCTTTAGTCCATCGATGTGTAGAGGGTTGATGTTGGTATACATTGTGCAAATTCTGAGGATTCAAATGGTTTGTTGAAGATTCTCCGACATCTGGTGCAGCAGTCTCATTAGCAAACGGGTTGAAGAACACATTTGGATCAAAATCTGCAGGTGGGGGTACTTCATTCAGAATATCATCAGCTGGTTCATCATTGTTGGAAGCGGTGTGTTCAACTATTGTGTTGGAGTCACCTGGTGTAGGTGCATCTTCAACAGTAGTTGTTGTAGCAGGTGTATCAGGTATAGGAACATTATCAGGTTATGCAGCGGAAACAGCGGATACACCTGGAGCACGTTCATCAATATCGTCACTGAACAGAGGAGTAAATAACCTTTCCATTTGTTGACGAGTTAGCTGGGGGCTTTGTTCAGCTGATGATGGGGGTTGAGGGAAGTTTAAACGGTTGTGACCGGGTTCTAAGCTGTTGTACTCAGAAGCCATTTCCGTGAGTTCATCAAAATGAGCATGAATCGTTTCCATCACCTATTTTGTACGACGATTCCAGATCCGGTAACCTTTAGAATTCTCACAATATCCAATAAAGACTCCAATATCAGCTTTGGCTTTGAGCTTTCCAAAATCATCACGATCATTATTCGGATAACAAAGGGATCCAAATACATGAAAGTGTTTGAGATTCGGTTTATGGTTGTGGACAAGCTCGAAAGGTGTTTTGTTGTGGCGTTTTGTGATCATAGAACGGTTTTGAGTATAACATGCAGTAGATACAGCTTCTTCCTATAAGTAATCTGGAAGTTTAGCATTGATTAACATTGTTCTTGCAGCTTCCACTAACGTCCGGTTTCGTCTTTCAACAACTCCGTTTTGTTCTGGTGTACGTGCAATAGATGTTTGATGCTGAATTCCCACTTTCTCATAGAATTCACGAAGGGTTTGGTTAACAAATTCAGTTCCTTTGTCTGTTCTGATGAGCCTGACGGTGTTGCGGAGCTGAACCTGTATTTTCATTTGAAAGGTGATGATCATCTGTGGAGCTTGGTCTTTGCTTCGAAGAAAATAGACCCAAGTCCATCGTGAGTAGTCATCAACAATTACTAATATGTAGCGTTTGCCATTGATTGTTTGCACGCGCATCGGGCCACACAAATCCATGTGAAGAAGATGAAGCACATGCTGAGAGCTGTGATCCACCTTTGAAGGAAAATGAGCACGAGTGCTTTTCCCTTATTCACAGGCTGAGCAAAGGTGATCTTTTGAATACCGGAATCGTGGGAGACCTTCAACTAGTTTGTGTCGAGCAAGGTTGGTGATAGTTTGAAAGTTTAGATGTGAGAGACGACGGTGCCATAGCCAGGATTTTGTTGATGTTGCCTTTGAAAGTAAGCAGATGGGAGATGAAGCAACCATGTCTTGCATAGAGATAGTGTAGAGACTAGAATTACGCGAGCCAGACATAAGGTCATTTCCTTGTAGATCACGAATGAAACAAGTTTTCTCCCTGAAAGCAACCTCCAAATCTCCATCACAAAACTGACCTACTGAAAACAGATTATGACCAAGGCCTTCCACATAGTAAACCCTGCTGATTTCAATGTTCCCATTGACATAATCTCCGTAGCCCATGATAGCTGCGAAGTGATCATTCCCGAACCTGACAGTGCCAATGAACTTTGCAATAAAGTTTGATAACAGTTTAAGATTGCCTATCATGTGTCGGGAACATCCGCTATCAACAATCCAGAGAATGATCTGTATCACCTGCATTACACACATACGACACAGATGGAATAGAAGTAGATGTGGAACCCGAAATGTTAGAGGGTTCCAAAGCAGGTATATTAGACATACACACATTAATGATTTTGGGCATCCATTTAAATCCTAGTGTGTTATATATCCATTTCTGCCATCTATAACTACTCTTTGCTTTAGTCTTAGTGAATGCACTAGGTGGTATTACATTCTTAGGAGGTGAAACTGGAGCTACAGGGACAGCAATGCTTGCCTTAGAATCTAAAGAAGGCGGTCTACCAAGCACAGACTTAGAATGATTAGTGGGCCTAGAGGTATTCCGATTCTTAGGATTTCGTAAGCGAGAGATTATAGCTTTAGCAACACATTTGTCATGACAATCAGAATTCATACTTTTATGACAAATAACACAAGGTGCATCAGACTGAATATCAAAAGGGCTTAAAGGTTTAGCATTCGTTACATAACTATTTCTATTACATTTGCCAGACGCAACATCTATAGTGGAAGCAACGTGAGTCTTATTCATGGTCGTATGGTGTTCTTCTACTTTAGCATTCTTTATTGATCTTTTCTTAGGTCGCAACTTCCTATTCTTCGATTGAGTGCTCCTAGGCTGTGAAGTGCGGACGTTGGGAAAAGACGCAACTATTCCTGTTTCAGTAGAAGGAAGCACGTTAGCAACTTGTGATTTGGCAGTAGGGATTCTAGGTTCACGATTACTAAGTGTTACAGGTGCTAATCTCTTAATGATGGTTGGCGGAAGTTGTTCATACTTTCCTAACATTTCTCTTAACTTAGAGATAGTGTGAATCAAATCTTGATTTTCAGAACGAATGTTACCAGCAAAATTCATGACTTCTCTAGTGTAAGCAAGATAGTGATCAAGTTCGTTGGATGCTTCATGACGAGTCTTATTGAATAAATCAAATATGACACCATATTCCTGTTTAACTTTTACAAGTTCTTGTTCATATTTTGAGATTTGACTTTTCAAAGACACGTTTTGATCATCCAGTTGCTCAATTTTAGGATCAAAAGATTTTGTTTGCAACTGAGCGATTTTCTGTTGAAACCGAAGTTGTTGATTGTGAATATCTTTTTCACACCAATTATGACGACGTTTTGCATAGGAAAGTTCGGTAAGCAATCATTCATTTTCTGCTTTTAAAGACTCGATTTGAAGCATCTTATCAGTATTCTCAACAGTTACCACAGAGTCAACATTATCAGCAGAGATATAATCAGATGCATATGGCAAAGAATAGAGTAACACAACATTTTGGATATCAGCACAGATAACATCTTTCAAGAGTCGATCAACATCTTTTCTCAACATTTTCTTTTTGCGTTTAGTATTAGAAATAGATGTTTCAGTTTTCTCGAAAACGACCTTCATTACTCCAAGTTCCTTATGAAAATCCTTTTCCCAAGCTAATGCACAACTTTTCAAATTTTTAACATTTGGTAAAAGATTTTTCTGAAAAATGTCTCTTTGTTCTCGCGCTAAAGGTGATTGAAAGTGTTGAACTTTGATTTCAGAATGATGTTCTATCTCATGTTCTAAAATTTTGAGGTCAGCCATGAAAATATCAAAATATCGAAGAATTTTGCGATTTTCAGGTTTTGAGTTTACTTCACTGATTGAAGGTAAAGGACCATAAATTTGTGCATAATCTGGTTGGAGATTAACATTAGAAGACTCAGGTGTTTTGATGATAACCCTTGGTGTGTTAGAAGAATCCGTTGGTGTGACGAAAGTGACCGGTTTTGAATAATTAAAAGGTTTGTTGTAAACAACCGTTTTTAATTTTGATCGACTCTCGTCTTCTGCATCTAATTCCTCTTGACGATGATATTCAACAACACTCATAACAGTATCATTAATTTTATATTCTGCACTGGAAACTTCAGGATTTGGTTTGAATGTTTTTAATGAAAGCTTTGGTTTGTAATCAGCTAGATTTGGTCCATATCCTTTTGGATTGGGTTTTAAGGTAAACTTTTCAATAGCTGTTACTGATTCACCATGTTTGTAAACAACAGTTTTAAACTCTTTAAGTTTGTTTTGCAAGCCGATAATTTCTTCAAGAAGGTCATCTACCCGATTCGTTGAATGCTTTTTGTATGCTGAGAACTGTTTTTGACAATTTAACAACTCAGCCTTAGCTTTTTGATTTTCCAAGGTGAGAGCGTTAATTTGCTTTTTATGTTCATGTTTCAGTTGTTCTATTTCAGACAACAAAGCATTCTTCGAAGCGGCTAGATCACGCATCTGTCTCTCTAAATATTTTTCGTTTTGATGAGATTTAGCAAAAGCGGCTTCAAAACCTTTTTCACGGTTTTCTTGAGTTTTGAAAAAGTTGAGTTGCATTTGTAAGCATTCAAAATCCTTGGTTAACAGTGCATTTTTTCTTTTTAAGTCCTTGTTTAATGCATAACATTCCTCCATTTTGATTTTATGGTCTTGAATTAACCGAGCAAAATCTGGATGAGGCAACAGTTCATCTTGTTCAACGTGAGTCACAACATGATCATTCTTTAGATCCTCAAGTACAACCACGGAGTCAATTTGATTATCAAAGGAAACCATAAGGTCATCTTGATCGTCAAATGTAACTACAGGGTTAACTTGAAAATCATCAGAAGGAGATGTAGATGACTCATTTTGAACAGTCTGATCCGTGCCGGATTCAGATATTGGCGGAGATATTAGTTCAGATATGATGATGGTTTGTTCGGCTACCTGAGACAAGCCATCAGTGTCATACACTGGGCCTGTATCACTCATGTGCAGCTCATGCATATTAGCCATCAACATAACAGCTGCATTGGCCTGCAAGTCCTCCATATCATCATCTGAGTCTGCATCTGCCATAAAGCTCTGTTCTTTGTTTGTGAGAGATCCACCAGCTTCATCCTTAAGAGCTAACAGAAGAGCCTCTTTGAAATAAGCACTGCCCCTAGTCCTTGGCTTTGGGCATGCATTAGCCAGGTGTCCCTTCTCATTGCAATTGTAGCATCGAAGACCATTCAACCCATTCTGAGCATTTCCCTGTTCTACCACTTGAGCTCTGTTGTTATTCCTACCCATAGCATTAAACCCTTGACCACCTCCCATTTGACGACCATAACCACGATTCTGAACTTCAACTCGTCCATTGTTCACAACAGCCTGATTTCATGTATTGGATGAGGAACGAATACGATTGTTGGATTTGTTTGTATAACGGCTAAAAGCATTAGCAATCATAACAAACCCCTGTTGCAATGCTTCGAACGGATCGGATTCCTCATTAGTTTGACTATGAAGTGCTTGATCATTGTTGTTGTTGTAAGGAACCAATTGATTTTGTTGAGGTTGTTGTGATTGATCGTTTGGTGTTACTGAGGCAGTTGGTTGAGTTGCTTGTTGAGGAGGATAACTTTGTTGAGCATATAAGGCAAGTTGTTGATTTTCTGGATGTGTAGGTTGAGCAATTTGGGCATGGAGAATCCTTTCCCGATCAACTTCCTTTTCATGAGGCTTCAAGTAATCATACAACAATCCGTATGTAGAATGATGCATATTCTTCGCTTGACGGAGAAAGATGACATACTTCTCCCATTCAGGACCAAGACTACTCAGGAACTTAGTATTCACTGCAATTCTTGGCATGATGATGTTGTGTTTATCCAAATCATTGATGATGTCTGAAAAACAATGATGATAAGACTCTAGTGTCTCTCCAGGTTCAATCATGAAGTGTTCATAAGCCAAGTAAATTTTGGATTCCAAATCCTCCTGATTGAGTACCGATCCTTCCATAAGAAGATGAATATGGTCCCACATTTCCTTTGCAGTCTTTTGAGCATCAACACTTCGAAGAATTGGGTTAGGTAATCCTAAAAGGATATATTGCATTGCAAGCTCATCAGCTTCATAGTGTAGAAGTTCTGTTGGATTTAGATCTGCAACAGTAGCAATGTTTGTTTGTTCATCTCGTGGTGGAATAGCAGTAGGATCTCCGGGTACAATGACAGTAGGCATCTCAAATGGACCTTCCAAGATAACCTTCTTTAAGAACTTTCCATGTGGCTTCTTCAGATCACAAAACCTAAAGAACCTTATCACCCATTGATCATAGTTTCATGGAGTGAGCATTGGAGGTCTATCAAGTGATCCAGCCTCATGAATTGATTGTTGGCTGCTTAAAGCTTTACACATCTTTGCAAACCAAGTGGGTTCCTTCATAGTGTTCCTTGATGGATGTTGATTGAATTCATGTGTGTAGGGTTGAACTTGAAGACTTGGCGGAGGTTGAACCATTTGTGGTGGGGGAATTGCACCAAGTTGTGGAGTATGTTGTTGATTAAATTGTTGTTGATAAATTGCTTGTTGTTGATTCCATTGTTGATGTTGTGGACTTAGTTGTTGAGGATAAGTGTAAGGGAAATAGTTAGAGTATGGTGGTTGTGACATTTTGAAAACTTGTGTTGGTAAAAATGGATCTTTGTAGTCGAATGAACCTTTGTTGATGAAGTGTCCTTAGGCGTAGAAGAGACAAGAACCAAATAGCACTTATGCGTAAAAACACCAAAGTTACGCGTAACAATAAGGAGTTACGCATAGGATTTAGCTTACGCGTAAGTAGGAAAAAGCACTAAAGTTAGGCGTAGACAAAAGTTAGGCGTAGAAAGTTAGGCGTAGGATTTTCTTATGCGTAAGACTAGGCTTAGGCGTAGGAAAAATCTTAGGCGTAGGATTTCTACGCGTAAGCTTATGCTTATGCGTAATTTTAGGGTTTTTGCCCAAATGATCTTTTACACTATCACAGTGCAAGAGATATCCAAAGTCGACGTATTTTCAGACTTATCCAAGTAAGAAAACACGGAATAAACCACGAAAATGAAGATCAAACCAAGGAAGCACTTACGCGTAGTTTTAGGGTTTTACTACGCGTAGAAATGCTCAAAATTTTGATTCTGTCCAAAAGTGTTTCTAAACCAGTTTTTGTGTGATAAAATAGCTTCAATAACACCAAAATACACAAAAGTGTGAAACTTGATGAACCAAAGCACTCAAAACAGTTATGCGTAGAATGATACCCAGGAATAAAAAACTAGCTCAAAAACAATGATCCACGCATAAAGTTCCAAACTTTTTGTCAAAAACAAGTATTTTAACACCTTAAAACATTGAAAGTACAAGAATCTTGGATTAAAAAGTGTAAAAAACAAGTTTTTAAGCGAAGTAAAGAATAAGTAATCTTTACGCGTAAGACCCAAAACCAAAATCTTCAAAACAAAAGTGTTCACCCAACTATTTGGCGATTGATACCACTGTTAGGTCACTAGTTTTACAAACACAAGTAATATAGAAAGATAGAGAGGCGATTGAACAAGATATAACACACACACAAACAATAATAATACGGTTACGCGTAGAGTGAGTGAAAGAGGAAAAACTTGAACAACCAACCTTCAAATGAAGGTTAATACAAAGTATTTATAGGCAAGGAGCTAGGGCAACACTCCCACTCCTTCCCTTTTCCTTATTGGACATGGGCCTAAGCTTATGGGCCTTCTACATAAGCTAGACCTTAAACAAACATAAAGGCCATAATAAAGCTAACTATTACATATTAATTACTAACACTTGATTATGGTTTAGGAGTGATTCCAACACAAATCAACAAAGATATTCAGTTGTATCATGTACTAGTGAAGTCTTAAGGCCGTGCTAAGCACGGCCCATTATTGTAAAATAAATAGCGACACTCAAACAAGTACAATGATCATATAACACACAGTGAAGAAAAAGTAACAAAACGAAAACACTCAAACGATAATAAATACTTTTTTACTTTATTTGTATACATAAACCGTTTTTAATGAAACAACCATACTCCATAGTCCTTTCCTACTAATGTGACATTGTTGTTTGACATGCTTTTTTGTATATTTGTAAAAATAGTTGGAGTCTGGCTACATTCACCTAATCACCCCTGCTTACCTTGAGGTCAAAAGTACGTGTATATATATTGTTTCTGATAATACAAACATACACGAAAATGAAAACTACCTCTTATTAAAAGTTACAAACTTACCATCAAATTCATGTCTTTCGCTTTATACGATGAAGACTTGGTAAAAGTTTGTAATAATTACTTGTTGATAATATTTGGTAAGATTAGTATAGCAAAAGAATGACAAAAAGATTAAATCAATCAAAACACAAATTATAGTAGTAAGTCATCAAGATACAATTTATATTGCATGTAGCTATAGCAAGCTAATCTTTGCAAAGGACACGGCAAAGAAAGAGAAAAAGGGCATGAGTTTTTGAGACTTTAAGGCCTCTCAATAGTGTCATACTGTAGAAAGCTGAGTTGTCAATTGTAAAGCCAAGGTTTCCTTTTTATATAATAGTAAGATATGTCTGACATAACCCTCTATTATTTGATGAACGGTAAAATAGTCAAAGCCAGTAAACCATAACTTAGTACCATAAATCAATAAAGTTGGAGCATAACAACCTCAACTTGACTAAGTGAAACTTCTCCAACCCTATTCACATTTAACAGTTCAGTCCGTTAGAAATTTAACGGGAAAAGTAAACACGTAATCTTCAAAATTAAAATGTTCATAATACAAAAAATTCTAAGTTGCTAAGTACTATCATTCTCCACCTTCAATAGTTCATAATACCAAAAATTCCAGTTAGCTAGATTCAAAATACTAAACTATATTTTGGCCTAAATAGACCAATACATGCAACTAATTTTATGTTTTCTGTCGTTGGTCGTCATTCAGGTTTCTATGTTGGGTTAATCTTGGTGGTAGGCTGTATTGCAGCAATTATCCGTGCATTGTACAAACTAATCAAGAAAAAAATAATCAGAAGACGGAGAAAGAATGTTTTTAAACGCATTAATGGTGGTTTACTTTTAAAGCTACAAGAAGAGGCTGATCCGTCCTTAGTTGACAGAACCATACTTTTCACTTCACGTGTTGAAGAAGGCCACTGATAACTTCAATAATAACAGAACTCTCGGCCGAGGAGGCCAAGGTACAGTCTATAAAGGTATGTTAACCAACGGAAGGATTGTGGCAGTCAAGAAATCAAAAGTAGCTGATGAAAGCCAGTTAGAACAGTTCATTAATGAGGTGGTCATTCTTTCACAAGTTAATCATAGGAATGTGGTCAAACTATTGGGATGTTGCTTAGAGACAGAAGTTCCTCTCCTTGTTTCTGAATTTATTCCAAATGGAACATTATACGACCGTATTCATGATGAGACTCATGAGTTCCCATTGTCTTTAAGTAAGAGATTACAAATTGCTACAGAGGTTGCAGGAGCACTTGCTTACTTGCATTCAGCTACTTCAATTCCAATATATCATAGAGACATGAAAACCACCAATATACTTTTGGATGATAAATATAGGGCCAAAGTTTCTGACTTTGGAACTTCAAGGTTCGTATCAATCGATCAAACTCACTTGACTACTTTAGTCAAAGGCACATTTGGCTACCTAGATCCTGAGTATTTCCAATCTAGCCAATTCACTGAAAAGAGTGACGTTTATAGTTTTGGAGTTGTTTTGGTTGAATTGTTAACCGGAGAAAAGCCAATTTCCTTGACTAGATTTGGTGAACATAGAAGTTTGGCTACATACTTTACAATGGCTATGGAAGAAGGGCGTGTTATGTCAATTTTAAATGCAATTGTAATTAAAGATGGTTATAGGGATGAGCTTATGGCATTAGCTAACCTTTCAATGCGATGCTTGGATCCAATCGGAAAGAATAGGCCAACAATGAAAGAAGTAGCTACAGAGTTAGAATCAATATGGACATCACATATTCCCTCTATGGTTCAAACTGATATCGGAACAGTGATGTATCGTGAGGAATTACACATGCAAACTTATGCTGGATCAACATCGACATACTTGACTTTCACTGATACCAGTACTCAATGATGCCTAAAGGCCAGACTTGTTTTTAATATGTAATAAATTTATATTTTGTCATATAGTTGCAAAGCATGTCATAGAACTTTAAGTAATCATAAATCCATCCAAATTACAAAACAATTGGATGGATAGTGCATTCTATCATAAGGACTTTTGTAACCATTTCGTATTCAATATGTGTCTAAAGCTTTATAGTTTATACTAATTTGTCATTTCAAGCAATAACTTTACTTTTGCTATCCAATGGATCACTGTAATAAGAAGACATGCTAATAAAGAACAACAATGACATATAAATTGCAAAAAAATGTCTACCTAGAAAATTGAGCGACTCTGAGAGAAAAGGCATAAGAAATAATAAAGATTTAAAATAATTAACTCACCAATTAATGAACTACATTGGCGAGCCTGGAGATCCTATACGAAATGATGAGTTGGGTATTCATGTTCATAGCCGTTATAGTCATAATATAACCTCTATCCCTTGGCAATATCGCGAGTTGCAACCAAGAGGACCCGGTACTCACCATTTACACTGTATCTCACACATTTCAGATTATGCTTCTTCTTTGCTTCCCTAAAAAAAAGAAGTATAAGACCACAATATATCTCAGTAAGTGAATAAGAAAGAATCTTTAGAAATCTTACGGTGTAAAGTTGTTTATTAAGTTGATAAAATGTGCAATGTTTCCCCGTTTATCTGGGCAGATAACAAGACTCTTTGATGGATTTGATGCTAGAAGAATAGTCATCATGATATCACAGTCGTAGTGTTCATGATTCTTAATGTAATCTACGTCACCAATTTATTTGGTTATCAATGTCAAGTCCTTTATAGGGCCATCAGCTTCTACTGTATAACTGCACCGAAACAACCGCTCATTACTAAGCATACTTCATTGGGATAAGAAGTGGCAAAACTATCATGTCGGGCAGGTTGAGTGATGGGTCAAAACTGGTTGGATCAGGCCAAGTAGCGAAAACTTTTTATATATATTTTTAAAATTCCTAAATCATTAATGTGTTAAATATGATTATAGATTTTACATTTTTAAAATAATATTCTAACAATTTTAATTTAAGCCATGTAATATGTTTCATGCATTTAAATATTTGGATGACTTCCGACCCATTTGACTCATTTCTTTGTTAAAGACTTAAATCTATCAACTTAACCTGTTTCAAACATTGCCCAAATTGACCCATTTATAAGTAATGAGTCAAAATTGCCACCTCTGATTGGCATAAGAAGCCTCTTTTACTAACAAAAAGTATTTACTTAATTACCCTTCGCAAGAATCGAATATGACAAGCAGTGGAGGACATTCATCTCTCTTCAACATGGCTCTGCAGTACTCCAATGTTTCCGTGTTTTCTTTGGAAAGAACCTTCAATAAGAGCCACATAAGATAACCCATATATAATGGAAACATGGAATTTAAGATCGTTTCTATTAAGTAGAAGGGGCATCCCATTTTCAAAGGGGAGATTGTCTCAAACTTAAAAGATACATGCATTGCACCTTTCTTATACATGGAAAAATTTGCTGATCTTGGAGCCATATCGAAGGAGTAAGTGAGATCATCACTAGAGATCATCACTTCGCATTTGTTTCAGTCTGTGTGTTGTTTCTTCACGTGGAGCATATGGTAATAGTCTTCTCCTCTCTTCTTATGATGCACTATCCGTGTCCTACGTCTCCTAGAATCTGCTATTTTAAAAATATATATTGGAAATTAAAAGTGTTTGAAACAACAAAAAAATAATAATGATTGACCTCAACATCTTATAGTTTGGGTCTATGAGAAGAAGAAAAAAAAACTGTGAACTAATACATATCAAACGATCAGAAGTGTGAGATATGTAGGATAGAACTGTAAGAATAACCATGCTTAATTGGTAATATATAGAACTATAGACGAGTGGCATATAGAGATATGGTAACTAACAAGGAAATGAGCTAAAGTCAGATTCACTATTTCTGATTCAAATTGTTCGAAGTACTCTGTATTTTCTTTGTGAAAGTAAGGTGAACTACATTTCTATATGAATATGTGCATTTGATCTGATGATTTTTTTTCCCGGAGACGCTGAGTTGAAGAAATCTCGCCTTGTTACTAAACAATTTATAAAAAGGAATTCGTTTAAATCGAACAAAACCAAAACTGATAAATAATGCTTACTAAGTTAGGTTTTTTGTTATAGATTTTGAGAATATCGGTCCAAACTAAAAAATTAGACGCAAGTCGTTTAGTTGTGTATTACTACTTTTTAATATTAAAACGACATCTATCCTTTTACTCTCAAAAGAAAAATAATAATAATAATAATTCGCATTCATTTTAATTGTCCAAAATGAGATTGAAATAGGTCTAACTCTAAGCAAATTCAAAATTATACTCACTAAATTATGTTTAGGTCTAAACCGTAGTCCCATAAATAGAACTTAACAATGATGTGAATACAGAACACATGACAATTTTAGACACAAAACTAGCAGTATTGATCCAAAAAATATGCATGCAATATATCAAAAAGATAAATGTATAACTGGGTCTGTTTTTGTTGTATATATAAAGCTCAATAGTTTTGAGATGAGGTGGGTCAAAACTCAAAGAACTTTTGTCCAGATAAAGATGAAAATGAAGATAATTTCAGTATTACTAGATCCCAAAAGCACTTAAAAGGTTTCTAATTAGCTTAGAAGCCACAACTAGAAGGCTAATTCATGTTTTGTGAATGAGTGATGTTATTTTATTTAATATCCCAAGATAGGAATAAGACCACGGCTTATTGCCACAAAGTGATTCAAGTCTTTTTTTCCATAAGCGCTTAATCTTACTTAAAAAACTTTGCTTCCTTCCCGTATGCATTAGATGAAGGAAGCAAGGGTAAAAGGAAGGCTTTGACAACCTCCTTCCTCCACAGTGTTAAGCTAGTTTGAACTTGTTTTTATAGTGATATTTGGTTTTGGTTTCCACGAGAGTTGTCTTTATGGTGGTCATAGAGTTTGGATGTTTTATGCGACTCGTCTATAGTTTAGAAGTTGAGCTTTAATTTCGTACACATGCAGTTCTTTTCGTCACTTGTGAGGATTCCATACCCTTTTGGAATCGGAGTAAATTGTTCTGTCAATGAATGGTACGTCGTTGAATGCAACTCCTCGACACCATATCTATCTGCACTCAGTCACCGCCTTGAAGTGTTGGGAGTTGACTTGGAAAGTCAAAAAATCGCGGTTAATATGCCAAAGTTCTCTGAATGCATTCAGACCAAGAAATTGAAGTTGATCTTGGTAAGAGTCCGTTCCTGTTACTTGAATCATACAATAAGGTCATGGATGATCCAGCATCACTACTGTGGACACTATCAGACCGTGACAAAGATCAAGTAAGTTGTTACGATAATTATAACCCAAGAAGGTATAGACGCAAAGTGGATATGGGCAATGACACTTCTGTGAATACTTGGAAATGTGCCTATTATGAGATTTACGAAGGAACTCCTTATTTAAGAGATGGATGCGAAGGTATGTAATTTTATATACAACTACTGTTTATTTGTTTGTTTTTGAGTTCTAACATGGGCATCTCTCGTACAGACTATCCTACAGTTACGGAAGAGTGTGCAAGGTGCGAGGATAGTGATGGTTACTGTCACTATGATACCATATATGACTTTGACGGCTTAGTTTACAGTCACAACTTTACTTGTGGTTTTTATGGAGATTACAATACCGATGAAAGCATATCAAGCAAACCATCCATGGGTGTTCTAATAGGTAACTTTTCTAGTCTATAATTGACTTTTGCGTATGTTAGCTATATTCTCACCCCCTAATGTTATAGACGCAAATCTAGTCTTCATAACTTGTCTTTACAGCAATGTTGGTTCATCGTCTACATCCCAGATCAGGTTTGCCTCATCCCTTTTCTCTGATTTTGGACATTCGTTCCTGTAATGCCCAAGTTCATGACACTTATGACACCGTATGTGAATCTTGTCCCGTTGCACTCCACTATCGCCTTGACCTTTCCTGGACCCCTGACCTCTTCCCTGGCCTCGTCCAAAGTCTCCATGATTTGAGTTTCCACAACCATAATGTTCACATCTCTGGTGTTTATCCTTCTCCTTTTTGTCTGCTTCCGTGAATAGAAGTCTACTAGACATATCTTCCTCCTTAGTCTGCTTCTTGGTGCGTTCCTCAAAGGCCTTCAATCTCCCAATGGCTTCTTGGAATGGCATCGTATTAAGATCGGCAAATTGTTCAATTGCAGCAACAATTTGAATAAACTTTTCTGGTACTGAGCCCAAAAGTTTACGAACCAATCTTTTATCGTCCAAGGTATGTCCGAGACTGCTTGCTTGTGATGCAATCTCACTGATCTTTCCAGCATAGACATCGAGTGAATCATTAACATTCATCTTTAGTGATTCAAAGTCTGACTCTAGTGTTTGTAACCGTGCTTCTATAACCCTATCAACTCCTACATGTCGCACCTTCAATGCATCCCAAATATCCTTCGCCGAAGTAAGATTAGCAATTTGCAATATCATGTTTTCTGGAAGTGCTTGATATAACATTGCAATTGCTGTGTTGTTCTTCCTTTGATCCACTTCAGTTCCTGCTGTAGGTTCCACTGCTTCCCAAATTCCATGGACGTTAAAGACTGCCTTAATCTTTAATGCCCAAATAGTATAATTTGTAGAGTTGAGGATTGGGCACTGGAAGTTTAACGATAATCCTCCTTCCTTTGCTACATTTTCATTCTTCTTTGAAGAATCCCCGGTCATGTTTCTTTTCTTCTTTCTACCAATCTTTAATTAAAATTTTCTTTCTTTCACAAATACTAATCTGATTATGCTCTTATTTATGCCTCCAAATTCGATAATAAGAGTAAAAAAAATACTGATTATATTTGTAAAAGGTTCTTAGAAAAAACAAGCCTGGTTTCTTTGATTTCTGGGTGTTTGATCAAACCCGCCTCGCTGTTGAAAGTCAAACTCGTCTTGCCAATGATTGTCAATCCGCCTTCTGCTAATGACAATCAATCCTGCTTCTCCGTTTCGACAATCAAAACTGCTTCCCGCTGTTGATCCTAATCAATTCGCTGTTGATAATCAATCCCGCCTACTGCTAATGATAATCAAGCCCGCCTTCCTGATCGAATTTTCTACTTCCCTGAATCGAAAAAACCGCTCTGATGCCACTATAGAATCGTTGCAGCGTTTATACGTGATTTCCACAGGTTTATTCCATGATCGAAATGAACAAAAGATTAACAAGAATAATTCTTTTATTGATAACAACATAAGACGGATTACATTGTTATACAAGACACACACTAAAACGTTACATATGTACGAGTATATATAGGTTTCCAAACGGTATGAGTGAACCGTTGTAACGGTTGGTTTTGTAACCGTTTGTAACCGCCATCCAGTAACCGCTTTATGGTTATTTAACTAACTCTTGTAACCGCCATTAACTACCAAACGGTTACTAACTATCTATCGAACATGTTTGGTCCTCCATGTTTCGTATATTACATAAGTACACCGAGCTATGCGTTTTTCCAACAAGACTTAACACAATTATGGTCCAACATCTCCCCCCTAATTGTTTAAGTCTTGTTCTTCGAGTCTTCATACTCTTCACCGCGTTAGTATCCAACAACTTGTTGTTATTCCCAAGTTGTTTTCTTGCTTCCCTTGATTCGTTGCAATTTCTTTCAATTCGTGTACCAAAACTAACCTTTGGCCTTTTTCCTCTTTCCGAAATTCTGTTCCCGAATTTCTCTTCCGAGTTTCCCTTCGAATTGCTTTCGAATTTCTTCCGAATTTCTTTCCTTCAACGAACCAAAACAAGTTTCTTTCTTCTCTGTCTCGGTATACCATACTTCCACGTTGCCTCCTTTTCCTTGTGTGTTGTTTTGATTTCTTCTTTGACTTGAAATCAACAAACCTTCCTACACACAAATTTGGTACCAATCTCGGTATTCTTACCAAAGCAAACGCTTGTTTGTTCTTTCCATGTTGCTATCTTCCTTGGCATTACCTTGAGCAATCTTGCACCTTTTCCTTGGAGTCTCTCCATGTGCTTCCCCTACGTCTACACTTGTCATTACATCGCCAAATGGTACTTCACCGACCATATTCAACCTTGGCGTTCCATGCCCCGACCTCCGTGCTTCCTCGTAGTACACTTTCACCAACGCTATATTATTCCTTATAGCATTCTTTCACCATATGCTCATGCCCTCTCGTGCCAATCCCAATAACTTAGCAACCTTGTTCCGGTGTTGTTTTCTGTTTCCAAACAACACGCCTTCCATTGAGACTCTTCCATTCCAACGTGTTCCTTGATGTCTTTAACCTTGAATCAAACTTGTAATCTTGTAACCTTCATTTCTGGTGCCACTTCTGTAAATCCCTTCGTATCTGGTTGTTATTCTGGTGTGTTTCAAACAGAAAAACAGAAATAAGATATGCTATATTATTCAGAAGTATAGAAACGATAAATGCTTTTATAAATTGTATTGATGTGTGTTGTTTACAGAATTCTTGCCCTATATATACTGTATGAATCGGCACCAACAGATGACAGTTATACCGATTCCTAAACGACACAACCTAATTTTAACCGTTATACCCTAACAAACTAAACTACCTACTTTGACCCAGCCCATAACCCAAGTACGTTTACAGGCTTTACAAACTTACAGAATCTAAAAACATAAATATACACTAAACTACCCTATTCTTTTCTTCTATAACATTAAGGTCCAACATATTCTGGGTGAATTGTTAAAATTTTTGTAACAAATACAGAACTCTTAGCCTAGCTAAGCAGATTTTATATGGCCCAAATAACTTGGAAATGGCTATTTGATTTGAGAATTTCCATTTTGTATTGGTCTTCATTCAGGTGTTGGCATAAGTGTGGGGTCACTTTTTCTTGCAGCGATCATATATGCATCCTACAAACTAATCAAGAAAACGAGAACCAGAAGGCGGAGAGAGAGTTTTTCTAAACACACTAATGGTACTTTACTTTTAAAGCAACAAGAAGAAGCCAACCCGTCTGTTGTTGATCAAATGTCACTTTTCATATCATGTGAGGGAGAAGGCCATCGACTACTTTATCCAATATAGAATTCTCCCTAGGAGGTCAATGTACAGTCTGCAAACAAGTCCGTTCTTGAGTGTGTGCGATCGTAAATGGACTGGTAGCCAAAAAAAAAACAATGTTGATCCAATATGATTTACCTCTGGTTGGTTCATAGTCTGCATATGCAGGGGAGCTGTTCTTATTCATTATTAGGTTTGACCAATTTCTAAACCATGAATATTTTTATTAGTTTATATAAACTTTGGATTGGACAAACTGGATTAACTGGATTATATGGTCTAGCTAAGTTCTTGTTGCAAAGGTCTCGAGGAAACGTTGAAACATATAGTGTGGGATTGATGGAAACAACTATCAATGAGAATATGAGATTTATTACTATTTTTAGTTAAACAAACATCATTGCTACAGTATTTCTTTTGCTAATGTACAATGTCACGGAACAGTTAAACATCATTGCTACAGTATTTTTAGGCTTGTTTTTCCCTTTTTGGGCCTCATTTGTACTAGTAGTAATTACTTATTCTATGGAGAGGCTCTTCAAAGAATGAGGGACTGTTGGTGGTTATAAGCCCAGAACAAGGTGAAGATAATTAATAGCCTAACTAATTACCAATGAATGGTTACCGGATATCACTTGAAATCGTGTTATCACTTTCCAAAGTAAACTATTCGACTTTAATGCATGATATCACGAATATCTACATGAGATAAGACCAAATGCGTGTTAATGATTTAGGCACAAATCAATAACCCTTGCGCATCCAAGTGTTTATATTTTCTGTATCTCTTCATGCATGATGTGATTTCCTATTTATAGGAAAATACTCATAGTTAGTCAAATGAAATTATGAGGATTAATCGGCTCATTAATCGCCTCATAATTATCCCCCATTATAGCTAATAGTGGTTACATGACCAACTAAACTTGAATAGGTCAAAGCCGTTACAAGTTAGTTATGATTCGGTCACATATTGTTGTTAAACTCACTAATGAGCTAGTCCCTGAGAGGGTTGCTCAATGAGTGTGCTCACAAAGAAGTTCACTCACTGAAGACATGAACTATCATGATTCCACTCCCTGTCGAGGTCCATTAGCTTATGAGTACCAAGCTAAACTCATCAGCCTGATGAATACTGTTCAGTCCATACTCCATAGTGTCACTCACTGAAGAGTGAACTCACTGAACTTCATCAGAGACTGAAACATACTTTACCACTAAAAGAGTCAGGGTGTTCAGGATCTTATGGGTGTACACTCCATACCTACTGACGTATTATCAGGTGTGAACTAATCACATAAGCGCACTAAGGGCCCATTTGGTTTATAGATGGATTCGGATTCGGATTATGATTTGGATTTGAATTTGTATTTGTATTTGATTTGGATTTAACGTAATAGAGAGAATATATTAAAAATAGATAATTTGTTACTTTTAAAAATTATATATGAATTTTGATTAATATATAAAAAAAAGAATGTGAGATAGTGTGAAGGTGGGGTCCATTCATATTAGGAAAAGATAAAAAATAAATATGTGATTCTTTTGATACCTACCAATATACATATCTATGAGATCTCTCAGAAATTGATACCTTGATTCCCAAAAGAAAACGCCCACTATGATAAACAAACATACATTTTTTCCTTTCTATCATTCAATTCACATCAAACCCTCCAACCAAATGAGCCCTAAATTTTCCAACAGGGACAACCCTCTCTGCATACACATGTTAGTTGAAGGATGGTGGCAGTCAAGACATCAAAGCTAGATAGCTGACCAAAGCCAATAGAGCAGTACATTAGGAATGTCGTCTAACTATTGGGATGTTGCTTAGAGACTGAGGTTCCTCTGCTTGTTCCCACTTTATTTGAATATGAGATTATGAAATCACCAGGATAAGTTTTTGTTCTCATGTTTCACCAGAAAATGTTTTCATTTAATAGAAGAATTTGGTACAAACCTTATATCATGTCCTTTTTTTTATATAAAGAAGATCAATTACAATTGATATTCTCAAGGCTATTGCGTCATGATCATTCCTCATATACCATGGTCCTAAAAGATCATATTACGTACTATACTTCTCGTATTTCAAATCTATTTACAACTTTTCTTGTCGCGATTGAGTAGCTAGGTCTCAACCCAATATGGTAGGTTTAACGCCATTTACTATAACATAGAATAAGCTAAAACAACGGTCCATTTGTTCTTAATTATTTTTTCTGCATGCCTTCTACTGATTTAGAAGCAACACTCTTTTTTACCGCTAAAAGAAATTACAGATTTAACCGATTTATTGGAGTAATTTTTAGTTTATTGGTTAGAAACAATATAAATCCAAAGAACTCTTCCAAGATATAATATCTTTTGAAGTAGTTCTACCACCAATTAAATGCAACCAATAATGCTGACCATCGTAATCTCAAGAGTAGAAAAAGTATCCCCTCTGTGTGAACCAATAATCTCGATACTTATGCTTCATTTCTAAAAAAAGAAACATGGAGGACCAAACATGCTAGATAGAAAGTTTGTAACCGAAAAGTAGTTACATGGCGGTTACAAAGTTAGTTACAAAATTCGGTTATTTCACCGAAAGGATACAACGGTTCAAAGAACCGGTTAGAAACCTATATATACATTTGTATGTAAAACGTTTAGATGTTAGACAATATATACTTATTCATTTTCATATACTTTGCAATCTACATATATATCGATCTAGGTTTGGGACAACAATTGGCATCAAGAGCAAGTGGTTATACGCTTCATTTTGGTTACCAAAATACTAATGAGACAACCCAAGGGAACACGATGTGAACATCACGTTCAGTAGGCAGGAAAAACGCTTCGTTTTCTCTTTTCTTCCAAGAGAAATATACACTTGAATAAGGATACGTAGAAGATAGTGCACAATCATTTACGTAGGGGATTGCAAACTTTTACATCAAACGAATTGGTGGGAAAAACTTTGTTGGTAAAGGGAATGAAGGAAACTCTTGATGTAGTAAACGTGGAACAAGAGTGGAAAGGTACCAAAGATACTTTCTTTTGTGTTTGCTATTAACGCGACATAGGCAAGGAAAGGGCACTTTGTTCAGTTATAGAACGAGTGGGACAAAGACTTTGTGAAACCGGTTAGAACAAGACACAAACTAGAAGAAAACGTGGGGTATAACGCGGGGAAACGTTGTTGTGAGGAAGAAATTGAAAACTTTACAAGTAAGAAGTAGAGCGCTCAGGAAATTACGTGGAGAAGTGTCGGGACGACACAAGGAAACAACAACAACGGGAAGAAAATTCAGAAGCAAACATATTTTGTTTTGTTTCGGTGGAGGTTACCAATTTGGTACCAAGTTTTGTACGTAGGAAAGGTTTTTAGATTTCGGAGCAAAGGAAGAAATCAAGAACAACGTACAAGGAAAGCAACGTGTTAGTGTGGTATAAGCGAGAAAAGAAAGAAAGCATTTTTTGTTTGCCGTATTGGTATAAACCAAATCAACAACAAAGGAGGTCTAGGGATTCAAATTGGTTCGTAAGGAAGAAAATTCGAAGAGAAAAAAGAAGGACGAGACCTTCTTGGTTCAAGACAGGAGTTTGAAGGAAAAAAACAAAGACATACGCTTTGTTTTTGGATAATCGTTGGACAAGACAATTCGACAAGAAAAAAACGGTGGTTGTGATTCGAAGGACAAAAGGTTCGAACACAAGAAAGGGGTACGAATTGGAGATTGGAAAACAAAACTACAACGAGACAAGGAAACAAGGGAACCAACTTGGGAATAACAAGACGTTGGTAAACTATATTTACTAACGCGAGGCAAAAGGAATACATTTGTGTTCATCACAACATCGAGGTCATACGTTAAACTTTTCTGGATTTCAGTTATATTTGAATAGTATAGAATAGTTATTTTGTACTATTAGGAAATCCCGAAAACTATTTATTGATCCCATACTATTAGGATTCCCGAAAAATTTAGATATTCCCATATTAGTAGAGATACCATACTAGGAAGGATAATTCCCATTAGATTAGAAAGTGAAGATAATAAGCACTTTTAAGATGGCCGGTGATGAAGCAACAAACACATCAACTACACCAAAACCCGTAACACCTATTGCACAATATCAATGCCCTAAGTTGAAAACCACAAACTACACAGTTTGGGCTATACAAACTAAGGTTATAATAGAGGCACACGGTTTATGGGAAGAAATAGAACCTAAGGAAGACACGCAAGTAGATGATAAGAAGGATAAGGCAACGACTGCCTTCCTATATCAAGCGTTGACCGAAGATGCGATTTTACAAGTAGCGGGTTGTAAAACAGCTAAGGAATTATGGGATTCGTTAAAGAAACGACACGTTGGAGAAGATAAAGTGCAACAAGCACGGTGACAATCATTGATGATTGGGTTTAACTCACTTTAGATGAAGGAAAATGAGACGGTGGATGCATTTACGGCTAAACTGCATTTATGGCTAAACTAAACGGCTATGCCACGAAGGCAAAAGAATTAGGGAAAACTTTGGATGAATCACTTTTAGTATGAAAACTATTAGACGCCACACCAGATAGGTTCATTCAGATAGTAGCATCCATAGAACAGACAAGTGATCTCGACGATATCACTTTAGATGAGATCACTGGAAGACTCAAGGAATTTGAGGAAAGGATAAAATTCCAGAAAGGAGGGAAAGTAGAAAGCCAGGAAAACTTATTATTCGCACATGGCGAACACTCAGGAAACAGAAAACGTTTTTCTAAACATGGAGGGAAATCAAAGTTCTCGCGAGGGAACTGGCAGAATAATAGAAATATAAATAACTCACAAGGAGGGAACTCAAATCACAAAGGAAATTCGGATAAGAATAAAAGTGAGTGGGATTTGAGTAAAGTACGATGTTACAAGTGTCAGAAACTTGGACATCTTAAGAAAGATTGTAGAGGAACATCAGCAACTTAGGAACAATCAAACCTTATCTTAGAGGACGATGAACCATCACTATTAATGACTATGCACGAAACTGAACACGAGGAAGTGTTGTTGAATGAAGGCTAAATTCAACCAGGAAAATATGCTACAGCGGATACAAGCATATGGTATTTAGATAACGGTGCAAGTAACCATATGACGGGAATAAAGAGTCATTTTAGGGATACTGACGAAAGCGTAACTGGACGAGTATGTTTTGGATATGGATCGTATGTACAGATAATGGGTAGAGGGTCTATATTGCTAGGTTGTAAGAGCCATGAACAGAAGGTCGTATCGGATGTATACTATATACCAAACCTCAAGAGCAACATACTAAGTCTAGGACAACTTACGGAGATAGGTTGTAAGGTCATCATGGACGGAAATAAACTGACCTTGTATGATAAGAGCCAGAATTTGTTAATGAAGGTTGAAAGATCTAAGAATCGACTTTACAGTATTTGATTACAGATAGAAGAACCAGTATGTCTCTTACCAAATGTAGATAAACAAGCATGGTTATGGCATGCTAGATTAGGTTATCTGAACTTTGATGATATCAACAAGATGACTAGGAAGGGTCTAGTGGAAGGAATACCAAGAATAAATCATGCCAGACAAATTTGTGATGCATGTTTATTAGGAAAGCACTATAGAACACCATTTCCAAATCAAGCTAAGTTCAGATCAAAGAACCCGTTGGACTTAATATATGGAGACCTTTGCGGTCCTATAAGTCCAGCCACACACTCTGGCAAGAAACTCATTTTCTTGTTAGTGGACGATTATACACGTTTTATGTGGGCCTACTTTCTGACGTCGAAAGATCAGGCATTTAGTACATTCAAGGAATTTAGAAGGAAGATAGAAATGGAGATGAGAATGAAATTAAGGATGCTAAGAACGTATAGAGGTGGTGAATTTACATCAAATGAATTTACAAAATACTGTAAGGAAAATGGAATAGCACGGCAGTTGCCAACACCTTACTCACCACAACAGAATGGAGTAGTGGAGAGAAGAAATAGGACAGTGTTATCAACTACGAGGAGTATGATGAAAGCGATGAAGTTACCCTTAACCTTTTGGACGGAAGCAGTTAAACATGAAATTTACATACTCAATAAGGTACCTACGAGGGCCATGGCAGATAAAACTCCATATGAGGTACTCTACAACAGAAAACCGAATCTGGAAAACCTAAGAATATTTGGATGCACAACTTATGCGAAGATAACAATACCTCGCCTGAAGAAGCTGGATGATAGAAGCATACCAATGATTTACTTAGGAGTAGAGGAAGGATCAATAGGTTATATGATCCAATAGCCGAGAAGAAACATGTTAGTAGGGACGTAAAGTTTATGGAAACAAAACCGTGGGACTGGAATAAAGATGAAGAGGATACGAGTACACAAGACACATTTTGGGCTAGTTTTGTGGTAGAAGGAGTTGACAATGAAAACCTTACACCAGTCAACACAAAAAACGATGATAACACGTATCATGAACAGGATCAGATTCCAGATCCAGTTTCACCAATCACACCACCCACATACAATTACGACCCACACACAGAAGAGGAAGAAGAGGCTACTACTAGTTCTGTAGAGAACTCAAGAGATAGATTTGATGATACACCAGTACGTGAATACAGAGATATGACGAAAATATATAAGTATGCACATAAAGTTGAACCACAAAGTTTACTATTTACAAAAGAACAACCCTGTAACTATAAGGAAGCATCAACAGAAGAGAAATAGATTGAGGCCATGGAGAGTGAATCAGATTCAATCAACAAGAATAATACATGGACTCTTACAACATTGCCAGAAAATCAGAAGGCAATAGGACTCAAGTGGGTTTACAAGACCAAGAGGAATGCAAAAGGAAAGATCATCAAATACAAAGCACGGTTAGTAGCAAAAGGATATGTACAAGAACAAGGAATAGACTTCGATGAAGTATTTGCACCAGTTGCTCGGATAGAGACAGTTCGGTTGATATTAGCATTAGCAGCATATCATGGTTGGCAAGTACATCACTTAGATGTAAAATTGGCATTTTTACATGGAGATTTGAAGGAAGAAGTCTACGTTACACAACCTGAAGGATTTACTCAACAAGGAAATTTAGGGAAAGTCTATAAGCTTACTAAAGCCTTATATGGCTTAAGACAAGCACCAAGAGCTTGGAATGAGAAGCTTGATCAAAATTTAAAGTCTTTAGACTTTAAGAAGTGTAATCTTGAACAAGTAGTTTATACGAAGAGAAGCAAGACTTCTACACTTGTAGTTGGAGTCTACGTAGATGATTTGATAATCACAGGCACTCCAAGAAAGGAAATAGAAGCATTTAAATCTCATATGAAAGATACATTTGAAATGAGCGACTTAGGATTGTTAGCTTATTACCTTGGGATAGAAGTCACACAAACAGGAGGGGAGATTACAATCAAGCAGACATGTTATATTAACAAGATCTTGAAGGAAACATGTATGATGGATAGTAATGATACGAAGATACCAATGGATACCGGTACTAAGTTGGTCAAGGCGAAAGATGGAAACTCAGTTTACGCAACTTATTACAGAAGCTTGATTGGAAGTCTCAGGTACTTACTACATACAAGACTAGATCTTAGTTACTCAGTCGGACTACTCAGCAGATTCATGCAAGACCCGAAGGATCATCACCTGAAGGCGGTAAGGCAAGTAATCCGACATATCAAAGGAACAAAGGAGCATGCATAGCATAATATACAAGAAAGAAGGCGGCTGCAAGATTACAGGTTACAGCGGCAGTAGTTATGGAATCAACACCGATCAAGGAAAAGGAACTACTGGGATAGTATTGTATTTCAGAGAGTCACCTATTATCTGGTGTACTCAGAAGCAACCAACAGTGGCGCTATCATCATGTGAATCAGAATTCATGGCGGCTGCAGCAGCAGCATGTCAAGCCTTATGGATAAAACGACTGCTTAGTGAATTAACTGGAAGGGAAGAGAAAAGGATAACGCTGAAGGTCGATAATGTTTCAGCAATAACACTCGTCAGGAACCCAGTTTTTCATGGAAGAAGCAAGCACATCGATATTCATTACCATTTCATTCGTGAATGTGTAGAGAATGGGCACATCAATGTGAAACATGTCAGCAGAGAACTACAAAGAGCAGATATTATAGCGAAGGCTCTACCATGATTGAAGTTCGTGACTATGCGACAAATGCTCGGAGTTCAAGACTTCGGACGAAGATACAATCAAGATTAATGAGGAGAATGTGAACCAATAATCTCGATACTTATGCTTCATTTCTAAACAAAGAAACATGGAGGACCAAATATGTTAGATAGAAAGTTTGTAACCGAAAAGTAGTTACATGGCGGTTACAAAGTTAGTTAAGAAATTCGGTTATTTCACCGAAAGGATACAACGGTTCAAAGAACCGGTTAGAAACCTATATATACATTTGTATGTAAAACGTTTAGATGTTAGACAATATATACTTAGTCATTTTTATATACTTTGCAATCTACATATATGTCGATCTAGTTTTGGGACAACACTCTATTGATTCTGAAGTTTCAGATTATCATGCACGGCGTAGACTGGTGGTCTACAAGTAATTTCTAACTACATAACTCCAACTAATCATTTGTAACACCCCCAAATCTCGGTACAGCGGAAGACTTAATCAAGTTTTCAGGGCGTTACTTTTTGGATTGGTATCGCACACAAGTATAGCAAAAGCTAGTCATTTAACATTCAAAAACCAATCCCAAATTTAAGTATCCAAAACATTTAATCCAAAAGAGTAAATATTAGGCCCAAAACATAGTTTAATAAAATAGGTCCCCATAGTTTATCAGAGTCAGATATGATCCTTGAACCCCACCT
This sequence comes from Chrysanthemum seticuspe, assembly GCA_019973895.1. Classification (NCBI taxonomy): domain Eukaryota; kingdom Viridiplantae; phylum Streptophyta; class Magnoliopsida; order Asterales; family Asteraceae; genus Chrysanthemum; species Chrysanthemum seticuspe. The sequence continues at coordinate 94,694,916 of BPTQ01000002.1, read as the reverse complement.
TCTTGCCAAGCTTCCACCGATCAAGTAATCCAAACATCTCTCAATTACCTGAGAAATCATGCTAAAAGGTCAGCTTACGCTGGTGAGTTCATAGGTTTAAGTTCAACAAAATCATAGTGGACCTGTAAGAGGTGATTTGCTATGCAAGACCTAAGATAGATAAATACTGATCCTACCCGGATCACCAACCAAAATCATATCCCGCATCCAGGGATTACTCGGGCCCAGCGACTTTAGTCCATCACTGTCGTGGCAAAATCTAGAACAATTGCCAACCCCGGACTAGGTCGAGGTAGAAGTCTATTCATAGCTAGGCAACAATTATAGCAATTAGGATTGCTACCCTACTCTAAAGCAACAACTACCGCACATCTATCTAAACAGTCAAGCATATAAGCAAATCCAAATAGTTTTCACGGTCCGAAAACAGTAGCATGATTCTCACCCCAATATAGTTAAAAACGTAGATAAAAGTGGGGCTATGAAACTCATCTCAAGCAATCAATGCACAAATAAACACTAGCAGAAGATAATGGTATCACGGCACAGCAACTATAGACTCGACACAACCTATTAATGTAGACCAAACTTAATATATACATTCCTCAAAATCAACGTCATCTAACCCAATGTATTCCATTTCATTATTTCCAAAAATGTCTTGTTTCACCATTTAATCCTAGTGTTTGGTATTCCTCATGTGGGTGTATCGACTCAATATGATGCCATGAATGCACTCAAACAACCAATATATAACTCAATGCGACACAATGAGACCTCTAAACGATAAGCTCCATAGTTCAATAAGTTTCGGAATAAATAGTAGACCTTATCGAATTCGTCAACTCGATAAACTCATTTATTTATTCGTGTCGCTTATTATCCCATAAATCAATCGTATCCTTAAAGAGTCATAAGGATAAGTCACCCATTAATAGGGTTACCCAACGTACCTAGTGGGCTCTTATTAGATTCGTCAACCTAATAAGTCCGCCACCCACGTGGATCAACACCATTAATGCTAGGTTATCCGTAACCCATGCACACAACGTAAGCAATTAAATACTTAAACCAATATTATATGTCCACAATTGACATTTATTGATAAACGTGTACTCGAAACATTAATTACTTATTTTTTGCAAAACATTTCCAATTTAGTCGTTAGTTTCCGTTTAAAAATAGTAAATAACAAGATAAGACTTGTTATCGACATTTTTGGTACAAAAGCCCATTTATTATTCTCATTTCATAGTTTATTAGCATTTTCATATATATATATATATATATATATATATATATATATATATATATATATATATATATATATATATATATATATATATATATATATATATAGGGGAGGGTTAATGTGAGATCAAGCTTAAAGTTGTAAAAAAAAGATCAAATCTAAAAAACCACTAAAACATTTATAAATAACAATTTTAGCAATCATACACAAAAAAAAAATTATATTTTAATACAAATTAATATTTTAGCAACTAATAACCAAATGATACATGAGTTTGGATTAGTGATACACCTGATACACATTACACTAATAAATATTCCAAAACCTGATACACATACAAAACCCTGATACACATTAAACTTCTAATCAAAGTGTATCACCTAGGTTTCGTAAATTTTAAAAAGAAATCTATCGAAACTTTAACAATTTTAGTTGTAGTAAATAAAAAAATTATTTTTATTGTAAGGAGAGTATCTCTTGTCAAATATTAGTTCGATCTCATTTTAACAACTTTAAGTATGATCTTATTTGATCTACATTCTATATATATATATATATATATATATATATATATATATATATATATATATATATATATATATATATATATATATATATCGTCAAATTCCATTATTAATCTCATATCGTTATTCGTTTCGAGTCCACACGCACGAGTCATAACTTCTCAGCTTTTAATCAATCAATAGTTCAAATTATACTAAAGTCCATGTTACGGCTTTGTCGGGGTCAACTATTGACTAAAAAGTCAAAGTGACGCCGACGTAGCTCAAAGTCAACAATATATAAATCAAGTCCAAATTAAATGTCACAATATCGCAATTCAATCCCAAACCAACTCAAAACAATCTCGCCAACCAATCAATCAACCAAATGTACTCGAAACCAATGTTATGACCCTAATGGTCATGACACGGTCGCGGTCAAGACCACGTGAACCAAACAAGCTCTAGAAGCTTTTCGGCTTCACGCATCTCATCCAAACATCAACAATACCAATCAACAAGCTACCAATTTGACCCGACTCGGACCCATGACCCAAGTGGGTCACATACACCAACCCATGGGTCACGTACTCGACCATGGTGGTTCGTACGTCCCATAACTCATCACCAAACACAACCATATCAATTCCACAACATCCAAATCCAATCATTCAAGCTCCAAACACTAACCAAACACAAAACCCATCATCTATCTTAACCAAAAATATGCAACTAAACCCTAAATGCACAAACCCATAAATTTATACACCACACATTTACCAAACACTAATTACTTGTTTATTTAGTCACTAATTAGCTTTAATTTCATGTTCCACCCAAAAGCCCCAAAAATTATAATTAGGTCAAAACCCTAATTTTCAATTCGTGGGTTTTTATTGCCCAATCAAGCTCAAAACATGTTCCATTTACCTTATCTAATCACCAATTGCAAAAGCCCATTGAAACCCTAAAAGTACGAATCTTGATTCAAAGATTTGAAGGTATTATGGAGGTCCAAATAGGGGGTGTTATATATGGTTGGAAAGAGGAGAAAGAGAGCTTCAAGATGATGGTGAAGGTGTTGGGTGACGCGCCAGTGGTGGCTGGAATAGTGGCGGCGGTGGTGGGTGGTTTATGGTTAGGGTTTGTAGAGAGAGAAAGGTAGAGAGAGAAACACTAGTGTGTGTGTTTTAGAGAGAGAAACAAATGAGGTGAAATGAGGATTGGGTAGGGTATTTTTACTAGGCCACTAGGGACCTCAAAATAATTATTTTGGGAGGAGGGGGCGCCGGCTTCAAGAGAAAAGGGGAGGGGTCGGGGTTGTAATTTTTCGTAACTATCCTGTTTACCTATTCTCGAGCTTACATATTGTCCCCCGAGTGTCTCACAACATTCATTCCACTTTCCAACATCGTTATTTACGCTTTTCCTTGAGTTTTGACTATTTATTTGTCAATTTTTGAGTTACGGTCTACAAGTTACAATAACTCTTGTTTTAGGCTTTTCTAGTGCCGAATCGAATAGTGCCTACCAAATAGAGTTAAAACTCATACGATAACTCATTTAATAATGAAATAAACCGTAAAAACCAATAGACGATATAAAATCAAGTCATGGTTTATAAAAATAGTGTTAAAGGCAAAGCTCGGTTCAGTTTAACGTAATGCGGTTACCTAAAATAGACTCCCTAAATTTGCCAGTTGTCACAGCCTCCCAGCCTCAGAAGAAACCCGTCCCGGGTTTCACACCGAGTTACTTGATGTCATGAAAAATTTAGGATACTTCTTACGGAAAACGTCCTCACGTTCCCAAGTGAACTCCGGTCCATGCCGGGAGTTCCAACGAACCTTAATAATCGGAATACGGCTATTCTTCAGCCTTTTGATCTCACGGTCCATAATCTCAATTGGTTCCTCAACAAAATTCAATTTCTCATCAATACGAATATCTCTTAAAGGCACAACTATGTTTTCCTCCGAAAGACATTTCTTCAGGTTACTAACATGAAAGACATTGTGTACACTACTCAGTTCCGATGGTAGCTCCAGGCGGTATGCTACCGGTCCAATTCTTTCCAGGATTGGAAAGGGACCAATATATCGAGGATTGAGTTTTCCACGTTTCCCAAAACGAACCACTCCTTTCCAAGGAGAAACTTTCAACATAACACGATCTCCAACTTGAAATTCTAAGGGTTTACGTCTCTTATCGGCATAACTCTTTTGTCTATCATGAGCGGTTTGTAACCGATTACGAATCTGAACTATCTTCTCAGTGGTTTCTAAAACAAGTTCGGGACCTGTAAGTTGACTCTCGCCAACTTTAGCCCAACAAACAGGAGAACGACATTTTCGGCCATACAGTGCCTCAAATGGGGCGGCCTTAATGCTAGAGTGATAACTATTGTTGTAAGAGAATTCGGCCAAAAGGGGGTGTCTCTCCCAGCCTTTGCCGAAATCTATAACACATGCTCTAAGCATGTCTTCTAAAGTCTGAATGGTTCTCTCGCTTTGACCATCGGTCTGTGGATGGTTAGTAGTACTCATATCCAAATTCGTTCCTAATGTTGTCTGTAACGACTTCCAAAAGTGGGATGTAAAACGACTATCCCTATCGGAAATGATAGATATCGGTACTCCATGACGCGATACTATCTCCTTAAGATACAGTCGAGCAAACTTATCAAGACTATCGGTTTCACTAATGGCTAAGAAGTGAGCAGACTTAGTTAAACGATCAACGATTACCCAGATAGGGTCATTGCCGCTAGCTGTTCTCAGTAATTTAGTGATAAAGTCCATGGTTATTCGCTCCCATTTCCATTCCGGGAGTTCGGGTTGAACTAAAAGTCCTGATGGTCTCTGATGTTCGGCCTTAACTTTAGAACAAGTCAGGCACCTACTGACATACTGAGCTATATCGGCCTTCATATTAGGCCACCAATAAAGTTTCTTAAGATCCTGATACATCTTATCGGCTCCGGGATGAATAGAGTATTTTGATTTATGCGACTCGTGCATAATCAACTCACGGATTCCACCATGAAATGGTATCCAGCTTCTGTCGTTGAAGCATAATGTTCCATCAGAACGCTTCAAGAAGCCGTTTTCACTTTCTACCATTCCATGAAGATTCTCATAAGGATGGTTCTCTTCCGTCAATGCCTCTGCTTGGGCGGCTAAAATTTGAGACGGTAAGGGCGAAACAATGGTCATTCCTAAGAATCGAACGAGGGGTGGAATGTCCTCCTTACGACTAAGTGCATCAGCCACAACATTAGCCTTACCAGGATGATAACGAATCTCACAGTCATAATCACTAAGCAATTCCAACCAATGACGTTGTCTCATGTTCAGTTCCTTCTGATCTAAGATATGCTTCAAACTCTTATGATCGGTAAATACTACACACTTGGTTCCATACAGATAATGTCTCCAAATCCTAAGAGCAAACACTATAGCACCTAACTCAAGGTCATGGGTGGTGTAGTTTTTCTCATGCTTCTTAAGTTGTCGGGATGCATAAGCAATCACCTTCTCTCGTTGCAACAAAACAACACCTAAGCCTTTATGCGAAGCATCGCAGTACACGACAAAGTCTTCGCTTCCTTCAGGCAAAGCTAGGATGGGCGCACTACACAACTTCCCCTTCAGAAGTTGAAATGCTTCTTCTTCCTTTTCTCCCCATTCATACTTAACATCCTTCTGAGTTAGTTTGGTCAGCGACTTAGCTATCTTGGAAAATCCCTCAATGAATCTCCTATAATAGCCTGCTAACCCTAGAAACTGTCGAATTTCTAATGGGTTCTTAGGAGCTGCCCATTCCTTAATGGCCTTAATCTTAGTTTTGTCAACATGAACACCTCGACTATCTATCACATGGCCTAAGAATTGCACGAACGGAATCCAAAATTCACACTTAGAGAATTTGGCATACAACTTCTCCTCTCTTAGAAATCCTAAAATGAGCCTCAATCGCTCTTCGTGCTCCTCACTACTCTTAGAGTATATCAAGATGTCGTCTATGAATACTATCACAAACTTATCCAGGTATGGCTTGCACACTCGGTTCATGAGATCCATGAAAACCGCTGGCGCGTTGGTCAAACCAAACGACATCACTTGGAATTCATAGTGTCCATAACGAGTTCTAAACGCAGTTTTAGGGATATCCTCCTCTTGAAGTCTAAGCTGGTGATAACCAGATCGTAAATCGATCTTAGAAAAGACACTAGCTCCTTGGAGTTGGTCGAATAGATCATCTATTCTAGGTAACAGATATCGGTTCTTCACTGTTAACTTATTCAATTCCCTATAATCAATACACATCCGAAACGATCCATCCTTCTTCTTTACAAACAACACTGGTGCTCCCCACGGTGACGAACTTGGTCGAATGAATCCCTTCTCTGACAATTCTGCCAACTGTTTAGACAGTTCCTCCAATTCTCTTGGAGTAAGTTGATATGGTGCTCGGGCTACGGGTGTCGCACCGGGTATCAACTCTATTTGGAATTCCACTTGTCGGACAGGTGGAATCCCTGGCAGATCGTCGGGAAACACATCCAGAAATTCTCTAACGACAGGTACATCGTTGAGGTTTCTTTCACTCTTCTCCTCACTTTTCTTTTCAGAAATTCAAGCCAAGAAAAGAAAACCTCCTCTATCGATGTACTTCTGGGCCTTAATACAAGAGATGATGCTCAACCGAGAAGGACTTCCACAGTCGCTCCGATCTCCTTGTATGCTCAGAACTTTTTCGCCATACGGTAAACGCACAATCTTCTCATCACAAATGATGTGTGCACCGTTCTTCGACAACCAATCCATTCTGATAATAACGTCAAAACTTCCTAAGGTAACCGGCAATAGGTCTATACTAAACGGGTGGTATAAGAAACTTAAGGTACAACCTCGAACTACGGTGTCTATCTTCTCTCTATTCCCATTCGCTAATTCCACGTCGTAACTAAACCCTAGAGGTGTTTGGGAGATTCCAAGTAATGGCATAAAATTGGTGGATACGAAACTCATATCTGCACCGGTATCAAATAGTATGGAAGCATAGCGATTATTGAGAAGGAACATACCCGTAACCACATTAGGGTCCTCACCAGATTCCTTCCCAATAGCATAAACATGCGCTACTCCCATGTCTCTCTGCTAATTCCTAGCACCATTGTTCCCCTGGTTTTCCACAACTTCATGCTTCACAGGGTTTAAGCCATTACCTCCTACACCTCGGTTAGCAAATCCTCCTACATTACTGGGATTTCCTCTCATCCACGGCTCTCGGCACTCATTCTTAAAGTTTCCCTTCTTTCCACATCCAAACCAGGTGACAGCAGCCTTCCAATCCGCTCTTTGTGCAGTTTGAGCTGCAGCAAGTGGACGAGACCTACAGTCTTTGGCTATGTGTCCTACCTTAGATCACTTCCTACATACATTCGGGGACAGTCCATGGTGGTGTCGGTTACAACGACCACACACAGGCTTACTGATAAGGTTTTAAAATGTACCTTTTTGAGGGGTCGTTTAAGCCCTTATTGGTTACTTTTGTATCCGTTATTACTTAATATCGTTCCTTTTCACTTTTTAGGTCTCTTGAAGGCAAATTACTGGAATGGCATTTATTTGGACGAAAAGGCGCGGATATACGAAGAAAATGGCCAAAGTCAAGAATCAAGCCACTCAGACTGCTGAAATACAAAGGGATAGCGTCAGGTTCTACAAGTGACAGCGTCAGGTGTTATTTGCGATGCTGTCGAACTACTTTTGTGACGATACAGTAGCCAAATTGCTTATTTTCAAGTGACGGTGTCAGGCTTTAAAAGAGTAGATCGTCGCAACTCAGACGGCCTAGATTTGATCCAGACGGCGTCAGAGACTGAAGGGGACGGCGTCACAAGCATAAGGTGACGCCGTCGCAAGACTAACGTGGCCAAGACAAAACCCTAATGACAGCTACCCGACGGCGTCACAATTCATAAGGTGACGCCGTCGCGATTGTAATCTTATATATAGAATCCGAATTTTTCAGTTTTAGTGTGTAGTCTTTTGGAGTAAAAACCTAAACCGAACCAAGGCTGTCTTGTACAGTATTTTAGGGTTCCAAACCCTATCTTACACCAAGAGAAGTGTTTTACTTCATTAATTCAATTATGTCTTCAATTATTTGTGTGTATGCTTGCATGTTCTCCATGTCCGGCTAATTTATTTGTGTGTTTGCTTAGGGAATATGAAACTTAATTATTGAATATTGATTGGTTGTCTCTTATCATAATTGTTAATGATCTAGTAATGTGATAGGTCATTCGTTGTGTAGTTAATGCTTGATTAATCTTTGTGAACCTTAGACTATAACGCCTTGAGTAGTTGTAGGCTAAACCATCCAAAGAGTACCTTAGAGTTAGTGTCTATAATTCCTAGAGATTTTGTAGACGAGACCCTTTGGTAGTTTCAAAGAGTTAGGGACAAACGCATACCCTACGACTATAGACACACAACGCGATTAGGAATAAGGATGTGACAATTCAACCATCAATAGGAGATAATTAAGGAGTAAGAAAACCTAAGTGAACACATCATTAAACCATCATACGAGCACACAATAATTAGACATAGACTATATACACCTTAGATTAGATAAGTAGACAAGTAGAGTAATCGGTAGAAATACCAACCCCCAAATCCAAACCCTGAGATTCGTACCTTTCCATTTCCTAAAAAACATAAAAAGATAAAAAATAATCTTCCTCAACCCCAACCTTAGCGTAGTAACTTCTCACTAGCATTCCTATTCCCCTAGAGAACGATATCGATACCCGTGGCTTACCCTAATACTACACTACAACGATTAGGTTCACTGCCTAGGGTGTTATAAAACTTGCTCGAAGAAAAGGAAGTTCCTTTGACCCCGAATGACGCGTGTAGCGTTATCAAGTTTTTGGCGTCGCTGCCGGGGAATAGAATAGCTAGTTAGTAGTCCACTTCACTTATGTTTCTTTTCTTGATTCCTATCAAGTGAATTTTTCTCATTTTTAACTTTCTCGTAGTCTATCCCCCTTCTTCGTGACCTTTGTTCGTAACCCCATCACTTTTCATGATGGAAGGTGATAACCAACCACCATTCATCAACCAACCACCAAATGACCCGCCAAGAGCCCGTACTCTTGGTGAATACTCGAGACCAAGCCACCTAGGTTATAGGAACACCATTGAGCTTCTCGATCAAGCCCAAACTACGGCCCTGCGATCCGACACCATCCGGTTGGTGCAAAACGGATGTGCATTCCATGGACTTCGTTTCGAAGATCCTAATCAGCATCTTAAGGATTTCCTTAAAATTGTCGATTCCATAGACCTTGATGCTACTACTCGGGAGACCACGTGTCTGCTTCTCTTCCAATTCTCTCTACGGGAACAATCTAGTAATTGGCTTGAGCGACTTCCCGCCGGCTCCATCTCAAGTTGGGATGATCTCACCTCTCGCTTCCTTGCTCAATTTTTCCCACCGGGGAGAACCACTAAGCTTAGGAATGACATCTTGATGTTCCAACAACATCAAGGTGAATCTCTCTACGAAGCATGGACTCGATTCAAGGACTTACTTCATAAAGTCCCTCATCACGGCATTGATCTTTGGCTCCAAGTCCAACTTTTCTATGATCATGTCAACTTCCCCACTAAGCGATCCATTGACCAAGCGGCCGGTGGAAAACTTAGTGATCTCACCGCGGAAGAATCGTGGGGTATAATAGAGGACCTTGATCTCTATGACAACGAAAGTTGGAATGACCCCCATGAGTTGCCCAAAACCATTAAGGCAATCTCCTTGCCTTCCATTGACTCACAATCTTCCGACCGTAGGATGCTCGAGCTTGAAGATCAAGTAAAATTCCTAATGAGCTCCTACGAAAATCCTAAGTCTTCACATCAAGTGAATAAAATCACTCTACCTTGTGAGTTATGTAGTGGTCCCCATGACACTCGTGATTGCACAAGACTCCCCGAACAAGCTTTTGCGGACTACGCCTCCACGCGTACTGATGGAGCGGGAGAGAAGTGGTACAATTTCAAGCCCGAACAAAACAACTTAGGAAACTCTTACAATCCCTCAAGGAGAAATCACCCTAACCTTAAATGGAACCAAAACTCAAGCACACCCCAAAGCTCATCTAGTCCACTTAATAGGTTCAATTCTCTAAACACCGGGAACCCCACTAGTCTTGAGGGAATTGCATCTAGATTCATGTCATCTCAAGAGACTCGATTGACTAAGCTTGAAGCCGATTTTAAGCAAAGACAAGACGAGATGACAAACAAGCTTGATGCCCTCTTAAAAGCCTTTAATGATCAGGAAATTGGAGCACTCCCAAGTGATACTATAAAGAACCCAAAAGTGAATTTGATTTCGTTGACTTTATGTTCTTGTTCACCATGGGAGAGTGCACATCCATGTCCCTCACACCCAACGGTTCACTCGGTAAATGCTATCAACAAGGGTTCCAAGCAATCCAAAATGAGATACCAAGGCCCTGCACCATTGGTAGAACCTACTCTTGAGAAAGCCGTCAACCAAGAACCCAAACCTAATCTAGAGGAGGAGTACAAGGAACTCCATCAAGAAAAACCGGTTCTTGAAGTCTTAGCTCATGCACCTTATTATAATGCTTTAAAAGAAAAATATGAGTTAGAACTTAAACTTGGAAAACATGGATCCGCCTTTGTGCGAAATAATCTACCTAAGAAGTTAGACGATCTCGGGCTATTTACTCTTTCGTGTAGGCTTGGAACTTCCAAACCTCTCGATGCTCTAGCCGACTTAGGATCATGCATCAATCTCGTTCCGTTGTCCCTCCATAGAAGCCTTAACTTAGGTAAGATAGAATCAACGGAAACCATCTTAGGTCTGGCGGACGGTAGTGTTGCATATCCGGTTGGGATAATAAAAGACATGGTAGTACACGTAGGAGAGTTAACTCTTTTGGCCGACTTCCATGTGCTAGACATGAATAAGGACCTGACATGCCCATTACTAGTAGGAAGAGGATTCTTAGCTACCGCTAGTGCCATCATCGATTGTAAGATGTCCAAGATAGTGGTAGGAGAGGGGAGTGCTAGGTCAATTTACGATGTCAAAAAGCATACGTACTACAAAGAAGAGGAAATCCCACATGAGATTAGGTTGGATAGAACGCCTTCTAGATATGGACCTTGGATAGATAAGAACCTCATAGGTCCCCAACGACCTTTCTACTTAGATGGAGCCTTTGCTAGTAAAGCAACTTTCCATGAAAAAGAAATGGCTAGGGACATGGAGGTGAACCCGTTCGAGGACGCCTTAGTATTTAGGAAGATGACCGAGTTCCTAGGAAGCTTGCCCGTCAACCTTGTCATGAATAAGTGGAAAGTTGAGAAGCCTAAACATAAATGGGATTGGGATAGACCGCCTAGTGATGGTAATGGAGAGTGGCACATTAGGATAACAATCTATGATCCCGATGGAGAGAAGTTTGAAAAGGCATATCAAACCAAACGTACTACTAGGAACTTAAATGATAAGTTTGATCCTTATGACATTGTTAAGGATAGGCTTACTTATATCGGTACGTAGGAGCACGACTACGAGTCTAGCTACAAGACTCATAAATAAAGAAAAGCGCTTCGTGGGAGGCAACCCATGCATAATTGTTTGCTTGTTAGTGTCATATATCTTTTATTGATTGTTTATTCTCATGTTTAAATTTGTAAAAATGCTTTATTTTGTTTTTAACCTTGTCTTAATTGCATATAAAGGTATTTTACATAAAGGATAAGTGTAGGGAGGATTACACACGTTTTCAAAAGAAACATGAACATGAGAATTGCAATTAGTTAAAAGATATATATGTGTGTTTGTTTGAGTCAAATGCTTGTATCGAGTCATAATGGATGTTTTGCAGAAATTTTTCCAGATTCTAAAGATGTAAATTTTCCAGAATTGTTTTCCAGAAAATCGCAGACCAGTTTTTGTCAGGATAACCTGACGGCGTCAGGAAGGAGTAAAAACAACAGATTACTTTTTTTTCTCGTTTTCTGAGCTACTTATAAATTTTTGGAATTTTCCAGGTCTTAATTTTCCAGAAATTCTGTAAACATCCATTCCACAAGCATTATATCCTAGTTTAATAGAGTCTTATATATATTATTACCGCCGATTTTACACGAAGGTTTCGTTTGTTTTCTTTAAGTGTGCAGGTTTAATTTACTAAGAAGAAGATACATAAGATTGGAAGGAGCTTTTCACGCAAACATTCTTCTTGGAAAGGATTTAACCACTACTTTACACGGATCCTACCGAGCTAATCAGGGGAGTATTAGTTTCTTTCATTTTTAATTACCTTCTATTATCATAACTTTGATACTTTCGGGGAACATTGGGGACAATGTTCAGTTTAAGTGTAGGGAGGGAAAATAAAACGAGAACTTTGAAACTATGCTTATCCTTGATTATTTGCTTTGTCCAATTGTATTTGTGTAATAAACCATGAGAAAATATCGGTTAGGGTAATTTTGGCACCAAATTTTTAATTTTTCATGACATATAGGAGTGGGCCATTAGTCTTAATAAAGCGTCTCACGGATAATGCAAACACGCCATCCCGTAACCAGCTGAGTTGGAATTAACTCGTTATCTTCATTTGTGACAACAGTTATGCCACCCTTTTTAGGGACACAGTGAATTGGGCTAACCCAAGGACTATCTGGGATCGGGTAAATCAATCCTGCATCAAGAAGTTTGATAACCTCTTGTTTGATAACATCATGGATTTTTGGATTCACCCTTCTCTGATGTTGAACTGCTGGTTTGAAGTCATCCTCCATTAAGATTTTGTGAGTACAAAACTCAGGGTTGATACCCTTAATGTCGGAGAGTTTCCAAGCAATTGCTTGCTTATGTGACTTTAAGACCTTTATGAGAGCAGCTTTTTCATCTTTACTCAAATCTCGAGCAATAATGACTGGTAATTCATCATCACCCTCAAGAAATGCATACTCGAGATGAGGTGGTAAGTCCTTAAGTTCAACCTCAGGAAATTCTTCAGTTTTCTCAACTGACTTGACTTCCTTGTTATGAAGCTTGACGGGAGGGAGAGGAGGAGAAATTTCATGATTTAACAATTTCTCAAGAAGAATATCTCCCTCCAGATTAATCTCATTTTGATTAATCTCATCAGGAATTGAATCACTCGAGTGAGGGGTTGATGATGGATCATCATTAAGCAATTTCTCAATGAGAAGTATGTCCCCCTCGATGTCAATTGGAGCGTGATCAATTTCCCATGGAACAGAATCACTAGCCAAGTATGCTTCAATCTCTTCCAAGATGAAGTCGCTTCCCTCAAACGGAGTGAGAGAAGGAGTAGAATTGGCTATGATAGGTTGAGAAGATGTGGTGGGATCCCCACTCACAGAATTATGAGAATAACCAAGAACTTCTTGAGAGTACTCTTCAGAAGCAACATCAATGATATCTATTCGGTTAACCGACTCAGAATCATAGTTTGCGGAGTACCTCGAAGTTTGATCAAGGTTAAAGGTGACAGCTTCATTACCAACACGTAATGTGATTTCTTGCTCAAATACATCAATGAGAGCACGTCCCGTTCTCAGGAATCCTTGACCAACAATGAGAGGAACCCGATGATCGGCATCGAAATCAACAACCACGAAGTCAGCTGGAAAATGGAACTTTCCTACTTTCACAAATACATCCTCGGCAATGCCAAGAGGACGGGATATTGTACGATCTGCAAGCTCGAGAGTCATGCATGTAGGAGTAAGTTCCGGAAGAGAAAGTTTCTTCCATACTGAATAAGGCATCAGATTGATGCTTGCACCAAGATCGGCTAAGGCAAAGCATTCAACCATTCCTGGAAATACACAAGGTAAGAGAAATTTTCCAGGATCTCCAAGCTTTTCTGGAAGCTTCTTTAGGATAACTGCAGAGTAGTTCTCGTTTAGAGGAGTTTTAGCCATTTCAAACAGCTTTTCCTTGTTGCTTAACATGTGTTTGAGAGTCGATGCAAAATTGGGCATCAGCATGATAGCATCCGCAAAGCTTATGTCAAAATGTAGTTCTTGGAAAATTTGAAAAAATTTGTCCATTTGATGACTGGCTTTTTCGCGGAGCTTTTGCTCATTCAAACGTGATGGGTAAGGAATAGAAGTTTTGGATTTGGGGTTTTCAACGGGAGCTACAGGAGGTTCAAAAACAACTCCTGGATTGGATTTGGGTTTCTGGACAACTTGAGGTTGGACTACCGAAGGTGGGACGTGTGCGGTACTTCGTGGGCTTGAGAAATGCACTTTGTCCGTTGTATCCTTGGTAACTTGACTCATTGCTCCTAGTGGAGGAGGCATTGGAGTCAAAGGTCCATTGTGTGTCTTAGGTTCACTTTCTACTACCTTAGGGAGAGAAGAAGAAGAGGTAGTAGGAATAGCAGGTCCATCGTATGAAACACCACTTCTGGTTGTGATCGCCTTAGCATCGCCCCTCGGGTTAGCGATCGTGTTGCTCGGAAGTTTTCCTGAGCCCGAGGGTTGATCATTTAAAGACTTCTTTAATTCAGCGATCTGACTGACCAACAACCTGTTTGTCTCCTCTTGAGACTTCATGAATTGCTTTAAAAGCTCATCAGATGTTGATACAGGAGGAGGTGGAGGTGCATTTTGAGGCCGTATGTTCTGATTATAGCCAAAATTCCCTTGATTAGGATTCATATTTCCCTGAAATTGATTCCCTCGATTGAAAGTGTTTTGATTAAGGTTCCATTGATGTTGGAAACCTTGATTTGGTCCGGGATAGAAATTACCTTGGTTTTGATAACCTTGGTTCATTCTAGGTTGGTTCTGATTCCGGGTTTGCATGTTATGATTCTGGTTAAAACCGGGTGGTGCCTGATAAGTGTTAGCACGGTAGTTTGGTTCATTTTGAGGACGGTATTGATTACCTCCCTGATGTGAAGTACCAGCTAGAGCATTGGCTTCAAATGGACTACCATCGGTGGCAGTACAATTGTAGTATGCATGAGGGCCACCACAAGTAACACAACTCTCGACTTTCTTCACTTCACCATGCGATGGTGTCTGTGTGAAGGTCACTTTCTTTTGGTTAGCAAGAACCAAAGCCTGAACAATATCTGTGAGTTTGTCAATCTTAGCATCGGTGCTAGATGTACTCACGTGGGATGAAGCAGAAGGTCCAGCATTAGACTGAGATTGATATGTCTTTGCTCGGAAAGGGCGGACCTGAGACTTGTTTTCAATGATTTGCAAGGCTTCTTTGGTGGTCTTGCTCAGGAAATTACCTCCAGCAGAGGCATTTAAAGAGTCTTGATTAGTGTGGTTCAGACCATTGTAGAAAGTATCCATTTGCATTAACTCGGTAAAACCATGATGCGGACACTTGCGAAGCAACTCTTTGTAACGATCCTATGCCTCCCCGAATGATTCATCAAATCTCTGAGAAAATTTCATTATCTCATTCTTAAGACTTGTGGTTCGAGATGGAGGATAGAACTCGTTAACAAACTTGGTAACTAGATCCTCCCATGTCTCAATAGAACGAGGGGGTTGTTTCTCAAGCCAATTCCGGGCTTGTCCCTCTAGAGAAAATGGGAACAGAAGAAGCTTGATTGCTTCATGTGGGACATTTTTGTATTTGATGGTAGATGCAATCTTGTTAAACCATCGAATATGTGCATGAGGATCATCCCGCTCAAAACCATAGAATTGGCTTTGGGTTACTAGATTAAGCAACCCGGTTTTGAGCTCAAAGGTATCAGCCACGATGGCTGGGACAACAATAGCATCTCCGTAACCCTCGATGGGTGCTTGGAGAAGCTCATTCATTGGTTTATCTTCTGCCATTACGACAGGGGGTGGTGGTGGTAGACGTTCCTCAGTCACGGCTGAGGGAGCAGAACGTCCTCTATGTCTACGAGGAATATTTGCAAGCTCAGAAAGTGGACTTGTAGAACTGGAAGAGCGACTGCGCATGCACTAAGTATAAAAATCAGTTTTCAAAACAAATGAGAGGCAAAACGACAAGTGAACTTAACCAATAATCACAAATGAAATGGCTTCTTTGAAAAAGGTACACCAAATCACAAGGACACAAAGGCAAGTTTTAAATCTGTTGTTCGGGAACTTATTATGGTCACACCCCCAGTTAGTAGGTGTACTGCCTTGATTTGCGGTGGTTGATTTTTATGTATATATTAAGTACCACTGAAAAGACGTAGGTATAGATTTGTGCTAAGGGTTTAAAAACTTTTGGACAATATTTTTGGTATCATCTCGTTTAACCAAATCGTATCTCTTTAAGAATCACCTCAAAGAAAATACAAGATAGAAAACGTTACGATTGTTTTGTTGTTTTATATTTTGTTTGGTGTTTTTAACACTTTAGGAAAAGTGTTAATGAACTTTTTGGATTTTCTGATAACTTTACAAAAAACTTTTTACAAAAGATGGTATATGTGCAAGAATGGGTCTGAAAAAGGTTTAACACACGCTAAAGCCTCCCCGGCAGCGGCGCCAAAATTTGGTTGAGCTCCAAAACAGTCAAGTTTAATCACACAAGCTAACCACTTGTGAATGGCTAACCGTAATAAACTTAAAACTGCTCAGAAACCAATGCAATGAAGATCTGGAGAATATAGTGGATTCCCGGGTCGTTAAGTCCCACGGAGACTCAATGGTGTTTCAAAACTTTCAGAAGATAGAATGATCACTAAGGATAGTGATCAGTAAGGATTTTGATGAATAACTACACTATTGATTGATTGGAATGGAATTGGATACAGATTTGGAAAACAAAACAATCAGATAAAAAACACTTAAACACGTACGTTTAAAAACTACATAAACGTACAAAATAAAAAGTGAGATCTAAAAAAATAAAAGACCTACAAATATGAAAATGACATTTTTGAAATCCTAAAAATAAAAGAAAATTATTAGAAAAAGAAAATTATTTTTATAACTATTTATTTAATTATTATTAATTAAAAACTATTTTTAATTATTTAATAATACTCTAAAATAAAAGAAAATATGAAATAAGGCTAAAAAAATAAAATTATGATTTAGAAAAATCTAAAATATTATAAAACTAATTTTAAAACTGAAAATATATTTTTTATGCTTTTTAATTATTTATTACTAATTATTTAATACTTTTAACTATTTAAAATTCTAATAAATACTAAACAGATTAGGAAAATTATGAAACTTTTTCTAAAAATAACTTATGATGACAGAAAACTAAGAAAAATATAAAAACACAAAGTGCTTAATAATAAGCTGAAAAGAAAAATTAAAAAGCTAATTAATATTAAATAAACGCTATCACTATATTAAAAATGATGTTTTTGTGGATTTTCTTTTTGAAAACTATTTAACTACTGATTATAAGCTACTTTTATGAAAACAAAAATTTTACAAACTTAAAAATAAGCTATTTGATAAGCTTATGAGCTAGCAGTATGAGTTATGAGCTTATATTGATTTTAAAAGCCCAAATAAACTTGCAAGTTGGAAACAAAGGTGAAATAAGCTAAAACAAGCTACAAGCTACTTATATGAAGCTAAAAGACACAGAGAACCATATTGAAAAGCTGGGAATAAGCAGATAAGCTCTTGGCTTTTTGTTGTTAAAAGACAGAAATGGGACAAAGTTTGAGCTTATTGCAGCCCTACCAAACAAGCTAGAAAATGGAAATTTAAGCTTGGGACCTCAAGATGGCTAGGTCAGCTTTCCAAAGAACCAAGAATCACAAGCTTTGACCAACTAATAAGCTCTGTGGGAGCTTATCAAATTAGACTACTCAACTGTGCACAGGGCACCATTTCAGAACAGGTACTCAAAAGAAACTGAGTAATAAGCAGTTAAATAAGCTAAACAGAAAATATAAAAAATACTAGGTTAAAGCTGAGCAACTAGATTTTGATATCCCAAAAGCTCAAAACATAAAACTCAAAGTTAAGCCCTATATAAAATATTCTATTTTATTCAAAAATGACCAAATGGAAAATTTGACTTTTATAAAAACTAACTAAGTTGACTTTTATGAACTTTAAATCAAAACTACTTACTGATTATGTTATGTTAAGCTATAATAAGGTTGAAATAAGCTAGATTAACAAGTTTTAAGCTAATATGAAGAGATTGACAAACTAAAACTTTAACAGTTAACAACTAAGTGAGATTAAAGGGATTTTTGACTTTTTAACAAATGACCACTGGTTTTTCTTGTTAAACTGAGATATTAGGACCAAGTGTGGCAGGAAACAAACACAAACAACAATTCAAACAACCTCTAACACAGTTTAACTAACAAATCCAAACAAGACTTAATATAACTGTTTTGGTGATTTTCAAAGATTATCACAGATTCAGTCCATGCATTTGATTAATAACCATATATTATCATATACTGAAACTAAATAAACATTAAACAACATCAATAACAACATAAAACTTATTAATAACACTTATACTAATTTAACTGTTAAAATGAGATTTTTGGTAACTACAAATTTAAATGAACAAACAACTGATTTTATTGTTTAATTAAACTTAACTATAACTAAGAAACATAGAAATACAAAGATTTAAGCAGTAAACTTGCTTATACAGTAAAATGCAAAAGTTGAATTAAAAGCTTACAGGAGTCTATGCAACTGAAAACACAGAACCAAGATCAAAAGGCCAATCCTATAGGCTTACCACTAAGCCTCTAACCCAGGGCAATCCAATATTCACCCTGCTCCAGCTTTGATCACCATTTCTTGTGATTTTTGAATTTTCGACTATTTATTTGGTATTTTTGGTATTTTTACTCTTTAACTTCTAAACTGATTTTTAAAGTTACTAAAAGCTTTAATAAGCTTTCTGGGAGCTTATGTGGTCTTACTCAGTCCAAATCAACAACTAATAACAACATTCAAAACATATTGAAAATTTGAACTTGAAATTTGCAAATACTGAAATTGAAACTGAAAGCTTGAAATTGATTATTAAAAAGGATTCACAATACACTGAGATTGATTAAAACAGTACTTGAAAGCTAAGTTTTACACTAGAAATCTTAAAATGATAAAAAACGACTAAGAAAAATAAAAATTACACTAGATTGATATCCACATTGCTTCTTCTTCTCTTTATAATGACTTTAGAGACTCCTTGTTGACCTCTGAAACTTTCCCACTTCATCTAGACCATTGAATCTTCACAAATCATCATAACCATCCATTTGGATTTTTTGGCGCCAAAAGTCTATAAGCAGGTTTGAGCAGGTTTCAATCAATAAATGAAGTTTGGAAGATGTGGAGGTGGAGGGGGACAAGGTAAGGTGGGGGTGAGGTGATAGGAGCAAGTGGGATTGAAAACCATGGTGGTTTGAGGAGTCACTGGTTTTGGCGCGTTTATGTGAGAGGGATGTACAGTGCCTAGGTTTGACTTTTGTTGACCCCGTATTATTAATACGAGAGGGAGTTCACAATGGGATATGACAGGGGTTCAAAATAGATGTGGACTGGCTCAAGTGTCAAGAGCTCAAGGGTCAAGGGTCATGTTTGGGTTGGGCTTGGGTATTGCATTGGGCCGGCTGGGTTTAGTGTTTGGGTTTGATATTAGATCCGGTTTGGTTTAATAGAAGCACAAGGACCAATTTTGTAATTCGGCCAAACATGAGGGACCAAACTTGACTTTTTCCAATGTTATTAAAAGGACCAATTTTGACAAACTTAAATAGTACAAGGACCACTTTTGCATAAAATTCCATTTTTATAAGTCCAAGGACTATTTTTGACATTTTTTCAAACTTGAAGGACCTTTTCCGCCATTTGACCAAAGATTCATTCAAGGACCATTTTTAACAACTTAGAATATTTCAGGGACCTTGAATGACATTTTGTTTTATTTTGATTTACCAGGGACTGTTTTTGACAACTTTTGAAACTTGGGGGACTAAAACTGCCAATTTTGCAAACTTGATACGTTTTTCATCTGATTTTGATATTTTTGCTTTTAAAACACATAAAACACTTGTTTGTGATATTTTCATCATTTTGATGCATTTCTGAGTGTTTTCAGATGAATTTGCAGTTTAAATGGTACAAAAATGATGAGTATTTAGACACTCATCAAGACCATACAGAGCTTTGTTCAGTTTGTAGACATGGTTCGGAAGCGCGGGATCAACGAATCCTTCTGGCTGGATGACATAAACTGTTTCTTTCAGTTGACCATTCAGAAAAGCAGTTTTGACGTCCATCTGAAAGACCGTTATGTTCATATGAGCTGCGAACGCCAGAAATATCCGAACAGCCTCAAGACGAGCAACTGGAGCAAATGATTCTTCAAAATCAATACCCTCTTCTTGTCTATAACCCTTAGCCACCAGACGTGACTTGTTTCTGATAATGTTCCCTTCAGCATCCAATTTGTTTTTCCAAATCCATTTTAGACCAATGACGTAGACCCCTGTTGGTCTTTCAACCAGTTCCCATACTTCAAGACGTTTGAATTGGTTGAGTTCTTCTTGCATGGATTCAATCCAGTTATCTTTTGTCATTGCATCCTTAATGTTTTTGGGTTCAGTTTGGCAGACAGTGAGTGCATAAATGCAATGTTCAGCGTCTGTGTGAAGACGTTGTCTCGTAACGACTGGTTGATTCGGGTTGCCAATAATATTTTCCAAAGGATGGTCTTTTGTCCATCTATGTTTAGAGGGTTGATGTTGGTATACGTTGTGCAGATTTTGAGGATTCAAATGGTTTGTTGAAGATTCCGCGACATCAGGTGCAGCAGTTTCATTAGCAAACGGGTTAAAGAACGCATTTGGATCAAAATCTGCAGGTAGGGGTACTTCATTCAGAACATCATCAGCCGGTTCATCATTGTTGGAAGCGGTTTGTTCAACTGTTGTGTTGGAGTCAACTGGTGGTGCATCTTCAACAGTAGTTGTTGTAGCAGGTGTATCAGGTAACAGAGTATTATCAGGTTGAGCAGCGGAAACAGCGGATACACCTGGAGCACGTTCATCAATGTCGTCACTGAACAGAGGAGCAAATAGTCATTCCATTTGTTGACGAGTAAGCTGAGGGCTTGTATCAGCTGATGATGAGGTTTGGGGGAAGTTTAAGTGGTTGTGACCGGGTTCCAAGCTGTTATACTTGGAAGCCATTTCAGTGAGTTCATCAAAATTAGCATGAATTGTTTCCATAACTTGCTTTGTCCGATGATTCCAGATCCAGTAACCTTTAGAATTTTCACAATATCCAATAAAGACTCCAATGTCAGCTTTGGCTTTGAGCTTTCCAAAGTCATCACGATCATTATTCGGATAGCAAAGAGATCCAAAGACATGAAAGTGTTTGAGATTCGGTTTACGGTTGTGGAGAAGCTCAAATGGTGTTTTGTTGTGGCGTTTTGTAATCATTGAACGGTTTTGAGTGTAGCATGCAGTTGAGACAGCTTCAGCCCACAAGTAATCTGGAAGTTTAGCATTAATTAACATCATTCTGGCAGCTTCCACTAACGTACGGTTTCGTCTTCAACAACTCTGTTTTGTTCTGGTGTGCGGGCAATAGATGTTTGATGCTCAATTCCCATTTTCGCATAATATTCCCGAAGAGTTTGATTCACAAATTCAGTTCCTTTATCCGTTCGAATTTGTCGGACGGTGTTCCGAAGTTGAATTTGAATTTTCGTAAGAAAGGTGATGATCATCTGTGGAGCTTGATCTTTACTTCGAAGAAAATAAACCCAAGTCCATCTTGAGTAGTCATCAACAATTACCAAGATGTAGCGTTTGCCATTTATCGTCTACACGCGCATCGGGCCACACAAATCCATGTGAAGAAGATGAAGCACATGCTGAGAGCTGTATTCCAACTTTGAAGGAAAATGAGCACGAGTGCTTTTCCCTTGTTCCCAAGCCGAGCATAGGTGATCTTTAGAATACCTGAATCGTGGGAGACCTTCAACAAGTTTGTGTCAAGCAAGGTTGGTGATGGTTTGAAAGTTTAGATGTGATAGACGACGGTGCCATAGCCAAGATTTTGTAGATGTAGCCTTTGAGAGTAAACAAATGGGAGATGAAGCGATCATGTCTTGCATGGAGATAGTGTAAAGACTGGATGAGCGTTGGCCAGACATAAGATCATTTCCTTGAAGATCACGAATGAAACAAGTTTTCTCCCTGAAAGCTACTTCCAAGTCTCCATCACAAAATTGACCAACTGAGAATAGATTGTGACCGAGGCCTTCCACATAATAAACCCTGCTATTTTCGATGTTGCCATTAATGTAATCTCCGTAGCCCATGATAGATGCGAAGTGATCATTCCCGAATCTGACAGTGCCAATGAACTTTGAAATAAAGTTTGATAACAGTTTAAGATTGCCTGTCATGTGTCGGGAACATCCGCTATCAACAATCCAAAGGATGATCTGTATCACCTGCATTAGACACAGACGACACAGATGGAATAGAAGTAGATGTGGAACCCAAAGAGTTAGAGGGTTCCAAAACAGTTATAGTAGAAATACACACATTAATAACTTTAGGCATCCATTTAAATCCTAGTGTATTATGTATCCATTTCTGCCATCTCCAACTAGTCTTAGCTTTAGTCTTAGTGAATGCACTTGGTGGTACTACAATCCTTGGAGGTGAAACTAGAACTACAAGGACATTAATGCGGTTCTTAGAATCTAAAGAGGGTGGTCTACCAAGCACAAAATTAGAAAGATTAGTGGGCCTTGAGGTATTCCGATTCTTAGTATTCCTTAAACGAGAGATGATAGCTTTAGCAACACATTTGTCATGACAATCAGAATTCATACTTTTACGACAAATAACACAAGGTGCATCAGACTGAATATCAAAAGTACTTAAAGGTTTAGCATTTGTTACATCACTATTCCTATTACATTTGCCAGACGCAATATTTATAGTGGAAGCAACATGAGGCTTATTCATAGTCCTAGGGTGTTCTTCTACTTCATCATTCTTTATTGTTCTTTTCTTAGGTCGCAACTTCCTATTCTTCCTTGTATTGCTCCTATTCTTTACTGTATTCTTCCTAGGCTGTGAAGTGCGGACGTTTGGAAAAGAGGCAACTATTCCTGTTTCAGTAGAAGGAAGCACGTTAGCAACTTGTGATTTGGCAGTAGGGATTTTAGGTTCACGATTACTAAGTGTTACTGGTGCTATTCTCTTAATCACAGTAGGCGGAAGTAGTTCATACTTTCCTAACATTTCCCTTAACTTAGTGATAGTGTGCACCAAATCTTGATTTTCAGAACGAAGATTTCCAGCAAAATTCATGACTTCTTTAGTGTGTGCAAGATAATGATCAAGTTCGTTTGATGCTTCATCACAAGTCAGTTTGAGTAAATCAAATATGACACCATATTCCTTTTTAACTTTTGAAAGTTCTTGTTCATATTTTGAGATTTGACACTTAAAAGACACGTTTTGATCATCCAGTTGCTCAATTTTAGGATCAGAAGGTTTTGTACGCAACTGGGAGATTTTGTGTTGAAACACAAGTTGTTGATCGTGAATATCTTTTTGACACCAATTAAGACGACGTATTGCATTTGAAAGTTCTTTTGACAATCGTTTATTTTCAACTGTTAAAGACTCGATCTGATGCATCATATCAGTAATCACAATATTATCAACAGAATCAACATAATCAGCAGAGATATCATTAGATGCATATGGCAAGGAATATAATAACACAACATTATGAATATCAGCACAGATAACATCTTCCAAGAGTCGATCAACATCTTTTCTCAACAGTTTCTTTTTACGTTTAGTGTTTGAAATCGATGTTTCTGTTTTCTC
This sequence comes from Chrysanthemum seticuspe, assembly GCA_019973895.1. Lineage (NCBI taxonomy): Eukaryota > Viridiplantae > Streptophyta > Magnoliopsida > Asterales > Asteraceae > Chrysanthemum > Chrysanthemum seticuspe. The sequence goes on along the minus strand of BPTQ01000002.1, from coordinate 94,671,248 downwards.
GAAAACTGTTTTCATGAGACCAAGTTCCTTGTGAAAATCCTTTTCCCAATATAGTGCACAATTTTTCAAATTTTTGACATGGGGTAAAATTCTTTTCTGAAGAATATCTCTATGTTCTCGCGCCATTGGCGAGGTAAAATGTTGAACTTTGATTTTAGAATGAAATTCAATCTCACGTTCCAAAATTTTGAGGTCAGATAAGAAAGTGTCAAAGTATTTGATAACGCGACAACTTTCGGCATTAGTTTTTACTTCACTAAGTGAAGGTAAAGGACCATTAATTTGTGCACCTTTTGGTTGAGGACTGACTTCAGAAACTGGTGTGATAACCAAAGGTGTGTTTGAAGTATCTTGTTGTTTGACAAAAGTTACGGCTTTCGAATAGTTAAATGGTTTATTATAAACGACATTTTCCATTTTTGACTGACTCTCGTCATCAGCATCTAATTCTTCCATCTGATTATATTCAACAACAGTCATAATTGAATCATCAATTCTATGTTCTGCACTGTAAACTTCAGGATTTGGTTTGAATGCTCTGTGTGAAAACTTAGGTTTATAATCAGCAAGATTTGGTCCATATCCATTTGGATTAGGTTTGAAAGAAAATTTTTGAATCGTTGTGATTGATTCACCATGTTTATAAAAAACAGTTTTAAACTCTTTGATTTTGGTTTGTAAGTCGACAATTTCCTCAAGATAGTCATCTATTCGTTTCGTTGAATGCTTTTTGTACTCAGAGAACTGTTTTTGACAAGTTAACAACTCAGCCTTGGCTTTTTGAGTTTCCAAAGTAAGAGCGTTAATTTGTTGTTTATGTTCATGTTTCATGTGTTCTATTTGAGACAACAAAGCATTCTTCGAGGCGGCTAGATCACAAATCTGTCGTTCCAAATATTTTTCATTTTGGTGTGATTTGGCAAAAGCGACTTCAAAACCTTTTTCACAGTTTTCTTGAGTTTTGAAAAAGTTGAGTTGTCGAATTAAGCATTCATTATCTCTGGTTAACAGTGCATTTTTCTCTTTTAATTTCGTGCAAATTTCCAAACGAGAATGTTGGTCTTTAATTAAGGTCAAGAGCTTAGTTTCTCTATCAGACAAAAGCTCATCTTGTTCAACGTGATTCTCAACATGATCATTCTTTAGATCCTCAAATATAATGACGGAGTCAACTTGATTATCAATGTTAACCATATGGTCATCTTGATCATCAAATATAACTACGGGATCTATTTGATAATTATCGGAATGAGATGTGGAAGAGTCATGTTGAACACTCTGATCCTTGTCTGATAGAGAAAGTGGAGGAGATACCAGTTCATTAATGATAATGGTTTGATCAGGTACCTGAGACAAGCCGTCAGTGTCATACACTGGACCTGTGCCACTCATGTGTAGAGCTTGTATATGTGCCATCAACATCACTGCTGCATTAGCCTGCAAGTCCTCCATATCATCATCAGAATCTGCATCTGCCATAAAGCTCTGTTCCTTGTTGGTAAGAGTTCCACCAGCTTCATCCTTAAGAGCCAAGAGCAAAGCTTCTTTGAAATAAGCACTGCCTCTTGTCCTTGGTTTAGGACATGCATTAGCCAGATGACCCTTCTCATTACAGTTATAGCATCGAAGACCATTAACCCCATTCTGAGCATTTCCCTGTTCAACCACTTGAGCCCTTTGCTGCTGCGGAGCACCCATATTATTCCTTCCCATAGCATTGAACCCTTGACCACCTCCCATCTGACGACCATAACCACGATTTTGAACTTCAACGCGTCCATTGTTTACAACAGCATGATTCTTTATATTAGATGAAGAACGAATGCGATTGTTGGATTTGTTTGTATAACGGCCAAATGCTTTAGCAATCATAACAAATCCTTGTTGCAGTTCATCAAAGGCATCAGAGTCCTCATCAGCTTCACTGTAAAGAGCTTGAGCAGTGTTGTTGTATGGAACCAATTGATTTTGTTGAGGTTGTTGCTGTGACGGATCAGAAGGTTTGATGGTTGCAGTTGTTTGAGGAGCGGGTTGAGGAGCTTCTTGAGGAGGAATGTTTGTTTGAGCCCACAAAGCAAGTTGTTGATTGTCCAGAAGTGATGGTGGAGCAGTTTGACCACGGAGAATCCTTTCCTTATCAACTTCTTTTTGGTGAGGCTTCAGATAGTCGTACAATAATCTGTAGGTAGCATGATGCATATCTTTAGCTTGACGGAGAAAAATGACATACTTCTCCCATTCAGAACCAAGACTACTTAGGAACTTTGTGTTGACAGCAATTCGTGGCATGATGATATTGTGTTTGTCCAAATCATTAATGATGTCTGAAAAGCGATGATGATAAGATTCTAATGACTCTCCTGGTTCAATCATGAAGTGTTCATAAGCCAAGTAGATTTTGGATTCCATGTCTTCCTGATTGAGTGTTGTGCCTTGTATAAGAAGATGAATCTGTTCCCACATTGCTTTTGCAGTCTTTTGAGCATCAACACTTCGAAGGATTGGATTGGGTAATCCTAATAGGATGTATTGCATTGCGAGTTCGTCGGCTTCAAAGTGTAGAAGTTGATCACCCGTGAGTTCTGCAACAGTGGCAATGTTGGTGACATCATCTCTTGGTGGAACAGCATTAGGATCTCCGGGTGTAACGATAGTAGGCATCTGAAATGGACCTTCCATAATGACCTTCTTTAAAAACTTTCCATGTGGTTTCTTTAGATCACAAAACCTAAAGAACCGAATCACCCATTGATCATAATTACCGGGAGTGAGCATTGGAGGTCTATCAAGTGAGCCAGCTTCATGAATTGATTGTTGGCTGCTCAAAGCTTCACACATCTTGCCAAACCATGTTGGTTCCTTCATAGTATTCCTGGATGTATGTTGATTGTAGAAGTTTGTGTAAGATTGTACTTGAAGACTAGGTGGTAGTTGAACCATTTGTGGTGGTGGAATTGCTCCAAGTTGTGGAGTATGTTGTTGATTAAATTGTTGTTGATAAATTTCTTGTTGATGATTCCATTGTTGATGTTGGGGACTTAGTTGTTGTTGTTGTTGTTGATTATAAGTATAAGGAAAATAGTTAGAGTATGGTGGTTGTGACATGTTGAAAAACTTGTGTTGGTAAAATGGATCTTTGTAGTCGAATGAACCTTTGTTGATGAAGTATCCGTAGGCGTAGAAATCACAATAAACCAAGTAGCACTTATGCGTAAAAACACCAAAGTTACGCGTAACAATGAGAGTTACGCGTAGTTTTAGCTTACGCGTAAGCAGGGAAAAGACACTAAAGTTATGCGTAGACACAAAGTTAGGTGTAGAAACTTATGCGTAGGATTATCTTATGCGTAAGACAAGGCTTAGGCGTAAGATTAATCTTATGCGTAGGATTTCTACGCGTAAGCTTTATGCTTATGCGTAAGTTTAGGGTTTTGCCCAAATGATCTTTTACACTATCACAGTGCAAAAGATATCCAAAGTCGACGTATTTTCAGGCTTATCCAAGCAAGAAAACACGGAGTAAACCACGAAACTGAAGATCAAAGCAAGGATAAAGTTACGCGTAAAACTAGGGTTTTCATACGCGTAGCTTTACTCGTAAAATTGATTTTGCCCAAAGTTGTTTCTAAACCAGATTTTTGTTATAGAATAGCTTCAATATCACCAAAATAACACAAAAGTGTGAAACTTGATGGATCAAAACGGCTAAACAGGTTACGCGTAGAACGACACCCTTGAACAAAAACAAGCTTAAAAACTATGATCCACGCATAAAGTTTGAAACTTTTTGCCAAAAACAGTTATTTTAACACCTTAAAACAATGAAAGTACAAGAATCTTGGATTCAAAAGTGTGAAAAATACGTTTTTAAGCGAACCCAAAGTATCAAACCTTTGTTTTACGCGTAGGACCTAAAACCCACTTCAAAAAACAAAATGATTCACCCAACTAGTAGGCGATTGATACCACTGTTAGGTCACTAGTTTTACAACACAAGCTTAATAGAAAGAGATAAAGACGATTGAACAATAAACCAAACACACATACGCGTAGGAATAATGAAGAGTTATGCGTGAGTATATGTGTAAGAAATAAATTGAACAACCAACCCTCAAGTGAGGGTTATACAAGAGTATTTATAGGAGGGAAGCTAGGGCAACACTCCTAGTTCCCATCCTTTTCCTTATTGGGCTAGGCCTAGGCTTATGGGCCTTCTACATAAGCCTAAGGCTAATAACAAACATAAAGGCCATGATTAAGCTAACTATTACATGTGAATCACTAACACTTGATTAAGGCTTAGGAGTGATTCCAACAATTTTGGATTTTGGAAATGAGATACGATTATTGGTTTTGGAAAATGAGATTTGATTATCGAGATATTACGGAAATTGATTTGAGTAAACGATATATTTTGATTTTGGAAACTTTGAATTCGATTGATTTGATATGGGATTATGTGATGGAACGGAACTTATGTGTTTTATTTAACGGCATATTTTGAGTAATGCGGTACCTACACTCTTAAAATCTTTCATTATGTGATATATGTTTTGGGTTAAGTTGATGCGCTTATTAAAACTGATTGTTTCGAACACTTATACCTACCCTATGCCATTGTCATAGACTATGCCTTCACTAGCTTTTGATGTGTCTGAGGAGGTCCTTGTTGTTGCTAGTTCGCCAGCATTGACTCTCTTGATGGTTGCGCAGGGTGATCCTTATGAGATTGCCCGTCACACTAGTTCATCATCATCAGATCGTCCTAGCTCATTTAGGCAGCTCACTTTACATAAGGTTTTAGCGCGAGCACAGACTCCTAGGCTTGCTTTTAGCACTGCCCGCATGTCCGTGAGACCACCATGATCCCCTATCCGTTTAGCAGCCCACTCTCCTCTGTCATCACCACCAGTATCATCATGTCTTAGGAGGCCTAGATCTCCTAGTGTACCACTTCAGGATTTACCTGCATAGAGACTTCAACTCATGGACTCTCCCCCTATGGATGAGGGCGAGGAGGAGCATGAGGTTGAGGAGGAGCATGAGATTGAGGAGCAGTATGTAGATAAGGATGAGGATCCTCAGAAGGAGGATGATGAGGATATCCCAGAAGGGGGTACTCCTCCATTGCAGAGTCCTGCACATTCTCTGGGACCAGGTTCTCCTTTGCCTGAGCCTGAGTCCCCTGGACAGCCCTTAGGCATCGACTGACCACCTTACTCACCTTATATAGGTAGCCCGTTAGGATCTGAGATACCATCGGAGATTGTTTCTGAGCCCGAGGAGTATGGTGAGACGGGTCTGATGTGGGAGAGGATTACCTCTCAGGGTACTAGAGTTAGTCAGTTGACGGAGCGATTGGTTGGAGTATCTAGGGCTAGTATTGTGGATCTGAGAGTTGATATGGGTACTGTAGTCAGGAGGACTAGGGTTTTGTATGATGGTATGTCGGTGCTCCAGGACCAAGTTGGGGACCTGCGGAGAGGGTTCGCGACAGCTCGTGACGCTGATAGAGCGATTTGGCGTAGGATTGGTGAGTTGGAGAGAGATGTCGCAGAGCTTAAGAGCAATCGCGACGCTCAACGTGTTGAGCTAGCGTCATTGTGGAGAGAAGGTTTGTCGGGGCTCTTTGAGCAGTTTGGAGACCGGCATACAGAGTGCTTGACAGCCTTGGAGGCAGACCAAGTGCTTCAGCGCAAGGTCGATGGTTTGGAGAAGGAGGTCGTGAATCTTAAGAAAGATTGCGACTCTTAGCGTTTAGGTATTTTGAAGAGAGTGATGGATGATGTTAGGAGTTCTGATGAGTGTGTAAATACTCATCATTTTTGGTCAAATCTGAACTGCAAAACATTTAAAAATGCTCAGAAATCCATCAAAATACTGAAAATATCACAAAATTGCATTTTATATGTTTCAGATGCAAAATGTTTAAAATCAGATGAAAAATGAGCTAAGTTTGCATAATTGGCAGTTTCAGTCCCCCAAGTTTCAAAAGTTGTCAGAAATAGTCCCTGAGCACTTATTTTAAAAGAAAAATCACCAAAGGTCCTTTTTAGATCATAAGTTGTCAAAATTAGTCCTTTGGTGAAAAATGTCAAAAGTTTTGAGAAATTACAAGTTTGGTCCTTTGAGTTTCAAAATTGGCAAAAATAGTCCTTGGAAGTTTGAAAATGTCTTTCATGGTCCTTGTACTATTGAAACTTGTCACAATTGGTCCCTTGACACAACTTTGTAAAATTGGCAGAATTGGTCCTTGGTTTTTGGTTAATTGCAAAAATGGTCCTTATATTAATATCAAGCTTGGCCCTTTGCACCTTTTGACCCCTGCCACTTGAACCCTTTGGACCTTTGACCCCCTGTCTTATTATATACCCAGTCAAACAAGTCAACCCAATCCACCTTTTCCCTCCTTTTTCTTCTTCTTCACCTGCTCCTCTGCAAAACCAGAGAATACCTCACCCCCTGCCACACACCAACCCTCCTCCAAACACTCTACCTCACTCATGTCCAAAACCCATTAAACCTCCCCCCTCCTTGCACTCAACCTGTCCCAACTGGCTATATAGTTTTGGCGCCAAAATAAGAAATCAAGGGTGGAGATCAAAAGGAACAAATCAATGGCTAGGAATGAAAAGAGAAACCCTAATGAAGCCTATAAAAGAAGGAAGAAGACACAGAGTAGTATTTGTCACTGCTTTAGACCAAGTTCTTAAATTCATGTTTAATCGTTTTTAATTTTTAATGTAATCTTTAGCTGGGTTTCAAGTTTTTATGTAATGAACAAGTAATTTATGTATCAATTCATCAGTTTTAGCAACCAATTTCCAGTTTTATGCTTGTTCTAATTTTCCCGCCAAAAACCATTCATATCAAATTACAGTTTTTAGTTTGATGAGAATGTTTTAAATCGCTTGTTTAAGTTTGTTTTTGATTGATTTAGTGAATTGGTGATGTTTCATGGTCTGTAATTCAAAATTCCAAAATAGTCAACAAAAGTCAACTGCTCATTAAGGAAGAAGGGTTTGATGGATTGCTGATCTGGATTGGATTGGGTATTGGTTTAAACTTATTGGGTGTGTTTCTAATCAGCTTATGTAAGCTATAGTGGCTGGACTTGAGTAAGAGCTATCTATACCTTGTTTTTCATTATTTTGAGTTAAAATTACCATAGTAGTTTACTTGTAGAATCTGTGTTAGTAGTTTGCTTTATTTACTGAATTCAGGTTTAATTAGGTTAGTATAAGTGAGATTAAGTTTTGGTTTGCATTGCTTCAAGTGACTGAAGGATTAAATTTGCAAACCAGTTGCATAACCTGTGTTTGGTTTAAGCTTACTTTTGGAATTGCAGTCCTTAACAGTGGTGAGATTCAGTTTACTAAGTCTCCTTTAGGCACATTAGGATCATTTGAGTCACTCATTTGCACATCAAGTCAGTAGAAGTCAAAGTCACCTTTAAACAGATTTTTTTATGCATACTAGTTAGTGTAGGCTTGATAGATTTTGCATTTTAGGTTTAGAATCATTATAGTTAGCTTTAACTGGTTTTATTGCATCATTAATCATCAATATCAGCTCATAAATTGGAATCAAATCTCAAAATAGTCAACTTTTCAAAACTGCTTCAAAAGTCAAAAAAGTGAAAATTTTAGTTTTCACCCAACTTGGGTGATTTTTCATGGATTCAATTTTGGGTCAAATCAAGTGAATTTGTGGGTTTTTCTAGTTCAGCTGGTCAAGTTACTTAATATGATTTTTATTGAATTTTAGTAATTTTCTATAAGCCTCAAAGTAGCTTGTCAAAAAGGGCTTATCTGCCCTGTGCACTGACTCAGTATATACCGAGTCTGCACAGGGTTTGTGCAGGGCTTGTCAAAAGCTCATTAGAGCTTATCTTGGTCTGGTTCTTGGTTTATAAGTAGCTAGCCAGGTCTAGTGTAGGATCCTATATCTAGTTTTTAGTTTTAGCTTATTGAGTAGCTTATTTCCTAGCCACAAAGTAGTAGCTAAAATCTGGTTTAGCACTTGGTTTTTAAAACATCAAATCTGTGTAGCTTGTACTTTAGAGGTTTAAGATAGTTGAAATTAGTTGCTTCTGAGTAGTTTTAGCTTAATATAGCTTCTGTGACAATTTGGTGCTCAGTTGGTACCTCTAGCTTAATTCAAGTGCTTATTTATAAGCACTCTTGACTGCAGTTCCATATTCTCACACACAAGCCAATGTTTTTATATTTTTCATAGAATCAGAATAATAATTTATACTTTTCCTGAATTTTTCATATTTTTCTAGGTCTGTTTGCTATTTTTCTTCATTTAAATCAGTTTTTAGTACTTTTTAATTAGCTTTTAATACAATTAAATCAGAAAAGTTTCAAAAAAATAAGTTTTTATTTTTCCTAGTCTAAGATAAATATAAAAAGTCAAAAAAATATTTTTCCAGATTTTTCATAGTTTAATTTGTAATTTTTAGCAATTTAATTAGTTTCAAATAGTTTTTAATTCATAGAAAATACAAAAATAATCAGAAAAATACAAAATTAGTTTTGAAAATTCTCTTTAGTTATTTTAGATTTTTCTAAGTCATAATTTCATTTTTCTAGCTTTATTTTATATTTTCTTGTATTTTAGGCTATTATTAAATAAGTAAAAATAGTTTTTAATTAATAATAATTAAATAAATAGTTATAAAAATAATTTTATTTTTCTAAAAATTTTCTCTTGTCATTAGGATTGTAAAAATGTCATTTTTATATTTTTAGGATTAATATTGTTTCAGTTTCACATTTTCTTTTGTACGTTACGTAGTTTTTAAGTTAAATTTTATAAAAGAAAAATCAAAAATATAATTTTGCAAATAGTGATAGCGTTTATTTAATATAATTTATCTTTTTAATTTTCTTTAATTTGCATTTAAGCCCCTGTAGTTTATATACTTTTTCTTTAGTTATAATCAATCAAACCTTTTTCCCGTTCAAATTCTCTCGATCACTATTCGTTTGATTATTCATCGCACAGCTCGTTGGGACATAACGACCTGGGGAAACACTACACTCTCCTGATCTTCATTGCATTGGTGTCTGAGCTGTTTGAAGTTTATTACGGTTAGCCATTCACAAGTGGCTAGCTTGTGTGATATAACTTGACGGTTTGGCATCGATCAAAATTTTTGGCGCCGCTGCCGGGGAGCTGTGCTAATAGTCTTACGCTTAGCAGATTAGTGATTTGAATATTCACTCCTTGTTCATACCATCTATATGTATTTATATAAAAATCCAAAAATTGAAAAACATCTTAAAAATCAAAAACCCAAAAAGATTTTCTTTCTTATTTTTACAAAATGTTTATCCAAAAACCCAAAAATATTCATGTTAACCCTCTTACCCTTTTTGATTCTTTATCCCTTTACCCTCTATCCATTTGATTCTAACTTCTTCTATTCTCATGGAATCTCTCGACTACGACGAATTCTGGGACGAAGTTGAAAAACTTGATACTTTATCACAAATGTCAAGAATTCATGTTGTTCGTGATGATCCATTAATTCTGCGTAGGGAAATGGAACGAGAAACCGGGGTGACAAAGGACCAGGTACTTCCCTCTGATAATGAAAGTGCTAAATACGTCCAACCTACGGTTATCCAAAGATCTAACCCCTCAATTGCTCCTAAGCCGTCTAAAATTGATCCTAAACTTTCACAATTTACGGTTAAAAGCAATCATGCAGAATTTAGACCGGTGACTAGCAAGAATGACTTGCCTAAACTTCACGTTTCTCAAATACCAGAACCGGAGACCATAACGGAAGTGGTGGAAATTGCTAGCTCTCAGAGCCCACCACTTGTCCCACCTCCGGATTTTTCAAAATGTTCTTTGAGACTTGATAGTCATTCGGATCACCATGTTGGTTTTGTTGATTCTTTGAATGAACCGATTCCTTCTCATAACTCTCAAATGAAATCGTTTATTCCTTGTGTCGGTTGTGGTGAACCTCTTTTTGGTTCACCCTGTCGTTGGTGTACATGTGTACAGTGTGGTAATGATATTCGTAACGGGAGTTGTTTGTTTTGTGGTTCGAGGAATTCATTTGATTATGATCCTAATCCGAACTCATTTAACGACCCCTCAAACTTTTCCAATTACCCACCACAGCCCGACTTATCTTCATATAATCAACATAACTACTGTGAATTTTGTGGAGGTCCTCACCAAGGATTTGAGTGTCAATCCGGAAACACGTTTGTCTATGAACAGTTTTCCGGTAATACTCAAAACTTTGGTTATGACCAATATCCATATAATTCACCAGTCCAGACTCAACAGTTTTACTGTTGTGAGTACTGTGGAGGTCCCCACTTTAGTTCTGATTGTCAAATAGGGAATCCATTTCCTTGTAACAATCATGACTCTCACAGGTTTGACAATTTCCAACCTCCACAGCACCATACGGTTCAAACTCCACCTGAGCCGTTGCCTAAAGAAATTTCCCAAGATTTTGAAACCGCAATGAAAACACTTGATGATATGATTCAAAACTTTAAGAATCAAGTGAGTGGTGAGAAAACCATGGGAGAATTGCTAGCCGAAGAACGAGAGGCTCGCAAATCTAGGGAAGAATTATTAGTCCTAGAGCATGCAGCTCTAAGGCGTTCCCAATTTCTTAAGGCAGCCATGTATGATGATGACGAGGAGAGTATTCCTTTTAAGAATATTATTTCTCAACTCCCTCAGTCTGTTGATATCCCAGCAGTTGAGATTCCATCTCAAACAACTGCTATCACACCCGAAGCTCCCACTCACTCTCTAAACATGGGGGACGAGCATCTTGACACTGTTCCTGAAAAGGAATCGGACGAATTCATAAAGTCTAGTGTTGAGGACCTTGTCCCAATCCCGAGAGAGTCACAGGGAACTTCTGATCATATGTGTGATTCTCTTTCCCCTCTTGAGTGTTCAAAAGATCATTTTGAAACTTTCTCTGATCTTAGCGACGATTGTGCTTCCTATGGAAACATCGAGTATGTTGAGTCATCACTCCCGCAGTCTGATCCTCTTCCTGAGGAGTTCACCGATGAACTTTCTCACATCATTCCACTTTCATCGGAAAGTAATGATAGTCTCTTTGATTTCGAAGCCGATCTGGGAGAGATTGAAAGTCTCCCTTATAATGATCGTTCACTCACTTCTCACCCTAACAGTCCAATAGAGAATGTTGATCACTTTGTTCCTGAAGCATTCAAAACAACTCTCACTAATCCTCTATTTGAATTCGACTCTGAATTCACTTTAAATTCTGAGAATCCACTCTTTGATACTCAGATTGAGGATAGTGATGAGTCTACAGTGGAACAAGAATTCACAGATTTACATCTTGTGATTGATTCTCTTCACGAGGAGTTCGCCGGTGAACTCACTCATATCATATCTCCGCCGGAGTATGATAACTTCCACTTTGATCATGACACACCCGGGATTTGTCTTGATCACGTGAGCTTAAATGATGAGATTCATAATACTGAAATTATGAATTCTCCTTCTGATGATGATTAGTTAGTCATGATGTTTATCATGATTTTCTATCTCTTCTTCACCTATCCCGTGGCTTCTCCTGTTCTTCACTCCTTCGGGAATGAAGACATTATCTTTGACCCCGGCATTTCCATGTACCATTTGTGAGCCGGGTCTGTCTATGTATATCTCGTCGGTGTGGAACTTTCACGTGCTTCAAATGTTTATACAAACATCTTGAATGAAAGTCCGATGGAGATTGTCTCTTCCACTTACTTCCCCATGAACAAATTAATTTGGGGTCGAGTCAAGCTAGCGACCCGGTAATCAAAAACAGTAGTTAAACATGGGTTTTCACCCGTGTGTACCACCCTAGAGTGGGGGAGTTGCCCCCCGCTGTTGTATATAAAGTTTCAAGTTAAAAAAAAAAAAAAAAAAAAAAAAAAAAAAAAAAAAAAATCTCTTTCAAATAATGGCCGTAGTATTTCCCTTTTACGTTCTATGTTTCGGCATAACCGCCGGTACTTTGAATATTGAGGGCAATATTCATTTCTAGTGTGGGGGGGAATTCTCGCGAATTTTATCATGTAATTATTCCGCCCAATTCTCCCATTTTTGGCCAAATTTTTTTTTTGGAGTAAGTGTTTTTCACTTACTCAGCTTATGGTTATCAGTCCGCCATGTCTAATAAACAAAAGGATTGACTAATCCAGGAGCAAACGGCTCTTGGAAAAGATATCTCAAATCCGTTGACGGCTTGCAATTTGCCCAAAATTGTATGGTATTCAGCTCACCATATCCTTAAAAGTGAAGAGTTGGCTAGCCCGCAAGTTTATGGCTTGTGGTAAAGGCAGTGGAAAAACCATAATTGGTAATCAGCTCACCAAAGATAATATTGATAATTTATCTAAGAGCTGGCTAGTCCAGAAGCAAACGGCTTCTGGTAAAGACAAATCAAATATGTTGAAAGCTGGCGGTTTGCTCAAAATCACATGGTTATCAGTGTGTCATAGTTCTTACTTGAACTGAAACATTTGGCTACTCCAGAAGTAATGGCTTTTGGTAAAGAGATTCAAATCCATTAAGTTTTCTCAAAAGATTGCTAGGGACTAGCAATAGTTTAGTGTGGGGGATTGATGAGTGTGTAAATACTCATCATTTTTGGTCAAATCTGAACTGCAAAACATTTAAAAATGCTCAGAAATGCATCAAATTACTGAAAATATCACAAAATTGCATTTTATATGTTTCAGATGCAAAATGTTTAAAATCAGATGAAAAATGAGCTAAGTTTGCATAATTGGCAGTTTCAGTCCCCCAAGTTTCAAAAGTTGTCAGAAATAGTCTCTGAGCACTTATTTTAAAAGAAAAATCACCAAAGGTCCTTTTTAGATCATAAGTTGTCAAAATTAGTCCTTTGGTGAAAAATGTCAAAAGTTTTGAGAAATTACAAGTTTGGTCCTTTGAGTTTCAAAATTGGCAAAAATAGTCCTTGGAAGTTTGAAAATGTCTTTTATGGTCCTTGTACTATTGAAACTTGTCACAATTGGTCCCTTGACACAACTTTGGAAAATTGGCAGAATTGGTCCTTGGTTTTTGGTTAATTGCAAAAATGGTCCTTATATTAATATCAAGCTTGGCCCTTTGCACCTTTTGACCCCTGCCACTTGAACCCTTTGGACCTTTGACCCCCTGTCTTATTATATACCCAGTCAAACAAGTCAACCCAATCCACCTTTTCCCTCCTTTTTCTTCTTCTTCACCTGCTCCTCTGCAAAACCAGAGAATACCTCACCCCCTGCCACACACCAACCCTCCTCCAAACACTCTACCTCACTCATGTCCAAAACCCATTAAACCTCCCCCCCTCCTTGCACTCAACCTGTCCCAACTGGCTATATAGTTTTGGCGCCAAAATAAGAAATCAAGGGTGGAGATCAAAAGGAACAAATCAATGGCTAGGAATGAAAAGAGAAACCCTAATGAAGCCTATAAAAGAAGGAAGAAGACACAGAGTAGTATTTGTCACTGCTTTAGACCAAGTTCTTAAATTCATGTTTAATCGTTTTTAATTTTTAATGTAATCTTTAGCTGGGTTTCAAGTTTTTATGTAATGAACAAGTAATTTATGTATCAATTCATCAGTTTTAGCAACCAATTTCCAGTTTTATGCTTGTTCTAATTTTCCCGCCAAAAACCATTCATATCAAATTACAGTTTTTCGTTTGATGAGAATGTTTTAAATCGCTTGTTTAAGTTTGTTTTTGATTGATTTAGTGAATTGGTGATGTTTCATGGTCTGTAATTCAAAATTCCAAAATAGTCAACAAAAGTCAACTGCTCATTAAGGAAGAAGGGTTTGATGGATTGCTGATCTGGATTGGATTGGGTATTGGTTTAAACTTATTGGGTGTGTTTCTAATCAGCTTATGTAAGCTATAGTGGCTGGACTTGAGTAAGAGCTATCTATACCTTGTTTTTCATTATTTTGAGTTAAAATTACCATAGTAGTTTACTTGTAGAGTCTGTGTTAGTAGTTTGCTTTATTTACTGAATTCAGGTTTAATTAGGTTAGTATAAGTGAGATTAAGTTTTGGTTTGCATTGCTTCAAGTGACTGAAGGATTAAATTTGCAAACCAGTTGCATAACCTGTGTTTGGTTTAAGCTTACTTTTGGAATTGCAGTCCTTAACAGTGGTGAGATTCAGTTTACTAAGTCTCCTTTAGGCACATTAGGATCATTTGAGTCACTCATTTGCACATCAAGTCAGTAGAAGTCAAAGTCACCTTTAAACAGATTTTTTTATGCATACTAGTTAGTGTAGGCTTGATAGATTTTGCATTTTAGGTTTAGAATCATTATAGTTAGCTTTAACTGGTTTTATTGCATCATTAATCATCAATATCAGCTCATAAATTGGAATCAAATCTCAAAATAGTCAACTTTTCAAAACTGCTTCAAAAGTCAAAAAAGTGAAAATTTTAGTTTTCACCCAACTTGGGTGATTTTTCATGGATTCAATTTTGGGTCAAATCAAGTGAATTTGTGGGTTTTTCTAGTTCAGCTGGTCAAGTTACTTAATATGATTTTTATTGAATTTTAGTAATTTTCTATAAGCCTCAAAGTAGCTTGTCAAAAAGGGCTTATCTGCCCTGTGCACTGACTCAGTATATACCGAGTCTGCACAGGGTTTGTGCAGGGCTTGTCAAAAGCTCATTAGAGCTTATCTTGGTCTGGTTCTTGGTTTATAAGTAGCTAGCCAGGTCTAGTGTAGGATCCTATATCTGGTTTTTAGTTTTAGCTTATTGAGTAGCTTATTTCCTAGCCACAAAGTAGTAGCTAAAATCTGGTTTAGCACTTGGTTTTTAAAACATCAAATCTGTGTAGCTTGTACTTTAGAGGTTTAAGATAGTTGAAATTAGTTGCTTCTGAGTAGTTTTAGCTTAATATAGCTTCTGTGACAATTTGGTGCTCAGTTGGTACCTCTAGCT